>OZ038452.1:19195626-19611231 GCA_964036195.1 Sphaerolaimus hirsutus | reverse complement strand
GCGTTGTGTTAAATGACATATCCAAAACTCATTGAGAAATGTCTCTTAAACCAATATGGTCCGCCATCAAGAGTTAAGGAGTGTATCATAATTCTATGTACAACTATATTTGTGACAATAGCATTATGTGATTGTTCACAAAAAAATTAACTAGAAATATGGATCACAGTTCAGTATCCATTTATCAAAGTTTTTCAATTTAATTTTTTACTTGCCATTTCACTTCTCATTTGACTTTTGTTGATTTTTTGATCACTTGACATTTAACTTTACATTTGACTTGACATTTACCACTTGAAATTTGACTTGACATATGACTTGTTATTTGACTTGACATTTGACATGACATTGATCAGTTGACATTAAACTTGACATTTGACTTGGCATTTGACATGACATTTATCACTTGACATTAAACTTGACATTTCACTTGAAATTTATCACTTGATGTAAAACTTGACATTTGACATGACATTTATAACTTGACATTAAGCTTGACATTTAACTTGACATTTGACTTGACATTTCACTTGAAATTTATTACTTGACATTTCACTTGAAATTTATCATTTGGCATTTGACTTGACATTTCAATTGAAAGTTATCACTTTGTATTCACCTTGAAATTTATCACTTGACATTTGACTTGACTTGACTTTAGACTTGACATTTACAACTTGACATTTGACTTGACATTTATCACTTGACATTTGACTTGATATTTGATCACTTGACATTTAACTTGACATTTGACTTGACATTTACCACTTGAAATTTGACTTGACATTTACCACTTGAAATTTGACTTGACATATGACTTGTTATTTGACTTGACTTGAAATTTGTCACTTTACACTTGACATGACATTTATCAGTTGACATTAAACTTGACATTTGACTTGACATTTGACATGACATTTATCACTTGACATTAAACTTGACATTTCACTTGAAATTTATCACTTGACATTTGACTTGACATTTGACATGACATTTATCACTTGGCATTAAACTTGACATTTCACTTGAAATTTATCACTTGACATTTGACTTGACATTTGACATGACATTTATCACTTGACATTAAACTTGACATTTCACTTGAAATTTATCACTTGACATTTGACTTGACATTTGACATGACATTTATAACTTGACATTAAACTTGACATTTCACTTGAAATTTATCACTTGACATTTGACTTGACATTTGACATGACATTTATCACTTGACATTAAACTTGACATTTCACTTGAAATTTATCACTTGACATTTGACTTGACATTTGACATGACATTTATCACTTGACATTAAACTTGACATTTCACTTGAAATTTATCACTTGACATTTGACTTGACATTTGACATGACATTTATCACTTGACATTAAACTTGACATTTCACTTGAAATTTATCACTTGACATTTGACTTGACATTTGACATGACATTTATCACTTGGCATTAAACTTGACATTTCAGTTGAAATTTATCAGTTGACATTTGACTTGAAAGTTATCACTTGATATTTGACTTGATATTTTATCACTTGATTTTTTATAACTTGACATCCATCACTTGACATTTATCACTTGATATTTATCACTTGACATTTATCAATTGACATTTATCAATTGACATTTGTCTTGACATTCATCACTTGACATTTAACTTGACATTTCATGTGAAATTTATCACTTGACATTTATCACTTGACATCTAAAACTCGACATTTGACTTGACTTGACTTTAGACTTGACATCTACAACTTGACGTTTGACTTGACATTTGACATGACATTTATCACTTGACATTAAACTTGACAGTTCACTTGAAATTTATCACTTGATGTTTAACTTGACATTTGACATGACATTTAACTTGACATTTCAGTTGAAATTTATCAGTTGACATTTGACTTGAAAGTTATCACTTGATATTTGACTTGATATTTTATCACTTGATATTTTATAACTTGACATCTATCACTTGACATTTATCACTTGATATTTAAAACTTGACATTTATAAATTGACATTTATCAATTGACATTTGTCTTGACATTCATCACTTGACATTTAACGTGAAATTTATCACTTGACATTTATCACTTGACATCTATCACTTGACATTTTTCACTTGAAATTTCACTCGAAATCTACCACTTGACATTTATCACTTGATATTTGACTTGATATTTTATCACTTAATATTTTATCACTTGACATTTGGCCTGACATTTATTGCTTGACATTATCACTTGACAATTGACTTGACATTTATAACTTGACATTTGACTTGACATTAACCACTAGAAATTTATGACCTGATAGTAATCACCATGCAAGGTCACATGCTCAGTATCACATCAAGCAGTAGTTCAGGCATGTTTGCGCATTTTACACAAAACAAGCAAACTTGAATAACTTTTGTAAATCTCAACCAAAATCGCCAAAAATTGGCTCATTTGAAAGCTCTAGTCATGGCGCACATCAACAAATTTTTTTTATTGCTGCATTTGTATTCAAATTTTAAATTTATTGAGGTTTGAAAATTTCAAACAGATACCGTCCCGAAGTGGGCGGAGCCTGTGAAAAAAATTCCCGAAAATAAGAAATGGCATCATATGCTCTTTCATATGAGCCATCAACCATGAAAATCGGTCGTGTTTCAAAGAAGTTATTGCAGTTTGAAGATTGTCGGGAGAACAAGAAGAACAAGAACAAGAACAAGAACAACGACAACAACACTACTTGAAAAAGAAAATCCGTAATAACTTCTGTCGAACTCAACCGTTGGATCTTAAAATTTGCATGGTGGTACTTTTCGACACGGGCTTTTTAATGGTGCAGTCGGTTCTGCACTAGCGCATTGCGTTCCGAAGTTATTGCGATTTTAAATTTGCGATTTCCGCATTTTGGTGTGTCCGACCATATTATGGGTGGGTCGCTTGCGCCCTCCCTCGGCAGCGAGGGATGGCGCTGGCGCGCCCACCCGATTCTGAATGAAAAGTGACACTCAAGTCAGAATGTAAACCAAACAACTTAACGAATAAAGTGAAACATTTGAGCATGAAAACCGTGAGCATGAAAACGGTGCAGGATGAAAAGTGGAGAAAGCTCCTTTTCATCCAAAGTATGCCACTTTACTTGCTGTAAGTATGGCCCCACACACGCTAGTTGACATCGACGCCTAATGTCAACTGGTTCCGTTCCTAATTCAAAGATTGCGTTTGAATGTCATTCGTCCACTCGTCAGCAAGCTTTGAATCGGGATCGGCACCAGTTGACATGTGGTGTCGATGTCAACTCGCGTGTGGGAGCCCAATGTCACATTACCAACCAAACTATTCTGTGTTTCGCAGGCTACACTATCAATAAGTCTGGTAAAAGTTCTACACTTTTTATCAAAAATACCAGTTTCCTATGTAATTTTTTTTCACTTTACATATTCTGTACTCTGTTGGTGATAAAACTTATTATCTTTCTGTTTACATCAATATACTTTGAAAAATACTCATACGTTCAACAAGTCATAGTAAACATGCATTCCGCGATGTTCTAATGAGTGCAGTCTCAAATGAACAGTGTCACATTCTTGATACTTGTAAAAACGCCTTTCGCTTGTAGAATGTAAATAACTAGCAGGATTCTCTCCGACCTTCGGTCGGGTTTTGTGGTTCTCTACAATTAATACCATTGGAGAAAATATGATACTTTAGTTAAGTTTGCCCACATGCTAGGCATGTGTTTTGAAATGCGGTATGTAATCTACCAACAATAACAAGACCAATACCAAAGATGCAATGTTTTGGAATGGATTTTTGTAAACTTCTGTAAAATGGTTGGGCATGAAACTCGGTAGTAAAATGTAGACAGTTTGCGATTTGGTATGATGGTGTGCAGTGTGCATTCTGTGTGGTATAGGTTTTGTGATATGATAGTGTGGTTTTTGCAAGGTGTCAAACTTTGTTGTAATCTTCAATTGGTTACATTTGTGCTTTGCTGTTCTTTTTGTGTTTGTAAATCCTTGTGGTATAAATTGTAGAGAACCACAAAACCCAACTGAAGGTTGGAGAGAATCCTGCTATAGGTACCCACTACTCAGAGGCTTGCAAAAACTGACACCCCAATGGGGACCCCCCTCCAAATGGCACCCCCTGGGGAACCTCCCAAAAGTGGCACCCCCTGGGAACCGCCCAAAAATGGGACCCCCTAGGGCCCCACAAATATGGCACCCCCTGAGGACCACCAAAAAATGGCACCCCTTAGGGACCCCCCAAAAATGGCACCCCCTTGGGACCCCCCAAAAATAGCACCCCCTGGGGACCCCCCAAACATGGCACCCCCTAGGAACCCCCACAAAAATGGCACCCCCTGGGGACCCACCCAAAGTTGGCTCCCCCTGGGGACTCTACAAAACCCAACTGAAGGTTGGAGAGAATCCTGCTATAGGTACCCACTTCTCAGAGGCTTGCAAAAACTGACACCCCAATGGGGACCCCCCTCCAAATGGCACCCCCCGGGGAACCCCCCAAAAGTGGCACCCCCTGGGAACCGCCCAAAAATGGGACCCCCTAGGGCCCCAGAAATATGGCACCCCCTGAGGACCACCAAAAAATGGCACCCCTTAGGGACCCCCCAAAAATGGCACCCCCTTGGGACCCCCCAAAAATAGCACCCCCTGGGGACCCCCCAAACATGGCACCCCCTAGGAACCCCCACAAAAATGGCACCCCCTGGGGACCCACCCAAAGTTGGCTCCCCCTGGGGACCCACCCAAAGTTGGCTCCCCCTGGGGACTCTCCAAAAATGGCACCCCCCTGGGGACCCCCCCCCCCAAAATGGCACCCCCTATGGACCCCCCCGCAAAAAAAAATATAGCACCCCCTGAGGACCACCAAAAAATGGCACCCCTGGGGACCACCCAAAAAATGGCATCCCATGTGGACCCCCTTGAAATGGCACCCCCATATGTACCTCCAGAAAATGGCACCCCCTGGAGACCCCCCAAAAATGGCACCCCATGGGGACCCCCTCTAAATCCTGTAAACACAGCCCCTAGTTTGGAAACTCCTGTAAACTCAGCCCCTAATTTGGAAAATGGTATGAATATTTCAAAAAATCACTATCATCAATCCACAAATGCATCAATTCACAATTTTCAATTTTTTAGCCCCAGGGGTTAGACTTAAAAAGTTATGGTAATGTAGAGTAGAAATGGAGTGCACATTTCAAATCACTGCAATAAAAAACCCACAAATGCATTATTTCACAAATTGAAAGTTTTTGTGCCCAGGGGTTCATTATCAGGGTTTTAGTAATGTGGTGTCAAAATGGAGTGCATATTTGAAATCGCTACAATCAGAAACCCACAAACACATCATTTCATGATTTGAAAATTTTTGGCCCTGGGGGTTCATTTTCAGGGTTATGGTAATGTAGTGTCAAAATGAAGTGCATATTTCAAATCAAGGCAATCAAAAAGCCATAAATGCATCATTTCACAATTTCTAATTTATTAGCCCCATGGGTTCAATTTAAGGCTTACAGTAATGTAGAGTTGAAATTGAATCATTTCAAATCAGTGCAATTAGAAACCTGCAAAATGCATCATTTCACAATAAGAAATTTTTGGGTCTAGGGGTTCAATTTCAGGGTTTTAGTAATGTAGTGTCAAAATGGAGTGCATATTTGAAATCACTACAATCAGAAACCCACAAATGCATCATTTTATGATTTGAAAATTTTTGGCTTAGGGGGTTCATTTTTATGGTTATGGTAATGTAGTGTCAAAATGAAGTGCATATTTCAAATGAGTGAAATCAGAAACCTGAAAATTTATGATTTCACAAATTGAAAGTTTTTGGCTCCAGAGGTTCATTTTCAGGGTTATGGTTATGTAGTTTTCAGGGTTATGTAGTGTCAAAATGGATTGCATATTTCAAATCAGTGAAATTAGAAACCCACATCAAATCATTTCACAATTTCTAATTTTTTAAGCCCTGGGCATATTTGAAATTGCTACACTCAGAAACCCACAAATCCATCATTTTATGGTTTGAAAGTTTTTGGCCCAGGGGGTTCATTTTTAGGGTTATGGTAATGTAGTGTCAAAATGAAGTGCATATTTCAAATGAGTGCTATCAGAAACCCGAAAATGCATCATTTCTCAAATTGAAAGTATTTGGCCCCATGGGTTCATTTTTAGGGTTATGGTAATGTAGTGTCAAAATGGAGTGCATATATCAAATTGGTGCAATCAGAGACCCAAATTTGAAATCAGTGCAATCAGAAACCCAAAAATGAATGATTTCACAAATTGAAAGTTTTTGGCTCCAGAGGTTCATTTTCAGGGTTATGGTTATGTAGTTTTCAGGGTTATGTAGTGTCAAAACAGAGTGCATATTTCAAATCAGTGCAATTAGAAACCCACATTGAATCATTTCACAATTTCTAATTTTTTAAGCCCTGGGCATATTTGAAATCGCTACACTCAGAAACCCACAAATCCATCATTTTATGGTTTGAAAGTTTTTGGCCCAGGGGGTTCATTTTAGGGTTATGGTAATGTAGTGTCAAAATGAAGTGCATATTTCAAATGAGTGCAATCAGAAACCTGAAAATGCATCATTTCTCAAATTGAAAGTATTTAACCCCATGGGTCCATTTTGAGGGTTATGGTAATGTAGTATCAAAATGGAGTGCATGTATCAAATCAGTGCAATCAGAAACCCAAATTTGAAATCAGTGCAATCAGAAACCCAAAAATGCATCATTTCACAAATTGCAAGTTTTTGGCCCCAGTGGTTCATTTTCAGGGTTATGGTAATGTAGTGTCAAAATGAAGTGCATATTTCAAATGAGTGCAATCAGAAACCCGAAAATGCATCATTTCTTAAATTGAAAGTATTTGGCCCCATGGATTCATTAACGGGTTATGGTAATGTAGTGTCAATGGAGTGCATATATCAAATCAGTGCAATCAGAAACCTAAATTTGAAATCAGTGCAATCAGAAACCCAAAATTGCATCATTTCACAAATTGAAAGATTTTGGCCCCAGTGGTTCATTTTCAGGGTTATGGTAATGTAGTGTCAAAATGGAGTGCATTATATATCAAATCAGTGCAATTAGAAACCCACAATGCATCATTTCACAATTTGAAAGTTTTGGCCCCATTTTGGGTTCAATTTCAGGGTTATTGTAATGTACTGTCAGAATGGAGTGCATATTTCAAATCATTGTAATCAGTAACCCACAAATGCATTATATCACAATTTATATTTTTTAGCCCCGGGGCCTCACTTAAGGATTATGGTAATGTTATTGTTAACTCCCATAAACTCAGCCCCTAATTTGGCAAACACCCATCAACTCAACTCCCATAAACTCGGCCTCTAATTTGTGAACTTGTGTCAACAGCCCCTTATTTTTAAACTTCTGTCAACTCAACCCTAATTTATAAACACCCATCAACTCAACCCTGAATTGTAAACTCAGCCCCTAAAAACTCAAGTCAACCCCCTATACATGTGCAATTGCATTCTTGGGAAGCAACTTTGCCATCTACTAACCCTGTTTGTCAAGATTGTGGATCGTGTTTGTAAAGGGCATTTGTACTAATAAATAGTGACTGCATTGTGTGCAAAAACACACACGAATTGGGCACAATGAGGCCTGCGATTGTGCCTCCTATCTTTTGCATTGAAGCATCCTTAGCGTGCAGTTCTCTCGAAATTGTATAGGTGGAGATAGTCTGTTACGTAAAGTGATATACCGTATATCCTCCTACACCCCTCAAAATGGACACTATGAAGTTATACCCCCCCCCCTCGAAACACCCCCCCCCAATTGAGTGTAAGGAGAACGTAAATGTCAAAACCTGCGGTTTGTGATCCGGGCGATGCAGATCAGACGTTAAAAACAATGACTTCGTTTCGTTATAACATGTTTTATACCTATTGGGCTGTCGGGAAAGTTCTTATCGTTTCCGCACCGTCCTCTATTGGGTCGTCCTGGATCGTGAGCTTTCAGCAGGGGTATATAAGCTAGAATTATCAAGGTATATAAGCTCAATATAAAATTCAAGCATGAAATTTCACAGCGAAATCAATTACACAACATTGGATGATACCACATGTCTCCAACTTTATGTTTCCAAATGTTTTTACGTCGAAATTTCATTTAAAAATCGAAATCTCCGAAAAAGCTGGGCATGTTGAGTTTTGTACATTTCTGAGAGATAAATTATTACTGGATCTACCTTTACGTAATGAATTTCATGGTAAAAGATTACGATTGAATAAATTCCAGCTTATATACCCTGGCTTAAACCCCAGGATCGTCCAGGATGCTCCAATGCTACAAGATCCGGAAACGGAAACAACTTTCCCGACAGACCAATATTACATACTAGTGATGGAAAAGCGCCAGAAAAAAGGGCGCCAGGCGCCATGGCGCCATTCAGAAAGTGGGCGCCGAGCGCCAAGGGCGCCACAGAAAAAGGGCGCCAAGCGCCAATGGCGCCATGCCGCGGCGCCCTTCGGCGCCCTCAAATGGCGCCATTCCATCACTATTACATAAAGTCGGCGGACATTTCACCCTACAAAATCGGAGAGGTAGAATTCGCTGGTGAATAGAGCGAAGAACGAAACTTGTGTCCCACGCGGACGCTAGAAATTGAAAAAGAAAATCATATTAAAAGAAAAATGGACGTTCCGCTGCGTCCGTGCGTGCCACGCCCTAGTTATCTACATTTCCAACGTTGCTCGTAAAGAATTTGACCGTTCAAACTACCGTTTTTGTTTTTATTTTATTTTCCATTTGTTGGCTCCGTTCCAACAGAGTTGCGAAAGTGTATTTACACTTACCCCGAAATACCTGGGTAAATGGGTATTTATATTTACACTTACACTTTCATAAAATACCCGTACACTTTTTTTACACTTTCCTGGGCAAAATACCCGGGTACAGAAAGTGTGATTTTTTTCTTTCAGATGTCCCTGTTTTATGCTTTTGAGAAAGCATAAAACAGGTTCATGTACAAAAAAAACTGCAGAGTGCACATATGCAGTTATGCATAGCAGAAAATATGGAAAATGTGCAAACTAGCACTATCACTGACATTTGAACAGTACTCATGGTATTCTACAGTTTCATCATACTTTTGTAAAAAGGACAAGATCAATTGAAATTCACCAGCTGGACACAAAGTCGACTGCTTTTGCATTGATATTTGCTGCATGTACATTCTTGCATTTAAACAGTATGTATCACATTGCTTAATCAGTAAAATATCAACACTCACAGCAAAAAATGGGTGTGTGGATGCATGGTGAAGCGTCGGGAAGTGTCTTCACGCCGACACTTCTTGAACGCTTCACCAAGCATGCCAGCGCTTCCACACACATCACTTTACGCTTCTTAATATGGTGCTCCCACACAAATTTATACGCGGGGAAGCGTGTGGAAGCGCCAGCGGCGTGAAGTGTCTTCCACATGCTTGGATGTGCGTGAAGCGCGCGGTGAAGCTAGGTGAAGCGTGTGGAAAACACTTCACCCAGAATCTTGTGATGTTGGTGGAAGCGCGCTGCTTCACGCGCATCCAGCCCGCTTCCACACGCTTCACGGATCTATTTTTTGCTGTGACTGAAAAAGTGCCATTATTAGGCAACTTCATACCACTAAATTTGTTACAGTCTGAAATGTTTCACAATTGGCAGTAAAATGTGAAATAATGAATGCAAATGATAGATAAATTGATCTAAAGGTGAAAACAGTGGTGTTTTCTAATGCTCAACAGTGAGAGCTCTTTCTAAAAAAAATTTTACACTTACACTTTTTTTACACTTTCCTGGGTATTTTGAAAATACCTTACACTTTTGGTATCCATACTTAAAATTTGGAAAGTGTATTTACACTTACACTTACACTTTCCAAAAATACCAGTATTTGAACAACTCTGCGTTCCAACAGAAGAGAACTTGGCAGCCGGCCAAAATTTCGAAATCCGCTATTAATATATGAATAAATAGGCTCACAATAGCTTTATAACCATGTATATAAACAAAAATAGCGATTATGAAGGTGGAAATTGGCAAAGCAAAGCAAATTTTAACGATTTTTAGCTAACTTTCAGTTTTCACTCTCATTTGTATAATACGCAACTGGTAACTGGGATATGGGCCAAGTTTTCATACATGACCCGATCTATTCCAATGGTTAAAATATTGCGTCACAATACCTAATGCCGTCATGCACACTCCACTGGAGAGACTGACGCAAATGTTTGTAGGGCGATACGTCTGCCGACTTTAGGTACTTATATAAGTCCATAGACCCTTAGACATGGTGCTTATTCTTGCATTTTTCTACGTCTGCGTACGTTACAAACAACAAATTAGTACTGGGAGTTCGAAAAAATTTCTGGCGAAATAATAACCCCCCTTCGAAATACCGCCTCCCTCGTTTAACCCCCTTAAAATTGTCACTCTAAAAAAGTAAACCCCTGGGGGTATTTCGAGGAAATACGGTACTCTAGGATGAAAACATACGCAGCAATTTGGCTTGTGAAAACATGTCTAGGACTTGAAAACCGTGTATTCTGGCAAATAAAACGGAGTATTTTAGATAAAGCCGTGAGCATGTATGTATTTAGTGGTGAAAAGTTTTGTGAGTAGATGTGGGAGCAGTGGCTAGTGATAATGCTGCAGTCCGATAAAATTGCATACCTGGGGCTTTAGAACTATGCGCTCCATAAGTAGCAGCAGTTGTTTAACTTTTTTGTCGTTTTACACCTATCGCATTTGCTAGATTAGTCCCCTCTCTTCAATATACTTCCCTCCCCGTCAGGCATGTGAGGAACTCTCCCAAAATACTTATCCATGGTGGGTAGTGAAAAGCAGCTCATTTTTTAAACGAGGCCAGGGGGCAGTTCCGCACCCTGTAAAGTAGAAAGTCAAATGTCAAAAAAGAAAGGATTTATCACTTAACTTTGAAACTTGCATGGTACCGTAAATGCGCTATTAGTACGACCCCCCTCCAATAAAGCGACCCCTCCAATGGTGCGACCCCCTTGGGCACGTTTTGTAAGTACATATAATGCGACCATCTCCAATAATGCGACCCCCTCCAATAATGCGACCCCCAAAGAAAAAAAAAGACGGACGTAAGAAAATGATGTCACAATCTTCGGACGCCGCTAATTCGGCAAAATGGCGCCAAGCCCCATAGTGCTTTTTCCTTCGGCGCTAGAGCCAAGCGTTTCGTTCCTGGCGCCGCGCAAAAATACCGCAAAGCGCCATGACGGTTTCCATTGGCGTGGCGCCAACCGCCAATGGCGCCACAGCAAAGTGCGCCAAAAGCCCACGGCGCTTTTTCCTTTCGCGCTAGCTCCACGGCGCTTTTCCATCACTAGTCATACCTCATAACGCAAAGGTAGATTCTAATTTTACCAATTGTTATTTTGGAGTCAGCTAGGTTCATTTGAAGGGTGTGCTTCTAAAAGTACCGATCTACAAAAAATCGATTTTGAGATAATCGCAATTGAAAGTTTGGAGTATGCAATACCCATACATGGGTATTGGGTATGGGAATTTTGGGTATGGGTATTTCGGCCATATTGTTGGGTATCCACATGCATTGGTATAATCACTGTTTATACACATAACACTAGCTATATAACATTCAGTGAATCGTATTTTTAGTAGTACAGTACATTTTAAAGGAACAAATTGGTAATAGCATGTAGATCGGTATTTTTAACCATAATAAAAAAGCACAAAATGAGTTTTTGCTGAATCAGACGCCGATCTGACATCGGTACTTTTAGAAGCACAAAAAATAATGTGCAGATCGGTACATTTAAAAGAACAATTTTGAAAAAAGTGTGTAGATCGGTACTTTTAAAGACACAAAAGCTGAAAAAGCTTGTAGATCGGTACTTTTAAAATTTCAAAAACCGTATTTTGCGATTTTTTTGCTTTTTTCGACCCCCCATATCTCAAAATTGAATTTCGCACCCCCCACATACCGTATTACCTCTAATATAAGGTATACCTTATATTGTTTTCGTCAGATTTTTAGAGCCAAAAGTTATACCTTATATTAGAGGGTACCTTATATTAGAGGGTACCTTCAATTTTTTTCACCAGATTTTTGTCTGGTCAACAATTCAAAGTTTCTCTTTGAGTGAATAGTGCCGCTGTATTCTGACACATTTTTCAGTGGCGGAAGTCGACAAAGAGTTATCGCAGTGCTTTTCGGCACCATTTTCATCATTTTCCGCCATGTTTAGCAACCGTCTGAATTATTTTGCGCGTTTTGGCACCCAGCCAGCTGTGCCTTATTAGAGGTATGCCTTATATTAGAGGGTACCTTATATTTATTTCGTCGCGTTCAAAATGGCCAAAAGTTATACCTTATATTAGAGGGTACCTTATATTAGAGGGATGCCTTATATTGGAGGTAATACGGTATTATATATTTTTTTGAAGCGCATGTTTATGGGGACCCCAAAAATGATCCTAACTCAAATTTGAAAAATTTGTAGATCGGTACTTTTAGAAGCACACCCTTCATTTTCACGTCTATCTCTGTTTTCGTTGTACCTAAATAAGTAGCGCTACGTTTTGCATCGCATCACATTTTTTCTAACGCTAGCCCACTTAAATTAGCTATTCGCAGGTATGCCATTATTTCTGCGAGTCTGTTGCGCCTGCCGCCAGGTTTGTTCGACAGGACAACTCCCTGATTTATGACAGTGGATTTGTGGGGTTTTCCCCCACCAACGTTGCACCATTCAAATGTTTGAATTATTTTTCACGTTAGACTGGCGGTAAGACGCGCATTTATATGTTTAGTTTATCTGTCAACTATCGATACCTTCATTAATTTCTAGCTACGTCCCATTGTGTTCAATCTTGAGTTTCTTACGGCTTTTTAAGCACTTACCCAATCTATCGCATATCCTCGAATAAGTCCCCCGGGGAGTTATTTTTTCGCCAGAGTTTTTGAGGGGGGAGTTATTCAAGGGTGGGGAGTTATTCAAGGGAGGGAGTTATTTTTTCCTCATAACTTTCAGGAAAATTTGCATGTAGATAGGTGTGTATACACTGTGTATACACACTGTGCATCTGCTTTCGCTGCCGTATGCTAACATCCTTTGTATTTTTTGTCTCACACACTGCACTGCATTTGCATTTCGTTTTTTTTCACTTGTTCCAGTATCCTCTTTACTCATCACAGAGGGGGGAGTTATTCAAGGGTGGGGAGTTTTTCAAGGGGAGGTCTTATTCGAGGATATACGGTATTTGACATCTTCTTACGTTGTTACATTTTACTTATTGCAAAGTCCATTCCCTATAAACTACATGATTAACATTGTGAAAACCTACAGTGTAGACCTACAACAACAGAATATAAATAGTTTTTTTTTGGGTAGCGTTTTGGATGGGGGTACACCAGCGTTCGCAACATTCCACAACCACGATCGTTTTTTGCCATCCGAATGCTTCGGGACACTTGACAAAATTCAACTTCTCGATCGAGTTGACAAGTGCGTCCGCCTGGCTCGGAGGGGCAATCAAACAAAAGTAGCTGGCCCTCCCCTGCGGATGCGTCCGTGTTTCGCTGAGCCGGCTTGACGCCTCACCTGATAAGAGTGTCTTTCGGAGCGCTTCCCCGCTGCGCTGACGCGCGCACGCCCGCCGCCGCGCTAGTGACGACACGGCGGCGCTAATATTGCGTGTGATTGGGTGACGTTTCACTGCATGTGTATATAGATCAAGTGTTTTTAGAGCGCCCGCGTAGAAAAGCGGTGCTCTAGAGTCTAGACTCTTGCTGCATTTTTAATGACTGACTTTTTTGAGTGGTTTATAATATTATAGTATGTATAAATATATAAACTTTGAAAACTTTGAAGTATCAACATCAAATATCAACAAATTTTCTGAAAATTCCGTCAAAATAAATCATATCCTTGAAATACTCCCCAGGTCTGAATGAGCTGGCGAAAAATAAAGCCCCTGTGTGTGGGTGCTTCTCAGAGTTAATAGTGGGTACCCTAAATCCTCGAATGAGACCCCAGGGGAGTTATTTTTTCCTCAGACGTTTTGGAGGGGGGAGTTATTCAAAGGGGGGAGTTGCTTGAGGGGGGGGGGTTATTTTTTCCTCGTAAAACTTGGACTTAATTCATTGTATGGGTGCAGTCTGTAAACTCATGTAATTCAGGTATTTAACTGTCGATAACAATAAAAAGATGTGTATACACTACATACACATAATGTATCTGCTGTCGTTAACATAACACATAATGATAACAAAACACACGTTAAAAACGATGACTAGTGATAGTAGTGATGGTAGTGATTATACGTCTACACACATATACAAGTCTTTAGAGTCTTATAAGTGGCGATTTTTGTTGCATTTTCGACGTCTGCGTACGTTTCAGACGACAATTTAGTACTTGGTTTTCAAAAAAATTTCCCCCCCTCGAAATACCCCCCCTCGTTTAACCCCACCCCCTCAAAATTCTCACTCTGAAAAAATAAACCCCCCGGGGGTATTTCGAGGAAATACGGTATTTACCAGTACGGGTACTTTTGGAAAAGAACAGTACTTTTAACAACTCTGGTGCATCAAAGAAATATTGTATTTATATCAGGCTGGAATATAATAATTTGCCATTCACAGCAAAAAATAGATCCGTGAAGCGTGTGGAAGCGGGCTGGATGCGCGTGAAGCGGCCGCTTCCACACGCTTCCACACGCTTCCACCAATATCACGAGATTCTGGGTGAAGTGTCTTCCACACGCTTCACCTAGCTTCACCGCGCGTTTCACGCGCATTCAAGCATGTGGAAGACACTTCACCGCACTGGCGCTTCCACACGCTTCCCCCTCGTATAAATTTGCGTGGGAGCGCCATATTAAGAAGCGTGAAGTGCCTTCACGCATTTTTTCGAGATGTGTGTGGAAGCGCTGCCATGCTTGGTGAAGCGTTCGGGAAGTGTTGGCGTGAAGACACTTCCCGACGCTTCACCGCGCATCCACACACCCATTTTTTTGCTGTGATTCCTACAGTATTTCTGGGTGAAATTACATTATTACTATTATTATTGATAGCTTCTTTACATGGTTTTTGATAAACTATGTAAAATGGCTTATATTAAATTTTATGCACAGCTGCAATTCCCCCTTTAAATAGTGTGGAGAGTATCACGAATGGATAACATGGGTGGATGGATAATGCCAACTCCTACAAGGCCAACTACGAAATGCATTCCCATTTCCATAATTGATGTCCATAAAAACTTATTTATTGCTGATGTTGTGGATATGCAAATATGTTGCTAATAAAATTTCTCTGTGTATGAATATTTACTCCCATTTGAGAAATTACTGTATAATAATTTACATAATCTGCAGGCCTGTGATATTTCAGTTCATTTCAGTATCATACTAGCCAAAATATTCACTTTTAGTCACACCTACGTTGCACAAAATTTTCTTTACTGGGCCGCCTTAGATTAAAAAACCTGGTGCCAGTTCCGCAAAATGAGAATTGAAATGGCAAAGGCGAAGTAATAGCGCAAAGGCGAAGTGAAACGGCAAGTGGATTGGCAAAAGCGAAGTAAAAAAATACATTAAAAAAGTCATTTCCCTTCGCTTTTGCCAATTTCCTCCTCAATTCACTTGCCATTTCACTTCGCCTTTGTGCTTTTACTTTGCCTTTGCCATTTCACTTCTCACTTTTCATTTTGCGGAACTGGCCACAGATTTGTAAAATGATTACCGTGTAAGGTAAAACTACTAATTTTTACTTCATTGAAAACACTTCGTAACTAATTTACTAATTATTTAATTAGAGAGTCGATTGTTTTAGTACTAACTTTTCGCTAATTATAAATTTTTTTTGAAACCCTCGTTTCTACTCTAAATTTGTTACTGTAGGGAAGCATAATATTTCTTGTGTAAATGACATGCAAAGGCTAAATAGAAATACAGCTGAGCGATTTTAGTTCCCTTGATGATCAAAGTACTTTGATTGATCCATGACAGCTTGGACATGTGCGCATCAGTTGTAAAACTTCCACCAGGGAATTGACATGCATGATAAGTGGTCATGTGATCTTATTTAAGCTTGTGATGAGAGTGACATTCCCTAAGTGAAAATTGCGTTAACGCACCTTGTGTGTGTAAATTGGGTAAGCACATGATGATGTGCACCTGGGGAATTGACTAGATAAAATTATGAGACTTGTTCTATATTAGATGGGGATGAAAAGGATCGGGCATTCAGTCAAGTTGTTGATCTAATATGTCAGTTTTAAGATGGAGTCTAGAGGGCAGTCATGCATTTTTTTTTGGTTTGAGAAATTGGATGATATGAATTTTCATGCATAGACAAAGCCATGTAAAGATAAAATGGCATAGAAACTGGATCATGTGGAATATATGTTTGCAAGTTGAAGATTTAAGTATAATTCTTCGCAGAGTATGCAATTAGTGGTTTTATGATTGATTTCAAATTCCCCATGAGATCAACTAAATTCATAGAATAGATACTTGAGGAAACTCAAAGTAAATTTAGACCACAAGAACATTGGCTAGAAACATTCCACACATTAGTCATGAAACATGTGTTAATTATAAATGCCCATGAATGCCAATTAAAATATGAAATGGCACTAGACTAGAATAGCTAAAAAAAAGTTATCCAAATAACTACCTGATCCAAAGCTGAAGCAGTATCGACTCCAGCTTAGTTTACATCCCTAATTAAGAATTAGTTCTCTTTCACAATGTCTCAAATTTTAATTATTATCTTATTAAGTGGTAGCAATATATTCCTGATTCGACTAGTGAAAAGTATGAATAAATACTCAAAGGAAAACTAGTGAGAGTACTAGATTGTGAGAAATTGGGATCAAGCATGGATTTGACATGCAAAGATAGCATCCCCTGTCTCTAAGGAAAAGTCAAACCCCTTTCATTGCAAATTTTTTTATGCAATGGTGAAAGAGTATTATAAGGTACCCCGCCCCAGTGAGAATTGTATGTGGTGTCACCCTGTACAATCCAATTGTGATATGACACCTCCTAGAGATTAGATAGAGGATGTTCAGTGAAAACCACGTAGGCACAGTGACAGTATGAGAGAGGTCATCTGTGTAGAGCAAGGCTTGTAGAAAAATAGTCAAGAGGTCCAAAAGTAAACACCAGCTGGTGAAATGTCACTTGAGTCACTGACGTCAGACAGATTATAAGAATTGAAAAGTTAGAATCATGATATCATGTGTGAGAGAGATTGTAATGCTATGAATATGAGTGAAAGCTAGAGCATGACATTCAATCATTGCTAATTATAAGAACTTTGTAGCTAACATTGATTGTATTTACATATTATCTAGTGATATGGCCGAAATACTGCAGTAGTAAACTAAACAACAGCCATCGATGTTGAGTTGATGAACCTTATTAACCCTTAGCTTCCTTTGATAATTAAGATCCCTAATTAATTGGTCATGAACCGAAGTCAAACATATCGTTCTCACTCCAAGACCTCGTTAACAAAAACGGAAGTAGTTGTCTTCTTAAAACCAACTTTACAACCGTATTTCCTCAAAATGCCCCCTGGGGGGTTATTTTTCAGAGTGATAATTTTGTGAGATGGTTTAACGTGGGGGTGTACTTCGAAGTTTACTTCGTACTGGTATTATTTCACCAGAAATTTTTATAAAGCCTACTAATTTGTTGTAATAATGTATTTACGCAGATGTAGAAAAATGCAACAGTAAGCACCATGTATAAGAATCTATAGACTTATATAAGTATGTAATTGGTATAAAATATGTTCTAAGCTACCATATTTCTTCTAATAGAACGGCATACCTCCAATAGAACGGCACCTCCAATAGAACGGCACCTCCAATAGAACGGCAGGTTTTGGCACTTTTTTGCATTCACGAAATTAGTAGAACGGCAGCCTCCAATAGAACGGCAGGTAGAAATAACATTGGAAGAGTGCCAGAACACACAAATAATAGAAAACTGGGTAGTGAGAACATCAAAGGTGTTCATAACTATGATTTAGGGTTATTTTCACATTTGGTTTTGTTTGAATTGATTCTCTGTTAGTAATATGTTGTTCATTTTTCTTTCAAAACACTATGTTCAAATGAAAAATGTCTGAAAAATACTGGTGAAAAAAAATAGAATTGCAGCCTCCAATAGAACGGCACCTCTAATAGAACGGCAGGTAAAAAAGTTGACGAAAAAAATAGAACGGCGCTCTTCTATTAGAAGAAATACGGTAACGTAGCAAAGTCAATGTTTTTAACGGCGGTGCACTAGTACGCACAAATGCCCATTACGCACATGAAAAATGGGTATTTTTGACCGTTTTTTCACTTGACACTTTTTCAAGTGATTTTGAGATATGAGTGAAGTGAAAAAAGTTCACTAATGTCATTGTTAAACTTTTTTCACTTCACTCATATCTGAAAATCACTTGAAAAAGTGTCAAGTGAAAAACAGGAAAATGTGCGTAATGGGCATTTGTGCATAATAGGCCTGCCCCGTTTTTAACGTGTATTCTGCATTACCCGGATCACAAACAGCAGCTTCTGTCATTTACGTTCTCTTCACACTCAATTTGGGGGGGGGGTATTTAAAGGGGGGTTTATAAATTCATAGTGTCCATTTTGAGGGGGGGGGTATTTCGAGAATATACGGTATGTTAAAAAATAAGCGACATGCCAAGTCACACTTTGTACTTTTTCTTTTTGTCATAAACGTGTCGTTTCATAAACGTTTTTTGTAATGTCATGACCACGCATGTAAAATAAAGTGCGCAAAAAATGACCTCAAAAAGCTCATTTATAATGACCAGCTGAAAATTTAAAAAGATACAGGGGGCGCCCCTGTGGCTACATCAGAGCAGCCATGGGGGTCCCCCCTAAGGGGTGCATATAGTAAACACCTGGGGGCAATTCCACACCAGATCGCTTGGCCCAACTATGCTTGGGGAGTGCGATAAAATCGATGGAATGCAGATGTCATCAAAAGTTCAATCATATTGGCCGGCTGTTTACAAATAAAGTCACAAAGCCTTTCAAGGAAGTCATTATTAAAGACAATTTCAGGCAAGGAAGGGAAGGTAACTTCCTTTTCAAGGAACAATTATTATTTTTGTAATTTGAGGATGAATATGATTACATTTACCTAGGTATTATTGTATTTAGTTCAATGGATTTCCATTTTATTCATTCCCATTTTTAAATAAATTGGAAATAATAAGCATTGTCGAATTACCCCCTCTCAACATTTGCACTAAGAACCCTGGGGTATTTCGAGGAAATACGGACATACGGTATTAATTTTTCATAAGGTAACTACATAGGTAAGTACGTCAGTAATAATATGTAACGTAATTACACTGCTTTATAATCAATTTATTTGAGTATTTGGTATCTGCACAGCACTGCTCATTGACAGACTTATGTCATTCGGCCACAATAATTCAATTAAATCGCTATCGAATCGGCAACAGAATTGTTCAGCATGGACAACGGTACGACTGTGGGCGATTTAGCCGACGTGTTTCTGAACTATGCGCAAATGCCCTATCTGATTGCCTTCCTGTGTATTGGTCTACCACTTAACCTGGCCGTTTTCGTCAAGCTGTTTGTTCGGATCAAGAGAAATCAAGTGCGTTTCTCTCGATGGACGGGTTTTACGGGAACAATCCGATCCGCAAAATCCGCCATCCAATTCCATAGTTGTTTTAAAACGCATTTTCATTTAGGTACTGGAATTCGATGGGGGGTCATTCGAGGGGGGTTTATTATTTCGTCAGAAATTTTCATAAGGATCGTAGTAAATAGTAGGCATTTGCGTACCCAAAATAGGTAATAAATGTGTCCAAACAGGATATATTTGGACATAAAAACGTAGATAGCTACACAAACTACTCTATGTGTAGCTGCAATGCAAATTGACAGTAATATACATCATGTACATTGCGTACATGACGTATTTATTATGTACATGACGTACATCATTCCGAAGGGGAGGGGGGTATTTCGAGGGGGGGGTTTATTATTTCCCCAGCCCATTTTGAGGGTGGTTCATTCGAGGGGGGGGGGGGGTTAATTCAAGGGGGGGATAATTCGAGGTAATACGGTAATCAGGTGTGATGGGTAGGGAAAGTGACTAGGTACTCTCACTTTTCCTTTTACTCTGTTTTATGTGTTCCTGGGTAAATACAAACTCGAAAAAATACTTACTTTTACATTTCCCTGAGTAAAAATATGGGTATTTACATTCACACACAATTTACACAGTGTAAAAGTAAATAAATTTTAGTTTACGTTTTCTGTACTCATCAATGGGTAAAAATAAATTACATTTACATTTAGATTCCTCACACCAAACCAATAGTGCCCAATTTCCAACAACTACCCACGCAGGTCACTCGCGTAACTCTGCTAAAATTCCACCTGAACATCAGCGACATCCTGGTGCCAGTCCCAGACCCTGTAAAAGACCGTGTAAAATGTCAAATGTCACGCAAAGTGTCAAAAGTCATGTCAAATGCTCTGTAAAATGGCAAAAGTACGTTTGACATTTTACGGGGCATTTTACATGACTTTTGACATTTTGCATGACATTTGACATTTTACACGGTCTTTTACAGGGTCTGGGACTGCCCTCTGGTGTTTGTGTTCATGGTGGGCTTCAGGTTGGGCTGGCGCGTGTCCTACTATTGGTACGGCGGGTGGCACGGCGGCTGGGTCCTGTGCAAAGTACTCAATATGGGATTGATCCATTGCGAACTGCTCTCCAGCGCCATTTTGGCTTCCATTGGGCTTGATAGATTCTTTTTGGTGCTCCAGCCCTTTGTGTCGCCGGTGGGTGGTGGGGCGTGTGATTTTTTTTCGATTTGACGATACCTAGTTTCATTTTTTTTGTAACGCACTGCGCATCGCATTCGCAGGCAACGGCCCAGTCACGCGTCAAGATAATGATTTCGATATCATGGATTTACTCGATGGTCATATCCATGCCGCAATTACTGCTGTATGACACCGTAGTCGATGCGAATAATGTCGGTTTCACTGGATTTTTTCACACTTTCTGTTTCGCTTTTTTACTTGCTGAACACCTTCGATAGAATACGCAATGCGGCTCAATGATTTACATCGCGCGGCAACTCAATCTCACATCGGAGCCGATGTGGGGGCGCGCCACGCAGTACTACAAGTGGGTGCACTGGGTCGCCGTGTTCGGTGCCCCGATGGCCGTCATCACCGTTTGCTATGGCGCCATGATGCAGCAGGTTAACTGGCACAGGAAACTGGCAACGTGCCAAGGTGTACTCGAATTCTACTCGCAGGTGTGCCGCTATCTGGTGTGCGCCGCGGATGACTTGAGCGATCGCGATAGGAGGAGACCCATGGGCGACCCTGAGCCGAGCACCACCAGGCAAAAAGCGAGCGTCAGTGCAATGGGTGCGTGGCTGTATTTACACATGTATAATATAATACCACTGTTGTGTGAAACGTACCGTATTTACATTTTATCGAAATAAATGTTTATACATACCTATCTTGAAACACATATACCGTATTTCCTCAAATACCCCCCCCTTGAATTAACCCCCTCGCAATACCCCCAGGTGTTTTTGAGCTGGGGAAAAAATAAACCACCCTCGAAATACCCCCCATCCGGAATTATGTATATATTGGTCGCAGTTTGCATCGCAGCTACACGTATACTATTTAGTTTGTGTAGCGATGCACGTTCATACGTCCAAATATACCCTACTTGGACACGTTATTTACCGGTTTTCGGTATATAAAGTAGTGATGGAATGGCGCCATGGCGCTGGCGCCCTTCAATAGCGCCAAAGGACGCCAGCGTTATGGAGCCATTGGTGCTTGGCGCCCTTTTCTCTGGCGCCATCTTATTGTCCTCGACTGGCGGACACAAACATAATCCCTACAACGACTACCTATGTCTAACTTAATAAAAAAATTGTAAAAATTTTAACCTTTCTAAAATTTCTCAAAACACAGGCGCGCCAGGCGGGTCGAAACAGATGGCGCGCACGGCCGAACAGCCCACGGCCACTACGAGCAGAGTGCCTTTGGTGCGCGCCGCCACCAGGAGCAGGTCTGTGCAACTTTTAAACAATTCGTGCTCGTTTAAAACGATGTCGGTGGTAAACTGTACGACACAAGTGTTCGCTGCTCTTTTTTCCGCCGCACCTTCAATATTTGAAACGTGGTGGGGTCTGCATACAATTCGATCGGTGTCCATCACAAGGGTTGGCAAAATCTCAGAGAAAAATTAAAATTAAAATAAACTGTAAAATAAAAGAATAAAATTGTAAAATGGAAAATTTCAAAATAAAAATGAAATAAAAATTCGATATTTTGTAAAAAAATTAGTAAAATTGTATAAAAATTTGTACTTTTGTAAAATTGTATAAAAATTCATATCTTTGTAAAAAATTTATCTTGTTGGTTGAGTTTCTAGCTGTTTATTCACGGAACTGGTGTCTGGTTGTCGCGAGTCGCGAGCGCCTATTTACACTCACAATAAGCCGCCCACACTCGGCCTCGCAGCACGCTCCAACGGAACACGACCCTTTCGTCGCTGCCCGGCTCGGCGGCGGGCGGGCCGCGCTCGTGGCTGTCGCGCATGGGCACCGAGAGCTCGCTCAGAATGGCCGCCTCGGCCGCGGTCGACTTCCGCCCCGCCGGCAGCGTGCGCACCAGCTTGAAGATGCTCAAAACCGCGTTCATATTGGTCACCGTGTACATCATCACGTGGACACCGTTTTCGGTGGTCATTTTGCTGACCGAGTTGAAGGTGTGTGAGGGATACATTTTTTCGAATTTTTCGAACTTTTTCGAATTAAAAATATATTTTTTGCCATCGTTACTCTGACGACAAAAAAACTCCCCTGGCCCCAGATTTAATTGGGCAGACAGATTTCTGCCCGTCGCGCCAGGCGCCGGACACGCCCGTCATGCACACCCAGCAAAATCTCGGGAAACGAGATTCAATTGCCCCCCTCGTGCCCGGCGCCTGACACGCCCGTCGCGCCTGCCAGGCATGCCCTCACACTGCCTGATTTGCCCGATAATCGCAAATCCAGATTTAATTGTGAGGTGTTTTGCATGCCTGCCAGGCAAAAGAAAAAAGAAAAACAATATTCCACCCTGCAGCCTCGGAGGTGCAGGGTGGGCGGTTTTGCATGAAAATTCACAAGCTATAAATATTTATTTGAATTTTTTGGGGGATGAAAACATTTAAAATGACGTAAAATGGACTTGGGAGGAATAGCATCGGCCCAGAAGCCCATAACGGTAATCATAACGATAATGATAATGACGTCTACGATAATGTTGGTTAAATATGCAGAGCCAAACAACACTCATATTGGCTGTGTGGTTGTAGTTTCGCTCAGCAATCAGGTGGTCTTGTGTTCGATCCTGCGAGGTGACCCCTGATTTTTTGCACTTTTTTTGTAAACGACCGATCATTTGGAACCTTTAACGTTTAAATTACAGCAAAATTGTGTAAAATCGATTTGATGACACAATTTTGCTATAATTTAAACGTTAACGGTTCGAAATTATCGGTCAGTTACAAAAAGTGCAAAAATAAAGGGGTCATTACGCGGGATCGAAGACATGACCACCGGATTGGTGGGCGAAATGACAACCACACAGACAATAGGAAGCGTTGCTCAGCGCCTCCTATTCAACCATTATATTTGTAGATAACGTTTTTTGTTATTTGGACGATCAAATATTGTCTTTTTGTTGTATGTATCATATTGTACGTAATTTAACGATTTCCCCCCATTTTTTGCCCACTATCATTTGAATTTGCTCCATGTAGCTCTATCCACCTTCACAACAGCTATTTCCATCTATATACATGGTTATATACCTATTGAATTTGTATTTATAGCTATTTCGAAATTTTGGCCAGCTGCCAAAGTTAACCGAACATTTTTCTTTTTGTTTTCGTGAGTCAAAATCCCGCCCAAACTGCCCGTGGCGCCAGGCACCTGACAGCAGCCCCCCGGCACGCAATTAAATCTCGATTTGCCTGGCAGTCGGGCGGCGGCTGTCAGGTGCCTGGCGTGACGGGCGGGGCAGGCGCAACGGGCGCGGGCGTGCCTGCCTGTTTAAATCTCGAATTGCCAGACACGCCCGTCATGTCCTCCCTCTCAGGGATAATCTGCCCAATTAAATCTGGGGCCTGGGGTCTTATTCGAGGAAATACGGTAGCTGAACTCCGATTGGCAGACGGGTTATTGCTCAAGGGATAGGTTTCCATCATCGGTGAAAAAATCATGCGTTTTACATTTCAGTTTAACCTGCACTGGCTCAACTCGGTGGGCAACGAGGTTGGCAAGGACCTGATCATACTCAATTCGCTCATCAACCCGCTGCTGTATGGTTTCACCCGCAAAGATGTGAGACACTCGGTTAGAAAGTTGAAGCGGTGGTGCAGGTGCATCGGCAGGGCGCTGGCTTGCTTCTTCTGCATTTGCTGCAAGTTGTTCACGTACGATTGGGATGAGTCGAGCGATTAATTTGAATGTACCGCAAATCCTTGCAAAAGTCCCCCCTTAAATAACTACCCCCCCCCCGGAAACGATGTGGAAAAAGATTGTTGACCTGTTAAATACCTGGATTTCGTGAGTTGATGGAATGAATTCATACAATGAATAAAGTCCATGTTTTCCTGAAACTTCTGAGGACAAAAGAACTCCTCCCCTTTGAATAACTCCCCCCACAAAAACTTTGATGAATAAATAACTCCCCTTGTGTGGACCATTCGAGGATTTAGGGTAGCTGTGTTTAAAGTTTTTTCTTACCTATATTTACTTAAGTATAACGTAGACGATGTCAATCGGGCGTGTTGTTTAAAGGATCTCAATTGCTGACTCTCAGTTTGGACAGAATTTTTTTGTTAGCCATTAAATATATTTACATAACGTACATAGTTGTCTTTACTTACTGATATATCAGTGCTGGAGCTCAAATGACCCATGGAGCTTTTGTTACATATATTAAATTTATGCCATCTTGTGAACTACTGTATTTCCTCGAAATGCCCCCTCAAATTTATAACCCAACCTCGAAATACCCCCCAAAAGTTAGTGTATAGAGAACGTAAATGACAAAAACTGCGGTTTGTGATCCGGGAAACGCAGAACACACGTAAAAAGAATGACTGTGTTGTGTTAGAACAGGGTTTATACCGTCTACGTACTTAAAATGAGTCTATAGAGTCCTATATATGACGTTTTTTGTTGCATTTTTCGACGTTTGTGTACGTTACAAACTACAATTTCATACTGGGATTTCAAAAAAAATTCTGGCGAAATAATAAACCCCCTCGAAATACCCCCCTTGTTTAACCCCCCCCCCCCTCAAAATTCCGCACTCTGAAAAATACCCCCCCCCCCGGATGGTAATTCGAAGAAATATGGTATGTACCCTTTTTCGGGTACCCCTCGTGTATCGTGAATGTATCATTATTATCCACGCGTACTGAGCTTGCCGGGGCACCCAAACCAAATTTTAACTTGTTGTCAATGTTGTATTTAAGCTGTTAATGCGTGCGTGCGATTTGTACATATATGTATATTTATGTGAGTAAAATATTGTATGTTGTTGTTTACCTGTAATAAAAATACTTTTTTGTTATATTCTTCGATGTGAATCAATAACTTAAATATCGCATTAACACAAAAACAATTCCAATCCAATTGAACTGATAAACACACAGAGCTGCAAAATGAGCCCACCTGAACCTATAGCGGTTAGCGCTTTACATTATGTATTACCAGTGCGGTGTTTCCATGCGTTGTCACCATAGAGATGGGCAGTGGGAAGTATCGAATCGATCACGCGGCTTGCCAGTCTGGCGCTTTATCGTGCATTGCAGCCGCGCAGAAAAAGGCCGCAAGCCAGCGACTGTTTTCTTTGTGCCCAGGTCAAACTCTGAAAACCCCAAATGAAGTTGTTTTGAGCGGTTTGTCGAATTTTGGAGGATTCTTCTTTTAGATCATAAAGAAGTGGACGTAATGTGATTACGAGTTTTGTCTGTAAAATATGGTCAGAAGGAACAGAAATTGCACTGAGATCTCGGTGTGCTCTCGGATATGGATGCCTCATCTAATTGCAATGCTCGCCATGTCGCTGCTCTTTGTGAAAGCAGGTGATATAAATAATGAGACAATTCCAAATGATTGTTTTTTATCTACCGCATTTGCTCGAATAATTCCCCTGAAAATTATTTTTTAATCAGACTTTTTGAGGGGGTATTCAAAGGGAACTATCATTACGTCAAAATTTTCAAGCATGTTTCTATCAACTCATTTCACTAAATATACTTTATTAACAACAGAACGTGCTATTTTTGTTCAAACTGGACACAACAAATTGATAGTATGCCTAAACAAAGGGAATTATTCAAGGTGGATTATTTTTCCCTCACTCATGTAACAGGGGGAATTATTTAAGTGGAGGAATTATTCAAGCAAATATTTCAAGCTCAAAATCGCCATCCCACAATACAATAGCCGGCCCGCAGGTTGTGTCCAGTTCAACATGAATCCGTCGGGCAGCGGCCTGATCATATCGTCGGCCGAGGCGTTGGCCTCCGTCTACACGCACATGTACGGCGAGACGAATCCCGCCGCCTGTGCCGCCAGGTGCGCGCGGACATTTTCGGGAGAAAAAAAATTGACAAATACCGCATTTCCTCGGTTCATCCCCGTTGAATTGACCCCCCTCGCATTACCCTCAGATCTGAGCGGGCTGATGAAAAAATACCACCCCCTCGAATACCACCACCACTAGGTACCTACACACTTATTCAAGTCTGTAGACTCTTTTTGTCACATTTTTCTACGTCTGCGTACGTTATTAGTACTGGGAGTTCAAAAAATTTCTGGCGAAATAATACCCCCCCCCTCGAAATAACCCCCCCCCCCCCGCCTCAAAATTCTCACTCTGAAAAAATAAACCCCCTGGGAGTATTTCGAGGAAATACGGTATATGCATTGTGCGTGATGTATTTTTTGCTGCCAATTTCCATCGGAGCTACATATAGACTAATATGTATATACATCCAAATACCTATATCTGGTGCTAGTTCCGCAAATTGAGATGTGAGAACTAAAACGGCAAAAGCGAAGTGAAATGGTAAAAGCGAAGTGAAATGGCAAGTAAATTAGCAAAAGCGAAGTGAAATAAATAGCAAGTAAATTAGCAAAAACGAAGTAAAAACTATAAAAAAGTAATTTCTTTTCGCTTTTGCCATTTTACTTCTCAATTCACTTCGCTTTTGCCATCTTACTTCTCACTTCTCAATTTGCTGAACTAGCCCCTGGTTTGATCACACTTATTACCAATTTTTGGTACGCAAAAGCCTGTTCTTGCCACAATTCTTGAAGAAAATTTCTGAACCCACCGTTGAATAAGCCCGCTTGAATAAACCCCCCACAAATTGCTGGCGAAATAATAAACCCCATGGGCATGGAGGTGATTTGATTGGAGGAAATACGGTATATTTATTTTTGTGAAACCGCAGATGCGGACCGGACGCCGCGTGCAACAGCTTCGCGTACGGCACGGCCACGGGCGTGTGCGTGATTCAGTCGAACACGTTTGCAAACGCGGCCGCCACTAGTGCGCAGGTCGGCTTCGAGTGGTATGATAAAGCCTAGATAGATTTATGGTAGTATGTTTTTTAATAGAACAAACGGCACGCGTCAAAGCTGCTTCCACTGCAAAAAATAAGTTTGTGAAGTGTGTGGAAGCGCGCTCTGTGAAGGCACTTCCACTCACTTCCACACACTTCACAAAGTTTTCGGTGAAGTGTCTTCCACTCACTTCACCTAGCTTCACGAAGCCTGTAATTTCGTGAAGCGCACTTCCCGACGCTGACGCTTCCACACGCATCAAACTGATGCCAAGTTCCAGTGGAAGCGTTGTGACACTTGGTGAAGACACTTCAGAAAAGAGAGATTTTTGAAGGCACTTCACATACAATCATCACAGTTAGCATTGCAAAAATCTCTGGGAGATTTATATTTAAAAAATCTCAGAAAATCTCAGAAAATATAAGATTTTCTGAGATTTATATTTTTTCCATGATTTTCCAGAGAGATTTAATTATATTTTCTCCTGATTGAGAAAATCTCTCGAGAAAATCTCTCTATATTTGCTCATTTTCACCTTCAAAGTCACTAGTTCATGTGCTTTTTGCCAATTTTCATCTATTTTTAACTACTTATATATTTGCTCATATACCAATTTTTGGCTATTTTCCCTCCATTTGTAGTTTTTCCTTCCTTATTCTGTTCTATGGCATGAAAGAGCCAATAAAAAAGTTATCTGAAATACATTTTCTGTACTCAAGTACTTTCAGGAAGTATACATAAAAGAGAGTACTGGTACGTTTTCAGAGGAAATTTAGATGTATTTACTTAGTACTCAAGTATTTGTATTTTTGGGTAAACGTAAATATGTTTAACCCCTGGACCATACTGAAACCCTGCAGTCCCATGAAAACCCAGTGCTCAAGTATGGGGCTGTATTTAAGCGCTGAGTCTGAATTGGCGCTGGGTGTTGCTACTTGTGCAACGGGTAAACTTATGCACTGGGTTCTAGCCGTTTTAACGACTAAAGAGTTGACAGCATGTTTTGGAAATATAGTTATCAAATTTTGGTGAAAAAGTCATCTGATAAATTCTGTGGGGATCATCACATGTGAAAGTAATTTATTCTACTATGAGGAAAAATGTGCCTAAACCATATTTTTGTTCATTTTTCAGATACTAAATACATGATAGTACAAAGTTAGCCATCAGAAGACAATATGCTAAGATCATATGAAATTGTGAATGAAAAAGTCAAACAACACATAATGTGCTTAATTTTACTATCAATGGTTCAAACACCTGGAAATACTGATTAAATCATACTTTAAGTTGAGAGATTTTATGAGATTTTTTTGAACTGCAAGAGATTTTCTCAGAGATTTAATTATATTTTCAAAAATGACCCAAGAGATTTAATTATATTTTTTGTTTGAGAGATTTTCTGAGATAATATTTAATTATATTTTCTCAAAATCGGTCGTTTTTTCAATGCTAATCACAGTGAAGACACTTCCAATTGTATTTTACCGCAAAAAAATGATTCAAATGCCAAGGATGGATGGATGGGCATGTGTGCCATATAGTTCAATGAGCCATGTTTAGTCACATTTCACGCTGCTTTATTTAGGTACTATTTACCATCTCCCATCATCTTGTCACGCATAAAGTTTATTTTCATATGTACCTTATCGTTGCATCCTCATAATAATGTTCTGAAGTCAATCAGCATATTAATACTAAAATTACTACACTTTTTTCATGTGAAGTGCCTTCACTACAGCTTTGACATTGTGAAGACACATCACAGTGGGTCGTCGGAAGTGAAGACTCTTCACCAACATTGTGCAGCTTCGTGAAGCATTTTTGCTTTGTGAAGTGTCTTCACAACTATTTTTGTGAAGCGTCGGGAAGTGCGGACCAGCGTCGTGAAGCGTCGGGAAGCGAACCGTGAAGGCACTTCAAGAAGCTTCACGACGCATCACACACCTATTTTTTGCTGTGTTCGGTGCCGGTTGGGCAAATTGCGGCAGTAAAAAGCGCTAAAACTGCGAATACCGTATTTCCGCGACACGAAATACCTCCCTGGATTATCACGCTCGCAATCACACAGTTCGCAAAATGAGAAGTGAGAAGTGAAATGGAAAAGGCGAACTAAAAGCGCAAAGGCGAAGTGAAACGGCAAGTGAATTGGCAAAAACGAAGTGAAAAAATAAAAAGTAATTTCTCTTCGCTTTTGCCATTTCACTTGCCAATTCACTTGCCGTTTCACTTCGCCTTTGCGCTTTTACTTCGCCTTTGCCGCTTCACTTCTCACTTCTTATTTTGCGGAACTGGCCCCAGGGGTCAATTCCGCAAAAAGAGAAGTGGAAAAATAAGTGGAAAATAGGAAGCGAAAAGCTAAGTAAGGATTTTCCACTTCTTTTTAAACTTTTTACTTGGCTTTTCTCTTCCTATTTTCCACTTCCCTTTTTGCGGAATTGGCCCCTGATCTGAGCGAGCTGCGGTAATAATACCCCCCCCCCCTTAAATACCTTAAACCGCATTGATTCTAATGAGAACCGGAATGACAAAAAGCGCAGTTTGTGATCTATGTTATGCAGCACATATGTTAAAAACAATTACTGGATTTTTCTGCATCTCAGTATGGTACAAACAATGGTATTTCGTAAAATTTCAGGCGAAATAATACAAACCCCTCGAATAAGCCCCTTAAATGAACCACTTCTCGAAATGTGTGGTGAAACAATGGATTGATAAAGTCTCCTTCCAATATGACCTAATTGAATAAGCCCCCCTTGAATAAAGCGCTCCTTAAATTTGCTGGTCAAAAATAAAACCCAGGGCGGTATTTCAGGGAAATACGGCAATTCAAACTTTAACTAGCTTTTCTTGTCTAATCGCAGTCACCAATGGGGCTTGAATCCAGTAGGTTTATAATTGTTCTTATTATTTGAAAAAAACCCTCCTGAATATGTGTGTAACGGGAAGTGTGAAATAAAAGTGAAAACACCGGAGCGTGTGGCGTTCTATTAGAAGAAATACTTTGCGCCGTTATTCGTTTTTACGGTGATTTTCTGACGATGTCCGTGACCAGTTGTCAATTGAACATGGATGATTTTTATTGCTCTGTAATGTATCATACAGACTTTTAAATATGTAGTTGAAGGTGCAGGAGGGTGGGTATGTTTACTTTTTTCAACAACAACATTTTTCAACACTCTCAGTTGCCGATTTGTTTCGATGCAATCGCTGATAACAATTTCCTGATTACAAAAGAACAAAACTCGCACTGTAGATTGAATGATACGATAACTGCAACCCGACTTGTAAGCGAGTTTGACGAACGGGTGCCGTCATTTTCAACACAAAAAAACGTTAACAGGGAAGTGTTTTTGAGAACCACAAAGTTTTTTACAATAACCAAAATTAAATGTGCGTTCCTTCAGTTGACAAACCGCTGACATTGCGTTTCGGTTCATTGCACAAGTTGCGCATCGTTTTATTGTTTTAATTTAATTGTAACTTCCAAATTATTACTCTTGCCCCTCGGCGACATTCTTTTCTAATTTTTTTCCCACTCGCAAAATCAATCATATTAGTATTTTCTAATATCTATTTACCAAGTTAGCAGCAGGTGTTAGAAGGCGCCGCCCGCGTGAGTCCAATTTGCCGTACTCAAAATGCTTGACATATTTGACATCGGTTTTTGTCGATGCTCGCGACAAAATACCTATTTTTTATAAATATAATCTCACGATTTGCCGCGCGGCACGTGTCGGCCTAAGCGAATCTCGAATCAGAAATAAATACCACAATTTAGCCCGGCAGATACACTGTCGGAGAAGTTTGATGGGCATCGAATAAAGGTTGACCCAAAGTCGTTGAGTGGACTGAGTGTCTCTGTGTATACTCGACGGATCGCATGCTATGCATTTTTCTGAATGGAACGCTCCATTATGACGTCATCATAAATAAGATAAAAATTGTACCAAAAAATGATTTCAGGCACGAAAAAGCACGGTCCTGGGTAGGGTTCAAACGGGATTGACTTTTCGGGATCGGGATCGGGATCGGGATTGGTTTTTTCAGATTTCGGGATCGGGATCGGGATTGGCCGGGATTGGGGTCACGGAATCGGGATCGGGATCGGGATTGGCATTTTTTCGGGATCGGGATTGGGGTCTCGGGATAGAGATTTGGCCAATGTTTTGGCATCCACAGTTGTTCATAAAGGTCTAAAAACACTGTTGGATGCCAAAAACGTGGCATAAAATGAACGCTGGGGGTTTGCGTTCACATTTTTGCATGCAAAAACGTCGTTTTTTCACTTTTGATAATTTCCACTAATTTTTCCGGGATCGGGATCCCGGACTTTGGACTTTCTTGGGATCGGGATCGGGATTTGAAAAGTTTCGGGATCGGGATCGGGATTGCTAAATCCCGGAATTTCACGGGATCCGGGATCGGGATCGGGATCCAGTTTGAACCCTAGTCCTGGGTCCAAAAAACTGCGGGGTTCAGAATTTTATTAGCCCAACACGTTTATCGTTGTCAGCCTGCCTATCAAGCAAAGCAAGATTTGGCCAAAAAGTGTATTCTCAGATGCAATTTGTCGGGCTGCCCGAAAAGCCCGTCGGGCTGATTGAATCTTTACCACGATGATTGTTGCAACAGTTGGATGCGTTGAAGATGCCAACCCATCACAAAAGTATTTTACTTCTCCACCAATGTGCGCATTTCTTCGGCGACAACCACCAGTGATTAGTAATGGATGTCATCTGCGCACCCTTCAACTTTCTCTCGCCCGCCCGTCAAGCGTGAAGACTCAATGGGCGTATCTCTGCGTGCTTATCTCTGCCAAAATAGTGCGCTTCATTGCTGGAAAAGTTTGTCAACTTTGCATGCACATCGTTACGCTTGAGCGTTCGGTCGGTTTGCTCTCTAAACATGTTTTCAAATTTTTACATAAATACAAGCGGGTCGATATCGAACCTAGATAGGTAGGTATATGCAATCAAAGACAACACACACGGTATTTGTCGTAAAAAATTTAAAAATCGCGAATCGTGATAATCTAGAATTAGATACTCCATGCGCGTCATCAAATAAATTTTCATTCTTCACTCGAACTACCGCAAAAAAGTCTAATGAAATCAGGTAGATGGAAAAACGGACTGTGGGCTAGACAGACTGGTCCAAAAATAGCCGCGTGTTTCAAATGAGATTCATAAATAAATCGAACACCTCACGGCCGGCTGCGCGCTATACATGACCGGAAAGTGGCGGCGATAATTACTTTATGAAACATGAGCATTTTTGCGGGACGCTTTTTCACGGGGGTGGGATTTTCACGCAAACTTAGCCAAACTGAGACAAATTGCCGCGCGGCGTGTCATCGCTGAAACAACAACATGACGCCGCAGCGCCGCGGCCGCGAACGCTCTCATCAGAATAGAGATTGGGGGTACCACATTCGGTTAGGGGGTCCCCAACTGACGCCTTTTTTTCTCTTCTTGCTAAATTGCGATAATTCGGTGTTTATCTTTGGCTAAACATAGGTGAAAAACATTTCATCAGTCATGAGAAATAAAAAATTCAAAGAGTAATTTTAAAATTTTTGTCTACCGTCTTACCTTGAAATACCCCCAGTGGGTTTATTATTTTGCCAGAAAATTTTGAGGGGGTTAATTCGAAGGGGGCTTATTCGAGAGGGGTCTATGATTTCGCCAGAAATTTTAAGAAATTCCACATAGTCTGACATAAAAAAATGCACCAAATACAGATATGTTTAACTGTTTATGGGCAAATTATAACTGTCTATATGCATAACCCTCCCTCATGTCACTCAGTCATTAGTTTTAACGTGGGTTCTGATTATGCATATCACACACTGCGATATTTGTCATGTAAATACATGCTCTATACACTCTATTTGGGTGGGGGTATTTCAAGGGGGTTTATTATTTCCCTAGCAAAATTTTAGGGGGTATCATGAGGGGGGGTTAATTTAAGAGGGGATAATTCAGTGTTATCATTGTTCGCAGTGTTCTATCATCATGTGTGAGGAAACCATGCAATGTGCTTTCTATAGAAAAATATCCCAGAATTTTGGACATATATATGATAAATAGACCCTGTAAAGTGTAAAATACCATGTAAAATGTCATATGTCATGTAAAAGACCCTGTCAAATGTCATGTGTCGTGTAAAATACCCTGTAAAATAACATGCATCATGTAAAATACCCTGTAAAATGTCATCTGTCATGTAAAAAGACCCTGTAATGTGTATCCAAATCTTAGTGTATCGCATCCAAATATTATGCTTCTGTATCAAAACCTTATGTCCAAAAGTAAAATTTGGATGCAAATACATAAGATTTGGATATGATACAATAAAATGCTTGATGCATTAAAATGATGCATGCCACTCAACAGGGTCTTTTTCATGACGAAGGACATTTTACAGGGTTGATCTATATGAATTAGAGAACTCAAAGTGCAACTCTGAAGGAGTGTTTCATGGATCTTGTCCTGGTGTTTATCTGAAACGGTGCTGTCATTTTTCATAGCAGCATATTTCAGTGTTAACAAAACTGGGACATGCCATTCTAAATAGAACGCTGGTAGACTCCTAGATGGTACCCCCCTATCACCATATGGCCCCTCGACGATGTCATTCGATGCGCAGTTCTGGATTTCACTTAAACCGAATTTGAGACTGGATTTCACTCGACCACCATGACACTTTTTGGGGGGCCGCTAATATGCCCAACACGTTTCGCAGACTGTGAAAAATTAGATTTTTTATGGGCGTAATCGCGGCCGGCAACCGGTCGCGTCAAACGTTCCAGCGGCCGTGTTTGACGAATGGGGAGAGCATCTCGCGCCTATTTTTGGAATCATCTAGCCATTAGTGCGATTTTGACGGGGCAGCTGTTTTTTGCGACCTACCGCACATTCCTGCATATTAAGAAGGCATGAAATATAACGTCGAAATCACCTTTGCTCATTTGTTGCGACTTTCACTCCTTCCTTATTCATTTTTCTTAAATAGTCTTCCTTCAGAAATCCCTTCCCTATTGCCAAACCGCAGTGTTGACCCTGGGCGCGTGCAGTGCACCCGAATTCCTAAACTCCACACGCGGCCCACACGCATTTCGCGCTATACTATTGTACGCAAATAGATCGCCATCCTTTTGAAAATCCACAATCTAAATGCCGATAAAACGGGGCATTTTTGCCCTCCTCAAATATTCGAAATTCTCGAGTGGCATTGAAACCAAAATGAGGGCGTCCTTTTTGACTTGGTGCCGCAATTGTGCCGCCGCGCCGCGCCGCCGCAGTTATCACCGCGGCCGCGCCGCCGGTGCCCTTTCGCTATGTCGGCCGTTTGACGCGCCGCGGGCGGGTCAGTTGCCGCGCGGCTGGAAGACAGTAAAATCGAGGCCAAGACACTTTATATACTGGCCACTTTATATACTGCCAAAAACGACACTTTAGATACCAAAGTGCGACACTTCTGATACCAAAGTGTGACAGTTCTGATACCAACATTTTTTCTTCTCATGCCGATTAAACGCGACACTTTTGATACCAAAGTGTGACACTGCTGATACCAAAGTGCGACACTTCTGATGCCACCATGCTCATTTTTTACCTCATGCTGCTTAAACGCGACACTTTTTGAACCACTATTTTTTATGCTGTTGTGCGCAATGATAGCAAAAACACACACCTCTGGGTGTTTGATGTGTATCCACAATGTGTATTTGAGTGAATTGAATGAATATTAAAATATTTAAGTGAATTACATTTATTCTGTGATAGGGGGGGGGTTATTCGAGTGGGGAATTATTTTTTGTCACTCATCTAACAGGTGGAAACTATTCAAGGGGGAATTATTCAACTATTTGAGTAAATACGGTATCTTGTTTTAGTTGTTGTTGAACTGTTAAATACCTAAATTGCATGGGTTAATGGGATCCATTCATACGATAAATAATATTGTATAATACAATAAATAATACAATATTTTTGAGGCAATGCTCTATTCTTGCCGCACATTTATCCACAAAATCCCCTAATAAGTCTTACACCGCAATAGTTTTCATGCTGGGGAAATCACGCATGCGACAGATGCCCTCAGCCATGTGGTATGCAAAATGGCCAAAATATGGGCATGTTGCAGAGATGAAGCGGTATCAAAACCAATCGACCTAATATGGCATGTAATCTGACACGTTTAATTAGCATGAGAGAAATTTACTTTGGCATGAAAACTGTCGCCCCTGTGGTATCAGAAGTGTCGCGTTTTCGTGGTATGAAAACTGGCCAGTATCAGAAGTGTCGCGGACTCAGTAAAATCTGCTAACGATTGAATAGTGATGGGAAAGGCGTCGTTACTTCGCGTTAACAGCGCCATGACGCCGCGGGTAATTTATTTTCAGCACCATGCAGTTCGCGTGTGACAGTATTAAGCAATATAGAAAGCTCGGGACATTGGCGACTGGCGTCGACAATTTTCGATGCGTCAAACAGATTTGCTAAATTTTGATTTTACACAAAAACAGTTTGCAAATGTTTTCAGCAAATTTCAGTGCGAGCCACATTTTTTGCAACATTTTTGCCAAATTTCAAAACTAGAGTGCGAGCCACATTTTTTTGCAACATTTTGTGTTCGCGCCATAAATATTCCGTGCCAATGGTCAAAAGCGCCAGTAAAGTCAATGTTTGGCGCAGTGCCATGGCGCTGTTCTATCACCAAATAAAATTAGCAAAATTTATGCTATGTCATAACAAATCGATTAGTGAAAAAAGGACATTAAGTACATTAAATCCCATTGTTTCCGTTCATAGCGTCGCAACAGGGAAAACTGATTCAATTTTCACTTTTGTGCCACATTGGCAAGTACCCATTTGTTGCCTGGGTGCCGCCTTTCTCTCCTGAGATCTAGAAATCGCCACCGGTGCCATAAATGCCTAACGGCCCATTGGGCGCAGTTTTTTGCTCCCGATTTCGTGCTTGGCCTTGAAGTTCTGCATCGTGTTAGTCGATGCGTTTCCCCCAATTCTCATTGCTTCGCTGTAATTTTGCACGTCGACGTAGTCATCTATCTCATTTTCCTGCTGTGAAAACGTGTGTCGAAATATTTGTAAAAGATTTTGACACTCGATTTGCCCAGATAGTGTAATCACAATTTTATCAGGTGACGACACCGCTAGAATTTCATTTACACAGTTGACTTGATTACTTAATTTCACTTTCAGACTGTTTCAATTCACACTTTTTTGTCAATCCTTGAAACTTCTTGATCTATGATCACGGTAAGCGCTCGCCACCAAAAATGCTACTTAGATTCCCAAAAAAACATCCACTGGCGGATACCTGACATTTCTCGCGCCATCAGCCAATAAAAGTAATTACAGACCGTAGGAAACATGCTTCCCTGGCGCGCGTTTTTTTATCGACACCATTGAGGGAAATTTGAGAGAAATTTGAGAAAATGACAGCGTGTGTGCACATGGGGCACAAGGACTTCTCAAGGTCCGGCGGCACGACCGGCGGCGCCGAGCTGAGCTACGCGACGCGCGAGAAATGCATCGTTGTTGAAACGTATTTACGTTTACTCGATAAATACGTTTACTCGAGTACTCGCTAAATACGTTTACGTTTCTTCTCGGAAAAAAATACCGGTATTCACTTATTCGCATGCTTTTGAAAGTACGCGAGTACATAAAAGGTATTTCAGGTTGGCTTTTATATAGGCTTTTTCAAGGCATAATAGGGAAAAGGAAGAGAAAAAAGCTATATATACATATGGAAAAATATCCAAGATAGTTAAAAAATAGGCAAAAACACGTTCACTAGGGAACTTTGAGGGTAAGAAGTTTGGAAATAGTGATTTTGAGTGAAAATTGGAGCCAAAATTTCTGAAAAAGTCCCACCTTTACGTTTTCCGGGGACGAAAGTAATTTACTCACGTTTACTCATGAGTGAAAGGAAAAATTTACTTTACGTTTTCTGTACTCAGCGGTGAGTAAAAATAAATACTTTGTGCTTACATTTACTTGAAAAAAAGTTCAGTACTTTTCACAACTCTGGAGAAATGTAGAAAAAGCCACCCGACCACTTTCAGTCTCATGTGTTTGATCGTCTCTCGCCAGCACTCATACACATATATTTATTTTTTGTCGCTGCCTGTCTAATTTATATTATTTATTTATATGTTTTGCGTGTTTCGTGAAAATTTTCTACGAGATGAAATGCGTGATCTTTTTTTCACACAATGCGGCGATGATTAAAACTTCAGCTTTTGTTCGGTTTCATTTTACTCACGGCACTAATGAGCTACAGCGACTGAGCCACACAAGTGCGACATCAGGTACGATGCAACTATTGTTGCATTTGTTATTAGTGACTATTTAGCATTGTACCACGTGAATATATTTGCTCCGGTCGAACAGTATTATATATAAATTATCATCAATATTTTAAAATCTTCCCTTTCAAAAGTTCCAAAATCAAAGATCTTTCGTAGAAGTTGCGACATCTTTATCCATGGCTGTTCTTGCTTAAGTCGCGAAGATTACCTAGGTATGTACCGTATTACCTCGAAAAAAAAACCATGGGGGTTTATTATTTCGCCAGCAAACTTTGAGGGGGGGATTAGTTCCAGGGGGGTCTATTATTTCGCCAGAAATTTTATGAAATTTGCCATACTCAGACATAGAAAAATACAACATTGTCAGAGACGTATGAGTGTTTATAGGCACATACAAGTGTATATATAAACTTAAAGCTTTCCCTAACGTCACTCAGTCATCAGTTTTAACGTGTGTTCTGCATAATACAGTTCACACATTGTGGTATTTGTTGTGTACATGCTGTTTACACTGTATTTGGGGGGGTATTTCGAGGGGGGGGGGGGGTTATTTTTTCCCCAGCCCATTTTGAGGGGGGGTTAATTCGAGGGGGGGGGGATTATTCTAGGGGGGGGGTTGATTCGAGGTAATACGGTAAGTTTTTATTTTTTGTAGCCGCATGCAATGTGTTGAGTTGTGCAAATGTATCGCAATTGTGTGACTTTAAAGTGCCAGCACCTTTTTCAAAGGCTAATATTCTTTTAACAATGGCATAAACTTAGCAGTAAGAAAACAAGTCAACATAAAAAGGAGCTCTACAAAAACAACAACGTGAAGCAGCATTATTAGTTCAGCATGCACTGCTCATATATCAAGGCACCCTGCATTTATCCTACATTTCATTACCTGAATAATTACCATATTTGCTTGAAAAATGCCCCTCTTAAATAATTCATAATAATGCCCCTCTTAAATAATAAATAATTAGAAAAATAATTTCCCGCAAACAATGCCCCCCTCAGACATATAAACAAAATTTTGTGTCCAATTTTAACAAAAATGCATGTTGTTTTGTTCATAAAGCATGCCGTATATCCTTGAATGAAACTGCAGGGGATTACTTTTTTAGCAGACTTTTAAAACTGGGGAGTCATTCGAGCGGGCGATTTATTTTTCCATCCGTATTTTGCATAAAATGCTAATGCAAAATGCTCTGTGTAAATGGGGTAAAATCAGTTCCAAACATCTCTACATTCATTCATTCAGTTCTAGTTTCATTCATACATTTCAATACAAATTCCAGAATTGAAGCAAAATACAATCAATACTGAGCACCAACTGCAAAAATACCTAAATTTTATACATATGTACATAGGTAAAACATTTTTCATACAGGTGACATCTTCCCTACCAATCAGAGGGGGGGGGGGGGGGTTTCAAGGGGAGGAGTTATTTTCTCCTCACTTGGCTAACATTGGGGAGTTGTTCAAGGTTTTTTTCGAGGGGGGGGTTATTCGAGGGGGAGTTTTTCGAGGGGGAGTGATTTGATGGAAGGACTTATTCGTGAATATACGGTATTTCGTGGCGAGTCGATGGGAACATGCTTGAAAATCCTGACGAAAAGATAACTGCGCCTCAAAAATTTTATGAAAACAGGGGATTATTCGAGCAATAACAGTATCTTATCTTTGCGTGCCCGCTTACCCTGTTTGTATGAGCAGAAGTAATAGATTCAAAATTTCAAATTTTTCAACATACCTTCCTTTCGATTTTTCACAGAAACATGCGTTTTATGCAACATTTGAACATCATCGACCTCCAAGAGCGCATAATCAAATGATTCACCTCAACATTGCCGAGGAAATCAGTACCTCCCCCGCTAGTAAACAGTTACCCTGGATGGAAGCCCGCCCGCGCGCGCTAATTGATTTCAAGGTAAAATGTGCCACCAATCAAACTGACCATGATCAAATCTTTGACTTATTTGACTACTATTTATATCCAAATTTATTTGCCCGCCGCGCATGCAATTCAGTTGTTGGCGAATTGGCAAAAGGTATCATTTTCTCGATAAACATCGGCAAAATAACCGGACATGAAAGTGAAACCAGCCGCCGGGAAACACGGCATGATCATGATTTTACACACCGCGGAGTGTGTAGGCAGGCGGCAGAAAAAACACGAGCTTCCCATCAGGTCTTAGTCTAATGACAATGCCATTGATGACTAACAAACTGTGACGGGCGCCCAGGGACAGTGCTGGGTGGCCCACGCACAAGTCACCGCGTTGAATGACGTCTGTAACTGTGGTGGTGGAATGCTCGCCTACCTGGGGTGGAAAAGCTATAAAGTGAGGTGAATTTGGTGACTGGTCAGGCATTTTGCGCCTGCACATTTTTATGCGGCAGTAAGAAAAATTGCACCGGTAAGTGAAAATATAAATAACAAGTTCAGCAAGCATATCCAAAGAAAATTTTATTTTGTTTGTAACAATGCACGTTGCACCGTAACATTTTATCGCGCACCAGTTTTCTACGAAAATTTCAATAAATTTGGAAAACTAATACATCAACTTTGAACTATTAGTTTTGAGCTTTGTGTAGGGCCATTACCGTATTTCCTCGATTTACCCCCCCCCCCATGAATAAACCCCGCCCCCCTCGAAATACCCCCGTCTGGAATTATGTACATGGTGTATGCAGTGAACATGATGTATAAATTGGTCGCAGTTTGCATCGCAGCTACACATATACTAGTTTGTGTAGCGATAGACGTTGATATGTTCAAATATACCCTACTTGGACACGTTGATTACCTGTTTTGTGTATATAAAAGCGTACTCTTTACTATGAATTTCGTGAAAAAATTTCCACTCTGAAAAAATAAACCCCCTGGGGGTATTTCGAGGAAATACGGTACATTTCCATGAACTTGGTATACTTTAGATGGTACATGCCTGGACATTGGATGCCCGGCACTGTCTTCCATCCGTGTCTTTTCAATTGAATTCACAGATCGTCCTACCACAGCTCGTCAACTCAATATGAGGCTGCAATGCGCCACCGTGTGGATCCTCGCCGGCGGAGGGCACCGTGTGGTCTTGGGTCGAATTCAAGGCTGCCGCCTATCTTCCTTCAAGCGGCGCGGCGGGCCCGGCAACGGGCGGCCAAACCAAATGCACATTAATTCCTCAAACCATCATTGCATTCTTCGACGCGCATGCGCCATTCAACGTTAATTTTAATTTTTTATCATTCATTATTACCTGTTTTGCCCATTTTTTATTGTTAATTTTTGATGTGCCGAGTATGAGAAGTTCATGCAAACACCAGTTTCACTACGCATTCATAATTAGGTATGTAAGACATTTGTGTCCGCGTCTGGCAAATCAATTGAAGTTCTATATTTAGCGGCGTATTTCTATGTGCCATGCCAATCGACAATACATAATTACTCTGGCAAGAATTCGGCTGCACTGGTTATTGTATGTAAATTCGCTTAATTTCGCGCTGCACCCGCGCTACCGCTACAGAAAGTTGTCGTCGGCGCGACAAATTCACTTGTATTCTAATTTCTATCGTATTCCACATTCCAGATAATGCCACGAAAAGCGCATTACTTCACTTCTAGACGTCGGCCGCGCGGCACGTAGGTGAAAAGATGCTTTAAGTGGCCATGTTTGCAACAGATGACCTATTGACAGCTGACAGACAGGAATGTGCGTCACGCGTCGAGACCTGGCGCAATTGTGTCAACGGCGTGATTTTTGTGTCGCGCGACATGCACCACGCCGAGAAACTACGCGGCTGGAAAAGTTTGAGGTTAACTTTCAGAGAGCTCAGACGACCGCTTCACCCTGCAGTCGGCGACAACTTCGCGCAGCTCAAGCTTCCCCACCGCCGCGGCTAGTGGTTGTGCTAATTTCGCACGCTAGTCACCAGCCGCCTAAACGGGCGTGCAATCCGGTCGGCCGACCGATCAATCCATTGATTCATTGGTCATTGCCATTTTATTGCCCCGCTAGCGCACCGTGGCGGCCGACCATTTTTAGAAATGGCTGATGCGTCGCCGCGCCGCCCCACTCGCGCGGCGGTTTGTGGTCGTCCGTGACGAGGCGTTCGATTGATTCGCCAGTTCTCACCTTCCCGCCGCTCGGAGAAGAGCATATATACTCGACGCGTGCCGCAGCGGCGCAGCATCGGCTCTTTTGGTAGTGCTCAAAACACAAAGTTTGGAGCCCAAAACTGCTTATCGACAACTATTTATGTGAATTCATTGGTTTTTCACCGCTTAATCATTTCAACTGTTTGTATTTTATCAGCGCCCTGGCTCTACCCAGCTAAATAGGATTATAAAAATGTAATCATTTCCCGCCAGAGCTGCGCACCGTGCGCACATGCGCGCTGCTGCTCATCACGTACGGCGCCAGTTCCGACGACAAACTTGCGGCGAGCGCGCACGCGCCGCCCGCCGGTCGCCGCGTGTCGCCGCAGAGTCGCGTGCGAGATGGGCGAAAGTGAAATGCGTCGAAGATTCGATGGCGGGATTGATTGTGCCGGGCGGCGCGGGCGTAAATGATTAGGGCACCTACTGGAGCATTGCATCACCGCGGCGGCGGCAGCGAGGTGTCGCCGGCCGCGGCGCTAAATGTTCCATGCAGCGGGCGCGGGGGCGGCACAACTGCGCGCCACCAAGGTCAAGCTGCCAGTTGCACGGCACGGCACCGATCTGTACGCCCAAGATTGCAATACAAATGCCCATCTTATCAACACTGGTGGGCGAGACGGGCCGCGACTGCAAATTGTGCGATTTCATTCTTGTCAGGTCATGCGCTGCCGCCGCGCGGCGCCATCCGCCGGCTCCGTACAGATGGCATTTCCGGCCCGCTGCGCAAGGTGTCAAGGTTCACGCAATTGCATTGATAGCGAATGGTTCTGATCGGCCCAGCCGCACGGCCGGAGTGGAGGTTGGCCGGCGAGCAAATGCCCGCCGCCGGCGCCGCGACCATGGCCGCGCGCCGCAGTCCGCTGTCAAACGTTCGAACTGAAAAAAACCGCGCGATTACCTAGAGATTAGTGTGCCTGGTGCCGGTCAGCGCGCTGCGGTGCGACACTGGGCGCTCAAGGTGGCTGGAGGTGTGGATGTTGTCCAGCCGATTCAGTCAGCCGCATTTCTCACTCGCCGCGGACCAGTTTCTCCAGCGCGTCGCCGTGGTCGACATGCTCCACTGCTTGTACGAGCGGCCATGTCACTGACTTCGCTCTGGTCACTGGCCCCGTTTGCGATGGCTGTGTGGCACGCAGTTTTTTGCTGTCGCGTGTTTACACTGCCCAATTTATTCCCGTCACTTTGGGCGCATTCTCTTTCGCTGCTCATAATTAGGCCATCTTCCAGACTTCGCGTGGGAACTGTTTGTTTTTTGAAATTGCCTTTTCGAGTCAAAGAATTGCTTTTCAACCTGTTCATACTCGCTTCCATTTCAAACGAGAATTATTCGTTGTTTTTATGTATATTTTAATGTGGCGTATTTAACGCTGGCGCATATTGCAGTCGCGTCGCAGCGGTCTGCCCAAGTTTTTAGTCTGCACCCTGCAGCGAAATAACCCGTCACAGTCATTTGCGGAGGTGAGAAGTCTCGCTTCTCATCTCAATCTAAATACAAGTATAACCCTGTTTCCTACCAAAAATAGATACAGAAATTCCAGTTTTGCGCGATTTCGCCGGGCTGACCCCACCGGTTCCCATAATTTGCTGCGCACCAATTTAGCGCCGCTGGTCACAATTAACTTTGGCCGTGTTCTGGCACGACGCGTCCAGGTAACGCCTATCATCGTGTTCCGCGGCCACCGCACAAGCGACCAGAGCAGCGGCGCGGCAGCGACGCACGTGCATTCAACGATGCAGGTTCTCTAGACATGTAAACCCGCTCGACATGTAGACCCGTTGCAGAGGACTCCAATAAGAGGGCTGCCGCCTCCAAATCGATCGTTATCTATTGATCCCACGGCAAAAATTTTGACTACTATCCACTGAGCACCCCCCCCCCCAATAGCTCAGCTATCTACTTATCTATGAAGAACAAATTTTGAGTGATTTTTCTCTCAATTTTTTAACTCAAAACCGATAATTTTTGTTCCATTCTGTCAAGTCTTACTACAAAGATGTTGATCTATAAACCAATTTTAGCTTTATTTTACCTACATGTCGAGAGGGTTTAGATGTCTACAGGCACATGGCCCATTCAACTGCAGCAGATTCTGATCAGTGAACACAGTTGATAAGCTCTTGCATTGCCATGTGTAAAGCCAGATATGTAAAATCACCAGCCCCTAAGAACAGTGTCATCTGAGATAGGGATCGCCACTAACACAACGCAAACCGTTAACTTTTCGGACTAAAACCTCCCTTCTACAATCTATGGTTTCAAGTATCAAGCACGCACTTATTTAGGTACCGCAGTGGCATTCCCCGCCTATGTGAGGAAGTGTGACTTTCGCATTTCGCAACTGGCCAGGGCGGCGGCGGCGCGCGCGGCCGAAACCCGCGACGGCATGTTTCTCGCCGACATAATTGAATTTTGGCCGTGGCGACATTTTTTTCCAGCGATGCGCACGCGTGCAGCCAGACACTTAGAAGTAATGGCTTCGGTTATTGTACCGCCGCGGCGGCGCTATTGTACGCGGCCGCCGGTCAACTGGCCGGTGGGACTTTCCAACTGCACGCCCAAGTCGCCGCCCATCTACCCGCAGTAGCGAGAATACAATACAATCAAAATGATTGGGTGTCGAGATTGTCGACAAGCACTCGAAAATGACGCTAGTCCTTCAATGGCCATTTTTACATGATTGCGCTAATTTGCGACAGTGCGCGCGCTCGCGCCACCGACGACACTTTGTGGCCGAACATTCTGCATTCCTAGCCTAATCAGAGACTCTGCGAATTTGGATAGAAGTTTCTTGTGGCACTCGAAATAGAATTTCCAGTTTTTGTCGGCTGCCATAGCTCTATTCAGAATAACGTATTTTCGTCAGTGTCAAGTGCCGCAGTGTTCAACTAGCACACTTTATTCATAAATTCATTGGTAAGCAGCCAAACCGGCGGCGTCTTTGTCGCAGATTTATTCAACTGGAAAATGTACAGCACGGTACACAGATATTTGTAACTTTACTTCGATTGGTCGGCCACTAAATATTGAAGCATTGCAAAGCACCCACAAAGTTCCCCATGGCGACCATCGGTTTATAACGTTTACTGTTTACCGTTTACTGTATAATGAGGTGTTTTCTCATTCACTTTTTTCACGGTAGTTCGACCACTTTTCAGCATACAAAGCGGCCAAATGCTTTTCAAAAGATTGGGTACTTCCGTTGGGATTCAGTTGCTGCATGAAAACAACGTTGCCATGGAAACCCGCTGTTAGATCAGCTGTTTCTTACAAGGGAAGTGCGGTGCCGGTAGACAAAATTCGGTGTTGGCTTTGGTTGGCTAGGTATAACCATATCTCATACATACATAGGTATTTAACACTTATATAACACACTTTCTTGTCTTGATTTTCATTTACATAATTAGCTATCCATTGCGAATATTCACTTAAAAAGCAGAGCTGTTTAGACAATGTGTGCGCCACGTTCGAGAAATGGAAAATAAATTTCCAATCGTTGTGGTTTGGATAATAAGAATTTATGTTCCCAGATTGTTCCCGTAACAAAATGGAACCGACAGCTATGGACGGATGTCATTCATGATAATTCAAGTCAGAATAGTTACTTGAGCTTTACTCTTCATTGCAAAATTTAAGCAACCTAAATAATACCTACAGTGGCTGTTAAGAGTAAAGTATGACAGGATCTTCACAACTTTCCGACTATTTTTGGAAAACATAATATTTAATCATGATGTCGGTTCGGATTGCCGCACTGTGCATTTTTGAAATTGCAAAAAGTGAACAATCCTCGAAAACTCATTACATATTCATTTATAGACAGTTGTCCACGGTCAGAGCTAGACTACAAATTTGTATTTCTACTAAAGTACCGTATTACCTCGAATTAACCCCCCCCCCCTCAAAATACCCCCAGGTCTGAGCGACCTGTGGAAATAATAAACCCCTCGAAATACCCCCGTCTTGAATGAAGTACATCATGTAAATGCAATGTACCTACATTATGTTTTAATTGCTGCTAATTTGCATCGCAGCTACACATCTAATTACTATTCTGTGTAGATATATAAATACTTATATATATGTCCAAACATATCCTGTTTTGTCACAGTTATTATCACTTTCGCTATGTAAAAGGCTATTACTCACTCTGATCCTTCAAGAAAATTTCTAACGAAATAATTCCCCCCTTGAATAATTACCCCTCGAATTAACCCCTCCCCTCAAAATTTGCTGGCGAAATAATAAACCCCTGGGGGTGTTTCGAGGAAATAAGGTATGATTATTTTATCACGTTTCATCAAAACATCTTACTTATTATGAAAAAAAAAAATACCAAAAGACATCAATAAAATAAGGTTTTCCACTGAACAAGTTGATGAATTTTTATTTATTTATATTGCTTTTATCATTTCAATTTTTCCAGATATTACAAAAAATGGGCACCACTGATTTTGCACAATGCGCGTTCAGACTGGGTGTTTACAGTTTTCCCATTGCTTTTGTAGAGGAACAATGTAACTTTTGAAATTGGTCTGTAGCTAAAATTAATGTGACAAAATGACCAGGACGCGTGGCACGCCATTTGTCATTCATAGGTATGATTATATTTTGTTCGTTTGCTGTGTTATTTCTTTTTGAAAAAATATTGAAAAGTTCTATCACAATAATCCCCAAAATTTCTCTGGCGAATCCATATTTCCGCTGGACCATTTCGAGAAAAACGGGTTAAACATATCTGGTAAAGAGCACACAATTTTCGAACTTCGTGTAAAAAATTAACAATTCTAAAACCATTTCTTTGATAAACAAAAAAATTGAAAATTCAGTCAAAGTGGCAAACCCGATGCACAGATCCACGTCAGTCTGTGTGAACCCGATTTGACTCACAACATCTGTATCGAGTTCCATCCATTTACTGCGGGTTCAATTTTGCCGCGGCGGTACAAAAAACCGCTGCACACGGAGCAGATGGAATTTGAGATAATCCACCATGCGCCGCTACTATTTTTGTACATAACATATTTTACAATTGACACGGTGCTGTCGCATTGTTTGAGCGTGTCCACCATCTGTTTTAACAGCCAAATGGCTCGCGTTAGAAATGCCTATTCTAAACCATTCTAAATTTCTACCATTTTCACCTTCTCGTGCAAAAACTCTGAATAACTTTTAAAACAACTTTATCTAGATATTTTCGCTTTTTTGTTCGCACCTGCGCTGTGAGCGTGATATACACTTTATTTTATCTGATTTTTTTGGTTCGCAAACTGCGCATCATTATTCACATGCCCAGATCCGTTCCAATTTGGTGGCTACAGTAATCGACTGAATCGCTTACATCACGCTGGCTAGAAAAGTGCTCCCATATGTGGGACGGATCAAGGCACCGATAAATTCGCCCATCTCACAGAATTTGTTTTAAAATCGGGTTTCCGGATAGCCGAAACGATGTCGGTGGCAAAAAACCCGTGACACTAAATTAAAGGCCTTAACTTTTTTTTACTGTTTACCATTTGTGCAATTGCTGTATCATCATCAACCAGTAGTCAACCGTTTTATCTGCGCCAAGAGATCTGCGCGCCGCGGCAGCAGCCGAACGCTTATGTACATACATATAAATGCGTGCAATTTCAGGTGTGGCCCTTTGTCCCCCATGTGCCGCGTCCGGCCTGGGGCGGATGCTATCGATGCAAAAAAGTTGATCGAGTTTACATTTGCGTCGCGCGGCGCGTCATTACAAATTAGGCGAAATTAGCGTTTTAAACGGCACAATCAGTGGGTGAAAAGTGCCATCGATACCTGTCTTCAAGTTTGGTGATGCAGCGGAGATGTTGAGCGAAAGAGGCCGGAACTCCTTTCAGTTTTCAGCACTGCTTTCAGAGGGCTGGAACTCCGCCAAGATCGTTTTTAATTTTCGCATGCATCAGTCTTATTTGCACCGCGACCGCTCCAAAATTTTCACGATATCATCCAGCTACAAATTCTTCACTTTACCTCAGAAACCTGCCCGTGAATCCCGCCAATTTAACCACTTTTATGGTCGATCTCGCGACCGCGCATTGTCGCTTTCATCCCATCTACTTCACTAGTCTACTTCATATGCATATTGATTGTTTTGTCCGCGAGATGCGCGAACAATTTGCACATAGTTTCAAGTTTTACTCCCTGAAATTCCTTTGATCCAAAAGCATTTGTATTCAACGAATAAAATAAACGATTTTATTGCCGAGGTTATTAGAAAATCGGCGTGTCTTGACACTTAAGTAAATGTGCATGTAAATAGGTGGGTATTTGGTAAATATGGCCAGCTGAGCGGTACACTGCGTGCCGCCGACAAACAGAGGAAAGTGAATTTCATATTTGCAGTTTGGTGCGTGACCTTGTTGCAGGTATTTCTGAAAGTCGTGTGGTGGATGGCTACCGTATTTCCTCGAATTATACCTCCCCTTGAATTGAACCCCTCGAAATACACCCAGGTCTGAGGGAGCTGAGGGAAAAATACCCCCCTCGAAATACCCCCAGGTCTGAGCGAGCTGAGGGAAAACGACCCCCCCCCTTGGATATGGAAAAGCCTATTTTTACTATAAACATCTAGGAAAATTTCTGTCGAAATAATAACACCCATCGAATAAGCCCCCCCCCCCGAATTACCCCCTCAAAATTTGCTGGCGAAACCCCCTTTTCGGCTGTAAAATCTGTTGCTAATCGAATAGTTAAGATGCCATTACTTTGAGATCACATGACAGAAAACAAATTGTCTCATAAATAGCGCAAAGCATACCCTACCTATTTATATTACTTTAAATATTTTGGACAGCGCAAAGTTAAGCGCCAAAGTTTAAGTGCTGGCAAAAGTAAATGGGAAATAGGGGTGCTTTTGTCAAATTTTTTGCCATTCAGAATGGTAACTTGTATTCCTATTTCAAACTATTTTTTAAGACTGATAATAATTTTGCCATAATCACATTTTATACCTTCCAATTAGACTTATATTTACAATGCTTTCTTCATTTTTTCTTCGGGCAACTAAAAGAAGGGGTGCAACAATTTCTTTGATCAATCTCATCCGCCACATAAAAACACCACAAAACAAAAAAGTATATGGTTGTATTTGATAGAGAATACATTTCTTGCAAAGACGATTCGATATAGGTATGTATTTAATAGATGTAGTAAACGGTGGTGCCTTCCGTCAAACGTTTGTCAGTTAAAAGCAGACTGCATGCAGTCAGGACGGACACACCATAGCTGTTAAAATGTATTTACATTTACTAAAAATACATATATTCGAGTACTGAGTAGATACATTTACATTTCCTTCTAAAAGTACCTGTATTCACCTGTACACATACTTTTGAAAAGTACACTGGTACAGAAAATGTATTTCAGAAATTTCAATAATGGGATATAAGAAGTGACTACACTTTAATGTATTTACAGACGTGCTCAGATTGGATATAAAACACATATGTTATGTCTTCAAGTGTAAAAATCATAAAACATACTTTTACAATGTAAAACATCATAAATTTTTAAATGTAAAAAGTAGTCAATTTTCCATTTTCCATTAAAAAGTACCTACTTTTACATATTGTTGCCACACACATTAGTTTCTTTACAGAAGTAAATTGAATTTGTGTGCTCATAAATCAGCGTTGAATTTATTTGGGTTTGGCAGAATGAGTCATTATCAATGTTTGTCAACTGTAGACAGCTCTCATTCTGGTAAACTCAAATACATTCAAAGCTGATTTAACCACCCTAATTGAGCTTACTTTTGTAAGTAAACTAGTGTGTACAGCGCCAATCTAGATATGCTTGGAAGACTTGACACTCTGCACTTGTGTCTCACTTATGTCTGCACATGCACTTATGTTTCATGTTGGAAGCATGCCAATGATAATTTAAACATGCGATTTTTGTAAAAATATGAAAAACATTGTGAACCACACAGGATTAATATATATCAGTGGAGTATATGAGAAAATCTACTTTCCTTGGAAAAAGAAAAATTTTACTCATGAACAAGGAAGGCACTTTACATTTTCTGTACACTGTAGGGGGAGAGGCGGGGGAGCTTAGGAAAGTATGCTACATATACTTTCAAAAAAGTTCAGTAATTTTAACAACTCTGCACAGTAGGTATGATTGTCAAGTCAAGGTGATGGGATGGCACAGTGTAATGTGTACCAGATAAATAGCAGCCTAACCCCGGCGCGGCGGCGACCGCCTGCAGCATTATTGGATAGGAAATTGAAATCGAAATTTATTTTACACGCATACTGCAGTCAATCGGAAATCGTTTTTGTAGGCGCGGGCACACGTGCCGCCGCCACCCACCTCCGATCGGCGGCGATTTTACACAGCTAACTGTCGCGACGTCGTCGACTGTGTATGCGTCGCGTCGGAATCCACACATCCGCCACATAATATAGCCGCTGTGGAACCTGATTGAGCGGCTGTGTGTGTGTAAGACATCACGTGCCCGCGAAAGACATTCGCCGTTAAAGTTATCAGGATCGCTTTCGTTGTGGTGGTACAATAACTTTGTTGGTTTATGCATATTTACCTGCACGATATTCTAACGACACCTTGAGTGCTTTTCATATGTCTTTTATTATATTTCTTTTAATTTTTAATTCGATGTTTTTTAATACATATTCTATTATTTCGAATCATAAAAATGCTTAGCAATTCTGATTGTTAAGATATCGGTTCAGTTAACGGTCAGGATCTTGCATGCATGACTAGTGATGGACATGGCATTTTCCCCATACATCGCTGGTTGCCATTTAGTACTATTCCGTTCCAAGAACATATTTATCTTTCTAACGCCACTTTCATATTTGCATTGATTCTTTGTTCATCCTAAATTCAGCGCACATTCTTCCTTAATTTCTACATAGGTAACCATTTTCATCGCCAAATCCGCTGGTGCATTGTCCGCACGCCGCAGTGCAATGCACCTACAAAAATTTCGCAGAAACTTACCGCACTGGCGTTTTATTTCCGCAAGTGGGCACTTGTCAAAAAGTGCTCAGTCAGAGTAACTAGGATCAGTGGTAAGTCAAGTCAAGTCAAGTGACAGGTAAACTTAAAGTCACACGGTTTTTCACTTGAAAATGGGCTACCCTCTATAACTCCCAACTTTTTTTCACATCTGTTTACTTGCGGAACACGCCCTGGGTGATATGAACGATGTTGATCCACGAAAGCGAAACACTTTGACAAATGATTTCACGTCCGTCATTTGATAGTTTCAACTTCCGACATTGGCCTCGTACACAAAATTATTTATTATAATTACCGATAACATTGGAACATCCCGACGAACACGAAACAAAATTTCACCTTTGTTATCTATTTATCTGATTTGATCGGGATCATTGATCCTTTGGAATCCAGATTTTGTTAATTCAAAGTTGAAAGTATTTATGAATGTCAAGTTCAATTTTTTTTCTAGAGTGACAAGAGTTGCTATTTATATTGATGAGCAGAGCTCTGGTGTGGTTAAACGAAGAGGCTCTACACATATTTATACTCCATAATCATGGATGGATAATCAATACATAGAGTCAACTTTAAACTTAAGTTTGAAATATTTTAGTTAAGGTTTAAAATGTGTAAGTTAACTTTTTTATTCTGAACAGCATAAAATTTACAAGCAAATATGGATAAATCCCCAATTTCAAGTTCACATAGGTATTTTTTTGGAATAAGTTGTTTTTTGAACAAGAGCTCCTTTTCCGTCGACGCGATGCGGCGCGGCGCGGAGGCACTTGTGGAATTCGAATTCGTGCCGACCGGCCGCCCGACTGCATGGAGTCACGGTCACACGCCTCAGACTTTTGATAATAATCGAGAGGTGTTTTTTCACTTCTTTTGAAATTTGTGCCGCATCCGCGGTCGCTCAAGCGTCAAGGATTTTTGTTTCGCTTTTATAAATACAAACCGTTAGTCTTCCTCCATCTCTGCTCGGCCGCGCAGTTTCTTATATGTTCATAGTTTCACGCCAAATTTCACGGACCGTTTTTGCCCGGTTAAGCGATTAAGCGAGTATGTGCAAGTAATTATGTACCCTATGCAATCACTGATTCATGAGCTGCACAATAATCAGAAAACATTTTTTTTTGGCACTAAATATTTATTTCACTACCTACCTACATATTTAACTTCACTTTTTTGCTTCCCGAACAGTCAATTCTACAGAAAAAAGTTTGTTGTTGTCATGCCCTTTGTAATTTAGGCGAGGTGCGCGCCATAATTGGCGTGCTCCCATGCCGTTCTATGTGCCCGTGAACCAAATAACTTGTGGAGACACTTACCGTGGACCCAATTTTGTGTCAAAATTGGATCATTTTGGACTTGTAGCGCAGTCAAAATTGATGTTCTTGCAACGTCGATAAGATCGCTTTATCTTTATCTAGTTGGAAAAACAGTGTTTTCGCTGCCACCCTGGCGAAATAGCCGACCGGCTTATGATACCGTCATATCAGCGGCGGGATCAATGTCGTCGCAGCTGGCGGCCGCCGCCCTATCGAGGGCATAAATATTTTAGCGCATTTGTGTACATTGGATCGCGCCATATGCATAACTTCAGCAAATATGCAAACTTATACTTTCGGCTGCTGTAACGACGGCGCGACAAACGGATGCGACAGGAGGCGCGCGGCACCCAAAGAATCCATGCCCATATTCGATTGCTATAGCCGTGCAGCGTTTCGACCCAAAGTTTTTTTACACCGCGGCACCGGGACCGCTGTGCCCGGCCTCGCCGCACCTGACGTTTGACGTGAGTGAAAGCTCGCGTATTTGCATCAGCGGGCGGAAAATGGTTCAGACGCCATTTTTTTGTGAGCGGCATTTTGCAGCCCGTCGCTAGAACATTCAACGATTAGACTGAGATGTAAAGTTTGTTTTAGATTGCGACATATTTGAAAGAATTGATCTTTAAATATAAAGATTTTATACCAATTCCGGAAGTAAAACTTCGAACTGCCGGAACAAAACTTTGGTGGCATTCCAAGAGTGATCAAAATTTTACAAAAAAACAAGATCACTCAGCTCACTGTGAGTTGGTGGCAAAAATCGACCACTTTACACTGGCGTATTACATTAAGCCGCCAAGTATGTCCAAAAATAAATATAGGTAGTCGGCAGCAAGTGCGTGGCCATGGCGCCATACACGCCTGACTGCATGCGCGCCCGTGTTACATACCGGAGCCGTTGCTTCGCTGACAACTGCGACAAGGTGATCAATTGCCGCCATGATGAACTTAAAATACCCACATGCAGTCAATTTATTATGGGCACTATGGTTTTTCAAAAGGGCAAGTAATCGCCATAATTCAATAGTCATAGCACGCATAATATGTATATTAACTATCACTAAATCTTGGTATGCGTATTTTTTGTTTAAGATTATACCTATGCGAAATTTATATCCACAAAATATATACGGTATTTATGCTATCCAAATTCTTTGAACTACGCCCCATGGATTACTCTTTATTGCTTCTTTTTAGATGGCCTTCAGGGGGAAAGCTCAAAATCCAAACAGCGCATAATCCAAACAGCATAATCCAAACAAAAATGAGGCATATGCCAAACGAAAATGAGGCATAATCCAAACACTTTTTTTGTGCCACAAACTGCAGCATAATCCAAGCGGAAATGATGCAAAATCCAAACAAAAATGAGGCATAATCCAAACACTCACATTGCATATTGGTCGGTCACTTCAATGCTACAACTCAAGTCATTTTCCCATTAAATCAGCCTCTTAAATCACTGCCTGTTATTGGCCTGCAACAGAATAAGTGACACGCATCCACACCCATGGCTTATATTTTCAAATTGTGGCACATACAGGACAAGTTACATATCAAAGAAAATGAATTTTGGAAATGAAAACAGAACATTTATATGTGGTGTACACTTCATTGAGGGAAAGTGCTTGGACAGTGTTTGGATTATGCCTCATTTTTGTTTGGATTATGCTGCAGTTTGGGGCACAACAAAGTGTTTGGATTATGCCTCATTTTCGTTTGGATTATGCCTCATTTTTGTTTGGATTATGCTGTTTGGATTATGCGCTGTTTGGATTTTGATGCAGACTCGCCTTCAGGGTTATGCAAACGTGTATTTTCCTCTAAATACAAAATAATTTTTAAAGCGATCTTTTAAGATTGATTATTGGGTTAGAATCGATTACAATTCATCACCTGCCATTTAGGTATGTAGCCTTTCAAAAAAGTTCGGTTTACCGAAGAAATTTGTAATGGGAGAATAGAATAGTTGTCGTGTTTTCGATTTTTTTTGGCACTATGGATTAAATGACGCAAATAGTTATATGTAAATGCTGAAAATCTTTCTGAAAATGAACTTGGGACATGAAAATGAAACGCGTCACAAACCACCATCATAATTGATTATTATTCAGTTAGGATCGATTACAAATCGTCTTTAACCATTTATGTGCCTTTACAAAAAAGTTTGGTTTTTCAAAGAAATTTGTAATGGAAAACAGTTTTTCATGTTTTTGTCACAGTAAATTAACCGACGCACATATCTGTAAGTGCTTTCTAAGCACGGTTTGTAAACTGGATTCATTCCGAGGATAAAGTCTTGGAAAGTGCTTTTGTCGGTTTGTTTGATGTCATTTGAATTTATGACATTTTCAGACTTCCTTGTTTGTGTATTTTTACCTGTTCCCTGACATATCAGAACTTGTTAAAATAGCATAAAATGACATCAATCTTTCAAAAACAGTCACCAGAAAGAATTGCATGAAAGAGTGAGGTCGCGCATGCACTAAGATGTGTTACTGGTGGCTTCATAAATTTCGCTCAGCTTTTTGCTGGAAAAATTGTCCTTTGGTAGCTGATATTTGTGTTCAGATTTTACTTTTCCAATATAATAAAACCAGTTTTTATTTTGTGTTGGCGATTAATTTTACCCTGCAGATTACCGCAATCGCGACGAGACTTTTAGGAAACAATCGCGTGAATAATGCGCCAGTTTTTTTTTGCTAAAATGAGCCATTTGAATAAATACTACAGTTAAAATGAGTGCTCAAGTATCAATATCAACAAAACGTCGCCAGCAAAAACCAGACAGATTTGCCATGCACCAGGGGGGCAGCATGGAACTGTCTGGGACACGGTGTACCCTTTTCCGGAATGTGGTTAGATGATCAACAGTTTTTCTGTACAGATCGTTGTCACAGTACTAAAATAAAAGACCGCGGTAAAAGGTAGCACAAAAATTTACACGAGTTGAGCAGATAAAATCGAAATTTAACAGCAACTCCAAACTCGTGTCAGGTGTGCCTATAAATTTAGACATTTTACTGCGCTGTTTTGCGACAATAAGACGACTGCGGATTGTTTTTTGCTTGTCGCGCGCAGTTTTATAGCCGATCGAAAACTGATGCTATGGAATCGAAAAGAATGCCTAAAATAGTCTCCGTTAACCGGGAAAGTTGATGTTAATGGGATGTTAAATTTATTGAGAAGGTGGGGCTTTTTCGACATGACCTGTCGTGTTTATAGGCGACGGAAAATGCGATCTTCTGATTGTTTTCATGAGCGCGGTTAATGTGAACATTTTTGTAGCCCCCATTTTTTCACCTGATATTTATATCATGATAAAAGACATTAATTTTCTCCAGAACACGAATCCAGAATAAATTTTCCATTAGTTTTCACCACTGGCAACTTTGACATCTTGCTAACACAAACTACGCGAATTTAAGTCCAAAAAAGCTCAACTAAATTTACCCAGAAGTTTTTGATGTTAATATCGCATGTCGAATTGTTCTTATTTAACCCCACTTCATCGAATAACCATAAATTTATTTTAGCATTCTGTAAAAACCGTCCAGACCAAATGCTGCATTATTTCGTCTGGGAATCGTATTATTCAAAAATTTGCCGCATCAGGTAAAACTGCGGGTGTCATAAATATTTATGTGCAAGTTCTTCATTCTTTGAACATTTTTGTTGCGCGTATTTAGTACGTATGAATGAATCCTTTGGGCTGCCGAGGGCATGCTTTATTGCTGTCAATTTTTATGTTCCAAGTGACCGCTGTGTAAAATTTAACATTCCATACGCAAATCAATGTGCTGTCATAACTCCCGCTGTACGCACTGTGCGACACCTTTACGTGCTTAACAACACTGTACTTCGAAATTATCACCAACTGTTTCAGGGCAGGCCGGCACCACTAATCTAGTCCTAAATAAATTCGTCAAAATTTATTGGCTCCACAATAATTTAAATATTGTCCAAAATCACGGCGGCGCTGCTTCATTGGCACGGCTGCATCGCCAGGATGACGAGATCATCCTTTGTAGGGTTAATTTTGTTAGGAATATGGCACCTCAGTTCGGCCGTACAAATTGGTCAGTTCAGTGAAATACCTGGGGATGTTTTTTTCCACATTTATTTTTGCGGGTGGACGTTTAGGTATGCTTTGTGAAGTGGAGTGAAATCAGATCACACAAACGGAGTGAAATCAGATCCAGGTGGAACAATAAAGTCAAAATCACCTAAATTCACACGGTAGTTGTTTACTTTACATTTGGCATACACTTGGAAATGTTGTTGTCGGCTTCACCATTTGACATTTGACATGTTACCATTTGACAAGTAACAAATGTACATAACTGTCCTTATCAGTGCTCAATTCGTTCTAATTTGCAGCGTGTCCGGGCGAAATCTACACGTACCACAATGCGGACGCGCCGAGCGATGACCGGGAATATTTCATCCAAATGCCAGCCCCTGATTTGGAAGAATGCGTTCAACTGTGCTACAGCAATCAGTTCTGCTTTAGTGTGAAGTATGACCAGGTTCGGATTTATCTTTCTTTCTGTATGCATTCGGTTTGCTCCTTGTCGATTGTGTCTCTTAAAATAACCCACCACCTCAAATAACTCCCCAGTCAAAAAAAAAAAAAAATAACCACCAACAATGTCAACCAGAAAAAATGTCAAAACACCAAAAAAAACATCCACAAACAGTAAAACCCCTCAAACAACCTACAAACAACCCCCCCCCCCCAGGCGGGCGGCGACGCGGCGTGCGCGTTCAGCTACCGCTCGGCCTACAATTGCACCTACCGCACGCTTGCCAACAAGCGCAACTACGGCGGCCAGCCCATGGTCATCGAGTGCCTCAGATGTCCTGATTTGGGCGAGATCGGTACGTGCAAGGGGGGAGGTTGTGTTTTAATAGATATTGGATTTGCACCGCACTGCATGCGTTGAATACTGAGCAGAGTACTGCGTTTGTGCCGCGGGCGTTTGTCAATTAATAGTGTTACATAATGTTTATTAGGGTTCAGTTTTGCGGCGATTTTTTCCACTTTGATAGCAGCAGCCATTGTTTGTCGATAGTCTTTATGTCCAGTGCATAAGTGTATATCATTCTTAGTTATGGTAATGACAATATGGCAGTGAGTTTGATTTTTCAATTCGGCTAGCTAAAGACATATTCTTGTCTTTTTTGATAACGACATAACGCAATATGACTCGATCGCATACGGTCATTTTTGAATTCAATTTTTCATTATCACAACCTAAAATTAAAATACATGTTCTTTTTGGTGTTGCGGTTACTTTGCGACGACATTCGCACATGTATCTTAGCGGCAACCACTGAGGGATCAACCTTACTGCCATGAAGAATTCATGTATTTGTCAATGGTTGTTAATGTGAATATCTAGTTGAAAGGAAGTTTTCGTTTAGCGGAGCACTTTTATTGAGATAATACCAACACGCGTGTTTATACTAGTCAGAACTATTCGTGTCCATTAGCATTAGAGGAATTTGGTGATATGTATTTACACACTAACACAGTAGTTCTGCGTAACACAATTTTTTGCGACCCGTAAACATGGAATCGTAAAAAAATTTACAAATTGAAAATTAAAAGGTTTAACGCATTCAAAAATTCTAAATTTCGAAGACAGGCATTTGAAAACAAAAATGTGTGAAAATTTAAAAAACATCTTTCTGCAAATTTTGGGCAAACAAACAAGAAACTCTAACATCTACTTCTCAGTTCCAAATTTCAGTTTCTAAACAATGTAATATCACAATCACCAGTGACTAACACCACACACAATTAGATATCACAACACTGCCGACAGTGGTGCGCGGTCAGCGATCCCAGATACGGCAGGCAGCCGTACCTGTACCTGTACCGGTTCTGCCGCAAGACAACACCGTTGAGGACCTTGGAAACGCCTACGCCAAAGCCCAGATTAAGAGTGTCGTGCGCTTCGCTAACAACGTTCAGAATAGCGGCTACGACAACAACTACAACCTGCAAAACAGCGGATACCAGAATAGCGGGTACCCGCAACCGCAACAGGCGAACTACTTTCAAGCGTCCGGCCCACAGGCGTACCAGGCAAATGGTCCAAATTTGTACCAAAGCAATGGGTACCAGGGTGGGTCAGGCTCGGCTTATGGGCAATATGCCAGCCCTAGTCCCAACCCGCCAAATTACAACTATAACAACTACAACGCCAACAATTACGACAACCCAAGAATCAGTACTTTTCGGTATCTAATACCTGGAGGATATGGTGGTGCAGGTAAAAATGGTCTTCTGCCTGAATTTGTCTAACCTCAGCTAACCAATTGTTTCACTTTCATGTCTTGGTTTTGTTATGCGACTTACCATTCCATCGTTATTCCAGCTCATATTTAGTCCAAATTCAGGCATCGCACTTTCAGAATGATTGGGACTACGCGCAAATGGATTGAAAACGAGTGACTATGGCCCTGCACACATTATGCAGTGATCTACCGAAATTTCAAAAATTTGGAAAATCTAGCTTTGAATGCACTTCAGTTAGCGCAATGAGGTGTCATTCAACTACTCTTGACTGAGATAAAAATGAATCATTCCGGTAATCTGATATGCCTTCAAAGCTGACGTATGAGTTTCCAAAATTTTTGAAATTTTGGTTGAAAACTAGTGTGTGTACGGCTAAGCTGATAGCACATTTTATACCTCGTACCAATTTCTATTTTCATGCTGAGTACTGTTCTTTAAACGGAATAGTGACCAAAACAAGATTTATTAAAGAAAAAGTATTTTTCAACGGGTCGGCCAGATCAAACCTGAAGAATTCCTTCTATTCCTTCAGTCTGTTAGGCCCTGTCCTAATCATTCAGAAACATATTACCGTATTTCCTCGAATTATCCCCGGGGGGTTTATTTTTTCAGAGTGGAAATTTTGAGGGCTTGGGGGGGTCAAACGAGGGGGTGTTTCTAGGGGGTATTATTACGCCAGAATTTTTTTGAAATCCCAGCACTAAGTTGTTGTTTGTAACGTACACAGACATCGAAAAATGCGACAAAATCCACTATGCATATGATCCCATAGACGTATTTATATAAGTACATAGACGGTATAAACCCTGTTCTAGCATAACACAGTCATGGTTTTTAACGTGTGTTCTGCAGCTTTTGTCATTTACGTTCTCTATACACTAAATTTGGGGGGTTATTTCGAGGGGGGTATAAATTCAAAGTGTCCATTTTGATGGGGGGGGGGGGAGTGGTATTTCAGGGAAATACAGTAGGTGTAAGCAAGGCAATAAATACCAAAGAGATAATTCAACTTAAGCTAAAAGTTCTACTAAAAGCCAGAAAAATACAATTTTACAATGTAGGGTTAAAGGACACTTTCTCTGCTGCCGCTGCCCGCTCACCCTACACGCAACCCCATAACTGTACCAACTAAATGTAAATAGTATTTTTACCTAAAATAGAATGCACATGTGCCATACATTAGACGATAGAATATCACATTTCCGGCGTTCAGTACAGTGAAAATCATCAAAAGGAGTGTCCTGTGAAGAGATACGGGTGTGAGTGCTAGCCAATGGTCAACTAGCGTGCAGCATAGCACACAATGGTGGCCCACACACTAATTGACACACGTGTGTCAACTGGTCTGTGTCAACTCAGATTTTGGCTTCACATGTCGCAGAGCGATCTTCCAATGTACTTACTGTAATACTATTTCTTTAAATATTGCCGCATGTGCATTTGGAGATCGCTCTACGACACGTGAAGCCGATATCTATGTTGACACAGACCAGTTGACACAGGTGTGTCAACTAATGTGTGAGCCGCCAATGCAGCGCACAACCGAGGCTCGCATCCACACCACACTAGCACCTGTTTATTTTGCTCCACATGTGGCCGGGTGTCTACCCCCACCCCTCAATGTACAAATACACCATTGTCTTTTGTCTGTGCCACACGCGCACCGTCACTCACAGTGTCTCCCCAGCCGCCGCGGACCCCGCCCCCCGTGGGAGGCTACCCCGGTGCCCCGAGCCCCAGCCCAACTTCCACGACAACGACAACGACCACGACAACAGAGCCGCCAAACCCGTATGGAGTGTTGCCCCCGGTTGACGGTGCCAGCACGCAAGGCATCGGTCCCAAGCCTGGAGGTGCGGCATGCACTGCCATATTTATGTGCAAGTGTGATTGTCAGGTGTCACGTTGACCATAGATCACATGTCCTTGTGTTTTTGTCTGAATACCAGTGTAAAATCGTAGTAGCTTCTCCTCTTGGTGAACTTGGCTTTGTCCTTACAGCAAAATTGTTTTCAATTCTTCCTTCCATCCAAAAGGTGTGAACCACAGCAACTGGTGTTACAGTATAATATGTTATGTATTGTAGCCACACAAAATGAAAATCCTTCCATTTGCAGTTGACATCACTGAAAGCCCTGAAACTGTGCAACCAGGTACTGGAGAGACCGCTGAGCCAGCAGTCACAGAACCCACAGCAACAGAAGAAGGTGTCACTGGTGAAACAGAACCTACAGCAACAGAGGAGGGTGTCACTGGAGAAACAGAACCTACAGCAACAGATGAGGGTGTCAGTGGTGAAACAGAGCCTACAGCAACAGAGGAGGGTGTCACTGGTGAAACAGAACCTACAGCAACAGAGGAGGGTGTCACTGGTGAAACAGAACCTACAGCAACAGAGGAGGGTGTCACTGGTGAAACAGAACCTACAGCAACAGAGGAGGGTGTCACTGGTGAAACAGAACCTACAGCAACAGAGGAAGGTGTCACTGGTGAAACAGAACCTACAGCAACAGAGGAGGGTGTCACTGGTGAAACAGAACCTACAGCAACAGAGGAGGGTGTCACTGGAGAAACAGAACCTACAGCAACAGATGAGGGTGTCACTGGAGAAACAGAACCTACAGCAACAGATGAGGGTGTCACTGGAGAAACAGAACCTACAGCAACAGATGAGGGTGTCACTGGAGAAACAGAACCTACAGCAACAGATGAAACAGGTACTGGAGCTACTGAACCTACTGGTACTGATGAGACAGTGACTGAAGAGGCAGTGACTGGTGAAACTGAACCAACTGCAACTGAGGAATCTGTCACTGGATTGACTGAGCCCACAGCTACTGAAGAATTTGTGACAGATGGAGAGCAGGTGAAAGTAACTGGTGCCACAGAAGGAGCAGTGACTGGTGAGACAGAACCCACAGCAACAGAGGATGGTGTCACTGGTGTAACAGAACCTACAGCCACTGATGAAGGTGTTACTGGTGAAACAGAACCCACAGGAACAGAGGAGGGTGTCACTGGTGAAACAGAACCTACAGCAACAGAGGAGGGTGTCACTGGTGTAACAGAACCTACAGCCACTGATGAAGGTGTTACTGGTGAAACAGAACCCACAGGAACAGAGGAGGGTGTCACTGGTGTAACAGAACCTACAGCAACAGAGGAGGGTGTCACTGGTGAAACAGAACCGACAGCGACCGAGGAGAGTATCTCTGGTGAAACAGAACCTACAGCCACTGATGAAGGTGTCACTGGCATAACAGAACCCACAGCCACTGAGGAGGGTATCACTGGTGAAACAGAACCTACAGCCACTGATGAAGGTGTCACTGGTGTAACAGAACCCACAGTGACTGAGGAGGGTGTCACTGGTGAAACAGAACCTACAGCCACTGATGAAGGTGTAACTGGTGAAACAGAACCAACAGCAACAGAAGAAGGTGTCACTGGTGAAACAGAACCCACAGCGACTGAGGAAGGTATAACTGGAGAAACAGAGTCTACAGCAACAGAAGAAGGTGTCACTGGTGAAACAGAACCCACAGCGACTGAGGAGGGTGTCACTGGTGAAACAGAACCTACAGCAACAGAAGATGGAGTCACTGGTGAAACAGAACCCACAGCAACAGAAGATGGAGTCACTGGTGAAACAGAACCCACAGCAACGGAGGAAGGTGTAACTGGTGAAACAGAACCTACAGCAACAGAGGAGGGTGTCACTGGTGTAACAGAACCCACAGGAACAGAGGAGGGTGTCACTGGTGTAACAGAACCTACAGCCACAGAGGAGGGCGTCAGTGGTGAAACAGAACCTACAGCAACAGATGAGACAGCCACTGGACCTACTGAAGCCACTGGTACTGAAGAGACTGCTACAGGTGTCACTGAACCAACCGGCACTGAGGAGGTTGTGACAGAAGGTGATGGAACTACTACAGGTTTGTTCTGTTGACATTTTCTTGAAGTTTTTGTTTGACATAGATATCCGTGATGAAAAATATATTGCGGAACTGATTATTAACATACTCTCACAAATTAACAACTCAAGACAAGACAATATAATCAAATAACCGGCTGGATGATGTTTTCGCTAAGTTTTGGTTATGAGTAACGTGCAGTGACAATGATTGATAACACAGAAACAACTAACTCATAGCAAACTATCATAAATATTTACAAACAAACAAACTTCATAATATAATAACAGTAACGCAAACATATGATCTGTTCCAATGATTTCAGTCACATGCAACCAAATATAATAACTTTTGACAAAAACTATCAGGCAACAAAATAACTATTGATATTCATATATTTAGGATGCCACAGTTCCCTTAGTTATAATATATTAGTTTGCTTCAACGAACCTCTGGTAATTCACACTAATTAGCTCTGTAAACACCAACAGGTCTCAAGACCACATGTCTAGATGAAACAGTAGCTTGTCCTGGTGAATGTCCCCTGGCATTCGACCCAGTAAAGAATTGTACAATTTGTGATTGCCCAGAGGGTACCGCTGCTACTACACCTGGTTGGTGAAAACAAACCTTTAACCTATCATTTTATTTTTTCAAAAACCCTTATTTGCTAGATTTCCATAACGCAATTAGGAACACATTCAAGGAAAACTTTCGCTTACCCCCTGCCCATTTTCCACCCCCTGTAGAAACTCCAGTCACTGTCACATGTTTAGAGGAAGGTACCTCTTGTCCCGGGGAATGTGCAGTTGGATTCGATCCAGCCCAGAACTGTCAGATATGTGACTGTGGAAGCGTCACTACGACTGGTAAGCAACCAGACATGAAGGCAGGTGTACTTAGGTAGACTATTAAATCACTCTCAATGTGTTCTTGTGTAGAGCCACCAGTCAATGTAACCTGCTTGGAGGAGGGTGCCTCTTGTCCTGGAGAGTGTTCAGTTGTTTCTGACCCTGTGCTACTTTGCGAAATTTGCGACTGCCCCGAGCCGGGACTGGTGCTCACTACACCTGGTCAGAAATACTGCTTCCCGTTTTATCTTGTGTTTATGTTTTAACTTACAATTTTAGCCATAATTTACGCTTTTTATTTTCATTTATCACTTTAGAGAGTCCAATCAATATTAGTTGTCTGGGGGAGGGCAGCTGTCCCGGTGGTTGCTCAGTTAGATTCGATCAACAGCAACAGTGCGACGTGTGTTCGTGTCCAGCGGTCACCACGAAAGGTATGTTTGGTGGTGCGGCGTGGTACCCCCCATGGTACCTTTGTACCCCATGGTACCCTAGAAAATCCCAGTAGAGACGCCAACCGTCATGCTTCACTCACGTAGAGGTGCCGACCAAAATAACCTGCATTGAAGAGGGTGCAACGTGTCCCGGCGATTGTTCAATTGGTTTCGATGCCGAATTACAATGTGACACGTGCAATTGCCCAGTGTTAACAACCACTGAACCACCAATAACCCCGGGAGCAGATACCCCACTAAACGTGACCTGTTTGGTGGAAGGCAGTAGCTGCTCAGCTACGTGCGATGTCATGTTTGATGCAGAGCAAAACTGCGACATTTGCAGTTGCGTCACGCTGGCAGAACCAACGTCTACTGGTACATGGGCTTTTGTTAACCCTTTTTTAACATCTTAATAAATTTTGTTACTGATAATTATTAGGTGCGCCAATTAATGTGACATGTTTGGAAGAGGGAGCTGTGTGTCCTGGTTTCTGCGCTGTTGGCATTGATCCAGAGTTGAATTGCACAATTTGTGATTGTGCCACTGTAGCTACAGGTATGCTTCTCCGTAATATTGACTGTTGTCATCTTTATTTAAACGTGTTAGTGGAAACCTGTGTTTCAAACTTTGTTTCTATTGGTTTGGTAGAAAGTCCGACGCTTGAGACCCATACTTATTTTACGCACCTGGTTTGCAAATTGTTTAGAACTAATTAGCTAGTTGAGTTGAAACAGTGAAAACGTGCGTACAGAAACTATGTATGCTGGTAAACATACTCATGAATATAATATACCTAATTGAAAAAATCTAACCCAACAAAAATAATCAATCAGCTAAGTTAAATGAACCTACCCTGCCGCTGCTTTCCTATCCAACCCACCGACCATCTCAGAGCCGAGCATAAAGGTCACAATGGGCATTGGCCGTCCAGACACGCCACTGCCCAGCAACGTCACATCCGAAGCCACAGACATGCTGCCCGATGTGACGCCCGTCACCGATGTACCCATCGTCACCGTCACCACCATTGAGCCAAGCAATGTGACCGACGAAATTGGCTGCATGCCAGCAGATGGCCAGTGTCCAGCCGACTGCACGATTAGACTGGATGAGCAGCTCGAGTGTGACGTGTGTGACTGCGGCGTGACGACCACCGCAGGCACTGCGCTGTATCCCGTGACCTGCCTCGTGGAGGGTGCTCAATGCCCGGGGGAATGCACGGTCACTTTTGATAAAGACGCAAATTGTGACGTGTGTCAATGCGATCAGACCACCAGCCTGAAACCCGAGGCAGAAGGGACAACGGAAGCAACAAGTAGAGCGTTTTTGATTCTTATTTTGTCATTTTGTTCTGCTTCTTACTTTTTACAAACTCGCTTTTTACCAACTTGCTATTTACCATATTCATGCTTACTAGACAAAACATAATTCAACATCTACTAAAACGAATTAGACCAGTCAAAGTCGTCACAAGTTCACACATTCACTACAGTCACAATAATGTCACGAGCACGGACACGTAGCCAGGCACTGTAGCACTGTCCCCCACCCAATCACAGCGGCGGGCGGGTGCACCGGCTACCAGTTGCTCAAGCTGACCGCGGCGCACACGGTGGGCCAGGTGCCGTACACGGTGTCCGTGCAGGTGCAGGGCGGCATGCCCGAGTGCGCCGACGAGTGCTTCAAGCGGCAGTGCACCAGCGCGTTTTACGTGCCAACACCAGGTGGGATTTTTTGATATGATTCAATTTACCTATGCACTTTGTTAAGTGACGCGATAAGGTTGTGCTTTTCTTGAATGTTGAAACTAGTCCTTGTCAGGCAAATGAGAGTTGAGTCGTTTCGAATTTATGATCCTATCTATCGGAATTCCTATCTCAACCTCCACTCTATTTAAGATACATACGCATCTAAAATTGTAGAAGCAACGTGAATCTCCCCTAGAGTCTGATTTCGACAGAACAATAAATCAATCAATTTATCAAATAAATCTAGCATCTGACCAAACCCGCTCAAAGTTGAAACACGATCCACCAATCAAAAACAACACACTCCCCCCCCCCCACAGACGAGTCGAAACACCCCTGCTCCTGCCTGCTGTCCTTCGACGAGTCCAGCCTGGCCGAGGGCGTGTGCGACAGCAACGAGGGCTCGCTCATCGACGCGCCCCCCTTGGGCACCGTCAATCTGCCAATGGCATTCGGTTGTGTGCGTCCGTGCGAGGACAAACCCACGACCGGTGAGCAAGGATGAGAAACGTGTGCATGGATGGATGAGGGATAGTGTGTCGAGAAGAATGTGTTATAGTCTACTGATGGGACACCTTACAATGAAATCTACCATATAACATCTGAATAAACGAACAAATATAAAATTTCTAATTGCATCACATTGTCTCCACTTTGCGTGGTTTTGGTGCACATTTTTTCATGTGACCTTATTCATCAAAATACGGTATCATTCATTGTATACTGTTCTGTCCGTCCAGTATACATTATAATCACAAATTCGTTAATTATACAGCGAGGGTAGAGCGATGAGTGCGAGAGAAATGTATGTTCGAGTGTGTGTGTGTGTTTCATAAGTTCGAACACCTAATATTGTGTTAATGTTGTGTTTGTCAACTTGAGTGATGCACCGCACAGTACACGCACTCTACAAGCGTCGGATCACAGTATCGTAGACATTGTGTTTGTTCATTTTAAAAGAACGCACTATTTATATTGTGTTGAAAATGCACCCACAAACTTTGAATCGGGTAAACACACGTTCATACAAGACAAATTTCTGTTTCAAACAGGACCCTCCATTCGCAGAGCCGAGTGCCGAAGGGACCACGGCGCCATCCAACGTTACAGAAGGTATTTAGAGAGCAGCTGTCTGTACACGCGGCTTAAAACATAAATACCGTATTTCCTCGAAATACCCCCAGAGGGTTTATTTTTTCAGAGTGAGAATTTTGAGGGGGTATTCCGAGGGGGGGGCGTAATTCGAGGAAATACGGTATTTACGTTTCGTTTCGTAAAAACGGTTTCGAAACGCTCAAATATTTCAAGAACTTTCGACTTTTGTCCAACCCAAGTTGCAAGATCTAAACATAAGAAATACCGTATTACCTCGAATTATCCCCCCCCTCAAAATAGGCTGGAGAAATAATAAACCCCCCTCGAAATACCCCCTCTGGAATGATGTACATGATGTATTTATAACTGCTAATTTGCATCCCAGCTACACATAGACTAGGTAGTTTGTGTAGCTATATCTACGTTGTTATGTCCAAATATATCCTGTTTGGACACATTTATTACCTGTTTTGGGTACGAAAATGCCTACTATTTACTACCATCCTTACGAAAATTTCTGACGAAATAATAAATAATACCCTTCGAATAAGCCCCCCTTCAAATTACCCCCCCCCTCAAATTTTCTGGCGAAATAAAAAAACCATGGGGGTATTTCGAGCTAATACGATATCAGAAATATCTAAAAGTCAGAACATTTAGCAATAACCATAAAAACTTTTGTCCGATACTTTTGAAACAGTTGAAAAAACATTTTGTCATCAAACATCAAAAACATCAAAATCGCAGGGCAATGTGCCGAGGAAGCGGCGCAGCGCCGGTTTAATGGCGAGGTGCCAGCACCCGGCGAATATGTACCACAATGCGACCCAGATGGTCGGTTTCATGGCCATAATAACATTCAGGGGTTGAATTTTTAATGCTTTTTGACTTGTTTTATTACATTGGCGCTACGCACATTTTTCTCGGTTTGAGTTTGCAAAGGTACCTACAGTGGCGGTTTATGAAAGCTGATCTCGAATCAAAACTATACCATGTTTCCATTGCAAACTCTAAAGTAATAGCCGTGTACTCATAACTTTGTGTGAAGAGCAAAAGTGGCAATCGCCAATCATAATTTCAAGATTATCGTGTTTTGTCCCCTAGATAACTTACCAAACCCCTAGATTGTACCAAACTTTCAATGCTTTACTTCTACTGCGACTTAATTTCCGAGACGAAAAAGTTTAGGCTCTAGTTAAAAAAATACAGAGCCTGAATTTTACCGCCTCGACAACACTTTCCTGCGTACATGGGGCCTACAAACCAGCAGAGTTGTTAAAAGTACTGAACTTTTTTCAAAGTATACGTAAACGTAAAGTATTTATTTTTTTTCTCACACCCTGAGTACAGAACACGTTAAGTAAATTTTTTTACTTTTACTCATGAGTAAACACGAGTAAAATACTTTTCCACCCAGAAAACGTAGAAGGGAGTATTTTTTTAGGAATTTTGCCCTGAATTTTCACTCAAAATCACTAATTTTCGTACCTTTGAGACCATTTTAACCTTCAAATTCGCTAGTTCATGTGTTATTTGCCATTTTAAGATATTGTTAGCATTTTTTCCCCTATTTTTCTCCATTTCCCCACATCGATCCCTTGAAAAAGCCTATAAGAAAACCTATCTGAAATACGTTTTATGTACTCGAGTACTTTCAAATAGTATACATAAAAGCGAGTACAGGTACTTTTGTCAAGGTATACGTAAACGTATTTACTCAGTACACGAGTATACGTACTTTTTGAGTAAACGTAAACACGTTTTAACAACTATGCAAATCAGCCAATCATAAACGACATCTATCTATTATTTACCAACCGCTCAAGCCAATCGCTTCGGAAACTCGAATGATTAAACCAACCCCACTTACCCAACCCCCACCCAAGCAAAAACCCCTAAAAAAACCCCGCGCCACTCAAAAACGCCTAGGCAACTATGCGGCGACGCAATTCCACGGCTCCACTGGTGAATCGTGGTGCGTCGACCGGCTGAACAACGACGAGATCCAGGGCACACGCGTCGGCCCCGGCGAGCAATATCCCAATTGCAACGACACCGGCATCAGGCCGCTGGTGCCCACCAGCACGAGGGCGCCAGGGCTTTGCGAAGTGGAACAACTGGCCGCTGCGTTAGAGCAACCGGTCGTCGGCAAATACGTGCCGCAGTGCGATAAGGATGGTCTGTGCCGCGTGCCAACTAAATATGTTGTGTTGCGATGGCGAGACGGAGATGTGGTGGAGATCTTATCATACAACAGAGCAACGGAAAACGCCTTTTAGCCAGTGCATAAATTTGTTTTTGGCAAGACTTCCACCAAGAGCTCCACGCCACGCAGGTGTAGCGTAAAATTAATCAACAACGCAAATGCCGTTCTTTTATTAGAAAACCCGACACAGGGCAGCCAAAAACCCTTATCCTCATTGCCTAACCCTGCTTCTTTTATTTCAACCCATTTGAATCGCCATCCAATCACGATAACATTCACATTACTCAATGTTTTATAGGCAACTACGAACCACTGCAAACTCACCCGTCAACTGGTGAATCGTGGTGCGTTGACAAACTGAGCGGTGAAGAGCAGCAAGATAGCAGAAAGACACCCGGTGAAGGGGTGGCAGAATGCCAAGGTACATATGCGAGTGGTGATTTTTGTTGCCCTTTGAGTTTAACTGTTACTATGCAAAATGTGACAGGAGCCAGTCCCAGCCAGACCCTGTAAAATTTAAAATGTCACACAAAGAGTGAAAAGTCATGGAAAATGCCCTGCAAAATGGCAACTCGGTTGCCATTTTGCAGGACATTTTCCATGACTTTTGACACTTTGCGTGACATTTTACATTTTACAGGGTCTGGGATTGCCCACAGGTTTCATTAAAAAACACATTCAAACATCGCAGAAGCGACGGCGACGACAGAGGCAACACCAGGCCCGTGCACCGAGTACGTGGACTCACTGCCACCGGACTCGACCGAATTCAAGCCCGAATGTGACGCCGATGGTCGGTGTTCACATAAATTGTGTCCATTTTTTGGCTACATGCCAAAATATTAGCGCTAACGCAAAAGCTATATGCTCAAGCACTTTTCTAGGACAACCGCAAACAAAATTACAGAGCACAACTCCACCACAGTTTAAAGTTGCGACAACCAGAAACGTGACACTTATCTAAAAAGTGTCAAAAACTCATCCAGAGTTTCAGCGGCATCAAATTAACAACGACCACTCAATAGTTTTGCTATGCACGCAGGTCTGTGGAAACCACAGCAGACCGATCCCGAGACGGACACGAACTTCTGCGTCGACCCGCAGACGGGCGAGAAAATCGACGACACCACCGTGGCAACCAGCGACCCCAACCAGCCAGACTGCGAATTGCTCGGTCAGTTTTTTTACAGTCCGTCAGCTCACACTGGAATTAATCTTGCACAGAGAATACTCTTATAATATTTTGGTATTCACTTATTTTAATACATAAATGAGTGCGGTTTTCATGGTGAAAGTGCGAACATTCTCCCGCTTTTCTATCAAATATTGAGTTTGTTTAAATTTTTGATATTTTTGAACCGAATACGATTGATATCAGTGCCAGCAGGTTGTGAAAAAGTTAAGTACATCACTAATGTGTCAATTCTTGGGTTGATTGGCAATGTGGGTCTGAACATTTTACATACAAGTTTTCAGAAGTTTACGAATCATGTGGTTTGTGAACTTTATTCGGAGACTCGCCGGTGCTCATATTTTGTGCCTCACATTGGTCGACAGTCCAAAAAACCTCAGTTCTTCTACAATAACAGTCAACATGATTACTTCTAAAACACTAAAACAACCTCTCACACCTAAACATACTTATACTTCATCGAGTGCGAAAAACATAATCACTAATCGCCAATATTACGGCCACAGCTATAATCGCCGGTGAATCTACTACACAACCGCCGACTGGCACACAAGAGCCAGGCGTCACACAGGAACCAGGCGCCACAGATGAACCGCTAGTTAAAGTGACAGTTCCTGGTGAAGGTGCCTCAGTCACGGGGCTCACACTGCCACCAGAGGGTGAATCAAGTGAGTTGAATGATGGGCATTGTGCCAGCCAAAACTTATGTCACTCTCCCAGCATGTCACAAAAGAAGGTGTCGACTTTACAACTGTTATGTTAACCCCTACCCTGGCTATGTCCTCTCGCCGTCGACCTCACAAAAAAACCCTACAACCTTATTTCACAAACGAGCTCACCACGTTGGCCTCACACGCACTAGTTGACATCAAAATTCGTGTTAAATAAATTCAACTAGATTTTGGTTAATTACCTATATATGTTATTATATTTCAACTTTCCTATATGGTCGAGCGTGACACTTTATTTTAATTGTTTCTGTTAACTGCGAATCTTTAAAAAAATTATGTTATTTAGTTGAAATTCAGTTGACACGAATTTCCATGTCAACTACTACGTGTGGGCCTATTGATACAAGCGCGCACATACACACATGTGCAGAGTGCAATGCGGTGCAGTTTGCATTCGAGCCCATTGAGGAGGCGCCGGTGGGAAGTCCGATCGGCGTCGCGGATGCGGACCAAGTCTCCACTGCGCAGGACTGCGCTAATTTGTGTCTGCAACAGGTCCTTATTTTGTTGCGTTTCAATCGCGCTTGGGTCTGCGGACGCTCGGATCAAAGCCCATAATGCCCGTTGACAGAAGTAAACTTCGCATCAATGAAAAATGATTTGCAAAGAACAAATGTAAAAAAATCGTCTAGTAAACCTTTTCACTCTTTTTTAATCAGTTCGAAATCTACCCCATCTGCCTCTCATGAAATGCATGCACATTCTCGATGGGCTTTTTTCCGAGTGTGCCATACTTGAGTTGTCTGACGCACGGCTTACAATCACACTGCAGAGTGGCTGCGGAACAGCGGTATTCGCCCCTGGCAGCTGCATACTGTACAGCAGCACGAGCAGCTGCGTTGGCAGTCTGCCAGTGGCCCAGTACTTTGATGGGCCGGGCATGGTGTTCATGAGTTGCATCGAGTGTGGTCAGTCCACAGCTTATCATGAGCACATTCACATTTAGCTGACATTGCACAATGCCTTCAAGCTTTGATCTAGATATAAAATTAAAACAAAATAACCGCTTCTACCCAGCAAACGCACTCCATTTACCGCATTATTTAACTCGAATAACTCTTTGTTCCCTAATATTTTTAAACTGGGGAGTTTACTTGGATGGGGTTATTGGTCGTTTTTCGTCAGAATTTCTAGAATGTGTGGTGGAAAATGCGTACTTGAATATATTGTTGAATTATAAAGTATTTGCTCACATGCAATATAGAACACATGCAATATTTGCTCAAGGCCATACTTACCACATTTTGCACTGGTTGTTTTTATTGGTTATGTTGGTGTGTAACATGGGAATTTCAGACTGAAAGGAGTTACTAGAGGGGGAAATTTCATTTCTCCACACCTGGATCAATGGGGAGTTATTCGAGTATTTCCATTACAGTATGAAAAGCTCTCCCGGCACGCTAATAATGGTATCGCAGAAGCACCTAGTAGAATTTACCAAGTGCCAGTTCTGATAGTGGAGAAGTAAAAACAACAATTTTGAGGTGAGAAATAAAAAGATGAAAGAGATGAAAACTTTTCACTTATAAATTTATATCTCTTTTAACTTTTTAATTCTCACTTCAAAATTGTCCTTTTTAATATCACTTGCGAAATTGACCCCAGAATCACTTCACTTTTCAGCACTGCCAACTGGCGCCACAACGGAACCATCAGTCCAAGAAACTGGAGTTACTGAAGGTGTGTCTTTGGAGTTTTTTCCCAGTGTCAGAAAAAAATGACTAATATTCACAATGAGGTTGTTATCATACAGGGTGCAGCAATTTAGACCAGCGCTCTAGATTTCGAATAACTTGTCACTGGGTGGTCGGATTGACGTCAAATTCTACGTCAACATTAACAACTAAATAGGAAAGGATCCCTGAAAATATGGCTGCGACAGCTCAACTCGTTCTCAAGTTATTCATGCAAACGCGTAATTGTCACTTTACCACCACCCCGTGATAGCTTTCAAACGGGATCCACTTTTCGGGACCCGGATCGGGATCGGGATTGTTTTTTCTGGGTTTTTTATCTCTTTTTTTCGCAGCGGCATGCCAAAATGCGTTTGTGCGCGCCACTAATCCGCCTTACCGATAAGGAGTAGTAAAGCGACAATTATTGGTGTTTGCATGAATAACTTGAGAACGAGTGGAGCTATCGCAGCCATATTTTCAGAAATTCCTATTTGGTTGTTAATGTTTACCTAAAATTTAACGTTAATCCGACCACTCAGTGACAAGTTATTCGAAATCTAGAGCGCAGGTCTAAATTGCCGCACCCTGTATCATCCCTCTGTAATTTTAGATGAGAGTATACAAAGTACAAACTACCGTATTTCCTCGAAAAAACCCCAGCAGTTAATTTTTTTAGAGTGTAAATTTTGAGGGGGGTATTTCGAGGGGGGTGGCTTATTCGAGGGTTTTTTTTATTTTCGTCAGAAATTTTCGGAAAATTCATTGTAAAAAGACGCTTTTTCATACTCAATACTGGTAATAAACATGAGAAAGTAGGATATATTGGGGCATATAGACATACATCATACACAAATCCGCGTATATGTGTACCTGCGATGCAAACTGGCTTCAATAAACACATTGTACATGTACATGTTAATACATGTACATTGTATACATGATGTACATCACTCCAGACGGGGGTTTATTTTTTCCTCAGCTCAAAAACACCTGGGAGTATTTCGAGGGGGGGGGTAATTCAAGGGGGTATTACGAGGAAATACGGTATGTATAATACAATATGAAACGAAACAATCCATACACACAAATTATATTTACACATTATGAGACATCTGTTGTACATCACAGAGCCAGGAGCAACTGAGGAACCAGGAGCAACAGATGAAACTGGTGCCACTGAGGAGCCAGGAGCAACTCAGGAACCCGGTGCCACTGAGGAACCAGGAGCAACTCAGGAACCAGGTGCCACTGAGGAACCAGGAGCAACTCAGGAACCAGGTGCCACTGAGGAACCAGGAGCAACTCAGGAACCAGGTGCCACTGAAGAACCAGGAGCAACTCAAGAACCAGGTGCCACTGAGGAACCAGGAGAAACTCAGGAACCAGGTGCCACTGAGGAACCAGGAGCAACTCAGGAACCAGGTGCCACTGAGGAACCAGGAGCAACGCAGGAACCAGGTGCCACTGAGGAGCCAGGAGCAACTGAGGAACCTGGTGCCACTGATGAGCCAGGAGCAACTCAGGAACCGGGTGCTACTGAGGAGCCAGGAGCGACTGAGGAGACAGGAGCAACTCAGGAACCTGGTGCTACTGAGGAACCTGGAGCAACTCAGGAACCAGGAGTAACTGAGGAACCTGGAGCAACTCAGGAATCAGGAGCAACTGAGGAGCCAGGAGCAACTGACGGGACAGGTGCCACTGAGGAGCCAGGAGCAACTGAGGAAACTGGTGCCACTGAGGAGCCAGGAGCAACTGAGGAAACTGGTGCCACTGAGGAGCCAGGGGCAACTGAGGAAACTGGAGCCACTGAGGAACCTGGAGTGACTGAGGAACCTGGTGCAACAGGATTGACACTACCACCGGAGGGTGAATCCAGTAAGTTTCACATAAAAATTTATGTGCAATGGATGCATGCATTTTTTTTACTAAGTGTGCTCTGGGAATACTGCAGTACAACATTATTTCATAGTCAGCTAGTGAGATGACCAATTTTCAAGTGACCCATTTGGATACTTGTGTGCTGTTTTACTTACTCATTACTCACCTATAATTGCAATATAGTGTCTTTTGTGTAGAAAGTCGGGCAGCACCCACCGCCACCCTCATAGCAATTGTAAGAAATTGACATATGTATATTAACCATCTAGAACTAAAAACATTGAACAATCTGAATAAAAATTTTTTATAGGCAGGTTGGTCAATAACACTGAGCTCCTGTGCAATAATCCCAGAGCAAACATAACATTAACATTTACATACATTGGTATTTACTTTCTATTTAAGTATGTATGTCATTTGGTCCAACGATTTGAATTCTTGATGAAAGCTAATTACATGCAGAATTTCTTTCCATGCCTTATTTCAGTATCGCTAGACTCACTCATGTACGGTAATGGAAAACTAAGCAATTCTGACAGAGAATGTGGCCTCTTTTGGTGCATAGACCACGGCTAGCGCTGTCCCATCACTTTACATGTGTATAAAATGTAGTCGCGTAATATTGCCTGCAGAAGTATTTTCATGCCAGATCAAGTCAATTGTACTACAACAGAAACAACGAATAGTCAAGACTTTCATGCGCTCCTTCTTTTTGCCAAATCAAATATTCAGTTGGTGTTTGTCCAACCACTTTCTGAAATTTTTTTGTTGCCTTACATACAGAACAGACTCAGAAACACTGTTTCTCAAAGAAGATTCACCAAAAAATTTGAGAATATCTACACCCATTAACGATGGCAAACAAAACGTCGAAAAATCGAAAACGTTTTGGAATTTTCGAATCTTTTTCAGAGTTTGAAACATAAATGTATCCTATCATATCAGGAGAAAAACACATACCGTAAATGCTCTAATAATACAACAGGTCTCCAATAATACGACATCTCCAATAGTGCGACAGGTTTGGGCACGTTGTGTGAAAATAATCCGACACTCTCCAATAATACGACACTCTTCAATAGTGCGACACCCGAGAAAAAAATAAAAAACAGCGTAATGATGTCGCAATCTGCGGAAGCCGCGGATTCCGCGCTTTTGGACAATTGTTTTGTTAATGTTGATGTTGAATGGCGATTTTATGGGCGATTGTTGATGTTTATTGCTTTACTAAGTCATGCTCACGTTTGAGTTATGTGGACAATGAAGTTGTTGATTTGATAAAAACAATAATGCGACACTCTCTAATAATGCGACATCTCCAATAGTACGACACCTAAAAATGTGCTGAAAAAAATTATACGACTGTCGTATTATTAGAGCATTTACGGTAATAATAGATTTTTCTCGAATTTTTTTTTGAAAATAAACAGGAACTTAAAAAGAATTTTAAGCATTTTCGGTTAAAAATGCATGTAAAATAAAATAAAAACACAATATAACTTTGAAGAATTCGAAAATACATAAATTTGTAAGAAAAATTCTGAAAATATGAAATGATCCTAATGATTAAAAAACTAAATTCGAAAATTCAAAAGCTATTCTTGGGGACATTGAAAAAGGCATTAAAAGAACCACTTCTTTTAAAGACTTTTTATTGAAAAATACATTTTTCCAGAGTGTTTGTCATCATTAACCCCTCCTACCCGCGCTACAAGTAATTTCAGCGATACTTACTTCTTTACCCCCTGCATGAAACTCTTCACATCACTCATTCAGCATGCAATGGCGTGACATTTTCGTTTGAGCCGATCACTGAAGAACCAGAGGGCAGCATAATCGGGACGGCGGATAGCAGCGAAGTGGGCTCTGCGCAAGCATGCGCAAACCTCTGCTTGCAACAGGTGCTTCTACTACTTACCGACCCTTGCTAAATTCGGCCCACACACACTAGTTGACATCGACCCAGTTCCGATCCCAATCGAAAGTTTGCTGACAAGCAAACGAACGACGTTCAAATACAAGCTTGGAATTTGGATCGGAACCAGTGGACATTTGGTGTTGATGTCAACTAGTTTGTGTGGGCCGAATTACATGGAAGCATGACATGCATGACCACTGCTTTCTTACTCACCCCTCCCAGAACGGATGCGGTAGCGCAGTATACGAACCTGGAAGCTGTAAGCTGTACAGCGACCGAGGTGCCTGTGATGGCACCTTGCCAACTGCACAGTACTACGATGAGCCTGGAATGGTATCCATGAGTTGTATTGAATGCGGTCAGTACTCTAGAATAACCGTAGACCACTCATTAATTTGCGCTTTTGTTCCCGCAACCTGATTTGACGATGATTCCAGACTGTTTTTTGTTCAATGATGTAAAAATTGTAAACAAACACAATTGCATTGTCAAACTAATATTGACCAACCCAACGCAGCCCTGCCGACTGGCGTAACGCAAGAGCCAATGGAACAGGAGACTGGTGCCACCGAAGGAATCGGTCGGTTGACTTGACATTGTAAAATGAAATATAAAAATCTACTGCGATAAAATGTATCTCAGAGATGAATATCACAGTTAAGATTGTCATGATAATGGCGCTTTTATTGAAGCTTTCTGCATGTCATTCCGTTGTGTTTTACTTTGGAATTTTTGTGGCATTTTGCCATATTCAGCCATTGGTGAACCACCACTGTACATAGCTCCCTTGCACGTTTTGTTTGCATGCTACCTGGACCGCTACTGGGCATTTTTTCTTTGTGTTGCACGTTCATGTCACATGCACCACACATCTATGGAATACAGGTACAGAAGGTCCAGAAACAAATGCAACCGACATCACACCGCAACCGGAGGATCTGAATGCAACAACAGCAGCCACAACTGGTAAGCTGATGTCAACTGCCACAGACATCCCATCACAACTAGACAGTACAACTGACAACATACCATCAACAGACGACATGAATGCAACTACTGTAGAAACTACTGGGCTACCAGATGCCAATGCCACTGAGCCGGCTGGAACAACAGAATCGGCTGAAACAACGGAAGCAGTCACCACAACACCTGTGACAACTGTTCAGCCAGGTTTGCTTAAACTTTAATGTCCTTGTCTGGTTAATAGATTAGTACATGATATGCGCGCACACACACACACTTGTAGTGATAGATTATCAATAGAGTCATCAAAATTCTGAAACACCTCCCACACACAGAATGCACAAAAGGCACATTCCAATATGATGTGTATCCATCTGATAAGTTTCCTGTAGAGAAGCTGATTGGTTCAGCCCCCGAAAGTGTTTCTGATTCCCAGTCATGTGCAGTTGCATGCCTAAACCAGGTGCTGTCATTTAGTTCATCTAAATATCACAAAATCATGGTACACAGAATGTGTTGACACAGTACAATGCACAAAAAGCCAACACATTCTATGGAATCAACTTTGGTTTTTCTGCTTTTGTTCAGTTATATCAGGGTAATGCATGCTCAAAAAAAACAACACAGGAAGGCTGCGCTATTGCCATTTACAGAACACTAGGAACAGAAGCACCACCTACATGTGTCTTGTATACTTCCAACGGCACCTGTGATGATAGCACACCATCTGTAAAAGAGTATGAGAAAGGATATGAACTGATGACACTAAAATGTTTTGATTGTATTGAGTATGGTGCTAGTGAGTTTTGTTACCATTCCAATGCTTTGGGATTATGCCACTAACAAAAGCTTCTGTTTGAGATGTAATTCACAGCAAAAAATGGGAAGCAGGCTGGATGCGCATGAAGCGGCTCGCTTCCATACGCTACCACTGGCTTCACCAAGAATCGCCAAATTTGTGGAGAAATGACTTCCACACGTTTCACATAGCTTCACAAATGCTTCACGTGCTTCCAAAAAATGTCGAAGACACTTCACGTCGCGTGGCGCTTCCACACACTTCACTCACATATACATTTGCACACCAGAACCAGGTTAAGAAGCGTGAAGTGTCTTCACGAAAAAATTTGGTTCGTGAAGGTTCGTGAAGCATCGGGAAGCGTCTGCGTGAAGGCACTTGGCGACGCTTCACCGCGTATCCAAAAACCCATTTCTTGCTGTGATAGCATATGGATATTGATAGAAAACCAAAATGTTTTAATTAATGTGAAAAATTAGAAAAGGTATACTCATCAAAACAGCTGCAAGAGTATTTCTGTCAATATCCATAAAATCACTTCCACAACACAACACACCACTGAGACAAAATTATCAAGATGGTATGGAAACATGCATTGTAACCTCCATCAAAACACCATTCAGCACCAACTGAACAGCCAGAACCAGGTGCTACAAAGGAACCTGGAGCTACAGATGAGCCCAGTGTCACAGAAGAACCAGGAGCAACACAAGAACCTGGAATCACAGAAGAACCTGGAGCCACAGAGGAACCTGGTGCCACTGAAGAACCTGGAGCAACAAAAGAACCTGGAGCAACACAGGAACCTGGTGCCACTGAAGAACCTGGGGCAACACAGGAACCTGGTGCCACTGAAGAACCTGGAGCAACACAAGAACCTGGTGCTACAGAAGAACCTGGAGCAACACAAGAACCTGGTGCCACTGAAGAATCTGGTGCTACAGATGAACCTGGAGCCACTGGAGAACCTGGAGCAACACAAGAACCTGGTGCCACAGAAGAACCTGGAATGACACAGGAACCTGGTGCCACAGAAGAACCTGGTGCAACACAAGAACCTGGAGCCACAGATGAACCAGCTGCCACAGATGAACCTGGAGGAACTCAAGAACCTGGTGCCACAGATGAACCTGGTGCCACAGAAGAACCTGGAATGACACAGGAACCCGGTGCCACAGAAGAACCTGGGGCAACACAAGAACCTGGAGCCACAGATGAACCAGGTGCCACAGATGAACCTGGAGTAACTCAAGAACCTGGTGCCACAGATGAACCTGGAGTAACTCAAGAACCTGGAGCAACACAAGAACCTGGAGCAACACAAGAACCTGGTGCCACAGAAGAACCAGGAGCCACTGAAGAACCTGGAGCAACACAAGAACCTGGAGCCACAAAAGAACCAGGTGCCACAGAAGAACCTGGAGCAACCGAGGAACCTGGTGCCACAGAAGAACCTGGTGTAACAGAAGAACCTGGAGCAACACAAGAACCTGGAGCCACAGATGAACCAGATGCCACTGAGGAACCAGGAGCAACACAAGAACCAGGTGCCACAGATGAACCTGGGTTGACACAAGAACCAGGTGCCACAGAAGAACCTGGAGCAACACAAGAACCTGGTGCCACAGAAGAACCTGGAGCAACACAAGAACCTGGTGCCACAGAAGAACCAGGAGCAACACAAGAACCTGGTGCCACAGATGAACCTGGAGTAACTCAAGAACCTGGTGCCACAGATGAACCTGGAGTAACTCAAGAACCTGGTGCCACAGATGAACCAGGTGCCACAGATGAACCTGGAGTAACTAAAGAACCTGGTGCCACAGAAGAACCTGGAATGACACAGGAACCCGGTGCCACAGAAGAACCTGGGGCAACACAAGAACCTGGAGCCACAAAAGAACCAGGTGCCACAGAAGAACCTGGAGCAACCGAGGAACCTGGTGCCACAGAAGAACCTGGTGCAACACAAGAACCTGGTGTCACAGAAGAACCTGGCATGACACAGGAACCTGGTGCCACAGAAGAACCTGTGGCAACACTAGAACCAGGAGCAACACAAGAACCTGGTGCCACAGAAGAACCTGGGGCAACACAAGAACCAGGAGCAACACAAGAACCTGGTGCAACAGAAGAACCTGGAGCAACACAAGAACCTGGTGCCACAGAAGAACCTGGAATGACACAGGAACCTGGCGCCACAGAAGAACCTGGGGTAACACAAGAACCTGGAGCCACAGATGAACCTGGAGCAACACAGGAACCTGGTGCCACTGAAGAACCTGGTGCTACAGATGAACCTGGAGCCACTGAAGAACCTGGAGCAACAAAGGAACCTGGTGCCACTGAAGAACCTGGTGCTACAGATGAACCTGGAGCCACAGAAGAACCTGGAGCAACACAGGAACCTGTTGCCACTGAAGAACCTGGACCTGGAGCCACTGACAAACCTGGAGCAACACAAGCACCTGGTGCCACAGAACAACCTGGTGCCACAGAAGAACCTGGAGCAACACAGGAACCTGGTGCCACTGAAGAACCTGGGGCAACACAGGACCCTGGTGCCACTGAAGAACCTGGAGCCACAGAAGAACCTGGTGCCGCAAATAAACCTGGAGCAACACAGGAACCTGGTGCCACTGAAGAACCTGGGGCAACACAGGAACCTGGTGCCACTGAAGAACCTGGAGCAACACAAGAACCTGGTGCTACAGAAGAACCTGGAGCAACACAAGAACCTGGTGCCACTGAAGAACCTGGTGCTACAGATGAACCTGGAGCCACTGAAGAACCTGGATCCACAGAAGAACCTGGTGCCACAAAAGAACCTGGAGCAACACAGGAACCTGGTGCCACAGAAGAACCTGGAGTAACAGAGGAACCTGGTGCCACTGAAGAACCTGGGGCAACACAGGAACCTGGAGCCACAGAAGAACCTGGGGCAACACAAGAACCTGGAGCCACAGATGAACCTGGAGCAACACAAGAACCTGGTGCCACTGAAGAACCTGGTGCTACAGATGAACCTGGAGCCACAGAAGAACCTGGAGCAACACAGGAACCTGGAGCCACAGAAGAACCTGGTGCCACAAAAGAACCTGGAGCAACACAGGAACCTGGTGCCACAGAAGAACCTGGAGTAACAGAGGAACCTGGTGCCACTGAAGAACCTGGGGCAACACAGGAACCTGGAGCCACAGAAGAACCTGGGGCAACACAAGAACCTGGAGCCACAGATGAACCTGGAGCAACACAAGAACCTGGTGCCACTGAAGAACCTGGTGCTACAGATGAACCTGGAGCCACAGAAGAACCTGGAGCAACACAGGAACCTGGTGCCACTGAAGAACCTGGAGCAACACAAGAACCTGGTGCCACAGAAGAACCTGGAGTAACAGAGGAACCTGGTGCCACTGAAGAACCTGGAGCAACACAAGAACCTGGTGCTACAGAAGAACCTGGAGCAACACAAGAACCTGGTGCCACTGAAGAACCTGGTGCTACAGATGAACCTGGAGCCACTGAAGAACCTGGTGCTACAGATGAACCTGGTGCCACAAAAGAACCTGGAGCAACACAGGAACCTGGTGCCACTGAAGAACCTGGGGCAACACAGGAACCTGGAGCGACTGAAGAACCTGGAGCAACACAAGAACCTGGTGCCACAGAAGAACCTGGAGCAACACAAGAACCTGGTGCCACAGAAAAACCTGGAGCAACACAAGAACCTGGAGCCACAGATGAACCAGATGCCACTGAGGAACCAGGAGCAACACAAGAACCAAGTGCCACAGATGAACCTGGGTTGACACAAGAACCAGGTGCCACAGAAGAACCTGGAGCAACACAAGAACCAGGTGCCACAGATGAACCTGGGTTGACACAAGAACCAGGTGCCACAGAAGAACCTGGAGCAACACAAGAACCAGGTGCCACAGATGAACCTGGGTTGACACAAGAACCAGGTGCCACAGAAGAACCTGGAGCAACACAAGAACCAGGTGCCACAGATGAACCTGGGTTGACACAAGAACCAGGTGCCACAGAAGAACCAGGAGCAACACAAGAACCAGGTGCCACAGATGAACCTGGGTTGACACAAGAACCTGGTGCCACAGAAGAACCTGGAGCAACACAAGAACCTGGTGCCACAGAAGAACCTGGAGCAACACAAGAACCTGGTGCCACAGAAGAACCTGGAGCAACACAAGAACCTGGTGCCACAGAAGAACCTGGAGCAACACAAGAACCTGGAGCCACAGATGAACCAGATGCCACTGAGGAACCAGGAGCAACACAAGAACCAGGTGCCACAGAAGAACCTGGAGCAACACAAGAACCTGGTGCCACAGCAGAACCTGGAGCAACACAAGAACCTGGTGCCACAGAAGAACCAGGAGCAACACAAGAACCTGGAGCCACAGATGAACCAGATAGCACTGAGGAACCAGGAGCAACACAGGAACCTGGAGCCACAGATGAACCTGGTGCCACAGAAGAACCAGCTGTCACAGAAGAGCCTGGTGCCACCGATACTCCAGCTGGAGAACAAGGTATATAGAGATAGAAATGCATTTTTTGGTACAGTGTTACTTAAGCCCAATTTTCAATTTGCAGAATGTACAAGGTGCAAATTCCAGTTTGATGTGTACCCATCAGAGGAATATGCTATTGATGAATTCCTAGGGTCAGCACCTGACGTGAAAGATTCACAAGAGTGTGCACTTGCATGCGTTAAGAAGGTTGTTTATTCATTTTTCACAATTGCTTTCATTTGCACATTTCCAAATATTTATTTTATGTGTATTCCATTGTGTTGATTAAATTTTGAAAAGTTACATATTGAAAAAATTGAAGTGAATAAAACAATGGAGTACACAATTTGTACAAAATTACTTTGCATGTGACTGAATTTTGCTGAGTCACATGCAGTAATTGTGCTATCGCTTCTGCATGAATGCAGCACGTGCATGTTTGCATACACCGTACACACTATCTGTCAATGAGCACGATTCACTTCAGGCAACTTGCAATCTGGCTGCTTTCCGCTTCATGGGGCCAGGGGTAGCACCAACGTGTGTTCTTTACAAGGCGAATGGCACTTGCACGGCTGGCAACCAAGTGGAGACATTCGACGAAAGCCGCGAACTTACTGCCTTCGTGTGCTTCGAGTGCATCGAGTGGGACGGCAGTAAGTTTGCAGCTTGTGGCATGTGTGTGGCTAACGCGGCATCTTTCTCGTCGGCGCATGTTCGGGCCAGGGTAATGCATGAACGTTTTCCTGTAAATTTGTTCACTCTGAGCACGATTTCACTCTTTTCTTAGACACATTTTCACTTCTAGAATTGCACTGTCACAAATTTCCGCAAAAATAGGTGGACAAATAAATATGAATAGGTAGATTGCATATGTAGAATAAATATAAAGTTACGTGCATTTTTGAAATAAGTACAAAGTGGTAATGGTCCTTGGTAAAAACCAGTAAAATAGTAAACAACTGAGTCAGCCAATTGGCAGTCTGAATTACAATGTGATCAGAGAAATATCTATCGAGTGAATTTGTCATCCGCTGATTTACCTCGTATGGAAAAGGTACACGAATGGGTACCTAAAAATAATAGTTTGTAAATCGTTAGTATCGATCATTCACTCAGTTTTCAGTGAGCACTTCTAATAGCTGCATAGAAGAAATGGAACCGACAACTGTGATGACAAGAAAAAATGTCGTCTTTTTCCGTATGATTACGTTATATATGGAAAATTTTCGTTTAACCTAGGCAAAAAGGGTGGTCGAGATCTAGGTGTTCGACACAACAAATATTCAATTTCTATGACATGAAAGCCAAAACACACATGTTATTACATCACGAATTTCCCATCAAACTTTTATTAACACGTCGCCATGCAGAACCAAGTGTAACTGGAGAACCTGATGCCACAGAAGAACCTGGAGCCACAGACGAACCAGATGCCACAGAGGAACCCGGTGCCACAGATGAACCTGGCGCTACTGATGAACCTGGAGCCACACAGGAACCTGGAGCTACTGGGGAACCAGGTGCCACAGAAGAACCTGGAGCCACAGACGAACCAGATGCCACAGAGGAACCCGGTGCCACAGATGAACCTGGCGCTACTGATGAACCTGGAGCCACACAGGAACCTGGAGCTACTGGGGAACCAGGTGCCACAGAAGAACCTGGAGCCACAGACGAACCAGATGCCACAGAGGAACCCGGTGCCACAGATGAACCTGGCGCTACTGATGAACCTGGAGCCACACAGGAACCTGGAGCTACTGGGGAACCAGGTGCCACAGAAGAACCTGGAGTCACAGAGGAACCTGGTGCTACTGAAGAACCTGTGACAGGTGAAACCGGTGCACCTGACAATGAAACTACTGCTGCGCCAGAGGAAAGAGGTAAACCTTACCTACCTGCAACCTTACCTACATGCAGATTGGCATACATACATGTTCAAATAGCCGAGGGGGGAGTCATTCGACAACAGGAGTTATTTTTCATCAGAATATTAAGTCAAATACATCATCACTATATTGTTTGAATCGGGTTGAATTAGTTCTATAAACATGTGAGTCAGAACACAAATTCCATAATTTGAGCAATGAAATAGATGCAAGCAACATCAGCTGCAAAAGACTACATGTTTTTAATGAACACATACCTAAATACATCCATACGTTTTTTTATTTACATGGACATTAGTAGCTAACAGGGTGGGTGTTATTCGTAGGGGGAGTTTTCAAGGGGGGATTTTTAGAGGATTTACGGTAGTTTAACAATCCCGTACTATGATGAGCTGGTAATCACACAACTAAAATAAACAGCAATTTCTGGAGAAAAAACTTGAATAAGAACGCTTACGCGGGCACACAAAGAAACATGTGACGTTCCGCACCAAAAACTGCGATCACATCAGCATTCTACATCCATCATTATTTATCACAGACTCAACAAACAAACCCCCACAGAGTGCCTGATCACATTCCGCGTGGCTGAGTTATACGCGAATCCACCGGACGAGACATTCTCATTCAACACGCGGCCATCGGCTGAGACCGCGGCCGAGTGCGCAAAGTCGTGCTACCGGCAGAAAAACGACTGCAAACGCGCAGGATTCGATCCCTTCTCTGGTCCGATTTTTGCATTCATATTTAAATGTCATGGCGGTGGAAAATAGTTTTTTTTAAATGCAAATTAAAAACACAGGTTTGTGCCTGCACTCGAACAGAACTCTGAGTCCGGACGAATGTATTCTGAAGGACCAGCGTAGCGTGTATGGCGGCAGCGAGGCCGTCTGGCTGGAGTGCGTCGACTGCAGTGAGTTGGCGGATTTAATTTGCCTTGATCAGATAGGGCTCACGTACACTAGTTGACAGCGCAAAAAAATGTCAACTGAATGTCAACTAAATAACACAAAAAAAATTAAAGCACCACACTTAACAGAAAATATGAAAATTAGATGTCAAAATATAAAATTAAGTATGCTCTATCACATAGGAAAGTCGAAATCACATAATCAACCAAAATTCAGTTGACACGATTTTGATGTCAACTAGTGTGTGTGGGCCCATACATGCACACGCGCAACAAGGGCAATAATCGCAACGTGTCATCAACGTCAACTCAGTCAAAGTGCCCGACCCCGACGTGCCCGAGGGCTCGGCCATCATCACGGTGGGCGAGGCGCAACAACTGGAGCAGGAACAGGAGCCGGTCACCGAAGCGCCAGGCGTGGAGGGCACCACGCAGGAGCCGGGTGAGTGGGAGTGTGCGAGTAGGTCACAGCGAAATCAGTTTTGAAAGATGTGTTGGATGTGAAAATCATGTGTAGTGATGTAAGGTCGGTGTTATATGAATTTATCACTTGCTCAGTCATGTGGAGTTTTTTATTTACATATGCACCTCATACACACATTATTACAAAAACAATTATGCTCTGGGTACCGGGTGCAAATCAACCATAAATACGCACACACATTGCAGAATACCTGACAACGCAACCGCCACCATCCACTATCGTCCCCGTGATTGCGGAAGAAGGTTCGTTTCATATCGTCTCACTGCGTTTTGGACCGGTCTGGGGTGTCAAAAAATGAATTTTAGGGAAAACGGAAAATTAAAAATTTTAACTTCACGGAAAACGGAAAGGTGAACAAAAAATTTCTGCCGGAAAACGGAAAACTGCAAGTTGACACCCTAGATCGGACCGGGACTTTTCCGGGACAGGATGATGACCCTAGCGCTGTCTTTTGACAATCTATAATACATACAAGAAACATTGCACTCGCAGGCTGCGTGTTGACATTCGAAGTGAAGGAGGGCATGGACGAGACGGCCGGGTTCACGTTCGGCTCCTACATGCTCAGCACGCCCATGTGCGCGCAGAGCTGCTTCATCACCGGCTGCACGCAGGTGAATTTGGGATTGGTGCAGGCCAGGCCAATGTAAAAGGCACTGCAGCAACGTCCCACGATGCTTCTGGTAGCTGGTTCTGTTGTGCTGCGGCACCATTGCCAGGAGCGCTACGGGTCTGAAAAGCGTCATAGCGTTTTGACGCTCAGTTCCAAATTCATGGCATCTTTGACATTTGAGCCATTGAGTATCGGCTTTAAGTAATTGTGGCGACCACTTCGAATGCTTGAAAATAATTGTATACCGTAAATACTCTAATTCGACTCAATTTTACTTGTCAAAAACTATACTTCTCGGAAAATGCAGTACTTTCATGACCAGTGTTGGCAAAATCTCAGAGAAAAATAAAAATAAAAGTGGAAAATTGGTGAAAAAAAAAATATAAAAAAATGAAACATGAATAAAATTAAAATAAAATACAATTTTTATACAATTTTACTAAAAAGATTTTTTTACAAAAAAACCTATACTGGTACTTTTATTTTTATTTACTAAGATAGAAAATAAAAATAAAATGGAAAATTGAAGAATAAAAGTAAAATAAAATTATTTTTTTTACAATTTTAATACAATTTTAGTAAAAAGAATTTTACAAGAACCAATACTGGTCACGATCTAAGATAGAAAATAAAAATATTATGGAAAATTGAAGAATAAAAAATAAAATAAAATTTTTATAAAATTTTATGACAATTTTCGTAAAACCAACCCTGTTCATGACTCTAATAACTATCAATACCTATTTGAACTCCTAATCTGAATAAAATCACCTAAAAAAACCTGCATCAAATTATTCCATAATGAAAACACTGCATCTTGGGGTAAAAATCTATAATTTTTTCCAAAATTAACAAAAATAAATAGGAAAACTCACATTTTAGTGAATAAAATGCGTAAAAAATAACAAAAATGCTCAGGCTTTCTACGAACCGAGCACGGCTCTGTGCAGTCTGGCATTCGACGCCGCGCCGACGTGCACAGACAACCCCGACGACCGCTTCTCCGTGTACAGAACCAAGACAACCATCACTTTGTCCTGCTTGGAGTGCAGTAAGTTCCTTATTTCGAGTTTATCAAGTTGTTGCAATTCCACAAGTGGGTAAATCAGGTGTCTACGGGAACTTCTACGTGCTCACAGGTACTGAAATCGAAAAGTACGACGAGCCCAGTGCAGTGAAGTTCATTCCAGGCGCCCCCGAATTGAACGTCACAGAAGGTTGGTTCTTTTTTGCGAGCAGACAGCGCGGTACTGCAGAAAATAATGCATTGTTGGCATCATACATAAATGAGGAAATAGGTAAATAGGTTGTATTTAGGTTGCGCTCCAAATGTTACCATTAATTTAGTTGATGGATAAACTTACTTTAACATTTGATTGTGTAAAAATGCAATTTACCATGCGAAACTTCGACCATTGATGCCATTTTTCAAAACTCGACTGTAAAAAGTACCCTTTTATCGATGCCACTTTTTCACATTCACGCAAAACACTGGCTTCGTGGCAGCGGTGGTAAAAAGCGTGCCGCGACATGAACCAAATAAGTTTGCTTTAAGGCCGAATTTTTGGCCGAATTTTTGCATGGTATCTACTTTTACTATCATAGGCATCTGGAGAACATAGAATACATATATTTTCATTGCTGCAAATTCAATACCCCAGTGACACTTCATCTCAGTAAGTACATACTCATGCTTCCACTGAAAAAAGGACTGAGGTTAAAAAACAATCACCATTTAAAGCTAGGTGTTGTCTGGGTCGTTTACTCTGAACGCACATGATATTTTGCTGTGATTGTCACACTGCAAGCTGATCCCAATCTCACCACCACCTACACTGTCTTGCACATGAACATTACAATTGTTTCTGTAACCAGTGTTGCACTGCACCAAAGGATTACATCTACTTGGTATTTTACAACAATTGCGACTAAAATGACAGTTTCTAACAAAATTGAACACGCTTTGTTTACACCTCATTAACGATGGCAAACAAAACTTCGAAAAAAAATCATCACTAGAAAAAACACTGTAAATCAATTTTTTCTAGAAAAATAGAAAAAGGTTTTGAAGTTTCGAGTTTTTCCAGTACTTTTGGTTGAAAATTCGTATAAAAGACAGAAACAAAATTCAAAAGAATCAATTTTATATGGATCCATTTGTGGCGGATTCGAAAGTCGAAAAAATTTAAACAATTTTCCAAAGGGTTTGCCGTCGTAACACTGCACACCACTTGATATTACAACGGCATGTAGGTATATTTACAAGTGGACAAGTGGTCCATAGCCATATTCATATTTGACCTGACCCCTTTAAAGCTTCGTTCAAATACCTTTCAAATATTTACAACTGTGTTGATGCAGACCAAAACCTATAAATCTAAATGTGAGTATAAAAAATATTCAAAATGCCATATAAAATTGAAGCCCCAGCACTGCTTACAGAAACCCAATAACCTTTGTTTTCTTCCGCATGTAACACAAACTTGTGAACCCTGACAATGGAAAAAGCATAGACCGTGTCTGATTTCTTATCCATACTATAGTAGAGATTCTTTTCAATTTGGCAATGCCCTTTTCCCTCAATCCTATGAAGAAAAATAAGCAAGGTGAAATCAATGACTTGCAATCGTCAATCAAATGCAAAAGTCAGCAATAATATAGCAATTGCCAGCGCCAGCCATATATTTCTGATGCATGTGTTTTGTAAATACCATATCGGCTTGTTTGGAATGCTGGGCTTGAAGACAGACGCCTTTTTTGTACTATTGATCTCAAATTTGCTGCACATGATATGCAATAGGAAATATTGATTGAAGTGTAAAATGGCTTTAGCATCGAGCAGAGACAGAGCATCAGCGAACATTGGCCCATCCAAGTAGAAGCTTCAAAAATTTGTTTGTATTTTTGTTCATAATGTTTGTGAGTGTGTGAGTTTGAGGTGCCCGACTGAAGCATGTCACTGTATTGTTTCAGATGTTGATAACCATGGCACTGTATCCAAGCATGGCGCTCAAAACAAGCCAATATGGTAGTGTGTAAAAAATGAGGTATGATTCCTGCAAATATACTTTCACCCAAATGTCCATACACCTTACCCGCATGGTCACCAATCACCAATTGAGTTCAACATAAACCAAAACGTCCTTTCAGTTTTTACTTAACCACAGGCAGTATCTCAAAAATGACTTTTACAGAGACGACTGCGGATCCCACTGCAGCAGTAGAAACTGGTGCCACAGAAGAACCTGGAGCTACAGAAGAACCTGGTGCCACAGAAGAACCTGGTGTAACAAAGGAACCTGGTGCAACAGAAGAACCAGGTGCCACTGAGGAACCTGGTGCCACAGAAGAACCAGGTGCCACTGAGGAACCTGGAGCAACACAGGAACCTGGAGTAACACAAGAACCAGGTGCAACAGAGGAGCCAGGAGCAACACAAGAGCCAGGTGCAACAGAGGAGCCAGGAGCAACACAAGAACCTGGTGCCACAGAAGAACCTAGTGCAACACAGGAACCTAGTGCCACAGAAGAACCGGGTGCAACACAGGAACCTGGCGCAACACAAGAACCTGGTGCCACAGAAGAACCTGGAGCAACAGCAGAACCTGGCGCAACAGAGGAACCAGGAGCAACAGAAGAACCTGGTGCAACACAAGAGCCTGGTGCCACAGAAGAACCTGGAGCAACACAGGAACCTGGTGCAACACAAGAGCCTGGTGCCACAGAAGAGCCTGGTGCCACAGAAGAACCTGGTGCAACACAGGAACCTGGCGCAACACAAGAACCGGGTGCCACAGAAGAACCAGGAGCAACACAAGAACCTGGAGCCACTGAAGAACCTGGAGCAACACAGGAACCTACTGCCACAGAAGAACCTGGTGCATCACAGGAACCTGAGGCAACACAAGAACCTGGTGCCACAGAAGAACCTGGAGCAACAGCAGAACCTGGCGCAACAGAGGAACCAGGGGCAACAGAAGAACCTGGTGCAACACAAGAGCCTGGTGCCACAGAAGAACCTGGTGCAACACAGGAACCTGGGGCAACACAAGAACCTGGTGCCACAGAAGAACCTGGAGCAACAGCAGAACCAGGCGCAACAGAGGAACCAGGGGCAACAGAAGAACCTGGTGCAACACAAGAGCCTGGTGCCACAGAAGAACCTGGTGCAACACAGGAACCTGGGGCAACACAAGAACCTGGTGCCACAGAAGAACCTGGAGCAACAGCAGAACCTGGAGCAACAGCAGAACCTGGCGCAACAGAGGAAACAGAGGCAACAGAAGAACCTGGTGCAACACAAGAGCCTGGTGCCACAGAAGAACCTGGTGCAACACAGGAACCTGGCGCAACACAAGAACCTGGTGCCACAGAAGAACCTGGTGCAACACAGGAACCTAGCGCAACACAGGAACCTGGTGCAACACAAGAATCAGGTGCCACAGAAGAACCTGGAGCAACAGAGGAACCTGGAGCCACAGAAGAACCAACTGCCACAGAGGAGCCAGGAGCAACAGAAGAACCTGGTGCAACAGAGGAACCAGATGTCACAGAGGAACCAGGTGCCACAGAAGAACCAGGTGCCACAGAAGAACCTGGTGCCACAGATGAACCTGGTGCCACAGAAGAACCTGGTGCCACAGAGGAACCAGGTGCCACAGAGGAACCAGGTGCCACACAGGAGCCAGGAGCAACAGAAGAACCTGGTGCAACAGAGGAACCAGATGTCACAGAGGAACCTGGTGCCACAGAAGAGCCTGGTGCCACAGATGAACCTGGTGCCACCAGAGAAACTGGAGCAACAGAGGGACCTGGTGCCACAGAGGAACCAGATGTCACAGAGGAACCAGGTGCCACAGAAGAGCCCGGTGCCACAGATGAACCTGGTGCCACAGGAGAACCTGGTGCCACAGAGGAACCGGGTGCCACAGAGGAACCAGGTGCCACAGAGGAATCAGGTGCCACAGAGGAGCCAGGAGCAACAGAAGAACCTGGTGCAACAGAGGAACCAGATGTCACAGAGGAACCGGGTGCCACAGAAGAGCCCGGTGCCACAGATGAACCCAGTGCCACAGGAGAACCTGGAGCAACAGAGGAACCTGGTGCCACAGAGGAACCAGGTGCCACAGAGGAACCAGGAGCAACTGAAGAGACAGTTACTGAGGAAGGTGTCACTGGTGCGCCATCAATCGATGCGACACCAGCACAGAAGACAACGCCAGATAAGTTCAAAGGATACACTCCTCCAACTGGACCACGCGAAATTCCACCAGGTGAAAGTAATTTATTTATTGAGTGTTGTGAATATGAAAATATTTTTGTTCATTTTTGTTTGTTATCTGCACGAAAGTTATGGGCACATTATGCATGTAACAAAACCCTGAATGTTACACCTGTTTGAGCACTGTATCTAATGATACATGCACCACGCACTCAAATGACCACATAATTTCACTGCACAAATTCACGAGTGTATTTTGTTTTCATCAGAAAGGAAGATGCTTTCATGGTAAAAACGATGAGGACATAACTGGTTATGTACACTTTCAAGATAATGTTGGACGCACAATGGACAGAATTAACAAGCTTTTAGCACGTTTACCGTGTATCCTCGAATAAGTCCTCAGGGGAGTTATTTTCTCATTAGCGTTTTTGAGGGGAGAGTTATTCAAGGGGCAGGAGTCATTCAAGGGGGAGTTACTTGTTCCTCAGAAAACTTGGACTTGATTCATTGGATGAATGCATTCTGTCAATCATATAATCCAGCTATTTAACAGTTCTACAACAACAAAAAGGTGTGTATACACTGCAAACACATTGTGTATCTGATGTCGCTACCATACGTTAACATTCTTTTGTATTTTCATCAACTATTTTTGTCAATTTTGTGGCATATTTTCCACTCAGGGGGAGTTATTCGAGGGGGTTAGTTATTATTTCGTCAGAGGTTTTAAGCGGGAGTTATTCAAGGGGAGGCGTTATTCGAGGGGGTTCTTATTCGAGGATACACGGTATATCATTGCAGCTGAAAAAATGAGAAAGCTAAGAGGACCTCCGCATTAAGAAAGAGTAATAATAATCATCTTATTGATGAATAATGGGCATTTTATTGATGATATTCATTTCTCTGTAGACATATTAATTCACATAGACATATAGTTGACATAGACACGATTAAAACACATTGTAGGCATATGAAATAAGCATTCATTAACAAGCCGCAGATAACATCCCCCCATTGCGCAAGATAACATACACAACCGCCCATATCACACAGGTTCATGTGCACCAAGCTACCTCGTTAACTACAATGCCGACCCGCAATCAATCAGATGGGATGAAGTTACTAAGTTGCCATCATTGGACCTCTGCGCCAGCCTTTGCTACCGGGTTTGTGACATTTTCTCGACAAAAGCAAGTCGACGGCAACAACCTATCCAAAGTCAAATCCACCCAACGCAGGAATCGTGCTCGCATCTGTATTGGCAGCCGCCCAAAGACGATGAAGAGTTTGGCATGTGCCACAGGGCATTCTACAGGTTTGAGGACTGCCAGAGCGACCTGGAAAGACACTACTGGTACCCAGAGGGCAATGAGATAGTGCTGCAGTGCTTCAGATGTGGTGAGTGGCTTTGATGATAGTGATTATTTTGAACTGTGTCAAAAATTTATGCATGAAATTTGAATAAAACGTGCACAGAACCTGAGCCCAAAACAAAGCGGCCACCAATTGTGCCACAAAAGTCAATCGATGTGACTGATGTCACTAAACCTGGTGAAGACCAGGCTAAAATCACACTTGGACCGGGTGTCACTGGTGCTCCAGGTAAACTTGACGTTTCTTATATTTATAAATTGTTTAGTTTTATGACTGGGATCTGTGCAACGTTTCAACCTTTTCTCACCTACAGAAGAAACAACTCCAAGTGGCATTGTTACAGCAGTTACTGGTGAGCCAGCTGGTAAGTCACTTCTACACTACATTTTTTTAAATTCACTGATGTTGTTGACAATAAATGATTCCAACACTACAATTAAACTTAGTTCACTCTTAGCTCTTACTAGACACAGAATGTGCACGAAATCACTTGTCTAGATTGGCCTTCAATATTTCTGGGCAGCACAAAAACATTTATATCGTTTTAGTTGTGTTGAAGCATGCCACTATCTATTTTTTCAATAAGTTTCACTTCAAAACTGTTACTTTTGAGCACATTGGAAATAAATACCCACACAAAACAGAAACTGGTGAACCTACTGGTACTGAAGAGCCTGGAGCCACTGAAGGGCCGGAAGCTACACAGGAACCAGGGGCCACCAAAGAGCCTGGTGCCACAGAAGAGCCTGGAGCAACAGATGAACCTGGTGCAACCAAGGAACCTGGAGCCACAGATGAACCTGGAGCCACAGATGAACCTGGAGCCACAGATGAACCAGGTGCCACAGATGAACCTGGAGCCACAGATGAACCTGGAGCAACAGATGAACCAGGTGCCACAGATGAACCTGGAGCAACAGATGAACCAGGTGCCACAGATGAACCTGGAGCCACAGATGAACCTGGAGCCACAGATGAACCAGGTGCCACAGATGAACCTGGAGCCACAGATGAACCTGGAGCAACAGATGAACCTGGAGCAACAGATGAACCTGGAGCCACAGATGAACCAGGTGCCACAGATGAACCTGGAGCCACAGATGAACCTGGAGCCACAGATGAACCAGGTGCCACAGATGAACCTGGAGCCACAGATGAACCTGGAGCCACAGATGAACCTGGAGCCACAGATGAACCTGGTGCCACAGGAGAACCTGGCGCTACCGAGGAACCAGGTGCCACAGGAGAACCTGGCGCTACAAAAGAACCAGGTGCCACAGAAGAACCTGGCGCGACTGAGGAACCTGGTGCCACAGAGGAGCCAGGCGCCACTGATGAACCTGGTGTTAGCCAAGTACCAGGTGTCACAGTGGGTGAAGCTATCGATGCCCAACCCGTTACCAAACCTGGGCAGCCTGATGATCAAACCGTACCCAGCGTAACAACATCAGCTACAGAAGGTTTGCACGAAATTTCAAATCCTTTGTTATAAAACTTTCCTTTTTGTTAAAGGTGAATTTCCAGCAGAGGGCGCTTGAGCAAGAAAACCAAATTGTATTCAATCATGAACTAAGTTTCAACTTGGTTTACTTGCTGATATGTATAACATTACACGTAGTATTTATCGTGCATGTTTTAGCTATGAGATCCTTATGCTACCCCTACGATACAGCATGCCGCTGCATGATGCTTGCAATAGTTAAACTCGCTATCATTAGCCACTAGATTCCAAATACTATTTCTAAAGATGGGAATCATATAACAAAGTCAAACTCTAACACCGCCAATACGGCTATGGATAGTGATGAGTGCCCTCCCTTCCCCAGACTGTGTGACCACATTCGAAGTGGCCACGCTGCAGTCGGGCCTCAGCATAAACTCCATAATCAGTCAAACCCCATCGGCAACCGGGCGGCAAGCGTCGGCTGGCGACTGCGCGGTTGCATGCAGTTCATCTGACACTTGTGACTGGGCCACTTACACCAGTGACCAGGGTGTCGGCAGGTGTGACTTGTACAGCAAAGCGACAGATACCAGCACTGACTGGCTGGCGCAGTGTGAAGGCGGCAGGAGGTATCACAGCTACAAGTTGGATGGCAAGAGCACCACGGTGCTGCTGCGTTGCTTTGAATGTGGTGCGTTTGCTGGCATACATGTCACCCTTGTTGCTCTGCCTGCATGTAAAGCTGGAAACATAAATACCGAAATATGTAAACACGCTTATTTTCGATGCTACGCCCTCTAAAATACGGCTGCAAAACAATATGGCTGATCGCTCTTTTTAACACATTCGCCTATTTCAGTGACAGAATACATGCCTGGCGACGGGCAAGAAATGATCACGCTGACTACACCGCCACCAGCTAGCACCACTACGGCGCCGACGACCACAGCGGTGCCAAGCAGTAAGAGCCCACCGGCATTTGTCACAGGCGGAACCAGCACAAGGCCCCCAGCGCAGAAGCCAGAGCCCACCAATAGTTAGGACTGGGCCAATTTATGTTCATTGTCAGCCACTGTGTCTCGATCGCGCTTCGATATTTATGAGAGTTTTCCAAGTTACAGCATGAATTCAATATTTCTCCGCTGCTTGAAACCCCGCCTACCTGAAATATTTACCTCTGCTGCTCCCGTCGCTGGCCGGATGAAACGGCGGTGAAGAACCAAAACAAAAACCCACTTAACATGCAAATATCTTAACACAGCCGGTTCACCCAGACCAGCGACAAAAACACACCAAAACAGCAACACCCATCTAACCAAACATTCCACACTCCACCAGGCGAGTGCCCGTCGGCCTCCTACGAGGTCACCGAGCCCATAATGGACGACGCCACATTCGTACGGGATACGGTAGCCAACTCTCGGCACGAGTGCGCCCTGCACTGTTTGGGCAGCGGCGACTGCGTGTTGGCAGTGTTCGCCCCGCCGGCCGCGTGTTTGGTCTACGCGGCCCAGGGGGATGTGTGCGAGAAGAGGCCTAGGGAGACTGAAGAAAAGGAGTTGAGCGCGCAGGAGGCTCCTGTTACGGCTGCTAGACTGCAGTGTATTAAGTGTGGTGAGTGTTGGTGGATTGAGCGGAGCGGCTGAGTGTGCAGCATGACTTTTGCATGATGTGCTTCATTTGGCTGGAAAATTGAGGACATGTAATACAGCTTGACTGCTCACTGCCTTCGGTTAAGAGGTATGAATCAATCCAATCCATGACCGCTTAACTTACTGCCAATTTGCATGAATGTTTACTTTTGATTGGAGCGAAATGGCGGAACCGCATGTAACCATTTGCATGAACATTCGAATTTGTTATCCCTTCCCCATGCCTTATCATTGACAAAACTTATCTACAAATAATCCGAAAAATATAGCATAGCACTGAACGCTAAGCAAACCTGCTAAACAATATATGTAAATAATATTAATCAACCAGACAAGCGCGCATGCCTCAAAATATCATAATGTAAAAACATTGATCGCGTTCCATGAAATCTATTTAGCACATTGTCATCATACGAAAATTGGCATTCCAGAAACGCCTGGCCCAGAGGGTGAGGCAACTCAGCCAACAGAAGAAGGTACATTGGAGCCTGGCGCGAGCACACAGGCACCCGAAGAAGGCACTGGTGTGCCTGGCGCGAGCACACAGGCACCCGAAGAAGGCACTGGTGTGCCTGGCGCGACCACACAGGCCCCTGAGGAAGGCACTGGGGAGCCCGGAGCCACTACACTGGCGCCCGAGGGCGTGACCGCAGAAGATGGAGCCACCACCACTGGTATGTCACACATTGATATTCACAATTTACACAAATGTTGTTCGATGTCTGATTGTTCAATGTCCGTGCTCTGAATATATTTACTGATATGTCTATTTATTTGTGTGTAGCTGATGTATAGATGCTCTTCTCACTGACTCTTTAGGCATTCCAATGCTTCAATGTTGTGTCCTGCGTAAAACAAAGTATCCACAGTAGCAATTGTGACGTAAAAAATTGTCCAAAATTCCAACCAGCAATTAATACTGTGGTGCTAAGAATTGAAACACCAGGAGTGTGCGTGTACATCATCATCTATCTGTGTAAATCACAAAAACAGCTTTTAAATGTCACACCAAATCTAACCAACGACCGCCGCCAATTGTCCACCCTCAACACCAGCGCCAACAGCGGCAAGCCCAGGCCCAGGTCCACCCACGTGCATGGAGCCGGGCACCGTGTGTCCCGGCGAGTGCTCCATCTCGTTCAACCCTTACTTGAACTGCGAGCTGTGCGACTGCACCGGCGTGCAAGTGGACACTGAAGGTCTAGGGAAGACGACAAAGAGTGAGTGTAAGATGGTGAAGTTTTGTGAAGGCCTCGTTTGCCGCAGATTGCACACGCGCAGAGTTGGCGGATATTTACATGAGAGATTTGGATTTTGGTGCTGGCGCTTTTGTTTAACAATTTTGTTGCTTATACCCCACGTTGAAAAATCAACCACATAAATCCGACTACCTATTTACTTATCACTCAAACACCCAGCGTTTTAGTAACACCTGAACACACTCACGCACTCACACAATCCGAAAACACCCATACACCCCCCCCCCCATCACAAGGTTCACACCACCCACTTTGCAGCCCCCCTGCCGGAATGTCTGGCGCCCGGTGATAGCTGCGGGCTGAGTTGCATATCGCTATTCGACGACGAAAGGGGATGCGAGTTCTGCGAATGCCCGTCCGGACCGGAATGTCTGGAGCCGGGCGAAGAGTGCGGCCTGAGCTGCATTTCACTGTTCGATGGAGAACGAGGCTGCACATTCTGCGATTGCCCACCGGGACCGGAATGTCGGTGCAGTCGAATGCATGCGGTGCACCGTCTCATTTACGTTTTAGTGGCGCACAAATGAGTTGATTATTTTTCCCGGTGACCTGTCCTATGCGGGGCGAAAGGAAATAGAAAAAACAATCGACCGACTAATTTCGAATAAAGCCACTCATCACTCAAAAGAACTAAATATTTACATTATAAATACTATTTATCATTGTTGAAACTGACTTAATATTTACATAATGCTTACATGAAAAAATATTTACAACAAAAATCTTAATCCTCAACCAAAAACATTTACTTATCAAATTCATTCACACAATTGCACAGTACCGTGATATTGATGGAATGTGGACGTAAATATTTACCCTATTTTAAACATTTTTGTACTTTTGCGTGGCGCTAGCATAAGCTTTAAAAGTTACCTATGTTCCGAGTGTGAGCAACAAAAATTAGTTGTAACAATGTGTTTAAAATAAGTTGATTGCAGGTTGACAACGACAGCAGTTTTTGCCAACAAAATCTTAGAGGCCGTATGGGACGGCCCTCGACACATTTTTAGTGACATCTAAAATTTTAAGTCTGAAAACATAAGCGTGTTAGTCTAAAATTTCCGCGATTCAACTTTGAAACAGCCCACATTCCGTCAATCAGTCAGTGCCGGTTGCAGTCATAAATAAAAAATAACTTTCTCACCAACAAAATATTCAATACCAGTCAAACCAATTTAACCAACCCTGCTATTGACCCATGCACAACACAAAGTACCCAAAATTGATTCACTCAAACAGCACATATCTAGATAATTCACTTTTCAACCATTTTTCAACCACCTTTCAACCACTCAGTGCCGGCGATAGCAGAGGAACTGGGCTGCGTAGATGTGTTCGACATGGGCTACTGCGACGTGGCCGCCGACGCCAACTGCCTGCCCGACAGCCAAGACCCGAAAGAGTTGAGATGCACGGAATTCTGCCCGCAGTGTCAAGAGAAATTGGACCAGAGTAGGTTTCGTGGTTGATTTTGTCTAGTTTTGGATGATTGATGGTTGAAGGGTGAATGATGTCGGGTGAATGTGATTTGAGAATGATGAATATATTCGCACGCGCCCCCAATCGCAGGCAACTGCGTCAGCGAACGCAACAGCAAGTTGGCAGAGGCGATCGAAAAGAATATCGAGGATTATCCCGTGCCGACGTGTGATGAAGATGGTAAATTCCACGTACCGAGTTTTAGGACAATAAAACCTGGGTTGGAAAACTATTGTCAATTAAAAACTGTTGTTTTTCAAACTGCGTTCTGACCCTTGATATTTTTTGACAAAAAAAAATTGTTTAAAATTTTTGTAAACATGCTGAAACTGCCCAACGCGCACAGGTACCTACACCAAACTGCAAGAAAACCCCGAAACTGGCGAGAAATGGTGTGTCAACCCGAAAAATGCGGACGAGATACCCGGCAGCCGCACGGATCCCGGCTCCACTGATACTCCCGACTGCGAAACCATTGGTACGAGAATATTTACATAAATACACCCCATTTAGATGCATGTGAATGGAAACGAATCTACACGCATGATATACCACTGTTCCTACCCTGTTAAATTTCTATCGACCCGTTTCAAATCATCGGTCCTATTTTGCCCCATTCAGTTCCGTCTCAAATCCCAACGCAAAAAAGTCACTCCGTTTCAGTGGCAGAGGCGCTGGACAAAGCACCAGACACTGTGACGAAACCGCCCGTGGACGACAAGAACGTCACCTATGAGACTGGGCCACCCACCGAAATTGATGAGGGTGGAGAACCTACCGGTAAACTTGAGCATTGAAATCGTTGTATACTCGGTGGACATCACACTTAGTATGGGAACCTACCATAACCCAACCGAATAATGATACCAAAAATTATATAGTTTTTCATCATAATGTCGCTTTTATTATGGAAAAATTAATTACGATATTTATCACAGGATTATATTCATTAAATTATAATAGGATTCTGCGCATACTTCGCGGTCCGCCGAGTATAAAACGCTTTAAATTGAACTTGCGGTAAGGTAGGGTATTTGAGGTATTGAGAAGCTTGAAATGCACCGGAGAAATAGTTTTTTCTACTTTTTCAGCCAGTCCAGACATTGGTAAGACATTTTGCCTTGGGTTTGTTCCATCCAACCAGCCAACCGAAACAGCCTTCCCGATGCGGGGCGGCATGCAAATCATTTCGGGGATCAAAGTGACAGCACGTCAAAGAAAAGAACTTTGGATTTTTTTCGAGCGCATGCACAGATCCCCGTATTTATTTTCAATCCCCCCAAATTTGAATAATTTTCGCCGCATTCTCCGCCGATCGAATAGCGCCACACACACTGGATGTCAACTGGTTTCGGTGTCAACTGGATTTTAAATGGAGCACGGTCGACCGAGTTGACATCGGGTATAATGGGATGTCAACTGGGCCAACAGGTTCCTATTAGGATTTTAGTTGATGGGTTGCGAAACCACATTCAAATGCACATGTAAATATTGATTCCTTCCGGACATTGCCGCATGTGCACTTGAAAATAGTCCAGCAGCGACCTAACTGAACTAAAATACAGTTGACACCAAAATCAGTTGACATCCAATGCATGTGGCGCCAATCACACACAACCCACGCCGGTCACCGCATCCTATAAACACCACCCTTCGCTGATATTGGCACAGTGCCACAAAAATTAACACACAATTCACGCATCCGCAGGCACCGAAATGAAGGGCGTGGTCAGTGCGGAGCAGTGCGCCCAGGATTGCTATCAGCGCGACGATTGTGACGTAGCAGTGTTCAGCCCGCCCACAGCCAGATCGCCAGCCAAATGCGTTCCGTATAGGATCCCGAAAATGGTCGGTTTCGAGTGGTTTGAGTGCGAATGTGTTTGCGGATGTTGGGCTTTGACATTTGCAAAGCAAATTGTGACAAAAACTTGCAATTGAATTATTGGCGCTGCATTGGACTGCATAGCTAGGATCAACACAATATCACTATGAACAACATCAACACATCTCCAAAGCAGCACCAAAACAGTGTTTTCCCTGGCAACACCCCCTCAAACCCCCCACAGGACCTGTGCTCAGCAGACGCGCTAACCAGGACAAAACGCGACTGGCAGTACCAACCCGACGGCCCAGTTCTCATCAAGTGCATAGGCACGCCGCACAACTTGCTAGAATATGTTGGTAAAGATGGATTCCTGTTGAACGATACTGGACTCGGTTAGTTGGCAGAGGTTCTGCCTCGGATTAGAACAATAATTACCTATGATGGATTTTTGGCAGCGTGCCAGTGATGTCATTGGAGATGGACTCCATTTGGAATATTGGAAACTGGGCATCGCGTCCAGGGCCCGTTACTTCCAGCACCTCCACATAGCACACACTTTAGAAGCCCATGTGTTATAGTCTAAACACTTTCCCCCGCTGAATAGTGGAATTTGTTTAGCAAAGGTGATGCCTGTTGGAATATTGGTGCCAGTTTTTTCTTTTAAATAGAAACCAGATGTCTTAGTTTGCAAGTGTATGTTTTGCTGTCATTGAGGCTGTCCAAGTTCCATGGAATACATTTTTATGTTCTTAGCAGGTTTGATTTAATTTCCATGGAAACTTGGAAAATTTAGGTTTGCAGCGACTGTTCTATATTTTTTAGTAGAAAGTTTGTTTAAAATCTATACGTTCTGATCATTTTGAACAATTTTCATTTCCGCACCTGTGATTCAGTTGGGTGACTTGTAAAACTTTTCTACACACAAACAACGTGTCAAAGAAATCTCACCATCAATTACGGCGAACTGGACGACGTGGAAAGCCAGTCACTTCCACCTTCGCCCCTGCAAGCCAATGTTCATTACAGTCTATCTATCACAACTGTAGAATCCGTATCATTTAGCATGTCTAGCTACCTACCGTATTTGCTTGAATAACTCCCCTGGGGAATTATTTTTCATCAGACTTTTTTGAGGGGGACTATTCAAGGGGAGGAATTATTCAAGTATTATTCTTTCGTGAAAATCTGCGTGTTTCGGAATTGTTCGACGGGAGGAATTTTTTCCTCACTCGTATAACAGGGGGGGGGGGATTATTCAAGAAGGGGAAGTATTCAAAGAAAGGAATTACTCAAGCAAATATGGTATTCTCTTCACTGTACTTCACTCATTTAAACCAATAGTTTGCGCACCTAGCACTCGCACCTCACCAACGCACAGCGGAGCCCTGCGACTGTCCACCTGGTTCGCACGAGCGCGACGCGAGAGTGGTGCCGCACGCGCCGCCCCACCCAGATTCGGACACACTGCACACAGACCCCAAAGCCGACGTGGACACCGGCGCCAGGTTGGACGCCAAGCCCGGCGAGCAGGAGAAGCCCACCGACGAGACCAAGCCGGAGCTGCAGCTACCGGAGGTGACTACTAGCAGCCCTGCCTTTGTGACTGATGATGGGGCTACCACTACTGCGCCGCAAGGTTGGTTGAGCAATGTGGATGGTAAATATGAGATGAACAAAGCAACTGGTGCCAATTACGCAAGTGGAGAAGTGAAAGACCACTTAAGTGAGAAGTAAAAATTTTAAAGCGAAGTAAAATGAGAAGTGTGAAGATAAATGAGAAGTAAAAAATAGAAAGTTAAAAGCGAAGTAACTTTTCACTTCCCATTTCACTTCTCACTTCTCATTTTACTTCTCACTTCTAAAAATGCTTTTTTTACTTCCCACTTGCGGAATTGACCCCATAATGATCAGTCTCTCTCAAAACAACAGGTCAACAGCCACACAGGTCAAGGAAAAACACATCCCCTCAATAAAGTAACGCACAATTCCACCCACGCAGCAAACACGAACCGTTCGTGGTCGCCGGTGATTCCCGAGAGAACACCACCGCCGCCGTGGAAGCCGGTCACCAACGGCACCTTCCTGAACCCCATACAGCCGCAGCAACCGCCCACCGAGGCGAAGAAAAATGAGGACACTGGTGGGTGCTAAAGTGACCTCGGATAAATACATACCTGAGTATAACTAGGGTTCAAACGGGATCCCGATCCCGAATCCCGGAAAATTGCGGGATTTGGCTGTCCCGATCCTGACTTCGAAACCTCGATCCCGATCACGAAATCTCAACAAACGAACCCCAGTCCGGAAAATTTCCAAATCCCGATCCCAAATTTTTTTGTAGAAATGATAAAAAAAAGGTTAAATTACTTTTGCACTAAAAATGTGAGCGGTCACTTCCTGCATCCAATTTATGCCACTTTTATGACATCTAGGTATATTTTAAACCCTGATCCCGAAATCTCAAAAAACAACGAAATCCCGATCCCGTAGACTTAGAAAACAATCCCATCCCGAAAAGTCGATCCAGTTTGAATCCTATACAATACATGAAGAATCTTGGGTGAAAACGTAATATTTGCACGCTCAAAATGACAGAATGCGCTGGCCGAGTGATCTTCCAAGTGCAGTCGACGGCACAGTACGCCAAACTGAACAACTACATCGACGACGTGCCCAGCGCCACGGCGGCCGACTGCGCGCTCCTGTGCTGGCAACACGACACGTCAGTCACATTGCATTGCTGCACACACTAGTTGACATCGCAAATAAATGTCAACTGAATGTCAACTGAATAACACCGAGAACATTTTTCAAGCATCTCACTTAAAGCAAACAATGAAACTCAAGTGTCACGATATCAAATTAACTATACTCTATAGGCAAAGTCGACATCACATAATCAACCAACTAATTTTGAGGTCAACTAGTGTGTGAACCAGGGGTCTCGAATGGGGGGGGGGGGGGTTGGGGGGGTTACCCATAAAATATACCTAGATGTGGTAAACGATTATGGTAAAATGGGCTCTGGAAAAACTGAAAATAGCGAAAAATGGGTGATAATATGAAAAAGAATAACTTTATGAAGTCGAAAAACAGCTGGCTATTTTGAGTGGAAAAATGTCGCTGAAACTCTGACCTGCGGCGCAAATTTCTACGGGGCATATAAAAGGTAGACAGTGGGGATATAGTAGGCACAATTTTTCGCCTTAGCTGCGTGGGGGCGTGTAGACCTTCGAGTCCAAATGAATATTTATGATGTGTCGTGAACTCACTACCACCTCAATCAACAACCCAGCAATCAACCGCTCAATCCCAAACACACCCGCAGATGCACCCTGGCAGCGTTCATATCGAACCCGAACGCGGGCCAGCGCGGCGTGTGCGTCCTGTACGCGGACAAGGCGCAGTGCTTCGCCGAGTTGAAGCGGGTGCCGGCGCACCACGTGGCGCCCGGCGCCAGGGTGTTCCTCACGTGCTTTCAGTGCACCGGGTGCAAGTACACGCGTGAGTTCGGGGTGGGGAATGGGTGACAAAGTCGTGCCGGGGGCAGTCCCAGGCTCCCAGCCCTGTAAAGGATCCTGCAAAGTGTCATGTGCCATGTAAAAGACCCTGTAAAGTGTTTTGTGTATCCAAATCTTATTCTATAGAAACCAAATCTTATCTTTTTGTATCCAATAATGAAGTCCAAATGCATAATTTTTATACAAAAACATAAAATTTGGATAGAAAAGAATATGATTTGGATACACATGACACTTTACATGGTTATTTACATGACAAATGACCTTTTACAGAGTCTTTGCAGGTTCTGGGACAGGCACATGGAGGAACCTCCACGCACAGTTGGGTAGAACTTTTTCACGACACTATTACCCTTCGATAGAAAAATTTTGAAATAACAAAATGATAAAGAACATTGACATTCTTTTTAAACATCAAACATCGCCATTGAAAAGTCACATCACCCCCCCCCCCTCAGTGTCGCGCGCGCTGCCGACAGCATCGAGCACGTTGCCGCCGCTGACGACCCAGTCGGACGCGACCGACATCGCCGGGTGCGCGACGCGCTGCAGCGAGACCGACGGGTGCACGGCCGCCGTGTACAGCGGGCGGTCGCCGCAGGGCAACTGCCTCTTGTCCGTGCAGCCGGACGCCACGCCGCAGGTGAATGCTCATATGAATACTATAGTTAAAAGACGGTCGATTGGATCGAGTCGACTCGAGTCGATAATAATACGATCGAGTCGATAATAATAAGATGGAGTCGATAATAAGAAGATCGAGTAGATAATAAGGATAAATGATGAAAACTGTCGACGCGCAGAAATGCGGCGAGGAGGACAGCGCGGTGGACACGCTGCAGACGGACTACCCGATCAGAATCGACTGCATCCAGTGCCAACAGTTAGACAACCCGTCGCTGCTCAGGTGGCTGCGTTTCTGGTAGACTATTGTCACTCAAACATGTAATGCCCACTATTTAAACCCAGTCAAAAGCGATCCCAGTTTAAACAGATGCAAAGACAAATCGTTTGTCATGTTGTTATACTAATGTGTGGTTTTTAAACGCGGATAAAATGTAAGCGGTAAGGAAAATACTGAAACATTGTTGTTCTTTTCATGGCGCTGCATGAACAGATGTTCAGCTGAAAAATTGAAAATTGCCAAAAAGCAACAAAAAAATTTTACAATGTAAATTTCTACATTTTCTCAAATTTCCCCGGGAACAAAGTACCTGCAGCGCCATAGTTTGCTCAGTCATCGGGTACCAGGCCTTTCACACCACAAATTCTATATGCACGCAAAACTAAACATAAGCAACGACCAACGCACCGCACTCTTGCCAACTACTCCGAATATTAATTGTCAATTTTTAAAAGTTATGTGCCTTTTCAAGATTTTTGACTGGACGAAATCAACGCGCAGCTTCTGAGAGTTCAAATGTGTAGGCCGCTTGATTTAAATAAATAGGTACTGAGTACTCGCTAAGAATTATAATTAAAACGAGCCGCCAGAATGGATCTACGCAACTTTTGTAATATCTTTTTTTTTGTATTTTCAACGGCTAAAATCACCGTTTTTTATATAAATAGTATTATCAATCGGGTCTTAGGCTAGTTTATTTACCCCCCAATAGATTCGGTGAAATGTGTTTCCAGTATTTTTAATTTTCGGACAGATTTTCCGTAATAAGTGCGTCAACTTTTCGACTCACATTTTTTGTCCAAAGGATTTTCGCATTTTTTGCTCAATGAACCATATGCTTTTTCCCGGTTCATTGGGCGGTCGGACAACAGCGCCAGGTTTACCTTTAGACAGCTTTTTTTCACAGCTTTCTTTTCCCAGAGCGGGGGATTTCAGAAGTTTCCTACTTTTATTGGATTTTGTATTTTTAAAATATTTAAAAAAATCTTTTGAAATTCCCCCTCATTCGAACCTATGCAGGAATTATGCACGATTTTAGCCTTAAACATCGCTGACAGCGTCCCCAATGCACGTCTCAAGTGCCAGGGATGATTTTGTGAACTTCTTTTTTTAAATTTTTCCGCTTTTCCAGCTTTTTGCTAGTTTTTCACTGAAATATATTCGTTTCGCGTTTTTTTAAAGAATCATTTTATCGCTGGTTGCAATACGGTGCCCACGCATTTGTAAAATGACTGAAAACAGTACACATGTCTTAAAACCCTGCCAGGAATTTCACATCAATAGGAAATTCAGTAGAAAAAATCGTCTGTGACCAAAAGAGTGGATTTCAGCCGGGGAAAGGAATCGTTCAAAGACATTTCCACCCCCGGCCCCGACAGTCCCATCACACTGCCCTCTTTACATTTTTATATTTACGATTGACGATGTCGTTTTGGCCATTTTTGTTCCATTTCGTTTTTTTCCGGTTCGGTACTTTTGGGTAAAATTTGTGTAATTGCTTCTTCGTGTGTAAATCGATTGTGAACTAAAAAAGAAAATCAGATGAATTTCGGTCGTTAAATGGATGTAAAAATTGACCAAACCAGACGCAGTGTCACGTGCATTTCAGGACAATGGCGGTCCACACACTAGTTGACGCAGTTGAACGAAGCCGAAATCTGAGTTGACACAGACCAGTTGACACACAAGTGTAAACTAGTGTGCGCGCCGCCAATGGAGCACAAACCAACGAAACCAGCAAATCATCGAAAGCCACGATGAAAAGCCGACCAAATCATCGAAAGTCAACCATACCGATTTGCAAAGCCAGGATTTGTAATTCAAACCAAACGTGACCAGAACCAATCAAAAGAGATCTTTTTACAAATAGCAGACAACATGAATTTGATTACATTTTCAGCCCACAACACATTCCATAAATGAGACCTAATCGGACAGGTGGCAGATCCCCAAACCTGATAAACTGACAAATCCTGAATCCCAGATGAAAAATTTACTTCCTAAACCAGACAATTGGCCGACAATATTATTTATTAGAAATTCACACATGCTTGCTTGTCATTTCAACAACAAAAATACAACTTGTTTAACACGCACTTATTACTTATAACAATACTTATGACTAGACATTGTCGATTTTGATTTATGCAGATTTTGTCCCACCATATTCGAGTTCGGTCCGCACCAGAGATCCATGCAACTAAGCTACGCGGTAAATTCAAACCATCACCATTTTGTGCAGCTATCTATATTTTTAATTCGCTTCCGAAGTATTGTACTTTCTTTATTAAAAGTATAAATTATTACCATTACACACAAAACAACAAAAGGTAAATATAACAAACATATCATACACAAAATATTCGCCGATATATAATCATCGGCATAAAATCGGAGTCAATGACTTCGCGAGCGTCAATTGAAAAATCCGGCTAAAGCATTCCAAGACATTCAAAATCCACCTATCCACAATTGGGACACAAGTGCAGCGCATCGTGCAGCAACAAGTCGCAGTCGAGACAAAACTGCCCGGCGCAGGTGGGACATTCGTAGCGCCGCGGCTCCAGCGCGCACCCGCACGCGCAGCACGACCCGCTGTGGCGGGGGTAAGTCGATAGCGTCGATAATGACGCCACACACACTGGATGTCAACTGTTTCGGTGTCAACTCGATTTTAGTCCAATTTAGGTCGCAGGACAATTTTCAAGTGCACGTGCAGCAAAGTCGAAGAGGAATTTATATTGCCATGTGCATTTGAACTAGGGTTCAAACGGGATTGACTTTTCGGGATCGGGATCGGGATCGGGATTCACTTTTTGAGATTTCGGGATCGGGATCGGGATCGGGATTGGGGTTTCGGGATCGGGATCGGGATCGGGATTGGTTTTTTGAGATTTCGGGATCGGGATCGGGATCGGGATTGGCCGGGATTGGGGTCACGGGATCGGGATCGGGATTGGGATAGGCATTTTTCCGGGATCGGGATTGGGTTCTAGGGATAGAGATTTTGGCCGTTTTTCTGGCATTCACAGTTGTTCATAAAGGTCTCAAAACACTGTTGGATGCCAGAAAAGTGCATAAAATTGACGCTGGGGGTTTGCATCCACTTTTTTGCATGCAAAAACCTCATTATTTCACTTTTTATAATTTCCACTAATTTTCCCGGGATCGGGATCCCGGACTTGGGAGTTTCTCGGGATCGGGATCGGGATTTGAAAATTTTCGGGATCGGGATCGGGATCGGGATTGGTCTTTTTGAGATTTCGGGATCGGGATCGGGATCGGGATTGGGGTTTCGGGATCGGGATCGGGATCGAGACTGGTAAATCCCGGAATTTCACGGGATCCGGGATCGGGATCGGGATCCCGTTTGAACCCTAATTTGAACATGGATTCGCAGCCACAAACGAAAATATTTCTGAAAAACCGTCGGCTCAGTTGACATCCGGATGTCAACTGGTTCAACAGTTTTTCACAAATTTTTAGTTTATGGACTGCGAAGATATGTTGAAATGCACATCGCTATATAAATTCCTCTTCGACTTTGCTGCACATGCACTTGAAAATTGTCTTGCGACCTAAATTGAACTAAAATCGAGTTGACACCGAAACAGTTGACATCCAGTGTGTGTGGCACCAATGCGACGTTGAAAATGGATGAGGGTCATTTAAGTGTGAAATTATGGATATTTTACGCTACGCATACACTGAGTAGGGCCCAAGTTATGATCAAATAAAGTACCGTTATAATGAGCTGAATTCATATTTACGAGTGACAGGGTTATTGTGATTATTTATAAGGCGGCGCTCCATCTGGTGGCAGTCCCGAGCCCTGTAAAGTGTAAAGTCAAGTGTCAAATGTCGGTAAAATATCAATCAAAACAAAAAAAACTGGGATTTGCATGACAGTTGACACTTTACTTTACACTTGTCATGACAATTGACACTTTGCATCTTTTATGAAATTTTATGATACATGACATTTGACACTTCATACTTTACAAGGCTTGGAACTGCCCCCCCCCAAATGATGTACCGAAAATTCTATGCATATCATATGTTCAGCAAAGCAGCAGTAAGGATGAATCGGATTCCAACGGAATACATAAATGGAAAAGTTTTGAAGGTTAGATACGCTTTTGAGTATTGATGCAACAGTTGGATGGAATGGACACCGGATAGAGATAAAGCTCGCACTAGTAGACTATGTGTATGATAACTGAATATATAAATAAATACATAAATAATGACATAGAAAATATGTACATTATAATTAGCTAGCTAATTATAGTATAGGTTCTAACATTTTTGAACATTCCTATTCGATGAAAGCTGGGAAAAAAGCGCCACGGCATGACAAATCCCACCAGCAATGGCATGCGCTCAACCCGCAAAGCTGGCTTATCTAACAGGACACCGAAACACAGAGCAGCACTTCTATGTTTCAGAATATTGCACACACATAGTAGCTAGTAGGTGAGTGAAACGCAAATAACCTCGTATCTCATCAAAAAGCACCCCAGCCCACCAACCCGACATCCTTCGCCCCCTCGTCCATCTGCTCGCCTTGCTCGGGCGCGTTCATCTCGACGAACTGCGCGAGCGGCCGCAGGTGCTGGTTGCAGCGGGCCAGCTGCGCCGCCGACACCAGCATCAGCTCTGCGTCGCGAGTCCATTCCGCGTGTGGGGGAGTGATACAAAACAAATCGCGTGTGACGAGTTATTTAACGAGATGCAAGTGAACAGTAGAGTAAAAAGTCGAGAGTGAAGACAATTTATAAGTGGCATTTTTAGCCACACATGACAAATCAGAAGACAAATGACAAAAAAAAAGACAAAAAGACGCACCTAGTTTTCTTATATTACCACTTTAAACTTACCATTTGCCTTTTGACTAGCCATTTGTCTCATGACTTGCAACTTATCAATTGACTTGCCTGTTGACATTTTACTTATCTATTCACTTGTCAGTTATAAATTGACTTTTCTTTTGACGTTTTACTTACCTCTTCAGTTGCCACTTCTAAAATTGCTTCTAACTTATAAATAATTTTTCATTTGAATTTTCCACTTGCATAATTGACACCAACACTCAAAAAAAATCGTATACAAATGAAATTACATGGCATCATGTGGAGAAAAACACTCACTACATACGGAACACTGTACGGGAACAGAGCAGTACTTGGAGCGGCATTGCGGGCAAAAGTAACCATCCGGCGTGAACGACAATTGATCTGCATCGGACTCGGTCGATAATCCATGACTGAAAATTGTGAAAATGTTTTACACGATGAACGTATTTCATTCTGATAGAACCCATCGGATATTTACATAATTTACCTCCAATAGAACGGCGGGTAAAAAAAAAGTGACGAAAAAATGGAACGACGCTCTTCTATCAGAAGAAATACGGTATAGATTGACTTTCAGTCGAATTGATAAAGTCGACAAATGCTAAAAGAAGTTGAATTCACAAACAAACAAACCAGTTGCACATGGACGGCGCCACGTCGGCTGGCGTGCGCGCATGAGTGGGAAAACCCATCTGGACCAAACTGGCGTCGCTCGACGCCTGCAAACAAAGAATGTTTGGTATCGTCGAAGTCTTGGGTATTTTCTGCTTTCCGTGTCAAGAGTGGCTGGGAAATGCTCTGGGGGTGACAGAAGAGGCACTGAGCCCTGTCACAGGGCTTCGAAAAATATTCACTGAGCGTAAAGGCTTGGGGTGACCGATGCCACGGAATACGCGATATCACACAATCCAAATCCAAAAGACCTTGACAGGCGGCGGCAGCGCCAGAGCGAACAGGGCCGCGCCCAAACTGGTGGCGTCGTCGACCACCGAGTGCGTGCCGGCCGTGTCGCGGCACAGACGCGCGTTGATGGCGATCTCGCACGCCAGGTGGATCACCGAGCAGCGCAGCTGGTGCGTGACCAGAGACTGGAAATGTGGACGCGCTTGAAAATGCCTCGTAACTAGTGATGGAATGGCGCCATGGCGCTGGCGCCATTTAACGGCGCCAAAGGGCGCCGCGCCATGACGGCATTGGCGCTTGGCGCCCTTTTTCTGTGGCGCCCTAGGCGCCTGGCGCCCTGCTTTAAAATGGCGCTAAAAAGGCGCCATCATGTTTTCAAGGTGAGTTCTGTGTAAATGAAAAACGCATCCCTGGATGATCTAAATTCGACAGAAAAATTGACGAAGTGGTGTGAGTGGGTGGGAATCTTTCGTCCAACGGTTCATCAGACGTGTCTGACGGATCAGAACACAGGAATGATGGCCCGTCGAACTTGCAAAATCCTAAATAAACGGATTCAAATTCTCTCAATTCCGTTTTTGTCCATTTCAAGGAAACATTGATTGGAAAAGTCTATTTGAAGTGGATGGATTGTTGTCAAATGACAATTTCCATTGTGTTTGAATTCGTCATGTGGATTTTTTTTAAATTTTTGTTGCTAGTCTTGTTTTTGTTCATTACATCCTGGAGAACGCGAAATAAAGGTGTAAATTAATTAATTAATTTTTCTGTGGCGCCCTTGGCACTTGCCGCCCAGATTCCGAATGGCGCCATGGCGCCATTGGCGCCTGGCGCCCTTTTTTCCGGCGCTTTTCCATCACTACTCGTAACATTGCAGCAATAGGATCTTAAATGAAAGTAAATATATTCGGCGGACATCACACTTAGTATGGAACACTACCATAAACCATCTGAATAATGAACCATCTGAAAATTTTACAGTTTTTCATCTTAATATTTCGTTTTTACCAATGAATAATAATAAATACGAAATTTATCACAAGATTTTATTCAGTCAATTATGATAAGATTCTGTCCAAAAAAAATTCCGCCGGGTATACGTTTCAACGACCGTGGGGAGCGCCGATTATACGATACAGACCAAATAATAAGCCCAGCCATTGATGGACGTCACAATCAGCCGTAAAACATTCAACCCACCTCAATCACACCAAAAATATTGCCCGGATCCACGGTGGCGAGGCCGCCCTGCACGAGGATGACCTCCTTGCTGCAGTGGGCGGCGGCGGGCCTCAACCTGCGCTCGGCCATCTCCAGCGCGTTCTGCAACGACCAGTCGCCGCTGGGAGACGCCGCGCCCGGCGTGCCCAGCACCGCCAACGCCGCCTGGCGATGCGGCATAGAAGGATTGTACCGTATTTATTGTAGTAGAACGGCATACGTCATATAGACGGGCACCTCTAATAGAACGGCAGATCTTGGCTCTTTTTCCGCACATTAAAAAATAGAACGGTGTCCTACAATAGAACGGCAGACTCCAATATCATGATAGGTATAAATATGAAGGAAGTGCGGCAAAACACGAAAATATACCAAAAAATGGATATAAATATAATGAGAATGTCTCAAAGTATTCAATGCGATGCTTTAGGAGCTCCATTGGTTTTCATATTTTGGTTTGTTTGAATTGATATTCCGACATGAAGTGTTGCTAAAGTTTGATAAAAAAGATAAAGCTATGTTCAAATAAAAAATGTGCGACTAATTGATGAAAAGACAGCATCCTCTAAAAGAAAGGCGGGTAAAAACGTTGCCGAAAATAATACAACGGCGTTCTCCAAAATGCGGTAAATTTAGTCATAACTTTCTTAATTTTGATCGACTTGATTGTTCAAAGAGTTTTTAACTTCAACCGCGCAAAGCAAGTGTCTTATATTTACCTGTAGCTTGGCGGGGTCGCCGCACAACGGGTGCAGTACCTCGGCTCGCTTTTCGCGCACGGTGAGAAGGCCCATTGAAGCCATAGGATTCTGCTCGAAAAAGTCGGCCACAAACTGCCGTAGGCACTGTAAATATTACCGTATTCGAACACAATTTAAAGGACAAAAGAAACGAAATCAATTTTAATGAAGCACATTGAGAGCGACGGAGAGTCTGGTGGGCTGATAGTCCTTGTCGAGCATGGCGTCGCTGCAGTCGATGCACACGATCACTGCGCGCATCTGCACATTGTATAGGGCTTGACATGTTTTTGTTCGACCAGTTCGCACAGGCGGAAAAAATGGGTCTCTAAGTCAACTCAAAACTGCGCCGTCACTTGTAATCACAGATTTTAAATAGTTTGGTATGTATAAAAAAACACACTAAACAAAACCATTTTTTATCACACAGCAAAGTAGATTTTACCGTATTTCATCGAAATACCCACAGGGGGCAGTCCCACGCCCATTAAACTTCAGTAAAGTGTCAAATGTCATGACAAATGTAAAGTAAAGTGTCAATTGTCATGCAAAATCCAGTAATAAAATCTTTTATTTTATCGTTTCGATTGTCCTTTTACATGACATTTTACAGTTGTTTACTTTACAGGGCTTGGGACTGCCAGCAAGGGGGTTTATTTGTTCAGAGTTAAAGGGGTATTTCGAGGGGGGGGGCTTATTATTTCGTCAGAAATTTTCGTGAACTTCATGGTTAGCATTGAAAAAAATCGTTAATTTTTAGAAAATATACCGTATTACCTCGAAATACCCCCAGGGGCCAGATTTAATACTCCCTACAGATTTGTAGGGTAGGGCGTACGCCCGATAGATTTTTTCAAGTTCAACCGCATCGACGCACATGCACCGAGAGCAAGGCGGTTCATAAAATACACGAAACTATCCCTTAAGGTCGCCGATATTGCAATATGACGTATATCGCTTCGATTTTGGCTCGGAAATTACGATTTCGTCATTTCTTGGCCGTCTGCCAATTCGTTTTTTATTTTATTTTGTCGGGCGGGTTACTCGCATAAGTCGCGCTTTTGTACGCTCGTGCACGCATTTCTTTCTTGTCGCTGCCCTCATGGTTTCGGTGGCAGACAGTGAACACTAAAAAAGTGACCACCTGACTACACAAAAGCGTGAGCTATGCGAGTAACCCGCCCGACAAAATAAAATAAAAAACGAATTGGCAGACGGCCAAGAAATGACGAAATCGTGATTTCCGGGCCAAAATCGACGTGATATATGTCATATTGCAATATCGGCAACCTTAAGGGATGGTTTCGTATATTTTACGAACCGCCTTGCTCTCGGTGCATGTGCGTCGATGCGGCTAAACTTTAAAAAATCTGTCGGGCGTACGCCCTACCCTACAAATCTGTAGGGAGTATAAAATCTGGCCCCAGGGGGTTTATTATTTCTCCAGCAAAATTTGAGGTGGGGATAATTCGAGGGGGGGGGTTATTCGAGGGGGGGTCTATTATTTCGCCAGAAATTTTCGGAAATTCTCCATACGCAGACGTAGAAAAATGGAACAATCACATAGATTTATGTGTTTATAGGCATATATTACTGTATATACACAAAAACCCTTCCCTGACGTCACTTAATCATCAGTTTTAACGTGTGTTCTGCATAGTACAGATCACAAACTGTGGTATTTGTCATGTATGTTCACGTTTCACTCAATTTTAGGGGGGGTATTTCGAGGGGGGGGGTATTATTTCCTCAGCCGAAATTTAGGGGGGGGGTATTTCGAGGGGGGGGGGGGGTATTATTTCCTCAGCCGAAATTTAGGGGGGGGTATTTCGAGGGGGGGTTAATTCAAGGGGGGGATAATTCGAGGTAATACGGTAATCAAATATAATCTCAGAAAATCACTCAGAGAAAAACACGTGGGGTTAATTCAAGGGGGTATTTCGAGGAAATACGGTATTTTCAAAACTCCACGCCGAACCCCCAAACTGACAATCGTTAATCTGACATTGGATGGTCTTTGGGCGTTCAATTTGCGCCTGGCTGCCGCATGGACAAGGTCCCGGACGGCCGGCCGCAGCGCACCCGACGAATCTTCTTGCAAAGATTCCCTGAAAATGAAGAGACAGGTGCACAATGATTTCAGGTGACGCAGTCTTAGGCTACTACGCATCGGAAAGTATTTTTGTTTCCGCATTCCCGTAAATAGCCAAAATTGGAATATTGGAACGTCCACCACAGGAGGTTTGAAAGAATTCAGAGCTATTCGTACGCATTGCATTTCACGGTTCAAACATAACCGTGCCGTGTTCGGCAGCTTCCATGTTTCCGAACTATGGACAGAAGTTCCAGGATACGTGCCAGCACAAAGCAAAGCTGGGGGCAGTCCCAGAGCCTGTAAAACGTTGGATGTCATGCAGTTTTTGCAAGACTTTTGACACTTTGCACATTTTACAGTGTCCAGGACGGGCGCCAGCGGGCGCCGCCACGCACGGCAGAAAACTCTTCGCTGACAGCCACATACATATGTATACCGCAACGTCAGCCGCAAATACATAGACGGCGATAAAAACCTAGCTGACCATGTACGTTCATAAGCGCCCTCCCATGAGAATCCTTGATCATCATCCATGTTTACTACCGTCGAAAATCGTCGTCCTTCCGTCGAACAAAATCAATTCAAAGCAAGTGTGATTCTTCACGTTTGAATTTTTAATTGATGAAAAATCAGGGGAATCGTAACAAAACAACGTAATTGGCGTGTCGCAGCATCGACGAAGGGAAAGTCTTGATAAGTTATTTATTGGGACCTTTCATAAAATGTTCATTGCGGGGACAGTTATTCCACATATAATAGGTAAATATTTACATCTAAAAATGGGGTAGGGCGACTGAGTTGCGAAAATGTGTAAATTTTAATAAGAAAAACACACAGATTATTGTGACTTAGGTATTCGCAATATAAACAAAAACCTTTTCAGGGACCGACGGGTTCGCTTGCGTTAACGTCTTTAATATGCGAATACAATTACTGTAATTTGAAAAATATGTATTTTGACATTTTCGCAGCGCCGGAATACACAAAAATGGATGAAAATTGTTAAATTTAACAAATAAACGCAGCTAGAGACTGCAATTCAATTCACACAAATTTATCAGCTGATAACAATCAATATTCATTACTAATGATGAAAAAATAACAGATAGTAAGTATTTAGATATTGCGGTTACTGTTATTATCCTCACTACATGATAGGTAAACTGTATTTTGCATGGATACCATAATTAAAAAGTCGTTACAGTTTAAGCGTGCCTACCACATGTTTTATTATACTGTCACTATTTTCAGAAGTTTCTGCGAAAGAAAACTACAAATGCTCGGGATTAATACCTAAATACGTAAATAACTGTAATAAATACGAGCACAAGAAACAAAGTTCGCCAGCAGCAACACCACGGAATGGTGCACCACTCCGGTGACTTTACGCTTTGCACGTGCGGATCACATTGGCACTGAGCCAACGGTGACTAGCCCATTCGTCTATCGTAAAATGACAAAAATGTTGCTTTAAAATCGTTATATGTTAAGGTCTTAACAACAATTTCATTTTTGTTACTTTACGATGGTCGCGCGCGCTGTCTACGCTGGCACACTTCCAACGTGAGACATAAATCATGAATACTTATAGGAATGACGCCATGACGCTAATGGAAAGTTGGCATTTAAGTTGCGCTGGCACCCCCTTGCTTTTTGAAGATAGAAAAAGGACGATCGTACCGATATGGTATTTACCTGCACTTGAAAATATAGCGGTGGGCGCCAAATCTAGCGTATTGTGTGGTCTCTTGCTTTTATCAGCGATATGGCGCCATCCGTCACTTCTAATCACAGATTTTCGTAAATAAGTATATGTAGGTATTCAAAATCACACTAAACAAAACTAAAAACACAGCCAATTCTTTTTACACAGCAAAGTAAAATACTTTAAAAAAAACGAACTCCGGTTAAGCACAAACTAATTGAATCACGTGAAAAGCGCTATGGTGCTTTGTCTGGTACTAGGCGATATAAGAACATATTTATATTTATGTACTCTGTCTGATACAGGCATGGTGCTACAGAAAAATGCCAAAATTTCCACGCCACATTAGATCAACACACCGCCATCTTCCAAACAAATTACATTGCGCCAAAATAGCTACCATGTTACTTATCTGATGCTACACAAATATGAGTCTACGGTATTGCTAGACACGTGGGCACGTGGCTTATGAGTTATAACTGCGTGCCGACTGGCAGCCCCCCTCCCTCCAAAATGCTACCCCAGATTGAGTTATGATGCCAACTTACCTCTCACAATAAGTACCGAAGAACGTGCAGGGATAGCAAAGCAACGAGCTCAACCAGAACCTTAGCAACTGAACTAAGCAAAAAGGGGGTTCTGCCAGGGGGTTGATACAGAGTGTACAGAGCATCAGATGTAACATTGTGCCTGCGCACACTTGTTTTCATACGAAATTTCGAAAACTCACAAATCAGCTTAGAACGCATTTCAGTTTTCTACAATGAGGTGGCCGTCAACTACAGTCGACGGAGATTAAAAATACATCAGTGTGGAACACTCAAACACGTTCAAAGCCCATTTATGAGTTTTCGAAATTTCGTGTGAAAACTAGTGTGCGCAAGACCACTGCAAACACTTCAAAAGCCACAGATGAAATAAGTTGAAACAGACGCAATGCGCGGCAAATGTACTGGTTAGTGGTGGAAAAGCAGCACAGAATATGGTGCGTAGAGCCAGTCAAAAAGGCGCCAGGAGCGAAAACAACCAAAAAATTCGGAGCTTATCTGTTACAACGCTATCAAAGGTTGAGATCTACCGCTATGTGTATGTGGAAAGTGTAAATGACCTAAGTAATAAATATGTGCAAATTTCACAAAAATCCTCAAAAATATGAATTATTCTTAAAAGTGACGACATAAAATGGATAATGACATGCCTATTGCATTCAGGCGTCAACGGGCTTAAACACTACCGACTAGTGATGGAAAAAGCGCCAGGACTTTGGCGCCAAGCGCCAAAAGCGCCATGGCGCTTTTCCGTACCCCAGCGCCAAGCGCCAATGGCGCCAGAGCAAAATGGCGCCAGGCGCCAAAAGCGCCATGGCGCTTTTCTAGACCGCGGCGCCAAGCGCCAATGGCGCCAGAGGATGTTGGCGCCAAGCGCCAATAGCGCCAGCGCCAAAAATTTTTTGCTCATTGCACTATGCAGCCAAGCTAATGCACTGCTATTGATTTGTTTTTGGCGCAAGATATAAGTCAACACCAGTCACTTTTGTTCTCTTTGTCTTGATATTTTACAGCTGGGTGTTTGGGTATAGCAAACCATCTGTAAAAAGTGCTAACAAATTTTTAGGTGTTTAAAAAAAAATTACTTTTGGAATTTAGTTGTTTTTCCCCAAAAATAATTTTCAAATTTTCAAATGAAGTTTTCATTTTTTTTGGAATACTTTCGATGTTTCTACGGGTCTGTGCCATTATGCATCTAAACCCATTATGCATCTAGACCCCGTACGCATTTTTTTATATGCGGCGTGCTGAAAATAGGCAATAAAACACATGACCTAGTGATTTTGAAGATGAAAATATAAAAAGTTTTGAATATAAAAAGTATGCGAATTAGCGATTTTGGGTGAAAATTAGAAAAAATTGCTCAAAAGCTCTCCAGATTGCTAGATGGCTACGCAATTTGCGGGGGGGGGGGGGGGGGTTCAAGGGAAAGTAGCCAAAAAAAATTGCGTCTGGGATAGATAGATAGGTGGGCGGTTTGGCGGGGGTGGGGGCGGGGTTACCTGCCCCCTTCCCGACCCCTGTGGGTATAATGTGTCTATAATGGGTCTAGATGCATGATGGGTTTAGATGCATAATAGGCTTGGCCCTCTACTATGATATTGCAGTTTCAAGTTTGGCTAGTCACTTTTGAACACAGGATTTTGAGGTTTCAAATTTTGGATTCCCATTGTTGCAATGGCTTCAGAAAATGATGCCACACCCTGTAAAATCAAGTGTCAAATGTCAAGAAGTAAATGTTATGTAAAATGTCAATCAAAATAAAAAAAAATATTTTTGTTTGAACTTTTGACGTTTCGCATGACACTTAACAAAGTTGTATACCGTATTTCCTCGAAATACCCCCGGGGGGTTTATTGTTTCAGAGTGAGAATTTTGAGGGGGGGTTTAACGAGGGGGGGGGGGGTATTTCGAGGGGGGGGTTTATTATTTCGCCAGAAATTTTTTGAAATCCCAGTACTAAAATGTCGTCTGAAACGTACGCAGACGTTGAAAATGCAACAAAAATCGCCATTTATAAGACTCTAAAGACATTTATAAGTGTGTAGACGTACAAACATTGTTCTCACATAACAGAGTTCATCGTTTTTAACGTGTGTTCTGCATTGCCGGGATGACAAACCGCAGCCTTTGTCATTTACGTACTCTATACACTAAATTTGGGGGGGGGGTATTTCGAGGGGGGGGTTTATAAGTTCATAGTGTCCATTTTGAGGGGGGGTATTTCGAGGGGGGGGGGTATTTCGAGGGGGGGGGGGTATTTCGAGGAAATACGGTATATGAAATTTTGGATGATGTTTATTACTTAACTCTACATTTTACAGGGTCTTTTGACCTTGCTTAAACAAAACTGCAAGGAACAAGCTCAGTATAGTGATTGAGCTAAAACCTATGTGAATAGTGTTACCAGTCCGATTAATAGTCACATAAAGCCTTACATAATTCGGATTAGATGGGACAAATGTTGAATACCCATGCAATCACAAGAACATTGTTTACAAAGTAATCAAGAATAGGGTATGTTGATCCGGGAATACACTTACAGTAGCACAGATACTTATGTAAATTATACTTAAAAGGTCTTTCTGCATAAAATAATAATGAATTTTTAGTACTTCTTGGCGCTTTTTTGGCGCTTTTTAAAACACTAGCGCCAAGCGCCAATGGCGCCAAGGCATCATAGCGCCAAGCGCCAAAAGCGCCATGGCGCTTTTTCAAACCTCAGCGCCAAGCGCCAATAGCGCCACAGGAAAAAGGCGCCAAGCGCCAAGAGCGCCATGGCGCTTTTTGCTTTGGCGCTAGCGCCAGGCGCCAGCGCCAGGCGCCAGCGCCATGGCGCTTTTCCATCACTACTACCGACATTACACTTAAACAACTACAAAAATCACAAAAGCCATTGATAAAATTAGACTAGAAAAGACAAAAAATGAATAGCTTAAGTGTTTTAGATGAATTGCTGAACTTTAATTGTTTATAGGTCAAAACCATTAAAAAACAAAAAGGTAGCTTATCGCGTGTGCTGCTAATGACATAGCGCTTATAAGATACAATTGCTTATAACATGTTAATTTAGCAACATTTATGCGATTGTATCTATGGCTTGTACGTGTCTGATACTGTCATTATACCAGCATGTAATGTGATAAGCCATTGTAAATATGTTATAAGCATTGTATGTCACAAAGGGTTCACTCGCTTATGCACCTAGTAACACAAGAAAATTGCGCAATCTAAGTAGTGCTTATGAATACGGGGTTAATCGTTCGCCCAGAAACAGTGTTCTATTATTCTTATTTACTCAGTGTTTTTATTCTAAACATTTTAGGAGACAGCAATTACCTCAACAAGCCCCTTGGAGTAACATCTGAAAGCATGTATGGGGGCAGTCCGGTTCCCTGTAAAGTGTTATGTTAAGTGACAAATGCCATGCAAAAAGTTCAGTAACAGAATCTTTTTTTAAATTTGATTAGACACTTCCATGGCATTTGACGATTGACATGACACTATACAGGATGCGGCACAGCCACCTGGACGCAAATTTTACCCCTCTATAAAAATCTACACCATAACCGAAATGGTGATTTTCATCGGCAGCTTTGATGGGCATGCCATGTTGATCGAAAAAAGTCGACCGATTTCGAAAGCTCCGCGTAGGGTTGGAAAAAAAACGTTTTTTTTTAACTCGATGTTTTTTTAAAAAAAACAACGTTTTTTTATAAAAAAAACGTTTTTTTTTAATAAAAAAACGTTTTTTTTAAAAAGCTCCCAGATATGACCTAGTGTCAACATATATAGGTATATCAGACACTGGCACTACTCTGTGATGTTAAATATGACCATATAATGGCTGTGGAGCCATGGGATAGCATTATAAGTGGTGATTTGTGTCAAAAATATCCATTTTTCGTCGACATATCGTTCGTATATCGCCTTATAGTCGAATGTTCGTGACTTCAGGTAAAGTTTGGCACGGAATGGTGATCAAACAAGGTTATAAAAGGAGGTTGTTACTTTGGGAGTGAAGTTACACACTGTGGAGGTACATGGAAGCACATTACCTCAATATTATATATTACAGCAACATATGTCGGCTTATTCACCCATGGTAGCACATAGAAATGGATGTTTTGATACTAAAAATGCAACAAAACCAATGAAAACAACCACCAATGTCAATTTGTGTGTGAAATTGCGCGCTTGCGCGCAAAAATTTTGCAAAATACCTAGTGCTTAGTACTAAAAATTTCGGCCGATGTTTTTAAAAAAAAAAAAACATTTCGGACGTCATGTTTTTTTTAATAAAAAAAACGTTGTTTTTTTTAAAAAACGTTTAAAAAAAACATCGGCCAACCCTAGCTCCGCGAATACGTTGACGTGAAATGTCAGTATGCATATCAAAATCATGGAATGGTAGCTGACAAAATAATGCGGAAAATTTGAAAACATTTTGCTCGACGATGACCCTAATCATGAGCACTACTTTCAGAGGAATAATGTGAAGCGATTCATTGTAAAGAAATCAGACAACAAAAATCAGAAAGAAAAAATGGAAAATAAATAATCAATATTAGGTAAACAAATTATGATAGATAGGGTAAAGAAATCAATTTGGTGCAGCGTGGAAAACCCTTAATTGGTGCCCATTTCAGTCAGCTAACAATGAGAGGCATTCGCACGGTGCTGATGCAACGACAAAAGTACATAAAATTGATTTAAAAAATAACAATATAGGTACCTATAAGTCCGATTTGAGATAAAAAAGTATGCCCAGTTTGCGTTATACACACCGCTAGTCAAATTAATTTTGTAATATTGAATTGAAACTAGTGGTGTGTAAATATAACCGGGAATATGTTCTTTCCCCAAATCAGATTTACATTTATATCGTAATTTTCATCGATTTCTCAAAATAAACACTGTCCTCGCATTGAAACCGTGTGAACGTCGCTTTGGTCTTAATCTGCACTTGCAACAAGTCAAGTGGCATAATAACCATGTGAAATGCCCCGTCCAATCTTGCATCGTATTTTTAAGTTCGGAATTATAAATACAACGTTAATTGGGAAATTTAAATGCAATACAAAATCGGCTAAGGTAAAAACGACAACAACACACGATTAAAGGCCGTTCACACGGATTTTTCGTGACGACAACGACAACACATGAGAAAGTTCTACATGTCAAGTGAATAATTCCATATTCATGTGAAAATATATTGAAGCATACATATATTTCAGGCGCACACACATGCCAAATAGCAGATAATTTCGCACTGTTGCTCTAAAGTTATAGACTTTTGAAAATTGTTTTGAACGATGACATTTTCAAAAGTCTACAACTTAAGAGCGACAGCGAGAAATTGTCTGCTGTTTGGCATGTGTGTGCGCCTAAGTAACATATATACTCGACCACATTTTCACACAAATATGGAACTTTTCACTCGACATATGTAACTTTTTAAACTGTCGTTGTCGTCACGAAAAATCAGTGTGAACGGCCCTTTAATGTGAAGCCCTACCGAAGTACAAGTACAGCCATACCTAAATGCTATTTAGAACCACCTGGCAACAAGTTGAGAAGTGCCTAAAATTGGCGTGATAGCCCACTTGGGGCCGTATTGCTCTGAATCGAGCCTTCTGGTGTCAATGGCTTCCTGTAATTCGCGGAGCTTGTCAGAAAATTGATGCGGCCCGTGGGTGTTATGCGATCCAACAGCTAGATACAGTCGGTTTGTGGTGTGGGTCGATTTTGCGGTCTGAAACAGATAGACGTTGACTCAATTGGCTTAGACCCCCCAAATCCGCCAGCTATCTATCTATCCCGGAGGCCGCTCAGCTATCTATCTATCCCGGAGGCAAAATTTTTGGCTATCTATCCCCAAAATCGGCCAGCTATCTACCTATCTGGAGTGATTTTTGAAAAAATTTGCCCAAATTTTCGCTCAAAATCGCTAATTTTCCCACCATTTTATAGTTTGTCACCTTCAAAATCGCGGCTTTCACCTATACACATGTTTATATACCTATTTTTAGCCATTTTTAGCCTAGTTTGGGTACTTTTAACCTGTTTTTAGCGATTTTTCCTCCTTCCTGCCTTCTATGCACTGAAAAAGCCTATATATTTTGCCCCCGGGAGCCCCCCCCCAAGCCCCCCCCAGAGATTTGTTTCCAGCTATCTATCCCTCCGGAGGAGCGATTTGCTATCTATCCAGCCCCCGCGAGGGCTAAAATCTTGGAGACCCCTGCCCCCAATCTTGATGTTTGTAATATATGCAATAGCTTCGCAATATGTTTACCTAGTGAATCAGTTCTGATAACAGGAGCCATTTAAAATAATGGTCTGACTCTTGATACTTGCGTTCAAAACAAACAAAAACACTGAAAAATTTGGCCATCCCGACGAACGTGTACAGATTAAAATATGGAAAAAAATATGTACCTGGTCCTTTTGCACTTGGATCCAGAAATTCCATGGTCCAATATGAGCCCCAGAGCAGAGGAACACAAAATTCGTCCTGTGAGCAGGGCTAAACACAGTTTCGTCACTCAGCGACCAGCTGGCAACGCGCCAACCATTGCCCGAGGTCACATGAAGCGACATGTGATCCGTACCTGTTGAAATTAGCGTCATTTATCACAGATAACAGGATATAAAGTTAACATGTATAATGCACTTGTAAACACAATTTACCGGAGACCGAAAACGTCATGTTGATCTTATCGGCTTGCTGGGACGCACTTTCCTGCTTCAGCTGAATCGGCACGCCCGTGTCCACGTGTCCCACTTGCGGCACCCACACGCTTTTGCTAAAGTTTGCGAATTTTGAGTTCGATTTTGAATAGAAAAAAATATCGAGAGTAGTAGCGATGGCAAACAAAAATTAGATAACGTGTTCCAGTTTTCGAATCTTTATTCCACCATTAGAAAAAAGACTTGACATTTGAAGGAAAAAAACACTTGCAAATTTAAACACTTTTTGGAGTGTGCCATCGTTAGAGTTTTTAGTGAGAGTTACGCATGAGTTTTCTAACAAAAGTTCGGGGAACTCATTAATCAGCTCCGAACGCATAACGAGTTTACCGGAATGAGCCAATTTCGATGTCTTATGAACAGTAGTTGACGGACACTTCATCCCGGTAAACTCAAATGCATTCAAAGCTGATTTATTAGTTTTCTAATAAAAATTCGGTGAGAACTAGTGTGCAATATCAACAATATGAGAGCAACATGAACCTACGCAGCGTGAAAGTGCTCTGCAGTGGGCCCATAAAACGGCAGGTCACAATATTCATCCGGTGTCTGGTCGCACGGCGGCGTCACTCCGCCGGAGATCATCGTTTCGGGGAGATCGGCAGCACCTAGATGTGGAGAAATTAAATGACATGTGAAATGATGCACTGGTACTGTGAAATTACATAAAGCGATTGAATCGTAATGATATATTGTGTAGTTTTCCTGTGGGGCTTTTCACGCCATTTTTTCCGGGTGCACCCTGCCTCACGCCCTTTTTCGTGGCGTCCGACACTCAGTTTTCAATGGCACCATGGCGCCATGTCTGTGGAGACTGTTCCTCGAATGCCGCATGGCGCCAGGAAAAACGGCGCTTTTCCATCACTAATGAATGGCCAAAATGTCACCGACCCCTGAAGTCCATCGGTTTGAACCACAGCCCGTGATCAGTGAACGATAGTGTCCCATCCGCTTTGTACACGCTGCGCATGGCGTCCTGCAACATGCAATCACTTAGATAAAATAGCCATTCAACGCATCTCGTCAGATTATTCGACTGTCAATTCAATCCACCACTTGAACTCACCAACACGATGATCCTCCTGAGTCTGGGCGCGTCGGGTTCGAACTTGTACACGCTGCCGAGCCGGGTGCACAACATCGCCAGCCACAGCGACACGATGGCGGCCAAGGTCAATCGAAGAAATGGGGTCAAGCGATCGCTTATGAAGACTAGATCGGACTGAAAAACGGACGTACGTAGATTAGACTTTGGCGGAAAAGGCGGAAAATTAGGATATTTATGTTTCCTCACCAGAAACAGCGCGATGAGATAGGCTGCAAGCAGCGCTATGACGACGATGAATAATTCCGGATTAAAGCTGCAGCCTGCAACATTAATGGATTTATTTATTTGAATTTATCACATCACAGGGGTATCTTGAATTTTGACCCTCTGAGTGGTTGGATAGATAGCAAATCGCTCCTCCGGAGGGATAGATAGCTGAAACATTTTCTGGGGGGGTTGGGGGGGCGTTTGAGGGGGGGGTTGTAATGGTTCGATATATAGGCTTTTTCGGGGCATAGAAGGAGGAAAAGGGAGAAAAATCGCTAAAAGTAGGTGTAAAATAGCTCAAAATGAGTATACAAGAGCAAATAGTACTTAAAATAGCTGAAAATAGGCAGTTAGACGCATGAAATAGTGATCTTGGAGGTGAAAAGCTATATATAGGTATGAAAAAAGCGATTTTGAGCGAAAATTGGGGTATAGTTTCTGAAAAATCGCTCCAAATAGGTAGATAGCTGGGGGATTTGGGGGGGGGGGTTAGGGGGTAGTAGCCCAAAATTTTGCCTCCGGGATAGATAGATAGCTGAGCGGCCTCCGGGATAGATAGATGGGCGGTTTGGGGGGGTAACCCCCCCCCCCCCAACCCCATTCGAGATCGAGACCCCTGTCACATATGAATATTCATTTGGTCTCGAAGGTCAACACGCCCCCACGCAGCTAAGGCGAAAAATTGTGCCTACTATATCCCCACTGTCTAGCTTTTATATGCCCCGTAGAAATTTGCGCCGCAAGTCAGAGTTTCAGCGACATTTTTTCACTCAAAATACCCAGCTGTTTTTCGACTTCATAAAGTTTTTCTTTTTCATATTATCACCCATTTTTCGCTATTTTCAGTTTTTCCAGAGCCCATTTTACCAAATTTTAGTGTGCGGTTTTTGTAGCCACGCCCCTAAAGAGAACAAATTCCTCCAAAACTCCAGCCACCAACCAACTCTACCCATGGTGGGCACAAAGATATCGTAGGATAGAAGCACGCCGAAGCAAATCATGCTGACGCCGGGCAGCGCGGTCAGCAAGTGTGCGCACAGACGAATCCAGGCGGGCACGCGACGCTTGCCTAGGATATTTTGTGGGTTATATCGGGACCACACACACATTTTTTCAAGTGTGAAAACACTTGTTGACATCGAGTATAAATGTCAACTGGATGTTAACTAAATAACACAAAAACACTTTAAAGCATCACACTTATTAACAAAAACAATGAAAATCAAGTGCCGCGGTATAAATTAGCTATGCTCTATCACATAGTATAGCTGAAAAATCCTTAAGTAAGCAAAATTTGGTTGACACGAATTACAGTTTGGAATTACATTTTAGTAGAAACCAGTAATCAGAGCAATCAGATCGCTTCAAGCCAGTTTGCCGCCGTATTAATATTAAAAGATCACCAAAAACCGAATGAACTGTCCACTCACCTTTAAAACACGTGCCCATGGCGAACTCCACAGTAGCGCGTAGCAGCTGCACACCGACCATAAGCGCGACATAAAACGCGCTCGCGACGCGCACCACCGTCAGCAGGGCCAGAATGAGCGATAGTACGCCGGTGGCGCCGTCGCTGTGACACGTGGACAGCATGAATGTCAGCGAGGGCGACGGGGCAGACCGCCCCTGCGCAGGGATGTTTACGTTGACATTGTGCATGCATCTAGTGCAGTGGTAACTTCCAAGCCTTGTAAATCCCGTGTAAAATGACAATATCCCTGTAAAATGTCTAAAGTCGCGTGAAAGAACATGTAAAAAGCCAAATTCCCTGTAAAATGTCAAGCCATTGACATTTCACAGGTAATTTGACTTTTTACATGTTCTCTTACATGACTTCTAACATTTTACAAGGATTTTTAGAGTCCGGGAGTGGCAGAAACTTCATCCACCACAAAATGCGACCCCTTACAAGAAGACGGCAACACACACCTTGCAGAGCCTGCCCACAGCACGATTAGCGTACCACTGGTGCATGGCGACGCCGACGAGCGCCATGGGCACCACGTAGAGCGGCGCGATGAGCCACGGCCGGGCGTACCACACGAGCACCGAGCCGCTGAGCGTGACGAGCGCCACGCACGTGAGGCCGGTGGCCGCCTGCACCACGAACACGCACAGGTGGAAGCCGACCGCGCGGATGTACTCGGCGCACGTGTAGTGGATCCGCGTGGACGCGCCTGAAAGTCGATGGGCTCAAATAACAAAAACAAAACTCTCAGGGACCAAATCTGGATCACTGGCTGACTCTTACAGCCGCATTCAAAGGGGTGCAAAATCGATGCTGTGGAGTGCTTCCTCGGGTATACGGTGAGCGATTTCACGAATATTTAATGCACGTCCCTCTATGCAGAAAAACAGGTCCCTAACTTTTTTTAAACCAACCCTCTCGGAGCCGTAACGCCGTTACCTTTTAGGACCCCCGGTCTTGCCGCCTTATTATCTAAAAGTAACTGATTTCATTGCCAATTTAGATTTTAGTTGACGGGTCGCACGCCATTTGCAAGTACACGTTTCATGTACACTTTTCGAATGTGTGCGTTTTCACATCGTTTCGAGACCGACCTACAAAAATCTAAATCGAAACCAGTTGACCCAGTTGACACAGCTAGCTGCATATTTTATTATAACCGTTTAACACAGCCACAAACCCCAGTACTATACAACAAACCGTCCCAAACCAACCTTCCCTACTAGCTCTGGCTGCATTGTACGCAACTTTGACCAGTAGCATAACCAACAGAAGCCCATTGATCATCTGGCCTACGTCCAGCGAGTAGAATATGGTGAACAGCCCCAGAAAGTCGAAGAACACCCAGCGACCCTCGTGGTAAGCGTCCGGGTGCGCCAAGTAGCGGCTGTCCGCCAAGGCCGCCACCACGTTCAGCGAGTTTTCAGCTGGATGAAGGACGTTGGTTTGGCTGAGGGGAAGTAAGTTAGTTAGATTGTTTCCTTTACGTAAAAATACACAAAGAAATCGCATCCGAAGTTTGAGGATAAAAACACCCGAAATTGACCGAATGGACACAAAACGCCTATTCGATTACTGATCACCACTGGCAACATGGACGGGTCGAGCGGCAGCCGAAAGATGCGCAGTTCCACGCGTAGGGCCCGGGTACATTCGCCTCACATCGCAAAAACCATACCACCAAACGAACACAATACAAAACCCTGCAGCCCCGGCGTGCGGCACCAAAGCGCGCGCGCAGCACCGGTCGCCGAGCCAAATCCACCTCCGGCAGCGCCAGTCGCTCCACGCAGCAGCGGCCCACCGCCGGGCGCAGAGTCGTCAGACGCCTGAGCAGCGGCGTGTCGCGCCGCCGCGCTCGCACGCCGACACCGCAGCCGGCGATCATCCGAAAAGAGCGGAAGGCAGTAGACGAGCTCACAATGTGGCAGGCGCCGCCGAGGCCGCGCAAGCGAGTTGTGCGCGCCGGCCGCAGGGCTAGCAGGTGTGTCTGACCACAAAGAGGCGCGCCATGGTACAGAAATGCAACGGCTGCACGTAATCGCAGATCTGGCAGCCGCAGCGGCAGCCTGTCGCGCTCAGCGGGGTCGCGCCTGAGCAGGGCACACACGGTGCAGCTGAGTCAGGCGGCGTCCGAAACCCGTTCGTAACTTTGGCGCAGATCATTAGCACTAGTCACTGACAGTCGCGTCACCAAACACCCCCCAGCGCTGATTGGCGTGCGCGGCATCGCCTCGGCCACCAGCCGTCAGCTACAGAATTGGGGCATCCACACTGCGGGCGACCTGCGCATGCACCTGATCCTCTACAAGGACAGCCCCGAGCAGATGCAAGAGCACCTGCAGCGCGAGTACGGCCTCAACCGCTACGTGGCCAACAACATCGTCAACCAGCTAGTCAGTCTTCCCTTGGATGGAGGAAACAAGAGCCGCTCCCGATCTAGGCGTGGGAAACACGTCCGCTTCGATATGTCTGGGAAGAAGAGTGCCGCTTCTAGTGGCGTCAATGTGCGTGCAAAAAAACTTACGTTTCACTTGTAAATTACGGGTCTCGGATGGAGTAGTGGGGGATGATTACACACCATGTTCCAGCTAACTATGTCAGCCACATTCCTATGCTAACGCACAGCCCCCTTACAAATCGCCCAACTACCGTATTTACTCGAATAATAATATTCCCTCCTCTCGAATATATCCCCCTTTAATATAGCCCTCTGTTTGACGAGTGAGGAAAAAGTAATCCACCCCCCTCTTTGCATACGATAACTTTATTGTGTATAATCTGAACAAAAATGGCATGTTATGTTGTTTTAAGCATATTTCATGAACTTAGCTATACTCGGCAGACACGATACTCTACAAACAGATAGGAGTTATGTCTTCGGCTGGCAGACGGCCAGCCAAAAACTTATGGAAGACGTGACGGCGAGAGACGATGATGGCGAGGAAAGTGATGACGTCATGATGGAGTGTTTCCTCCGGAAAATGTACGGCGTTATGTCATCCGAGTATAATAGAATGCTTAACTCAATCTTGAAAATTTTGACGAAATTATAATCCCACCACCTTCGAATAGTCCCCCTTAAAAAAGTTTGACGAAAAAATAATCCACCGGGGGATTTATTCGAGTAAATACGGTACATACTGTTCAATTGTTTTTGCCATTTTTCCCTATGAACCCACCGTGCAGATTTCTTGGCGGACATTATTTTAAAATACATACATTTGTACTCCAGTCTAAACATACCGTACCATCACCATGTAAGTTCAATTTTAAGAGGGCGGGGGTAGCGATGCAAACTCATTGGTGAAGTACACCCGGTATACATATTGCTTGAATGTATTTTTTGGGTTTTTGGTCTTTATAACAGTCATCTCATGAAAAAGGCCGGTCTCATTCTGATCATACAAATGCCCAACGGCGACACACCATAAAAACCGTACCTCAGCGATCGCGGGGCAAGCGTGGCAGCGCCACAAAGATCCGCAGCGAGGGCGCGTACAACCTGCGGCCGTCGGCGCGCAAACCCTCTGGCTTCTACGCCGAGCTGTGGGCCGACGACGAGTCCGCCGACCCCGACTTCGAGCCCCAGTACGCGTGAACGGCGCACCACGTCCTGGCGCCGTCGGAAATCCACCCGCCCATCCCTCTCTACCGCACACAGAAAGCGCTGATGATAACGTGAACTGAATTTGTAAAATGCGAACGAACTGACTACATACGCACACTAATCTCCGACAATTGTGACAATCTAGCACATTCTGACAAAACTCACTGACGAATAAATACCGTGTGATACGCACCAATACATTTAATGGAAAAACACAATTACACGATAATTACGGTCAAAAGCGACTCACCCGCTCTTTGTATCGCTCCAGCTGGTATAAAATTTGGCAGGTCAAATTCGGTGTGGTACACGTAGCCGTTCCGCGTGTAGGCGATATCCAGCCCTGAGTCAGAAGAAATTAAAGAAGACTTTATAAAGCGAAATGCCGATGAAAGGTTTTCGTTGCCCCCTGTTTTTAATAGGCAGAACTAGGGATGGAAAAAAAGCGCTTTTTTTTAACGGCCCCGCTTTTTTTTTTTAAAAAGCGCTTTTTTTTAAAAAAACGCGCTTTTTTCGCTTTTTTTCAAAAAATGTCGGGATGTTCACTAAAAAGCTCCCAAATATGGTTCTGTATCAATATATACAGGTATATCAGACAAGTGGCAGTACTTGTGATGATATATAGCCATAGAATGGCTGTGTAGCCATAGGATAGCATTATAAGTGGCGATTTCTGACAAAAAAATACTTTTAATTTTGACTCATTATGTATATCGCCCTTTGTGAATGTTTCGCGACTTCAAGTGAAGTGAGGCATGAAATATTGCTTATAAATAAGGCTATAAGAGAAGGCTTATACATTGAGAGTAATGTTTTACACTGTAGAATTATGTGGTAGGACATTGGCTGGATATTCTATGCTACACTAACATATCACTACTTATTATTACATGATAGCATACAGGAATAGAAGCAATGGAACTAAAAATGCCACAAAACCGATGAAAACAACCACCAGTGCTAATGTGCATGTGAAATCGCGCGCTCGCGCGCGAAAAATTGGAAAATACCTAGTGCTTAAGTACTGACAATTTTTGCCAGCGCTCTTTTTTAAAAAAAAGCGCTGGGACCCTTGCGCTTTTTTTTTAAAAAAAAGCGGCGTTTTTTTAAAAAAAAGCGCTTGAAAAAAAAGCGCTGGCCATCCCTAGGCAGAACCTTTCAGTGATTGGAGACGGCAAACAGAATGTGTCTGTTGATCCGAATGGAGTGAATTTAAAGCGTAACGATTTACACTTTTGCAAATTGTACTAGCGTGCAACTTATGAAGCTATTGAAGTAAATTGTCACGACAAAATCTTGTTTTCTAGGAATGGGAACATTTGTTCCCCAGACATGAAAAATACTCCAAAATAATAAAAAATTTATCGAGGTAATTTGTGATGAAAACGAATGGCGCACCTGGGATGTGTCCAAAATCCCTAAAAACGCGAAAATCCGTATCCGATGGAAAAACGCCCGACTGAAATATCTCCTGAGCCAGCACTGAACAATGCGCATAGGGGGCACTCTCTAGATACGTTCGCACAAGCCAGGCGTTTCCCGGACCTGAAAACACCACGCTAAGAAACGGCGGGCAAACTTGGCTGAGAAAGTACTAATTAAATTTACACAGGCGAGCCACACACCCGCTTGGAACAGGAGTTCCCTGCCGCCGGCGCCCGCGCCCTCCAAATTTACAAAGGCCCTCACGGAACGGCGCCACTTGTGCTGGGTGATGAAACCATGCGCCGCTTGCATGAAGTTCTCCTCGGCTGGGTGCATTTAAGTGTCCAGGAATGAAATTAACACCATGGATAATGTGGCCACACACGCTAGTTGACGTCGCTAATGCGTGTCAACTCAATATCAACTAAATAACACTATAAAAATTAAAAGCATAACAGTTACGATGAAAATAAAGTGTCAGGGTATCAATATTAATTATGTGTCAGGTCAGGATGTAGGAAATCAACTATGCTCTATCTGATAGGAAACTTGAAATCACACAAAATTCACTAGTATATAGTTGACATATAGTAGTACACAAATTCAGTTGACACCCAGCGTGTGTGGCGCCAATAAGTTTAAAAAAATCAAGACATATACCTCCATTGAACAGAAAAATGATGTCATGGTCGAACGGCTTAGCCCTCCTAGCGAACACCCTCAAAGTCTCAATCATAATGGCGCAAGACACCGCATCATCACTGGCACCTGGACTGGCGGGCATGGTGTCCAAATGGCAATTGACCATCACCGCGTGTCTCTGACCCTGGTCACCCATCCGAGATGGGGACAGCCGCACCACGATGTTTGTGATGTTCTGGTAGCACAGGGTGAAGTAAGATAGAAAGGCCATGTCGAAACAGCCGCTTGGGCGGAAAACGTCCACTTCGATTCGGTGGGATACGTGCGCTGACGATTTGATTGCCTGCGGGTAAGGGGCCGTCACAAAGGGATTGTAAAGAAAACGATACTTTTATCACAATATTACATTATTGATGTCTTTAAATAGGGCTGGCATCCGGGGTTTTTTTATCAAAAATGCAGATTGGCTAGAAATTGTTTTTTTAATGTTTTGAGTTTGAAAGTCAACGTCCTTCGACGTGCTTCTAAATATGGAAAAAAATTTAGGGTATTAACACCATATAGGCTTAATTTAGCACTATTCCTAGCAACGACCAAACACAGTTGCCGAAGTCACAAGCGTTCAATGTTTAAGACCAGTGGAAAAACAAGGCAAACTGAAATCACAACACCCCCTGTCCTGTCATTCAATAAGCTAACTAGAGTTAATAAATGATCATCACACTAAAATATCATCCGTATTCTGTGTAACAGCTCATATGCACTTATCCACTGTCCTTACTTTTTTTCAAAGACCAGTCACTTTAACAAAAACCGTTTTACAAATCCATATATTACTCACATCGAGCTGATTCAGGACAAAGTTCACGGCGTGGCTTTCCAACGCGTAGCTACCAGACGGCCGAGGTCCTTCGCGCACAATTTCAGCCAGTATTTTCCTAGCGCGCTCCTCTGAAAACTTGTCCATATTGGTAGTTTCATCCCCTATGGGCTCCGGCATTCGACTGTCTAGATAAATCTGAGATCGAAAATAGTGAATAAAGTATGTCAAAGTATAATTTGTCAGAATAGAAAACCGTATATCCACGAATAAAACCCCAAGGGAGTTACTTTTTCGTCAGAGTGTTATCGAGGGGAGTTATTCGAGAGGAGTTATTCAGAGGAGTTTGTTTCTCACTAGGCCAACAGAGGGAGTTATTCAAGGGGGGCTTATTCAAGGATATACGGTAGATAAAAAAAATGTGTAACACACCGTGGCTGCATAAACGAGCACCACGTATACAGTGAGTGCGGCCCAGTGTCTGCCAGTCAATCGATGCAGCATACCCACATCGCGCGAACCCTAAGACGGGTTTTTTTATGAAGTCCGCACATTCCGCAACAGTTGACACTAATAAAGCAAGGTAGCCAAAATACCATTCCATGAAACGAGATGTGGCTCCACGCCGACAAACAACAGTTCCACCACACATAAATAAATACTAGGCAAAACAACCCCCAATACAATAACAGGCACTCAGCCAAAAAAAACACAAACTACCTTCTGGGTGCCATGCTGCTGATCGGCGCCGAACGCCCCAGCCGTGCCTACCTGTCGGCGACGCATCTAAAATAAATAAATGCAAATAGGAGCATTCCAATGTAAAGCACCCGCACCCGTTAAACAGATATTGAAGATTGCAATGAAGCAGTCCAGGGGCCAATTCCGCAAGAGGAGAAATGAAATGAGAAGTTAATTTAGAAGTGAAGTGGGAAGTTAAAAACGAAGTGAAATTGAAAATTTTAAAAAGTTGAAACAATTTCAAATTAATTTTTCAAACACTATTCTATTTTTTAGTTTTTAGCATTTTCTTGTAACTTTCCATTTAACTTCTCACTTCCCATTTAAATTCTTAATGCACTTATCACTTCCCATTTCACTTCTCCTTTTGCGTAATTGGCACCAGAGGTTCCATTCCGGATACCTGTGGCATTCCCAGCGCAACGAATCGTCCAACACCGTGTAAGCCCATCGAAATTTTTATTGAATTATCCAGTCGTAAAACGAATATGCGAATAACAGCATATAAAATACCGTAGTCGGTAGAATATATTTAGGCAATGTTGGCGCCAGACACACTAGTTGACATCGACGCCAAATGTCAACTGGTTCCCATCCCAATTCAAAGCTTGCTCGCTAGCCGAAGAACGATGATCAAATGCGAAATTGCGAATCATGTTGCAAATGAAGTTGTGGTGTTGAAAAAAATATTTGCGGTAGGTGCAATGTACAAGGCTAGCATTAAGTATATGTGTATACAATAATGCGTAGTGTTACTTAGGGATGGCAAGCGCCTTTTTTTAAGCGCTTTTTTTTAAAAAAACGCCGCTTTTTTTTAAAAAAAAGCGCTAGGGTCCCAGCGCTTTTTTTTAAAAAAAAGCGCTAGGGTCCCAGCGCTTTTTTTTAAAAAAAAGCGCTGGCAAAAAATTTTGTACTTATGCACTAGGTATTTTGCTATTTTTTTTGTGCGCAAGCGCAAAATTTCACATGCAAATTACCACTGGTGGCTGTTTTCATATGTTTTGTGGCATTTTTAGTGTCATTGCCTGCATGCTATCATGTAATAATAAGTTGTGATATGTTAGTGTAGTATAGAATATTCAGCCACTGTGCTCCCAAATACTTCAACAGTGGGGAACATTAGTCTCAATGTATTAGCCTTCTCTTATAGCCTTATTTATAAGCACTATTTCATGCCTAACTTCATTCAAAGTCAGGAAACATTCACAAACTGCGAGATACATAATGAGTCAACATAAAAAGTAATTTTTTTGGCAGAAATCACAACTGATCATGTTATCCAATGACTACACAGCCATTATATGGCTATATATCATCACAAGTACTGCCACTTGTCTGATATACCTGTATATATTGATACGGAACCATATTTGGGAGGTTTTTAGGGAACGTCTCAACATTTTTTGAAAAAAAGCGAAAAAAGCGCGTTTTTTTAAAAAAAAGCGCTTTTTTTTTAAAAAAAGCGGGGCCGTTAAAAAAAAGCGCTTTTTTTCCATCCCTAGTGTTACTCGTTGGCAAGGCTTTGAATTGGGATGGAACCTGTTGACATTTAATGTCGATTTCAACTAGTGTGTGTGGGATCAATATGACAACCGCGTTTCAAATTTGGCAAACAATGCAAAAGTGCGACAAAAAAAACGACTAAAACTGCCGGCTGAGATCTGAATCTATGCAGTGCAGTAAGCCTACTAAATACCAAAAACGGGGATGGTCCGGCCGTAAAGTAAACCCGGCCGTAAAGTAGAGGGTGCTACTTTAGGCCGTGCATCATTACGGCAGAGTTGTTGAAAGTACTGAACTTTTATCAAAGTAAACGTAAACGTAAAGTATTTTATTTTTAGTCACACCTGAATACAGAAAACGTAAAGTAAAAATTTTCTACTTTTACGCTGTGTAAAACGTGAGTAAACGTAAATATCTGTAAATACTCGTTTTCTGTACTCGCGTACTTTCAAAAAGTACGCGAGTAACTGAGTAGCGGTATTTTTTCGGGAGGAAACGTAAACGTATTTACGCAGTTCGAGTATACGTATTTATCGAGTAAACGTAAATACGTATGTACAACTATGCCTTACGGCCGGATTTACTTTACGGCCGGGTTTACTTTACGGCCGAGTTCTCGCCACCAAAAACAATCAGGAATCTTTGCATGTGCACTGACGAATCTGGATTGCTACATAAATAGGATGCATGTTCGATGTGTATGTAAATATGCGTCTTTGGCACTCGAATGATTAGTCTACAGGGAAGCAAACTGTACAGGGTGTTATAAACAATTTTTGTCGGTTAATATGGCGAAGTTCACAGAAAATATAAAACTGTTCAGCTGCATACTTGCGCCATTTCTTGAATAAGTACCTCATAAGTCATAGTACCTTCTTTCGGCCTGTAATTTTGATAGGCAATCAAACCACGGGCTAATTTATCATCAGAAGTTTCACATTTATAAATACAGAATTTCTAAAAAAATCGTAATGAAACTGGTGAAAGCTAAGACACTTTTTAATGATACCGAACGGCTGAATTCCCAGTGTCACTTAGTCCCTGACGCAAAGGGTTGAATTTATATGATTTTATGGAGTATTCAACTCCTGCCAAACAGGAGAGTCATCCAAAGAGCTTTCAAGATGGAGTTAACCCATATCTTTTCGGCTGAGCTGCTTTTAAGGTGGTATATATTCAAGAAAGTATGCTATCTACATAGATTTGGAAGCTGTAAAAATATACAGCGGGGCAACGTTAGAACAAAAGTATTGATGTTAGTGAAATATGAACAATAGGCAATGCAATTATGATGAAGGGCACGTGATAAACTATGCATAAGATTTTGCCTATATGCGTAAACATGAGTAATAAATTGAATACCTGTGTGCCATTTTACTGTATTTAAAGCACATCAGCACATTAACATGCAGTATGGTTTAAACATTAAAAGCTATTTATTCATTAAACTATTTGTGCAAAAAAAAACATTCTAAATATATTTTAAGCTAAATTATCTTGCAAACCCCCTAATGTGCCTTATTATAGAATATAAAAAAAACTTAAAATTAGTGCATAGAAAAACACTTTTCCGGAATTAAATTCTTTTAAATATGGGTAAATAAATGGATTAAAAGTATGATCTATTCATCTTCCTTCTTAAGTATAAAACAATTGAGGCGTCTAATTCTAAAAGTCGACAAGTCCACAAAATGCGATTTTGAGTCAATCGCATTATAAGCTTCAGACCCAATTCACTGTCCGTGGTACGTGTCCAATTTGGCTCTCTCATGCGTTTTTTCAAGTTCCATATGTTGACAATAAAGTGTCGAATTTTCAGCCCCTGCTCGCAAAATATATGTGAAAAATGCGGTGTCCATAAAATTCCATTTCGTCAGAGCAAAACTGTTTCGGGGAGGGAAATGTACTTGTCGACTTCTTGCACGCGAGAACATTTTTGTTCCCGGCGGCGATGAAGCCGCCTTATAGGCAATTTATGGACCAATGAATGAAAATAATGAAAAATGTGCGGGAGTAGCCCCAGATGAGGTTTCAGCGCCTAACTAAAAATTTGCATATTTCGGACTTGTCGACTTTTATAATTGGACGCCTCAATTACAAATTTACTTCTTTGAGACTCCTCAAAAAATTCTTTTCAAAAACTAGTATAAATACCGTCAAATATTATCTGAAATTTAATCAATTCAATCATATAAATATGTTATCCCGGAGACAAACTGCCCCCAAATCCCAACCCAAATTTCAAACCGAACACGCTTTCATTCAGAAGTGGGTTTAACGAATGTGGCCATGGCACTGGACTCGGTGACGGCCTCAGTGGACGTGCCCGCGACGAGCGAGTCGGTCAGCATGTCGTCATCCTCGCCAGGTTCGGGAACTACAAGATTCGCTTTCATTAAATCGACTTTCAATTACCTAGGGTATTTCATATTTTTGGCGGTGAGCCAGTAAATTGAACGCCCTTAACTTTTGAATTTTTAAATAACCATTTTATGTCGTGAAATAACATTATTTTAAAATTACAATTTAAAACCGGTTCCGAAGCTTTCGTAAGAAGACGGATTTTTTTATTTCAATAATATCGGCCATACCAAATTGTGATAGTAGAATTGGGTAGGGTTCAAACGGGATCCCGATCCCGAATCCCGAGAAATTTCGGGATTTTGTGGTCCCGATCCCGATCCCGAAAAGTCAATTCCGTTTGAACCCTAGAATTCGGACAAAAATAACCGTATGTGAACCAAACACAACTAGCCCCACCAAACATCACCACACCAAACACACCTCTCTCCGCGCCTCTGTACTCCTTGTGACTGGGCGCGTACATGGCCAACAGCAACAGCACGTACAGATTCCACAGGCCCAGCGTGCCCGTCAGGAACGCGGCTGTGGTGTTCGCCAATTCAGGAGACTCGTCGTATTCGCCCCAGCGCAGTTGACCGGCGCCGATCTGGGTTATGAATGGTGAACTCACGGTGAACTGGGTGGGGGCGGAACTGAAGTGTGATACATAGGCGGGGAACTGAGGATGGCGAAAAACGTTTTAGCTACCCCGGCACCCGAGAATGTTGAATTCGCAATCGCACACTTTCCGCAACCCCACACAATTCCGATTCCGGCAAGAAACCTTCGAATGGCGCCATGCCACAGAATTACTGATTAAATACTACCAACCCTATCAGTCCATAAACCCCCATGTACAATCTACCGCGTGAAAAAATTTCCCTTGTATTTATATCTCGATCAGTATGTCAAGTATTCCTACCTCGCATCTGCATCTCGATCCCACCAAGGGTCTAATGCATTTGAAAACACACCTGGTCGAGCATAAAACCGGCGACCGTGAGCGCAGCGCAAGCCAGCGTCAGCAGCATCAAAAAACGGAATCGGTAGATTATGTTCTGCGGGTTGAAATTGACGACGTTGTGTTGAAGTGAAAATTGCACTGCAGGTTGAGTCACTGCAGGTATACTCGGCGGCCATGATACTCTGCACTCGCACTCATTTATGTCTCACGTTGAAGCATGACAATGATGATAAAGTATGCGATTTTGGTATAAAATATGAAAAAATCATTGCTGTAAATAAGTGAACGTATAGCGTTGTAACAGAGTTTCTGCAACAGCGTTTCTGCAAAAAAAATTGAAAATCACATGCGTAAAAAATCCTTGGCACGCTTCCAGCGGGAACCATGAGTGCAGGGTGTAAAGTGACTGGAGTATCCAGCATTGTATGTCTTGCATAGATCAGATCAGCTTTACTACATGGTACTAATACATATTTACAACGGAGTTTATACATTGGGGAGTTATTTTCGATGATTCGGCATTTCTCTTCGCAAAGATCTTAACCCTTGCGGCCCGCACAATTCATATTGACAACTTAGCTAGGTAGATGCCAAGAGGACAAAACCGAACATTTGCAGTCCCTGAAAAACCCTGGTCGGGTGCATTTTGTCTCTAGCTACGCGTAAAGTGGATCTTCGAACCTGAGAATTAAAAACAAACCTCGTATTTGAGTCTCCTATTTCTGTTCATGTGCGCCAGTGCAGCGCGGCGCCGTTTGATCGTGCCGACTGCTTGGGCGATTTTGGACGCCAGGAATATGAAATAGACACCGGCACTGACTGCACCGAGTATGACGAACGTGTACTGAAAAATCACGAATCGTGTTACGGATAAAACAAGCAGCCCCCCCCCAGCTAAAAAATCCTGGATACCTCCCTAGTGAATAAATATAATATGACACTGAATTTTTTGTAAATCAAATCTGTCTCTCTAAAAGTTTTAAAAATCCAGTGATACGACCGATCTGTGAAGACCCATCGTCCACAAGTTTCAGCATCTGGGCTAGGGTTTGGATGATATATCGTATCGAATATCGGATATCGACTATTTTTTCATATCGAATATCGATATCGAAAATTTTGAAAAAATATCGAATATCGACCATTTTCTCGATATTTTCGATATTCTATACTCCCTGGGCCTGACTTCAAATAAGCCAGGAATGGCACTATTAGAAGGCGATTGCATAAGCAATTTTAACAAATTTTAGCAAGCGCGCACTTTGTTCTCACATGACAGGTATTTTTGTTTCAGCACTTGCGGCAGCATCAAATCTTGTGCAAATGCTCTCTCAGATGTCCACATAAGAGTATATGTATGTTTAATAACTACTTACACCATGGAAACATCAATGGCACCATGGCATGGCTCCTATAAATGGGGCTGGCACCTTTTCCTTACCACATCTATCACATTTTTGAATAATTTTCTCATTTTGATCATTGTGTGCCATTTAAATTTGTATCATCTACTTTTTAGTAGAGATGATCAGTTGGGTTTGTGATCAAATGGAAATGCAATATGCCAAATGAGATATGCCCTGCTATACCAAAAGCAAAATATCGAAATATCAAAAATATCGAAATATCGATATCGAATATCGAGTATTTTTTAATATCGAATATCGAATATCGATATCGAGGGTCCATATCGTATCGATATCGAATATCGAGTTTCAGAAAAAAATATCGAATATCGAGTTTCAGAAAAAAATATCGAATATCGATATCGAAAAGTCATATCGTCCCAACCCTAATCTGGGCGGATAACGTCTCCCAACAAAACATAACAAAAAACGCACTGCGATATTAGTGCCCTGTTTGGTGGACCAAATTGAGTAGAAGGGGTCGGTCAAGTGGATGCCACGCTCGCACATGTCAAACACGAGCATGCACGCGCTGGCGAACATCGCAAACGACAGGTACCGCCAATAGTTGCCCTGCGACGTTTTACCGTATGAAATATCACAATCGGGTGAGTTACAAATATCACAAATTGACAAACTAGTGAATTTTTCGCCGTGTCATCGATCAGGTGCTCACCAGTGAACACTAGCCAAAATGAGAAGAGCGTCAAGTAGAACAGGCCCTGTCGAATGTCGGACATCAACGTTAGAAACGGCATGCGAAAATACAGCGACAGCCATTCCACCGGCACTGGAAATATTTCTAAATGTGTAAACTGTGAACCATAAATTGAGGGCCGTCATTTGGCTCCTCCCCCGTACAAATGCGGGAATTGGGTTGCGTTTTGAAGAGTATGCCAGATTCAGTATCAGGGGTCAAGTAGCGGCGGGGTTTCCCGGAAATGAAAAAAATGCAAAAAGTTTGCCGGAAATGGAAAAAAATGCAGAAACTTAGCTAGAAAAAAAACAGAAAAATTACCGGAAAGCGAAAAATGGGAATGAAAAAACGAAAATTTGCCGGAAAAATTAAAATGAGCGGAAAAACTGGGGGGAGGAAAAAAAAGCGGACACGGAAGTTTAGCAGCGAAAATCGGAAAATTGTTGCCTTTGGAAAAAGGAAAATCTATCTAGTGACATCTACAAGACCCTTCAGTATTGACAAATTGACTCGACAATAACCCTTGACAGTGTGACGGCGGAACAGCAGAAAGTATAACAACAACTTTTGGCTCACAGGGAATAATTCTGAATAATCGGTATTCAAAAATAATAATTTAAAAATAGGAAAAACATATAAACCAACAATCCAACACAGCCATGGCCACGCCCAGCACCAGCACGGCCTTCTCGACCAACAAGGCGGGCCTGGCCAAAAGCCGCACCCTTCTCCAATACCAGTACACCGCCGCGCACACTGCCGGGCATAGTAGGGTTTTAATACCCAGCCACACCTGTGTGAAGCCACCATTTTGGTGAATCTCCTGCGTGGGGGGGGGGTAAATGCAATTTAAGATGGGTGGACGACAGTGGGTAACTGATATATTGATGATAGACTGGACGCTAAACAGTGTTGCTTTATTTTGATGAAAAAAATGTGAAAAGTGACACGCCAAATTTGCAAAAAGTTAGAGCAATGAAGTTTTATGAGAAATAAAGGAAATTTTATTCAGATGGGATATGGTATATTTCATTGAAGTATATGTAAATGTAAAATATTTTTCACTCATAGCGAGTACAGAAAATGTAAATTAAAACTATTTTCTAGCATTTACTCATGAGTAAATGCGAGCAAAAATACTTTATTTCCAGGAAAATGTAAAAGTGAGTACTTTTTATAGAAAAATTCTTTTTCATCTAAAATTCGGTACTTTTCCTATAGGAAATGTAACAGCGAGTACTTGAAAGATTTTTGCACTGGAAGACACAACAGATTGAGTAAATGTAACAGCTATGCACTGCGTTTTACGTGATCTCTTTTATCAAATAACGACCCCACCAGTCATGACAAACACAAGCCACACAAGTATCTACAAACATACACAACTCACGATAATGCGGAATTCAGTCACGTGACCCACATTACAATTGGGCGTCATAGAAGACGACACATTGCAGTCGGGCATTCGTATGTTGACCAGATAGAGCGGGTGCTCGGACGGCAACTCGAAAAGCTGCAACGGCTCGCAGTCGTAGACTAAACCGTCAATTTTCTGGAAATTTACAAAGCTTGATATTACAGGGTATCAAATAATCCCAATATTACCAAAATCAGCCAACATGTTCCGCATCGATTGTGCAGCTCAGCTGTCTTATCACTCGCGACTGCACTAGTTCTTTCCAAGGCTCCCTTTGGTCTAAGGTATCCTTGTAACCCAGTCTCACTTCGAGCAGCAATGTCGGAGACTCACCTGTGAAGAAATGAAAACATTTGAGGTGTCCAATTCAAGTCGACAAGTCCAAAAAATGAAAATTTTAGGCCCAGAAACTCCCGCACATTTTTCATAATTTTTAATAAATTTTTTGACCTCACATGCCTATATACGATAGTGTCAAATTTAAAATTTTTGGGACACATGAATGCAACCAAAAAAATTGGGCAAAAAGTCGACAAGTCCACTTAGTTTTGAGCTAAAAGTCGTCAAGTCCTCTCCGTCTCCTTTTTAGTTGGGAAAAAAGCAAGAAATGTGATACGTCTACTATGGACACCGATTTCTAAAAGTCGACACGTTCATAAAGCAGCTTCGTCGTCACCGGGAACAAAAACGTTCTCGCGTGCAAGAAGTCGACAAATCTATTTCCCTCCCAAAGCAGTATTGCTCTGACCAAATTGAATATTATGGACACCGATTTTCACATAAAGGTTGAGCAGGGGCTGAAAATTTGACACTTTATTGTCAACATATGGAACTTAATGTGAGAGCCAAATTGGATACGTACCACGGGTCTGGAATTGGGTCTGAAAATAAAAATGCTATTTACTCAAAATCGCATTTTGTGGACTTGTCGACTTTTAGAATTAGACGCCTCATTTGCATGCACATGATGTCATGACAACCGATTGAATACACGAAAAACACGTGAAACTCGAACAAACCTAGCTGGGCGGCAAATTCGTGATGGTATCGAATCTCAACCATCAGCAAGCCCAAGAGCGACTGAAACCAGGGGGAATATCGCAACTGCATACCGTCCCTGGCGTGCGGCATTTGAGCCGTGAAGACTATTTCTCGGGCGTCCCCAGTTTTTAGCGTGTGATAGCCATCATTATCTGGATACATAATCTCGCAGCCTTTGCCCTGGGTTACACATGGTTAAATAGATAAAACCTGGGAAAAGTTGCAGCATTTGTTATATGAATTGAATGAGAGCTCACGGGTGGTCTGATATAAAACCATTTGCCAGACGTTCCCAGTTTCGTATCTCTGCAGGTTGTCATTAAAAACTCGTCCCAATTTGACGGCGGCGGACCTGTGTTATTATTAAACGAAACAAAATTACAGTAATTGCACGAAAGTGGCAAGAAATTGGCATTAAACGGGCATAATGGCGCATGTAATTAGCACTTACTGACTGACGATCCCAATAACACGAAACATATTTGCGCGATCAGCAAAATCCCCAGAATGCAGGCCAGCTTCCGGTTGCTCAGATTTTCAACTACTGCGCCAGTGGACATATCGCAATTAGCAACGATAAATTAGCCGCGGTAAATCGGATTATCCCGGATTCAGCCGGGATTTGCTACAATTTTTATCGGATCCGGGGATGTGAAGTTGGCTCACGTCCAAGTTTGTATTTGGATACACTGAAGTATCGTACGAACGAAAGTAAAAGATACCTGATTTCCGTCCGAGTCACCGATGATGGCAGCGGAATGCAATTAAGCGACCGGATAAGGTCGATAATAGCTGCCCACACAATGGCGTGCCGCACCGGTTCGCCATCGTCAACGGCGGTATACAAACGAGTGTATCCAAACACTGTTTCGGCAAGCTGCCAACTTCAAATTAAAGTCTCTTTTTTATATTTTTCCTGAAAAATGTTTTCGTCCAAACTCCGCCTTTTAATACGTCTCATCCAATTTCTACCAGGAAGTCTGCCCAGAATACACAGTGTTCGCAGTTCTCAGGTAGTATAAAAAATTTTTGAGCAGATTTATATTGATTTATTGTATTTTTTTCTATGTTGCTTGCACGATGTCGCCCAATGTGTTATCATTTAACGGTTAGGCGGCGTGAGGACGAGAGTCAGATTCACAAAAAAATCTGGGTCGCTGTACCCATAAAAACTTGGATCTCGTCCAAGTTTGTATTGGATATGGTTAAATAGAATTGGACATTGTACGAACGAGAGCAAAATACGCAGGATTTATGTTCGGGTCACCAATCATGGTCGCAGCAACTGGAAATGGTCGCTAATGGCGGCCGGCACACTAGTTGACACATGCATTTGATTTATGTGTAGAAAGGAATGTATCCAAACGGGTGTGTTTTGGCCAGCTGCCAAGTCTTGATAAGGTATATCCCGAAAATCCCGCGCACTGCCGAGGTGGTTCGCTTGGCTTCTTCGACGACATGCAGAACCAGGGTTACTACCAGCATGCGGTGGCTGGACAGCACCAAGGGCAGCCGGCCGCCATCGCGGCGCAAACCACTTCCTATTATGCCCAGTTCGCACCAGTGACAATGGCGCAGCTCATACAGCAGCAGCAGAATTTGGCTGGTGGCGGCGCTGCAGCTGCAGCGGGTACAGTTAACAGGAGCCACATGACTGGCTTTGGGGCGTCGTCGCAGAGCAATGTCATGCCGACGTTGGACCAGAGTAGCACCAATATTACTGCCATGGCTAGCCAAGGTCCAGTATTCTGTTGGGTGCAGTTTGTCAGTGTTTTTTGTTTGTGGCACTGTGGAATTCCTGGTGGAAAGTCATAGACAATTTCGAGGATAGCAACTCCAAAAAGCACTATTTTAATATTTGCCTGCGCCTTAGTCTTTTAGCTCAAGTGTTTTACATCATTAAGATACTATAGTTGCACCCATAATTGCTGTTTGCACTAACATATCCCTCAGAAACATTTCAAAACGTTCCCAACATTTATTCCGCAATCCTGAGTGAGGTGAGCTGTCCTGTGACAAGCTCACCCTCTAGCCGCCGCGGCCCATGTGCCCGGCCCATTGACCCGTGCAATTCAGATGGCGCCGGCGCCAACATGATGGCGCACTGCGTCACCAGGCCGCCGCCGCCAATACCCCTGGGCAACATGCAGCAGCAACAACAGTACAGCGGTCACGCCACGTCACAACAGCAGCAGCGCCAGACGCATGGCTTGGCTGGTGCCGTTGTGGATTCAGGGGGTGGCGGTGCGGTGCAGAATGTCAACGCCGTGGGTGATTTGGGATCGCTACTGTGCCAGCTGGCGGGCTACACGAAGCAGGTTTGTCTCTGCGTACAGAAATTCAGTTGGGGTTCAAATGGGGTTGACTTTTCTGGGTCGGGATTGATTTTTTAGTTTTTGGATCGCGTTTGGTCTCATGGGATCGGGATTGGCATTTTTTGGGATAGGGATTAGGATTTTGGACGATGTTCTGCTATTGATGATGTAAAAACACACTTAGATGACAGAGAAGTGGGTAAAATGCGTCACTGGATGCTTCTGTACACATTTCGCAAAAATTTTGCATTTCGTTACACCAGGGGTCTCCTAGGGGGGGGGGGGGCTGCCCCCCCCCCAAATCGGCCAGCTATCTATCTATCCCGGAGGCCGCTCAGCTATCTATCTATCCCGAGGCAAAATTTTTGGCTACTACCCCAAAAGACCCCCCCCCCAAATCGCTCAGCTATCTATCTATCTGGAGTGGTTTTTGAGAAATTTTGCCCCAATTTTCGCTCAAAATCACTAATTTTCGCACATTTTTATAGTTTTTCACCTTCAAAATCGTGCTTTCCGGCTATATACATGGTTATATACCTATCTTTAGCCATTTCATACCTACTTTTGGCTACTTTTAACTGATTATTAGCGATTTTTTCCCCTTTATGCCTTCTTAACCTTGAAAAAGCCTATATATTGTGCCCCCGTCAGCCCCCCCCCCAGAAAAATTTTCCAGCTATCTATCCCTCCGGAGGAGCGATTTGCTATCTATCCAGCCCCCGCGAGGGCCAAAATCCTGGAGACCCGTGCGTTACACAAAAGTCATTTGACAAATTTGCAAAATTTTAAGGATCAGAATTAGGGAAACGTCTTTGGATCAAGATTGGGTTTTTAAATGTTTCGGAGTTGGGATTGTCTTTTAAAGATTTTGGTAAGAGGTTGCGTGCGGCTGCGGTTACCCCCCCACACAAATCGGCCAGCTGTCTATGCCGATAGACTATATATTGAACCCCCGCGACTCCCTCCCCCAAATTTTTTAGTTATCTATCCGTCCGGAGGAGCGATCTACCCCTGATGCAAACACAAATAGGTCAAAAATAAAATAAGAGCCATTGATTTAGTGAAATAAGTTTGATATATCGAAAAAAAGGTTGATAATCGAAATCGATATTCAATATTTTCTCCAGAAAAAAAATCGATGCCACCATGAAGACTTCTGTCACGCTTTTCAGGTCGACCCTACAAACAACGCTGTGGCTTCATATGGGAATGCTGCCCAAACTGCTGGTTAGATCAACGATAAAAATGATCCAATTACACCCAAGCCCGATCCTTCGCAATTCCACCTGCAATTCCACAGTTGCCCCCTCGGTTGCGTCCATGATGTCCATGCAAGTTGGCACTGCGCCAACCCAGCCGGCAGCCACCAACAACTCGTCAGCCACCGATGAAGAAGTGTTAGCCGCGTCGGAGAAATTCCGCCAGGTGCTCGTGTCCATGGGCGTCGACGGGTCCAGCATCCAGAATATGCAGCTGTCGCTGGTGCAGGCGCTCAGGAATAAACCGGTTCGTTGTCGTTGCGCAGTGCGTGATATGTTTTGAAAACAGCCAATGACGGTTTTTCAATTTGGGATTTTTTTGTGCAGTATGGCCCAAATATGTACCCTGTGTATTTATGTGAAGGTTAAAAATGGAAAAAAAATCATGGGGTAGGCGCCATACAGTGAGTGTCAACTGATTTCGGTGTCAACTCTATTTTAGTCCACTTCAGGTCGCATGACAATTTTCAAGTGCATTTGCGGCAATGCCGAAAAGTGTCAATATTGCCATATGCAATGGAACATTGTTTTGCAACCCATCAACTAGAAAATTTTATGAATTATTAGTTGACACCAATTGTGTGTGAGCACTATAGTAGAGTAGCCATACATTTTGCCAGAAATTAGTCCTTCACAATCCAAATACTTGCATACGCAGTCTGGGGCGGTATCAAACTCGACCAACGCCAAAGTTTTCCCAGCCCAATCCGCGAGCGGACCGGGTTCCGTCCACATTGTGGGTGAAGTGGAAGCCAAAATGGACACCCCGGAGCAGGCGAAAGAGATCGAGAAAGAGAGGAAGGCAAAGGTCGTTTTTTATTTACTTTCTTTAAGCATTGCCAGGCAAAAAAAAATTGGGGGAAAATTTCTCAAAAACCACTCCAGGTGGATAGATAGCTGAGCGATTTGGGGGGGGGGTCTTTGGGGGTAGTAGCCAAAAATTTTGCCACAGGATAGATAGATAGCTGAGCGGCCTCCGGGATAGATAGATAGCTGGCGGATTTGGGGGGGGCAGCCCCCCCCCCTTAGACCCCTGATGCGCAACATGAAACCGTGAATCACTTGATTGTTCATGATGTGGTGTGATAATGAAGGGGCGCACCTGTGAAAACCACGTGTATTATTTTAATTGCTTTCAAACAATCCCCTCAAACTTCTAACAATGCACTCTCACTTCCCAGCTGGACGAGACGAAGACGGCGTACGACAAGCTGGTGGCGCAGTGCAAAAAGCTCAAAACCGACCTGGACAAAACCAAGGACAAGAGTGACAAAATTCGCAAAACCATGCACGGTTCCAAGGCGAAAACCAGTCCATTATTGGAGACAAATCTGCAGTTGCAGGTGTGATTTTTGTGTCGCGTCAAATTTATATTTTATATCCATTTCGTGTTTGTTCGATCAGCATACGCTGAAAACGCAATTGAACTTGCAACAAGAATTGAAAAGTCGCCTGAAGTCGCTGAAGGATTTTCGTGAAAAACAGCTGAAGGAGGCCCAGGATCGAGTGAAGCAGTTTAAGAAAGAAAAAGAGTCTGAAAAGGAGCATGGCGTGAGTTATCTTTTGCTAATTTTTATTCCCAGTTCTGGAAACAGCGCGTAGCTGTGCTTCTTTCCCACGCGTTCATTCGTTCTAGAATCTTGTTTTGGGATATCATAAATTAAATGAGCTTTGAACGTGTTTGAGTTTTAGTTTTTGGTTTTCAAAGTTTGGCTAGAGTGTACTTATGAACATTTATTAAAAAATTTCTTTTTATTACACAATGAGTCATTTTTAATCCCCGTCAACTGAAGTTGTAACGGCCACCTCATTGTAGAAAACTCAAATGCGTTCTAAGCTGATTTGTGAGTTTTCGAAATTTCGTGTGAAAACTAGTACTTAAAAGCATATTCATTACTATGAATTTCACGAAAATATCTGACGAAATAACAACCCCGCTCGAAATACCCCCTTCGTTTACCCCCCCCTAAAATTTGCACTATAAAGCAATCACCCGGGGGTATTTCGAGGATATACGGTAAATGCAATTGAGGCGTCCAGTTGTAAAAGTTGATTAGCTGATTAGCTAACTAGAAAACTGCATCTACCTAAATATGATTCGTCCCGTGCGTTTTTCACCGTTTTCAAAAAAATTCCGACATTACTGACCTAGATATGCGGGCTCACCTCGCTAGGTATGTCGGCGGACAGCACACCTAGTATGAAAACCTACCATAATTTAATGAATAAACTTTTGTGATTAATTTCGTGATTTATCATTCCATGGTGAAAACGAAAAAGTATGATGAAATAATTTTGGTACATTATTCGGATGGGTTATGGTAGGATTTCATACTAGGTGTGATGTCCGCCGAATATACGCATTTGCTCAAAGTCGAATTCTCAAATCACAACCTGATTAATTCACCGCTCGCAGTCCAAGAAGACTGGTAGCAAATCGCACGGCACGCGGCACGATCGAAAGCGCTCTAAACGCGGTCGGAATCGATCGAAGGACCGCTCAGAGTCCACCGAGGCCAAGGTGCCCAGGGTGACCGTCATAAAATACGTGGACGGCGGTGGTCACAAGTGTGACACGTGCAACGTGACGTGTGACAACGTGTTCGATTACTGCACCCATCTGCACACTGGACTGCACAGATCGGTCTGTTCTCGTTTTTTGGCTAACACTCCGCAGTAGTGTTTGCGCTGGCATTATATTTTTTTCAATTAGCTTATATTTTTAAAAAGCTGAAAAAAGTAATTTTTTCGACCCCTTTTACGGTCAATATACATACCTATTTTATATATATTAACGTTTTGCAGACAATCAAAGCCGCGTACCGACCATGGTGTTCTGAATCGCATGCGGCTACACAACCGACTGGCGACAATATCCGTATAAAATCCCAACCATTACAAGGTTACTTTTTATTGTATTTGATTCATTCATTCGGTTAATATTCAAACGGTAGTAAGGAGGCTCCATGTTGCAACTTTTTATAATTTTCAAATTTGCGCGCTTTCGCATAGTTTCCCGTTGTTTTACCATCACCGGTTCATGTAGTCAGACTGATTACGCGTTTCGTGCAGGTGTGGAGCATCTGATGCCGTGCCTGGCCTACTACTGCACGCTGTGCAACACGTTCTGCGGCGACCTGATCTGTGCCGAGGAGCACTTGAAGACTGAAGCGCATCACGACGCTTTGAAGGTAAATTTGAAGTTTGAGGGGTTCAAACGGGATCCCGAATCCCGAGAAATTTCTGGATTTGGCAGTCCCGATCCCGAAACCCCAATCCCGATCCCGGACTCTCAGAAAAACCAATCCCGATCCCGAACTCTCAGAAAACCCAATCCCGATCCCGAAATCTCAAAAAGCCAATCCCGATCCCGAAAAGTCAATCCCGTTTGAACCCTCGGTATATGTATGTTTTATTTGGCTTAAATCTTGTTTGGATAATCGCTGTTATTAGATTTATTCGTTGCCTGAGCTCGATTTTCCATAATTGTCCGATTATCTCGTCTCTCGTTGCATGCACTGAATATTCCATATCAAATGCCCTTCCCTCGACTCAGGCGAGCCGCTTAGCAGCACCTGCCAGAAGTCCGGCTGAAAAAAAGCCTTCGCATGGTCAGAACGACCGCCAGGAGATGTTCGTGGAGGATATCAACCTTGTGGTGAAAAATTCACACAACCAAGTGCCCATGGGCCCGCCGCTGCCCGGTTCGGTGCTCGCTGCTTGCCCCCGCCCCCCTTCAGTGGAAACTCTCAGCGCATTAAGCTCTCAGCGCAAGTATTATATATTAGCTTATATACTTATTTTGAGTCACTTTTCACCTATTTTTAGCGATTTTTCTTTTTTTTCCTTCTACACCTTGAAGAAGCCTATATATTGAACCCCCATGAACCCCAATAAATTTTTTCAGCCATCTTTCTCCCGAATGGAGCAACTTTTTATCTATATGAACCCCCAGAGGTGTCCAAAAACACCAAACCCCTGACTGAAAGTAGATTACTTGAGCTGAGAGCTTACTCGCGCTGAGAGTTTACTTGCGCTGAGGCACACCGCCCCACATTTGTACAACTATTTTGTTGTGAGAAGCAGAGTGTGACAGTGATGCTTTTTGTTCTTTGACATGGTGACAGTCACAAACGTAGCCAAGTGGCCAACATTTCACAACGTGCCCCGGACCGCTTTTTGCCGTTTTTAGTCGCGCATCAAACTCAAAAAGAAGCACTTTTCTGCGCCGCCCAGACGACCACCACCGGCTGGTGCACGAATCTGGCAGGCAGCTCAAAGTGCAGCTGCAGTGGAACCCTTCCGAAGGCTACGATCAACATTCTGACAACAGCAGGACTCAGCAGCACCGAATGATGCGCTCGGATGAATTGCCAGACAATGGACATAGGCCCAGCGTGACTGATCGGTTGGGCGCACACACTGGAGACTATGATGAAAGGAGAAGGCAGTATTCGGGCGAGAGGTATGCAGCCAGGGACCATGCCGGATATGACAATAGGTTTGTTTTTCGGCTTTGGGATTTTGGTGCTGGTTGAACAGAATGCAACCAGTGGTGTCGAATGGGGGGAAGGGGGTAAAATTGAGACCCCCGGGGGTCAAAATTCAAGTTACCCCTGCATGGAACAATATTCTTCTCGAGTATTTCACTGTGTTTCGTTTCGCTGCCATTCCCGAACCAACGTGCGATGGCGTTTTGAGCCTCCACTGTCCCAAACTGGATCAGTGTACAACCCCACGCAGACAACAGTCGCCGCCGGCATCGAAACGTCGCAATCAAAACCCCGCCACACCGCCACCTTCGAGCGGTAGCCGATACACGACCGGGCAAACGTCGAGCGCGGCGGAGCCGGCCTTGCCCACGTTGAGCAGGACGGAGCGCTTGCTGGAGCCGGTGGACCAGCGCAGACTGTTGGACTGCATGCACAGGAGGAATCAAGGCGTGGCCAGTGCGACGGATAGGAACATGATGTATAGATTGCAGCGAAAAGCCGAGTACTTGGCCAGAAATGAGGGCAGGAGGAATAAGTGACGAGAATTGGATGCCTGTGCTTTGGGCACTTTCAAACTATCCTGGCTTCTGTTCCAGCCGCGGATGCAGATGAGGGCAATTGCACTTGCAAGCTTGCAAGCGTATACGCGCATTGTTTTTTATTTTCGTTCATTTGATTTCTTTGCCTAGATGCATATGTTACATGCGTTTTATCATTATCATCAAAAAATGTACACCTACGTCAATTATTTGAAACGTTACACATAGTATTTCTCAAAAAAACAGACCCCACATAATCCATTGCTTGATCCATTTGTTTTAACCCCGGAAAATTCTGCACGCTATCATTTTCTCTGTATAGTTTCAAGTGCGCTTTAAAAAAACGACAAAGTTGTAAACAAGTGCAACCTTCGTCGGAGTATTTGAAGCTTTGTGGGGAAATCGACAGTTCGCGGAACTGTAGGTGGTTGAATTTCCATTGGCCCTACACACACTAGTTTTCACCGTGACACGTGTGAAAACTAAAATGGCGACATGGCGACATTCAGCCTACTCTTATCGTATGCTATATGTGTTTTAGCTTTCAAATTTTCAAACTTTAACTTTCATTTATTGAAATTCAAATTTAATTAAAATTAAATCATTCAACCGAGTTCATTCATTTGCATTTGAAAAATTTTCAGTTTTCACACGAAGTCACGGTGAAAACTAGTGTGTGTAGGCACATTCTATTTGTTTGTATATTCATTCAACATCATTCATTTCATGTAGCATTGTTCATTGGTGAGTATCCGACGTAACTTCTCGCACTTGAATTTTGGCATCACAGTGCGGAATCCCGTGCTGGATGGAAACAAGCTCTCACCTTAACTACAAGTTATTAGTGGGAGCTTTTAACATGCCATGAATCTCAAGCATGTCCCTTTTTTTCCAACATCGTCCACGTGTGGGATTTGTGGCCATGCCACTATTCGCTTTATTTGTATTTCTCGTAGAATATACATCTACTAAACTATATTTTTATCATCTAAACGTCCAACCCACATTTCCACTCCAGGTGTTTGTTGCGGTTTATTTCTTGGTTTGATTTTGATTTAGTTGTTGCAGAACGATTTTATTGGTTTACTTGTTGTAATTTCCAACCGAAAATAAATACCACAGTATATATTTATGTGCTTTTTTCACTTGTAATCTTCCCATAAATGCTTTCAAGTGATGTCGAATCGTCTAACTAAATCTGCATAGCTATTTCAAGAACGAAATAAACACGCTGGTTACCTTCAACAATGTATGAAATTGAGTTCAACTACATTTGATTCTTCGCGGAGTTATGTCGGGTATGGCTAGCGATTTAAAGGCATTGCTAGGAATTACACTTGGTTTTTTCAGCTGATATTCAAAAAATCAGTTCCAAAAACTTTCACTCACTTATTGACAGTGAGTGTTGTTGTCATTGGTTTAATTGTTTTTTTACTGGCGAACCTTACATTTCTACATGCTACTAGGGATGGAAAAAACGTTTTTTTTAACGACCCTGTTTTTTTAATAAATAAAACGGGTTTTTTCAAAAGCTCCCAGTTATGGTTGTGGGTCAACATATACAGGTACATAAGACAACTGGCAGTAGTTTGTGATGTTATATATAGCCACAGAATGGCTGTGGAGCCATAGGATAGCATTATAAGTGGTGATTTATGTCAAAAATATCCGCTTTATGTCGACTTCTTATGTATATCGCCTTTTGACGAATGTTCGTGACTTCAAGTGAAGTTGGGCATGGAAAAGTGCTTAAATAAGGTTATAAGAGCAGGCAAATACATTGGCAGTGATGTATCACACTGTACAGCTATATGGGGGCACATTGGCTGGATATTATATACTACACTAACACATGGTTTATTATGACATAGCATGAACAAATGGAAGGTTTCACACTAAAAATGCCTCAAAACCAATGAAAACAGCCACCAATGGTAATGTGAAATTGCGCGCTTGCGCGCAAAAAAATTGCAAAATACCTAGTCCTTAGTACTAAAAATTTTGGCTGCCGTTTTAAAAAAAACGGTTTCGATGCTTCTGTGTTGTTGTTTTTAAATGTTATTGTTTTTAAAAAACGGTTTAAAAAACACGGGCCACCCCTACATGCTACCACATACCAATAAGCTATAATACGTTAAGTGTAAAATACAAAATCCTACTGTTGAAGTCAAAGACAGTTGTGAAAGCCGGTATACTCCAGAAGTTGACAAAAAGGATTTTAGTTAGAAATCACTGCTTATAATGCTATCCCACTGTCTACAGTCATAATATGACCACAATAGACATAACAATATATTATGTACACTTAACATTCACACATTTTTGCTCTCTACCCCCATTTTGGGCAATTTGAAAAAAATCAGATTTTAATTTGTAAAAAAAAGAAACTAAAAATTAATAAAATCTAGAATTAAATTCCAACCCTAGGCGTCGCCCCTGCCGATTCTGGAAGTGCCCCTCTGGTTTTGTTGCCATTTTCATAATGATTCGCACTGGTGCGGTGCCCTTTTTATTGGTGCCTTTACCTCCTTTAGCACCAGTGGCAAAGTAAAAGGCACTGAAACAGGGGGGTCTGCCCCCCCCCCCCCAATTGGCAAAAGCTATCTATTGATCCCAGAAGCTGCTCAGCTATCTTTCTATCTTGAGGCAAATTTTAGCCCCCCTCGCTTCAAATCACTCAAATCTATTTATGTGGAACAAATTTTGAGCAATTTTTCCCCAATTTTTACTCAAAATCACTAAACCAATTTTCACTTTCAAAAACGCTATTTTCAGCTAAATACATGTTATACACCTATTTTTAGCTATTTTTACCACTTTTTCCTCATTTCTGCCTTCTGTACTCTGAAAAAGCCCATATACTTTGCCTCATGAGCGGGGTTGGTTTTAGTAAAATTATTTTTACTAAAATTTTATTTTTATTAAAATTGTACCTTATTTTATTCATGTTTTATTTTATTCTGAAATGTCATTAATTCAAAAAATGAAACCATTTTACAAAAATTTTACAAAAAAATTGTAATCTTGCATGCAAGGCCATAAAACAATGTGCATGCTAGAAGCATGCAGTTGAATACAAAAAAAAATTGAATATTGACTTGTAACACTAGTTGCGACATAGGTATCTTTAATTTTGACCCTTGCAGGGGCCGCGATGATACATAGCTAATTGCTCCTATGCTGGGAAAGATATCTAGAAAATTGTTATTTTTTGGGGGGTGGATGGCTTCAGGGGTTCAATATATTGGATTTTTCATGATATGGAATGACGAAAATGGTATAAATTTATATGTATTAGTGATTTTTAAGGTGAAAATATATAAAAAGGTGTGAAAATTTGCAGTTATGAGCCAAAATATTTTTCAATCACAACAATGAAAGCAACAACAAGGCACTAGTTCTGATAATTTGCAGCAAGAAACTTAAGCAACTGGATAGAAAACGTTTTATGTAATTTTGTATATACTCAAGGAATTGTAAAATTTATTTTATTTTATTCTTCAATTTTCCATTTTTTCCTGAGATTTTGCCAACCCTGCCCACGAGTAGGGTTTAGACGGGACCTGATGCCAGTTCCGCAAAATGAGAAGTGAGAAGTGAAATGGCAAAGGCGATCTAAAAGTGCAAAGGCGAAGTGAAACGGCAGATGAATTGGCAAGTGAAATGGCAAAAGCGAAGAGAAATTACTTTTTATTTTATTTTTTAATTCGCTTTTGCCAATTCACTTGCCGTTTCACTTCGCCTTTGCGCTTTTACTTCGCCTTTGCCATTTCACTTCTCACTTCTCATTTTGCGGAACTGGCCCCAGTTTTTCGGGCCAGGACCAGGACCAGAAATATTTTTCATTTAGACCGCGACCGGGCTGGCATTTTTTAAATTGGGACTGGGACCAGTACCCCGTCAGTCCCCGAATTTTGCCAAACAATCTACCGGGACCGTGGTCCCGTTTGAACCCTACTCATGTAGTTTTCACAGCATTTCTTGGAGAAATACTGAGAAAACAATCGTTCTTTTTTGAACAGTGGATTTTTTTGATCGCTGTCAACAGCAGTAGTCAACAACATTTTGAGTCTTTGGTAAACTCAAACTCAAAGTTCAAAACAGGTTTACAGTTTTCAATATTTTGGTGACGTCCCAGCGTGCGCAATGGCATGATAACAGGCGCCGAGCGGCATGACGCCATTCTAAAACTGCGCCATTCCATCACTATTGATGTCTATTGTATTTACTGTGGTCGGCGCTCTCAAGACTTTCGTGCGTGTTGCAAATGGGCGGGCTCCATCTGAACATGGGCTGACTTCCCTCATGACTTCTCATTTAAAATGTTGAAATCCCGAGTAAGTCGGTCAACATCAACGCTAATCGGGGCTCATAAACCGGAGCCCATTACATTTCATAGCGGGGGAAAAGCTCGTGCCCATTGCCGCGGCGCCGCTCCGAGGATCAAAAATCACTGCGCCGCTGCAAAATTGGATACTTGCATTAGCTTTGGCTTAGGCCCCGAAAAAGCTCCGCGTAATTGTGCCTCGCCGCGTGGAAATCATCTTTAAAGTATTATAAAGCTGATGAAAATACGAATGTAATAGAGTAGAGATCAAGGTATGGTTCGATCGCCGTGATGACGTAAATGGCTACTAAATTGAACTAATTTTCGCCTTCCGATGTGCCTTCGTCGGCGCGGGTGTTACGGTAATGAAGTAAACAATGGAATGCGTGCGCGCCGCGGCTGCATGTGCTGTCGCCTGGTGATAGCCGCTGGTCACTCTTGTTCTGTGCTATCCGCCATTTACGTTGTGTTTTGGCAATTTGCCATATTTTCTAGGTGTTTTCATCGTCTTCAATCCCGTGGCTACCATTCAATTGTTCAATCAAATAAAATACACAATCCGTCCGGGTTTGCGTTGTGAACATAAACATCTTCCCGTTTTCATTGTCGTGTTGTGACAGGCGCTCGGCAGAAGCCGCTCGCGTGTGTTTAAGCAGCGTACAGTGCACATTAATATGTATGCAATGTTTATGCTTCGCTAATTTGGGATGGTGCAAAAGTCAATTGCGGCTGTGACAACTGTCATTGTGGTCAACGATTGTAATTACACTGGTAATTATTTTTCCGCTGAATTTTGCTCGGTGCAAAAAGGCAACGGTTGTCTCTGGACTCTGGTTTCATGCCGAGCGTTGAAGTGAATAACTAAACACAGTTTCCGTTCAACACATCAATGATTCTGGAGCATCATTTTTGACCTCAAAAACTTCAAATCGAACGCAAAAACGTTTTCAAAACCAGCGAACTTCAGTGGTTTTATTGATCGGCCACAGTGTCGCGCGCTCGCTCATTCAATCTGCTTCAATCAATCGCTTTGTAACATAATTAATTTTGTGTGTCGGGCTGCAAACGCTGGTGCACTGCACCCCTGGGGCCTCGGGGCACAGATTTTATCGCTTACGTCATTCGGACCCGCTAATCATTGTGGTGGAGCCACCGTTTCATGGGCTAATTAAAGCTGGTATTATAACTGTCTGTGTTCCGGTCGCAATGGTGTTGATGTGAGCGACGGCGATCTCCCGCTAAGAGTTCGGAATGATATTAATTCTGCTGTTGTTGCGGTGAAGGTGAAGAAATTTGAATGGAAAAACTGTTTACGGTACAACGCAATAGTCACGTGTCTACAATATAAATCACATCACTGACCACTGTCGTCCCGTCACTTTATTGGTTGGGTGTTCTGTCAATTGGCTTTTTTCGCACTACAATAACTGCGTTAGCTCCACCCACTTTTTGCTTCCATTTCTACCTCTCAGTGGCCACAAAACCCGCCAGGTTGATTACACGCACTTTGGTTAGACGCCCAGCCCATAGCGGCCGGTAGAGCGACATGAATAGATGATCCAGCTTACAGCCTGGAATTGATGCGCCGCGGGCGCATGCAAGGGTCGGCGGCCGGCGCCGCTGTAAGCCTCGGCGGCGCGCGGCCGTGCCGCCCGACCGGCGCGGCCAGCTACTGTAAGCGCCGCCCACCGCGGCGACGCGCCGCCGCGTTACACTCAAAACAGCGCGGCGACCGCTGGCTTAGTAGAGCGACCAGAAGCGATCCCCGCTTAGAGTGCGCTTAGTGTGCTTTACCTCTGCTCAGCTCACGCTGCACTTGTGCCCGTGGCGAGAATCCGTGGATTGGCGAGAGCTTTCGGTGGGCCGTCGCGCGCGCGCACTACGCTATGGACGAGTCGGCGGCCGTGGCGGCGCTGCATGAATCCGCCGGTGTTTATGCCGGATTTCCCACTAATCTGATGATGGCGGCGGCGCAGCAGCACCAGCAGCAGCAGCCGCTGCCACAACAGCAGCAGCACATTGCGCCGTCGCCAACTTCGAACCAGCATCTTTTTTCGCACCAAACGCATCAGGGTCAGGTGGTAGGGGAACACCTGGGTCAGGCGGGCTCAGGGGTTGATGGACGCCCGTCGCCGGGCGGCGTGGCGCAGCACTATGCCGCGCTCGCGCCCTACGACACCGGTGGCCACTACCAGTTCAGCTTCATACCCGCCAGCCAGCATCACTCGTCGGCCATCTTGCCCAGCATCAACGTGAGCTTTGCAGTTACACGGTGTGACCGATCGGTTTCAGCATTCCTACTCAAAGTGTACCGCAGATCGGCGACATGGTGGACGCGCACACGATGTCCGCCAGCCGACTGGTCTACCCCACTGGCGGCCAGTCGCATCTGCAACTGCAGAACAGCGGCCACGCGTCCGGCTTGCTCGGCACCGGCGCGCACAATTCCTCGCCGCCGCTGCTGCACTCTGGCGGCGGCCAATTGCTGCACTCGTCCGTGTATGGTCATCAAGGTTTTGCGACTTCGAACAGTGCCGCGACCAGTCCCAATGCGGCCGCCGTCGCCGGTAGCCTTATGAAGACATGTTCGTTTTTGTGCCGCTTCGTGTCGCGCGGCGTCGACAACAACCACACTGACAAACTCGCAAATTTCAGCCAAGCTGCTCAAGTTGGAGCCGGCCGACTGCATGGTGGAGCAGCGCGGCGACGAGCAGCACTCCGGCGGCGCCGGCGGCGTCCGCGGCCCAGTGCAAACCAAGTGTCGCAGCGACGATGAGACCAATGCGGCTAATGATGGTTGGTGTGACATTGATTATGTTTGATTTCTTTGATCGACCACAGGTGTCGCTATAGACCTATGCCGTCGGTGGATCTTAACTAAATATCTTCTTTCGCAGCTAACACTCAGAGCAACGGCAACCAGAACGTGGCAGTGGTGAAACAGCGGCGACAGCGCACGCACTTCACCAGCCAGCAGCTGCATGAGCTAGAAGCCGTTTTCGCCAGGTACATGATCACTTACCTATCTTACATCGAGTGTACCGTATATCCTTGAATTACCCCCCGTGGGGTTTATTTTTTCAAAGTGGAAATTTTTTGGGGGGGTTAAACGGGGGTGCACTGATACGCACATCTCCCGTTACGCACATTTGCCCGTTTTTTTCACTTGACTGACACTTTTTTACGTGATTTTCAGATATGAGTGAAGTGAAAAACGCTGCGCAATGACATTAGTTAACTTTTTTCACTTTACTCATGTCTGAAAATCACTTGAAAATGTGTCAAGTGGAAAAAAACAGTGAAAAATAGCCATTTTTCACTGTTTTTTTTCACTTGACACATTTTCAAGTGATTTTCAGACATGAGTGAAGTGAAAAGAGTTCTCTAATGTCATTGCGCAACTTTTTTTCACTTTACTCATATCTGAAAATCACTTCAAAAAGTTTCAAGTGAAAAAAATGGGCAAATGTGCGTAACGGGCAGATGTGCTTATCAGGCCTGCCCCGTTAAACGAGGGGGTTTATTATTTCGCCAGAAATTTTTCGAAATCCCAGTACTAAATTGTTGTTTGTTACGTAGACAGACGTCGAGAAATGGAACAAAAACCGCCATTTATAGACTCTAGACTTAGGTACCTAGGTATATATGTACGTAGACGGTATAAACCCTGTTCTAATGTAACACAGTCATTGTTTTTAACGTGTGTTCTGCGTTTCCCGGATCACAAACCGCATTACGTCCTCAATACAGTAAATTTGGAGGGGGGGGGTATTTCGAGGGGGGTGGTTATAAATTCATAGTGTCCATTTTGAGGGGTGTATTTTGTTCCATCGACAGTTCATGCACTTTCTGGAGTCGATTGTTATTTTATAGTATACTCCGGTTACTTTACACCCTGCACGCGTGGTTCCCGCTGGAAGTGTGCCAACGATGGTTAACGCGTCCGAGTTTCATAAAAAATGACAAAATTGATTGTTGTTATAATGTTATTTATTAACACATTCACATCGATGAATTTTTTTCATATTTTTACGGAAATCGCATGATTTAATAATCATTGGCACACTTCCAACACGAGACATAAATCAGTGCGAGGGCAGAGTATCACGTACGCCGAGTATAGTATGTATTACCTCTAATAGCTTTCGACTAAAAACATTCTTCAGCTGTCTATGCATATGTGAAAAGAAACAATTTACGGGCTTTTCACAGTACTATTTTGTTCCACTTGTGTAAAGCACCGTATTTGCTTGAAAAATTCCCCCTCTCGCATAATCCCCCCCCTGTAAGACGAGTGAGGAAATAATAATCCCCCGCCCCTTCTTGACTAATTCCCCCCTTAAGAAATTTTATCGATTTCTTGTTCCCAATTTTAACAAAAATGACACGTTTTTGTGTTCATAAGCATATTTCGTGAAATGAGTTAATAGAAATATGCTTGAAAAGTGTGACGAAATAATAATTCCCCCTCGAATATCCCCCCCCTCAAAACGTCTCTCGAAATAATAATTCCCCAGGGGAATTATTCAAGCAAATAAGGTAAACACGATTACTTATGTTTTTAACTCAAATTTGGACGGACGGATTCCGTTAGGTTCACGGTTGATTTTTTGTAGTCCGAACTATTAAATTTACGCATGTCTTTTTGGCTCACTGTCAACATCTCAAAATGTGTTTGAAGCACTACGTGAGCGTTTCGTTGGGCTGTTTCATTACAAAGGATCCTATAATGAAAAGTACGTCGACATTATTTATTATTCTCAACCCCGAAAACGTCCAAATCTTAAATACCCCTTGCAAAATGTCAGAAATCACTGTCTTTTCTCACAGGAACCGCTACCCGGACATGGCCATGCGGGAAGAGATCGCCCTTTGGACCAGTCTAACCGAGCCGCGTGTCAGGGTTCGTTGCACAATATTTTTCACGCGTTTTCGATGCCACCGCGAGCATTTAAGTCAAATTAGCCGTGAAGTCATAGCGGCGCGCCGGCCGCTTCAAAGCTCGTGCCGCCGCTGCGCGGCCGCCGCGACGCACGGTAGCGATGTTTCAAGCGTCGACTTCATAAAATGTGCCGCGGCTGCACGCACTGAGCGCAAACAGCGGGCGGTGCAGCGTCGCCGCGGCTGGTAGAGAGTAGGGACGACCGCATTTCACGGCCCATCGAACACGAAAAGGAGCGGCCGGTCGGCGTGTTTGTGACTTGCGCCCTCGATGTCGCTTTGCAAGGATGCGGCCAGTCGCCGACGGTGCCGCTGTCATGATTTGCATTGCAACGCTAGTAATCGCTGTGGCTGCACGGCGATGGGGTGAAAACACAGTCATGAATCATTGCGCAATTGCCGCCGCGATCGGGCGGAGGTGCGTGGCGGCGGCGTGACACACGCATTGAATTCGTGGAGACGCAAAATCTTGATATTTATCTTGGTGTCGCTAGAAAGAAAGACTAGAAAAAAACCCCACTGATTCTCGAATAAACTGAGTAATGTCAATTTTGTCATGGGCATTCACACTAAACATGTATCTGTTCGTGGCCAAAATCACTGCAAATGTTTACGGCGCCACGTTTATTGGTGAACCTTGCTCGATATGCAAATAAGCTGAGTACAATTTGGCTGGCTGCTGGCTGGCTGCTTTGCATGGTGCTCTGATCCCAGGGATTAGTGGTCGTAACAAGCATGGGGATCATTTTGATAGTTCACTGGCGCCGTTTGAGCGGAAGTGACTTGCGATCATGTGCCACTGTAATCGCAGCTGTTCCACAATATCGCGTTATGGTAGCGCCAGCGACTGCCGACAAAATTTTTGCAAACACACATATAATTACATCGCGTGAATTTCACGAAGCAGACTAGCGGCTTGAGTGAAAAACAAATATACACACAAAAGTAAACGACCAATAGATATTTATGTATACCGCATATCCTCGAATGAGTGCCTAGGGGAGCTATTTTTCGTCAGTATTTTTTGACTGGAGACTTATTCGAGGGGCGGGTTATGCGAGGGGGTTATTCGAGGGAGGAGTTATTCCGGTTGAATTATAGAGGGGAGGTTTTATTTTTTCGTCAGAATATTATGTAAAATAGATCAATAGATCGTATAAATGAGGTTAGGTAAGTTAGTTACATAAGCGTCACATAGAATACAAATTCCATAATTCAAGCAATGAAATCAATACTAGTGAACATAAGCTGCAAAAATATATGCTTTTGAAGATCACAATATTTACATAAAAAGCTTGTTATACATAGGTAGGTATTACGTAAGTATTTTACTATTTAAGTATTTCTTTCCCATAAAAGGAGGCGGAGTTTTTCGACCGGTGGAAATATTATTTTTTCTTCTAACAGGGGGGTAATTGTTCAGGGGGCGGCTTTTTCGAGGATATATTGTAAAATGTGCGCTGTCAGCCAACATATTTAAGTAATACTCGAAAAACAACATTCAGGTGTGGTTCAAAAACCGTCGCGCCAAGTGGCGCAAACGCGAGCGGCACTTAGTACCGGCGGCCAGCAACGACCACTTCAAGTCGGCCGCGGCGCACCTGGCCGCGTTCGGCCCCACCGCCGGCATCGTGGACGACGCCGCCGCGGCGCACTCGTTCTACGCCAGCGCGTACGCGGGCGCGGCGGCCGCCGCGGCTGGCTGGCCGACCGGAGCCATGAGCCATTACGGCAACACGGCCAGGGGTTTTTATGGTGGTGAGTTCACTTTCAGCGAGTGTTGCTTGCGTGTGTGGGAGCTTGAGCAGCTGGTGAGACACCCATTTCTGTTTAGGCATGAAACCATCGACGTTCTCGTCGGTGCTGCAGCCGGGCGGCATGCCCACCGGCATGGGGCACACGGGCGCGCGCTTCAACTCGCCCACCGGCTCACCGATCGGCGACCTGGCGCACACGGTCGCCGCCGCCACGGCCGGCTTCCACATATCCAGCGGAAACTGCGGCAACGCTACAGCCAGTGGCACGTCGGCTGGGGGAGGCATCAAGCTACCGGTGAGCAACGGCGCTGCCAGCAGTTCAGACGGCAGTGCGAGCCCCGGAGCGCCGGCCACGGCGAAGAGCAACGCTGAGCTGGTCAGCACTTACAGCTCAGCTACGTCGTCCGCGCTCGCCGCCATGGCTGCTAACTTTGGCGCTACTTGTACGTCATTGGCACTTTAGTTATTGCCCTATTATTTCTACTTTGCATTTATGACCCAAATTCGCATCCGTAACGGTGGCAAACCCTCTGAAACAAAGTGGTTAAATTTTAATAAATTCAAAATGAGTTCGATTTTTACCAAAAAGTAGTTACTTAATTTTCAAATTCGGTTTGTATCGATTCAAATTATTCCACTAGATTTTCGAATTTCTCCAGTCAATTTTAATACATCTTGAATACATGCTTTACGGCCCTACAAGATGTTGCGCCAGACAGAGCCTTGCACATATTTACATAGGTAATTGTTTTGCTGAAGGGAAAAGATCTATGTGAAAAAAAAGTTTTGATTGCGTTTCTGCATTTCATTCATGAGTTGTCAACCCGAAAATTTCGAAAGCACAAATTTTTAAATTTGTGTATTTACGAAAGTGTTAGGTATACTAGCGGTGGAAAAAATATCTAAAGTAAAAAGTTAGCGAATTTCTATTTGCCATCGTTACGCATCCCCAATTGAAATGCCCTTCGCTAGATACCTAGATCTGTTAAAGACGCCTAGATACTTAGGTAGCACCAAGAACCGGTCCAAAAACCCAATTCCTCCATACGCTTTTTCCTAGACATAATTTATACCGAGTCACATTTCATTCAGTTTTCCTGCAATCGATCTAATTCGTAGAAAAAATGTTTACAACCATTCAGACAGGCGTAATTTTTTAGCAGTCATAGAGGAGAATTCCTAGACCATATTACCTCGAATGACCCCCTCCTCAAATTTTGCTGGCGAAATAATACACCCCAATGGGGGTATTTCGAGGTAATACGGTAGTGTGTTTTGTAGTTGCGATTGAATTCAAATGGCGTTCGTGAATGGCATTTAACGCTCTCTCTCTCTCTTCCACACTAAAATATACTCCATTTCCAATAGTCTCAATGAATGCAGTCATTTCTACGATAGTCATCATAAATTTTTTTGATAAATACACAGGTAAATGAACAGCTTTCTCAACGAAACAGTGTTCATGCCGTTAACTGATTTTCATGTGGATATCCCTTTCATCTGTGAGAATTTATATATTTATTGATCTCATTTGAATTCGTGAACTTTATTTGACACACCTGTGTTCGAAAACTCATTTCACAATTGATACGTAACCACACTTTATCCCGTAAAAATACTTTGAGACATTTGGCAATTGCTTTACGCGATATATGAAGTTAACGAAATGCGAATTACAAGAAAAAAATCATATCAATGGAATTTTTGCGCACAGTATTTTCTTCAATAAGCCGCTTGAATAGTTGCCCAGGGATGTCAGTAAAGTTAAATCCCTTAGAATCATTGATAAAACTCACACACCAGAATGACCAGTACATATTTATTTGTTAAAAAATTAATGATGGAATGGCTCCCTTTTAGGGCACCAGAGGGTGCTGCGTCAGGGTTCCCATTTTCTGCGGCTAAACGCTTGGCGCCATTTTTTCAAAGGTGCCATCAGCCATGTCCTTTTTAAAGATAATCATGATCGTTTCAAATCTATGCCACGTATTTATCAGCTTTACTATTCACATACTGTGTTTGTTCAATGAATCCTGTAGGTGGTTCGTGGAATCGTGGAGCTTCAAACGAAACAGCTCCCAAGACTAAAATTAACGAAAGAAAGAAAATGCCTGGGAGCTTATTTATAGAAAATACTGTGTGAAGGTAAAATTTTAACAAAGTGATGGCGTGTAATGATTTGGAAGTACGAATGAAAAGAAGGAATGCTGTGAATGCTGTGTATCCTCGAGTAAGTCCGCCGGAGAGTTATTTTTTCATCAGAAGTTTGTGAGGGTGACTTATTCGAGGGGGACTCATTTGAGGGGGAGGGGTAATTTTTTCCTCACGCCCACTAGATGGGGGGGGGGCTTATTCGAAGGGGAGAGTTATTCGTATGGGGACTTATTCAAGGATATACGATATGTTGACCATTAATGCAGAAGTGTTCCATCAGATTTTCCATTGTTTAGTAGAAAGTGTCTGTTGTCACACTTAAGTAAATACATTGTAAATACATAGCTTAGTCATGGCTGAGAATTTAGCAAAAATGTGCCAGACAAAACTAGGACAATAGGGCTAAACAGGCTACCCACACTTTTTAAATCAAGGCACTACACTGTACACATCTAAGTGATTATTTCAGTAGTTCACAGGCTACCCACACTTTTAAAATCAAGGCACTACATTGTACACGTCTAAGTGATTATTTCAGTAGTTCACATGCTCAACACACTCAGCTACTCTTTCACAATAAAATCAATCTCAAACCTTGCAGCGCTCAGCCTGGGCAACCTAACCCTGTACATTTTCTCTTGGATCCTGTTTACAGTGTGCGGTGTTTCTGGCCATAGCTCGTCCAGCATTCTCTCTGCATCATCAGCTTTCACATTGACCAAAATATTAGCCATGTATAGTTCCTCTGCCTCAGTTTTGCTGTTCTCCAACCAAAACTCTGCTAACTCCTTAAATTGTGCAGGCTCCAATGCAGTGCCACTTCGAAAGTTGATGTAGGCCTTTTCCATTTTGGGAGCAATCTGGATCACACGCTTCCATGTGGCCAAAAGCTTTTCTGATGTGGAGATCTTGTTCTCAGTGCCTGCATCAGGCAAACGTGTTTGAATATGTAAATATTTATATCGTCTTATCATAATTCTGGATATCAGTCTAAAATTGACTACCGTATTTCCTCGAAATACCCCCCTCAAAATGGGCACTATGAATTTGTGGTCCGGGAAATGCATAACAGACGTTCAAAACACTTACTGTGTTACGTTAGAACATCGTTTTAACCATCTACATCCTTATATAAGTCTGTAAAAACTTATAAATGGTGGTTATTGTTGCATTTTTCACGTTTCTCTCTCAAAATTTTCACTCTGAAAAAATAAACCCCCGGGGGGTAATTCGAGGAAATACGGTAAACTTTTTACTTATTTTCCAGTTCGAGTGAGTGAAAACTGCAGGCACCAATTGCTATACATCACACAAAATTTTTAGCTATGTTTCAATTGAAATGCAAAAGAAAACAGATAGCAGTGCTGCTAAAATATAACTTGCTTGTGGCATTTTCTTAAAGCCGGAATTAGAGCTCAGCGTCGATTCGACGTGAAATGACGACGTAAAATGACGTTGTGAAATTAATTACACGAGTGTGGATGATGCTACGGGTCTACAATTTTCTAAGGATAATATATGAATCAATACCTTCATCGTGTCCAATACTGAGTGTTATCAGCCACAACGAGAGCGAATTGAAAAATTCAATTTTTATCATTTCACGTCATCATTTTATGTCAGGTAACTAACTTTACATTTCACGTCAACGGTTGCTTGCAATTGCTTGCAATCATTCACATGAAATGTAAAGTTAGTTCCGACGTAAAATGATGATGTGAAATGATAAAAATTGAATTTTTCAATTCGCTCTAGTTGTGGCTGATAACACTCAGTATTGGACACAATTAAGGTATTGATTCATATATTATCCTTAGAAAATTGTAGACCAGTAGCATTATCCACACTCGTGTAATTAATTTCACGACGTCATTTTACGTCGTCATTTCACATCGAATCGACGCTGAGCTCTAATTCCGGCTTAACAGGGGTAACAAAATATGGGCTTTTCCAGACACTGCTTCAGGTAAATAATATCTGTTCCAAAGCAAATATTTTGGCTCACCAAGCCTCAGAACAAAAGCCTCAAGTGCACCCAGGACATCATCCTTCCACCCTTGGATGATTTCATGATAGAAGTCTGGGCCTGTGTTGTCTGTTACAGACTCATTCAATTCCACAATGAATATCTTCAGAACATTTGGCTGGATGCCATTCACAACATCTATCAAGATGGACGCTAAATCAACCCCAGCATGGGTAATCTTCTCCAGTACAATTGAATCAAATTTCCTTCCCTTAGTGTGAATCACTAGGTCTCTGAGTGCTGCTTCATCATGTTCGCCACCACTGGCAAGAGTCAGCAATCTCAGTGGCGGGGAATCAGTGTCCTGTGATGAAAAATAAGTTTTCAACACATTTTTTCAGTTTTCAAAGATTGGAAAGAACCCACATCACTGTTGGGATCCACTGGTGGTAATTCTTTCAACAATGATAAATCAAGTCTGCTGCGGACATCTTTGTCTAGGAACACATCAACCTTGAATGTGTTGGTGTTGGGCATCTGCAGGCATAGCTGATTGGAGCCATCGCCCTGTTTGTCAACCTGGCATATGAATGGCATATAAAAAGTTGTGTAATCACAGCAAAAAATGGGTTTGTGAGCCATGCTTCACGCACATCATTGTGAAGACACTTCACGACCCTGGCGCTTCCACACATACACTATTGGATACATTTAAGTGCCAGTGCCATAGTAAGAAGCGTGAAGTGTCTTCACGCAGATATTCGTGAAGTGTGTGGAAGCGCTAGCATGCTGCGTGTAGCGCGGGGAAGCATCAGCGTGAAGACACTAAACGACGCTTCACCACGCATCCACACACCCATTTTTTGCTGTGAATGCTTAGTGACGTAGAAAGTGCCAAGGCTTTGCAATTGGTGTGAAGCACCAATGGTACCACAGTAAAATGGCACAAAGCTGCTTTAGCAGTAGCACCAGGCACCAAGTGGCGGCAAAAAATGGTACCAAATAGAGTGAAATGGCACCAAGCACCAAAATCAGTATGGTAATTTTTGCTTTGGCATTAGCACCAGAACGCACCTGCGCCATGACACTTTTACATCACTGGTTATGTTGCACTTTAAACAATGATTGTGCTGTACAAACTAGTTTACTGCCAGTAAACTAAAAACTTGGCGAACTCATAAATCAACATTGAATTGCATTTGAGTTTACTGACATTTCGTCTTCATCAACTCCAGCTGATGGAAAGTAAACATAACTCATTCCGGTAAAGTTAAATAGTTTTGACGCTGATTTATGATCGAGTTAAATTTTTATTAGTTAGTAAACTAGTATATGCAGTGACATTTGGAGCATTTTTTGTAGAAATATGGTGATACTTATGGACAGTGAAGTCACAGTAAATATAGTTATGTTAGTAAATATTTCCATGTAAAAAATGTAAAATGTAAATGTAAAAAACGAATGGATTTTCTTACAGTGAATGCATTGTCAGACCATCTCCTTCTCGCAACATCCTCCAAAGAATCATTTCCAGTGTCAACTACAATGTTGGCTATATAGAGGTCCATGCCAGCTTGTGTTTTTGACATCCACTCATTGACAACATTAGCAAATTGGTCCTCAGAAATCGACTGGCCTCTTTGAACATTGATTAGCACTTTGGCAACCCTGGGCATGATATGCACCAATCGCAACCACATGTTTGTTGTGGCCTGTGTGATGTCATACGATGTGCTTGCTGAAGCGCAGAAACTGGCTGATTTCATCCACAGCAAAAAATGGGCTCATGAAGCGCATGGAAGTTGCGCGCTTCCACAGGCTTCCACCAACATCACGCGATTCTGGGTGAAGTGTCTTTCACACGCTTCACCTAGCTTCACCATGCACCTCACACGCATCCAAACATGTGGAAGACAGATCACCGCGCTGGCACTTCCACATGCTTGACTAAAATATACATTTGCACGCCAGCGCCATATTAAAAAGCGTGAAGTGTTTTCGCGCAGATTTTGGTAATTGCTTGTGGAAGCTTTAGCGTGCTTGGTGAAGCGTCGGGAGGAGTCAGCGTGAAGTCACTTCACGATGCTATACCGCACATCCACACCCCAATTTTTTGCTGTGATTCCTATAGAAGCAGACAAAAACTTGCTGTAGGTGGCCCCTGTGGCTGTATGTGTTTGCCAAACGCAAACTCTAAACCAAGGACTTGACTGACAACTCCTGAATCGAGTCCAGCAATGAGATTTGGATAAATCATTCCAGTGGGGTCTGTGGAAGCACCTTTAAGTCTGAGTAGTCTCAGCTTATCATTCTCTATTCCATTGATTGCATGGCAACAGGCGCTAACTGTTCCACTGTCTGCCTTTGCACAATTCATTATGCAGATTTCGCCAAACTTTCTGGAAACATGTGGATAAAGTAGCTCAGCAAGCTATAATAAATAGTTTATGGGTGACATGTTGGAAACTGTTTGGAACACATTTGATTTTACCATACTGAATCATTTTCGATCTTTGTGAACAGTGTTTCCTTCTGGTAAACTCAAATCTGTTCAAAACTGATTTACCAGTTTCTGAAATGTCAGCCATAAACTAGTGTAGCCAAATTGCTCTAATTAATTGTAAAGATCGGCTACCATTTTCTTCTAATAGAAGAGCACCGTTCTATTGTTTTGTCATCTTTGTTACCTGCCGTTCTATTGGAGGTGCCGTTCTATAGAAGACTGCCGTTCTATTCTTAACAGAAATATTATTCACAGATTTTTCTGAACATGGTGTTTTTTAGTGAAACATGAACCACATTTTAATATCAGAGCATCAATTCAAACAAAACCACGTGTTGAAAAAACCTTAAATCATATTTAGTTCTGAACACCTAAGATGTTCTCACCACCAATTTTTGTGTTTTAGCACTCTTCCAACATAATTTCTACCTGTCGTTCTATTGGAGGTGCCGTTCTATTGGAGGCCGCAGTTCTATTGTTGTCATGAGTGCAAAAACCTGTCAAAACCTGCCATTCTATTGGAGGTGCCATACGATTGTAGGTATGCCATTCTATTAGAAGAAATACGGTAGTTGTATCTATCATGAAAGGTGCGTGTTTCTAACCGACCTGCCGCGCATGTCAGCACCGAGCCGCCTGATGGCATCTGCGTCCATGCTGGGGCCATCTTCGGGCACATTGGCTGACAGCATGCTCTCGCCATCACCTTCCTCGATAGATTGGTTGCGCGCTTGTGTTGCAGTTGCAGGTGCGACGCGTCGAGGCTGCGGGGCAGACAGCAATTTGAAAATACGAAGCTTAAATATCTACAGAGAAGCGAGTCACGCAATTTGTCAAAAAAAAATGGCAGATAAAATTTGTAAAAGGTCTGAATGTGAATGTGTCTGGTAAAATGCAAAATAAAATTTTTTTACTGGGTACTGAACATTTTACATGTGATCCAGAATTAGTCTGACATTTTATATGAGACTTTACAGGATGGGGGCTTGGCCCCTGTTATAACCAGAACGCATGAAGTAAATCCCAACAGAATACATTCTACCGCGTTTGGAAGCTTTAGTTCATAACTAGTTCATAATATTGTTCATAACTTGTTTCATTAACTAGACATGTTACTAGACCTCGTCCACCCCCCCCCCACCTCAACACTACTTCCTGTCTCCATAGCAACCCTGCCGCCGGGCCAATTGCCCCTGCCCCGCTGAGTGTCGCTCGCCCGCTGCGCCAACTCCATCAGCGTGAAGTTGGTGGCGAACCCGTCGTCGGGCACTTTGTGCGACCGCCGGCAGTTGGGGCACGCGACCGTGCCCGCCTGCTGAGTGGTTGGGGGGTGCTCGCTCAGATTGTATTGTCTATGGTGTTTGGAACTTGGGTTGACTAATTAATGGAGCTTAAATTTGAGTATCGTATTTCTTCAGAATACACCCTCCCCCCTCAAAATAGCCACTATGAATGAATAATCCACCCCCTCGAAATCAGTGTAAATAGAATGTAATTGCCAAAAACTGCAGTTTGAAAACAAAACAATGACAGTGTTACGTTAGAACAGGGTTACCATCTACCTACAAATTTATTGAGTGTCAAAAAATTCTGGTGAAATAATTACCCCTGGGGGTATTTCGAGGGAAATACGGTAGCTCTTTCCATGTGTTTTCTGTGTTCGATAGAAGGCGTATCGTCAGGAAAAATCATGCATTGTTAACTCTGAACTTCTACCAACAAACGGACAACTTCTCAACTATAGATTCGATAGCATTTAACTAAAAAGTACCACATTTTTGTGTCTGCTAGCGAGTCGACCTTCACATCAGTCATATTTATCATAACCAAAAGTCATTATAAAGTAAGTCACACTAACCTTCGACAATCGAATAATGCAGGTCATACAAAGCGAATGGCCACACGGCAAAATCTTCGGCCTGTGGTTGTCATCGTCGTAACTGCTCAGACAAATTTCACACTTCGGCGCTTGAACTGTACCTTTGCTGTTCTTCGAACCCATCGCAATAATAATTGCTGTTTTAAGTAGGTGGTTTGTTAGAGGAATACGATTTTTCCTGTGTGGTATGAATAGGAGTGAAAGCGAAAAGTGAGCCAAAAATTGCGCTGAAACGAAAAATTATAATTCATTGTAAAATTAAATACATTAGAATGGATATGGGAAAGGTAATTTTCCCTCTGAAATGTGTTGTGAAGCAAGAAAGTATTATAGAAATTATTAGGTAAAATATCTTAGTCGTCGTGAACAAAAATCAGCATGAATAGTTTAAGTTTTCTGGTCATATTGATTTCTTGATGATTCAGTCAACTATTTACGTCATCAATCACGGACTAAAATTGACTGAAATCACCGTAAAATATGTATCTCTAGAAAAAGTGAAATATTGACGCTGATTTGCGGTCACGATGAAAATAAAAAACTACTGTCTTCAGTAAAAATTTCAGAGTCATGCCTTTATTTACTCCTATATTATAAATTTTACGATGGAGTTCAATTTTTAGTTTCCGCGCAATTGTTCGCAGGCTGTAAATACCCCCCTAACGATACGTATTAATTCAGACGGATTCACCAACAGCAGTGTGGTTGCAAAACAACCCTGCCAAAAAGTGGCGCTAAAAAATGTACATGGGTGGCGTGCATGTCCTCGCGTTAGGGCAGGTAAAATTTTCCAGTTATGACGAAACACGTCTCTGCACATTGCTCAGAATTGTGCAAGAGTACACGTGTAAAGTGCCGTTGTAAACAGCAAATGACGTTATCGCCTCACTCGATGCAGAATGCAGCCGTATTTATTTTAGGTACGGCTTTATTTTAGATAAAAACAAAAAAGGTAATAAAAAAAATGTTTACAGACGCAAACATTTACCAGCATACATCAACAATACATAAAAATCACACTATACATTTTCATAGAGATAATACCGTAACGTGCCGATCATCAGGAACATTATAGTTCTGGAAATGCCTGTTTCCAAGATTTAAAGATTTTTATCATATGGGTACCTATCTACATATCCAATAAAATACGTGAAAACAAAGTTACATTTCTACAGTTCTGGGATCAAATCCGCTAGCGTAGCAGTAATAAGCCATTTGAGAAGTGAGAAGTAAAATGACAAGTGAAAAGTGAAATGAAACGTAAAAAGTTTAAAGCAAATCAAAATGAGAAGTGAGAAGTGAAATGACAAGTTAAAAGTTAAAAGCAAATCAAAATGTGAAGTGAAATGGCAAATCAACGTAAAACTTTTTACTTAACATTTCACCTCTCACTTCTCATTTACTTTACTTTGCACTTCTCATTTTACTTTACTTTTCACTTCTCATTTCACTTCACTTCTCACTTCTCATTTTAATTGTTTTTTTTATCTTTTACTTGCACTCCCGGGCCCTGTAAAATGTCACCAAAATGCCAAATGACCTACCAAAAGAAGTGAATTTAACAACTGAACAATTTAATAGGATGGACACGTGGAGCGCACACTTTGCGCAGAATCCTAACATAATTGGATAAATATGTTGTGAAAAATTTCTTATTTTATTATTCCAAATTAAAAAAAAACGGAAAATTTTAATGAAAAACTGTATCACTTTTAGTTTACTATTCAGATGGGTTATGGTAGGTTTCCAAATCAAGTCTGATGTCCGCCGAGTATAGCTAATTCTATTCTATTTATGCAGTCAGCTCTATTCAGCCCGGGTAGATATTTGTGTAACCTACTAAGTAGATACATACATCATTGAGATGTGTCATGTAGAAAACAGCCTGAGGGAGAGCACAATCAGTGCAGTGTTCAGCTTGTACAAAACGGAATACAAAGTGTCTACAAAATACCGGGAATTGTTACACGCATGACGGTTTCCTAATCAGCGCGGTACGGTATTTTTACCCTGTATTTGAATACTTACAAAGTAGATATTTACGGACAAAGTATTCACGGTGATTCACTACGAGCGAGGCATAAAATAATCTGTGTTCCAGCGAAAATGTGACAAAATATTGGTTACGAAAAACAAGCATTGGGCAAACGCTGGTACACAAAATGTACTAAATTTATAGGTAGTTCACTTTGGCTACGTGCGATTATGATAAATAGGTCTTGTTTTCAACAGCGACATGGAACTTTGAATAAATTTTCAGAAGAAAGGACCTCCTTGGATAATTCCCTCTGTTGACCACGTGAGGAAAAAATAACTCCTCCCTTAATAATCCCGAATAACCCCCCACCCCTCAGGATGACCAACGCTGATGAAATTAATATTAGTTAATTGGGTAAAATAGGTAAAACTACAAATGGGACGTATTCAAGGTTATGCGGTACATATTTTACAGTAGGGTGTTTAAATGCGCAGTTTCAAGTTAAACTTCAATTTAATTATTAAATGTCATTTTGACATTTAATCATCATTAACATCGATAGAAAGGAAACTACAAACGCTCGTAAAAAATCTAAAGTAGATATTCAACTATTGACGTCTTATAACTCGATGCGTTCGCATTTCGATCACATCACGAAAGGTGCACAAATATTTATTGCGTGAGCAAAGCGACCTAAATATGGACCTTTCACATTACACACAATTTGCTGTCTTATGTTTAGTTTTACTACCTACCTAGTTTAGTTTAACAATTTAGACTTCGCCCACGTCTACTGGTGTGAAGAGACCCAGAACTTTGGCGCCAAGCGCCAAAAGAGCCAAGGCGCTTTTCCGACCCCCAGCGCCATGCGCCAGCGCCAGGCATTTTGTTCCTGGCGCTGGTAAAGAAAGCGCGATTGGCGAAACGAATTGGACGTATGTAGTGATGTAAAAGCGCCATGGCACTTTGGCGCTAGCACCAGGCGCCACAGCCATGGCGCTTTTACAATCACGTTCAATTTTGTATTGGATCCAGTTGGATAGAATTGGATGTTGTACGAACGAGAGTAAAAGACGCAGGATTTCCGTTGGCGTCACCGATAATGGCCGCGGAATGCGATTAAGCGACCGGAATAGCGTCTATTGTAACACATTGCCGCACCGCACACTGAAATTTTGCGTTCAGCGTTCGAACGTTTTCGCACGCTGAACTACAAACGCTGAAATCAAAATCTAACGAACACAGCGTTTTTAAAGCGTAAAAGTTCGGAATTTGCAGAAGTTCGCGTAATTTGCATGCGAGCTGCGTTTTTTGCGCATTAAAAACGTTGTGTTCTTTAGATTTTGATTTCAGCGTTTGTAGTTCAGCGTGCAAAAACGTTCGAACGCTGAACGCAAATATTTCAGTGTGCGGTGCGCCATTAGTTGACACATGTTGATAATGTGTGTGTTTGTCCAAAAACTGTTTTTGCCGACTCCCAAACTTGGCAGCCGGCGAAAAAGTTTGACATCGCTGTTAATATGCATAAAATGGGCTAAAAATGTGTAAACAAACAAATAAAAAGACGAAAATAGCGATAGTGAAGGTGAAAATAACAGAGCATATTTGAGTGATTTAAGCAAAAAATTGGAAAAAAATCGCTAAGACTTGAACGTGGATCAACGACTCGCGGCAACTTGGACGTGCGCCAAGCTTCCATACGTGACCGATCCTCCCGGCGCGATCACTGTGGTTTCGAAATTTCGGTAAAAATACAAAATAGGTAACTATACGCACACGATGCTGCTCCACTCGTTCGATTGTGAAGTTCTAGTCGTTTCTCCATCGCACGAGACATGATTCGATCGTTTCCAACCATCAACATCGTCGTCGCAACTGTATCGTCGCTGCAGCTACTGACAACAACAAGTATGTATTTTTTAATTGAGAAAACGATGCTTCTGTACGTATAAATTCAATCCAAACCCGAGAACCGGGGAGCCTTGCTCGTTGTCGCTTTCCACCATTCGGTACCTAAAAACTTGATTCAAGCTGTCTGCCGCGCGGCAAACGGGTGCGGCGCGCCGCCGCCGCTACTCGCACGATTCTGAGTACGTGAACGATGGCAGCGACGCGGCTGCAGGTGCGTGATTTCACGTGAATGTGTTCTGGCACTGTGCCAAGTTCATTGCCAATTCAAATGCAGAGGAGTCTTGTGTGAGCGGGGAGTCGGCTAGCGAGTCACCATTGGAAGGAGATAACGATGCGCCGCCAGAACTTGTAGAAATCCCCTGTGCGTCGTCTCAATCATCCTGCCAATCTACTGCATGTTAGTGGCTTCCAGTTTATTGCTATCAGACGCACCTAGGGTTGGCCGATGTTTTTATAAACGTTTTATTAATTTAAAAAAACGTTTTTTTTTAAACATGAGGTCCGAAACGTTTAAAAAAAAACATCGGCCAAAATTTTTGGTACTAAGCACTAGGGTTCAAACGGGACCGCGGTGCCGGTACATGGTTCGGGACAAAAAGTCGGGACTGGGGTGGTTCCGGTCCCGGTCCCGACACCCCAGTACCGGTCCCGACAATTAGAAAAGCCAGTCCCGGTCCGACCCCTCAGTCCCGGTCCCGGAATTTTATAGCGGTCCCGACAAGGCATGGAAAAATGACCTGTAGTGTTTCTCAATGACCTGGGTTTAAAGAATTATGTTGTTTTTAATAAAATGTTTTTCCAGGCTCCCAAATATAGTTACAATGTGGTCAACATATACACTTAAATATGTCAGACAAATAGCAGTATCTTATGATGTCATATATTTATATAGCAATATAATGGCTGTGGAGCCATGTTGTAGTATTATAAGTTGTGATTTCTGCCAAAAAATCTATTTTGTGTTGTTGTTACAAGTGTCTTGTCTAACTTGTTACATAAATACATAAATAGCTTTTCATCAAATATTCATGACTTCAAGTGAAAATGGGAATGGAATAGTGCTTGAACAGGGACATATCCAGGATTTTTGAGCGGGGGGGGGGGCTGCTTGTTTACGGGGGCCGGCGAGCGGGGGGGGGGGGCTCAGCCCCCCCCCCCCTAAATTTTTTCCCTATATAGGGACGGAAAGGTGTTTTGGCGCTAGCGCCATACCAAGGCGCCATGCCATGGCGCCATTGGCATTGGCGCCAGCGCTAGGAACCGCTTTATATAGATGTAAATATGCATACATATGCAGCAAAAGTTGCAAAAATGTGTTGATTTTCAAGGATATTTGTTTACAGGGACAGATCCGCCAAAAATACAACGTATGGGGAAGAAATTGCGCGTTTGTGTGCAAAAATTTTAAGAAACCTTGAAAAATGTACAGGAAAAAATTGCATTTTCTGGGACTTTTTAGGTCTCACCCCGGGAGGGGGGGGCTGCAGCCCCCCCCCCCCCCCGCCCCCCTGGATATGGCCCTGTGCTTGAATAATGTTATAAGAGAAGGCTCATACATTGAGAGTGTTTCTACACACAGTGGAGGTGTATGGAACAACATTGGCTGGATATTACCTACCAATACAGTTCAAACAAGACCGTGGTCCCGGTACATGGTTTGGCAAGTCCCGGTCCCGGTCCCGACAATTGAAAAAAGCCAGACCCGGTCCCAGTCTGACCCCCCAGTCCCGGTCCCGGTCCTGACATTAGAAAATTTCTGGTCCCGGTCCCGGTCTGAAAAACTGGTCCTGTTTGAACTAGGGTTGGAAAAAAAAAACGTTTTTTTTACTCGATGTTTTTTTTTAAAAACGTTTGTTTTTAAAAAAAAACGTTTTTTTTAATAAAAAATGTTTTTTTTAAAAGCTCCCAGATATGACCTTGTGTCAACATATATAGGTATATCAGACAGTGGCAATACTCTGTGATGTTATATATGACCATATAATGGCTGTTGAGCCATGGGATAGCATTATAAGTGGTGATTTGTGTCAAAAATATCTATTTTTTTGTCGATACGTTCGTATATCGCCTTATAGTCAAATGTTCATGACTTCAGGTAAAGTTTGGCACGGAATAGTGATGAAAAACAGTTATAAAAGGAGGTTGTTACTTTGGGAGTGAAGTTACACACTGTGGAGGTACATGGAAGCACATTACCTCAATATTATTTACTACACCGACATATGATGGCTTATTAACCCATGGTAGCATATATAAATGGATACTTTGATACTAAAAATGCCACAAAACCAATGAAAACAACCACCAATGTCAATTTGTGTGTGAAATTGCACGCTTGCATGCAAAATTTTTGCAAAATACCTAGTGTTTAGTACTAAAAATTTCGGTCAATGTTTAAAAAAAGAAAAAACATTTCGGACGTCATGTTTTAAAAAACAACAACGTTTTTTTATGATAAAAAACGTTTTAAAAAAACATCGGCCAACCCTAGTTTGTACCCTACTAAGCACTAGGTATTTTGCAAAATTTTTGCGCGCAAGCGCGAAAACAAGCAATTTCACACACAGTTTGACATTGGTGGTTGTTTTCATTGGTTTTGTGGCATTTTTAGTATCAAAGCATCCATTTCTTTGTGCTACCATGGGTAAAAAGGTGTCATATGTTGCTGTAGTATATAATATTCAGGTAATGTGCATCCATGTACCTCCACAGTGTGTAACATCACTCCCAAAGTAACAACCTCCTTTTATAACCTTGTTTGATCACTATTCCATGCAAAACTTCACTTGAAGTCACAAACATTCAACTATAAGATGATATATGAACATGTTGACAAAAATGGACATTTTTGACACAAATCACCACTTATAATGCTATCCCATGGCTCCACAGCCATTATATGGTCATATATAACATCACACGAGTATTGTCACTTGTCTGATAAAAACCCCTGATTACCATAGTTGGCAGCTTCGCATTTTTTTCATTCAAAAATCGCTACCCCCCAACAAACGTGGCCAGAAATTGAAGTATACAAAATATACTCCAAAGTGTCCCCCAACTTACTCATATATCACTGTTGGCTAAGTTCCAATGTGAGCCGTATAAATGGCCCACATTGGAACCTAGCCAACGGTTACATATTAGTAAGTTGAGGGACACTTTGACGTATATTTTGTATACTTCAATTTCTGGCTAAGTGCCAACGTTCGGGGGTAGCGATTTTTTAATTAAAAAAATGCAAAGCTGCCAACTATGGTGATCAGGGGTTTACCTATATATGTTGACCCAGGGCCATATCTGGGAGCTTTTAAAAAAAAACCGTTTTTTAAATAAAAAACGTTTATTAAAAAGACGTTTTTTTAAAACAAAGTTTTAAAAAAACGTGTTTTTTTCGAACCCTAGACGCACCACGCATAATTCAAAATGTCAATGTGCGTAGCACAAAGTCGATTATTTCCCGCAGCGCGTGGAGTGAACAGAGCTAGTAGGAGGACGACATTACGTAGTCAAGTGCGAACATCTAGCTCTGGCAGCCAGGCACAAAGTTCCGAGGGGCTCACCTCTGGGCGGTCAAGTAACCGATCGTCTGCCGTGCTGGCGCGTGGCTCCGCCGACGCCGATAGTAGGTTTGGATGCGGGTTGGAATTTCGCACTGAGGTAGAGGTAGGGATGCAGCAAGGATTTCTTGAATGGGGGGATTTTTGAATGGGCACAACTTCTCTAAAATTGTACCAGCGGTGTTGCCCTGTTGACCACATTTTTACGCGAATATAGAACATTTCACGTGACATGTGGAACTTTACAAGTGCTGTCGTTGTCGTCACGAAGAATCCGTGTGAACGGCTCTTTACAGTTGCGGTCACTTGAAGTTAATGTTTGAATATTACAGCATTTATCTCAACTCTGGTTATAGATCGTACGGTGGGGCGTCGTTCATCGAGGCACCAGCGAGCCCGCCAGCAGTGCGAATCTAATCGTTCGTCACTTTTTGTTGTTTTTTGATCGATTTTGAAACTTTTCTGATCGCTATGCAGCTTCGCGAACCAGTACCCCGTTAAACCCGTCTAGTATTGAAAATCAAAGTGGCAACGATACTGAAAGCCTTCAAAGCACCGGTAGTATTGAAAGTGATTTCAGCGACAGCAGCGTCGAGAATTTTCACGCTGAAGGTGAGTCGGAAAGCGGGGCTGCCGAAAAAATGTCGTAAAGCAAAGTTTTCCCAAAAACTGAGTCTGCCGAAAAGTTGTAGGCTCTTTTTGTTTCATATAAACTTTAAATACAGCCAATTCAACGGCAGCTCACAGGGGTCTCCTAGGGGGGGGGGGCTGCCCCCCCCCCAAATCGGCCAGCTATCTATCTATCCCGGAGGCCGCTCAGCTATCTATCTATCCCGAGGCAAAATTTTTGGCTACTACTCCCATTTTTGTCTACTTTTAACTGATTATTAGCGATTTTTTTTTCCTTTCTGCCTTCTTAACCTTCAAAAAGCCTATATATTGTGCCCCCGCCAGCACCCCCCCAAGCCCCCCCCCAGCCCCCCCCCCCAGAAAATTTTTCCAGCTATCTATCCCTCCGGAGGAGCGATTTGCTATCTATCCAGCCCCCGCGAGGGCCAAAATCCTGGAGACCCCTGAGCTCAATCATGTTCCCTGTTTTTTTCCCTTCATTTATCGGCAACCCCCCCGCCTCCCCCAGATTCATCGGGCGACAGTGGGCGACCCGGTTCTACCGTATCCCATTCTGACCGACTCGCATCGAGTAACGATTCCTCTCAGGACAGTGACGTCGGTGAAGGTTAGGTGCTCTCGGTACAGCTATCACTATCGCCAAATACACGTCCGTGCAAAATAGTAAATACTTTGCATGAGCATGATCAACATTGCAAAAAATTTCGTGCATGACATTTGGATACCATTAATGGGAGTGCCATCGGTGGGGGGGGGTGGCTACATGTGCTCGTGATGACCGCCCTGAGTTCATCAATGTGCATCTATTCTCAGTGTCGTAACATATTCGCTCTGTGTTTCAGATTTAGTGATTTTGATGATGAAAACGTGCACAATGGCACAAAAATTGGCGATTCTGAGCGAACATTGAAGCACTTTTTTGCATGTATTGCGGGCAGTTGAAAAGTTTTCAACGGTTTTACCGTTCAAACAAATCCTGTTCACAGAAGTCGGCGCGGAAGTTGACGTTGGCAGTGGACAAAATTCCGGTACGCACTCGCCTGTGCCCGACGACACGCCCAGAGTGGTCATTGAAGACCTGCCGCTCGGTCGAGTCGCTCGCCCTGCTGACCACGCTGAGGGTGGGTTGGCTGACAGATGATTCTATTGGCCACACTAGTTTTCAATGAAAACTTTTCATCCGAAATTTGGAAAACTCAAAAAATCAATGTTGAGCGCATTTGAGTTTTCTAGGCTGAGTCATTTTAAAGCTCCGTCAACTGTAGTTGACGGACAATTCATTCTAGAAAAATCAAATGCGTTCAACGCAGGTTCATGAGTTTTCCAAATTTCTGTTTAAAACTAGTGTGCACAGGCACATTGGTGTGGTGGTTCAGTAGATTTTCCGACCTTTTGAGTGGCTAGATATAAAAATTTAAACGCCATAGTGGTCAGATGGGTGAAAATGATACTATTTAATTGTGCTCAATAGTTAGGCGGCTTGATGATCCGACATGTTGTTTATCTGCCAGCGCGAGTGAGTAAAAATGGATATAAGAACGTGAAAATTATCGATTATGACTGAAATCGTGCAAAAGGTTAAAAAAATTCAAATCTTCTGCTCCACAAAAAGTTGGCCGTGTTATTCAGGCTGGAGCGTTTGCGGTCGGGTTTATAAATTCATCTGTTTGGATCCATTTAATGGAAAATGGCAAGTTAAATTACAAAAAACCTGCTCAGGGCGTTCCGCTGACCAACACGTCGGTGCGATGGACGATTCCGTGTTCACATCTGAGGTACATGTTTCCTAATGTGTAAAACGATGGCAAAATTTACTTTCCATCACTTCTCATCTCAGATGTCCCAGTTACCGGAGCAGAATGAGAATGAAAATGTGAATCACAGTGATGGGGGAAGCGTCGTGATGTTGTCCGACGACGAGCCGGACACTGGCGCCGATCGGAGGCGGCTGCGCGTCAAGAAAAGACATTCGGCCAGCGCAAGTAAACCTCAGATTTTGGCGCTGCGCCCACTAGTTTACTGCCAGATTTTGGTAAACTCGTAAATCGACTTTGGACGCATTTGAATTTACCAGAATGAGGTGTCTGTCAACTGTAATAACTCATTCCAATACACTTAAATGCGTTCGAAGCCGATTTATGATTTTCCAAAATCTGCCGGTCAGGGGTATCTTGAATTTCGATCCTCTGAGTGGTTGGATAGATAGCAAATTGCTCCTCCGGAGGGATAGATAGCTGGAAAAATTTCTGGGGGGGGTTGTGGTGGTTCGATATATAGGCTTTTTCGGGGCATAGAAGGAAGAAAAGGGAGATAAAATCGCTAAAAGTAGGTGTAAAATAGCTCAAAAATGGTATACAAGAGCATTTAGTACTAAAAATAGCTGAAAATAGGCAGATAGGAACCAGAACTATGATTTAGGAAGTGAAAATCTATAAAAAGGTATGAAAAATAGCGATTTTGAGCGAAAATTGGGGTATAGTTTCTCAAAAATCGCTCCAGATAGGTAGATAGCTGGGCGACTTGGGGGGGGGGGGGGGGTTTAGGGGGTAGTAGCCCAAAATTTTGCCTCCGGGATAGATAGATAGCTGAGCGGCCTCCGGGATAGATAGATAGCTGGGCGGTTTGGGAGGGGGGTAACCCTCCCATTCGAGACGACCCCTGCTACCGGTAAACTAGTTGCGCACACGCTTTGTGTTAATGATGTCACTTTTCGATAGCCAATATTCATTTTTGAGAAATTTATCCGATATTTGATGGGATGTAGAGATCGTCATTTAAGTGATGCATTCGATTCTAGAATTTTTGACCGATAAATTTTTTGAAAATCAGTTTCGCAAAATAAATTTAAAAAACTCCAGCTGTGGTGCCCGTAAATGAGGGCGAGCCGAGCACATCGACGGCACAGGGCACCGATTTGAATGCATCACGGGGACACGACGAGAGTTCGGTTAGTGATTTCCTACTTTGCCTGACATTTACTCTTCCGATGTCGTTAAGGCGGAGAACATTGCACGCTCACCTTTCCAGCTGTGCATAATCTGCTACGAGGAGTACACCGCATCGGGTCCACACAGAATAGTGTCGTTGGCTTGCGGCCATCTTTTTGGTCAGATATGCATTGAGAAGTGGCTAATGCCCGGCAACAAGCAGCTTAAGCAGTGTCCAAATTGCAAAGCCAAAGCGTACAAGCGCGATATTCGAGTCATTTATGCTCAAAAGTTGAAGGTTGGTGAAATGTAGTAGTGCATTGATGATATTCATTTACCGTATTTCCACGAAATACCCCCCTGAGTGAGCGAGCTTATGAAATAACCCCCACCCCTCGAAATACCCCCTTAAAATTACCCCCTCAAAATTTGCATCGCGAAAAAATGCACCCCGGGTGTATTTCGACGAGATATGGTATTGCACGATTGTTTGAAGCTTGAGTTTTTTCCATTTATTTACTGGCCTGAAAATTGCAGGCCGTGGATAACTGCGAAGTGGAACAACTGCGCGCCGCACTGGATGTAGAGCGCAGGCGGGTGCAGCAATTGGAAACTGAGAAAGCTCAAACTGCTATGCTCATACAGCGACTAAACGAGGAGTGAGTGCATCTTGTTGAAAATGGCGTCTAGTAAAAAGCTGTTGTAGTATACTCGGCGGGCATCACACTTAGTATGGAAACCTACCATAACCAATTTGAAAAATGAACCAAAAATTATACAGTTTTTCATCATAATATTTCGTTTTTACTATGAAATTTATCACGGGATTCTATTTAAATTATGGAAGGATTCTGCTCATGCTATGCGGTCCGCCGAGTACACCAGTTCAACCAATTCCATTGCGTCGTTGACACGCAGACGGTCGCACAGCGACTCTGAGCCAAGTTCGAAGCGCAGCCGTCTCTCGGCTGAGATGTCGTCATCTAGTAGCTCCGCGGTGCGGCACCGCGTTCTCTTCTCCATGGAGCTAGCCACCGAGGTGAACTTGGACCGCGAGCAACAGCACATGCACAAGCACATGCGCTGCATGGCTTTCGATAGCACGCTCAACGTCTTGGTGGTTGGGAGGAATGGCAAAAGTGCCATATTTCAGTCGCATGGATACAACAAGGTGGGTTGAACCATATGTTTTGTCAGCTGTGTTCGCCATTTGTAGGGTTCAAACGGGATTCCTATTCCCGAATTCCGGAACATTTCGGGATTTGGTAGTCAATCCCGGTAGTGTCAAAAATGAATCCCAGTACCGAAAATATTCAAATCCCGATCCCGTGACCCCAATCCCAATCCATACGATAACAAAAGTTTAAAAAAATACTGCACTATGAAATGTGAACGGGAATTTCCAGTGTTCATTTTATACCACTTTTTTGGCATCCATGTGTTTTTTAGATCAAATCAATTCAAAAACCTCTAATATCATGACGCTGTCTAATCCAAATCCCGATCCCGAAATCTCAAAAATGAATCCCATTGAAACCCTAGCCTTTTGTAACGTTTAATCGTATGGCACGCGCTCGCAGCTGGGCATTGTCTTGCACAACGACGGGAAGCTGGCTGCATCATTGCACCGGCAATTTTCGTCCATGCACAAGTTGAGTGTGCGCGATGCCGCTTTCTCGCCCAGCCACGATGGCAACCTGCTGACGGGCGCGATGGACAAGGTGCTCTGTATCAGCTCCGTGCTCACCGGTAATCCCATCAGAAAGTTGGTGCTCGTTAGCCTGTCTGTTTACTACTTTTTCTTGGTTTGCGTTTGCGGTGTCGACAATGACGTAGCCTCCCTAGACATGTAAACCCGCTCGACATGTAGACCCGTTGCAGGGTCTCTAATAAGGGGCTTCTCCAGCTCGGCCAGTTATCTATCTATACCGGAGGCCCGCTCAGCTAACTCTCTACCGCGAGGCAAACTTGTTGGCTACTTTCCCGTGAGCCCCCCCCCAAAAAAAAAAGAAAGAAAAAATCGCCCAGCTATCTGTCTATTTTGCGTGGAGCAGATTTTGTGCGATTATTCCCAAATTTTCTCTCAAAATCGTTAATTTTTGTTCCTTTTTGTCAATTTTTACTTTAAACCGATAATGGGCTGTTTATAGCGTCTCTAGCGGTACCGAAAAACTGTTGTGATTTTCTCACATTTTCGATTCGAATTTTGAACCCCCCTCACTTCAACAATCCCTGTAATAACCACTTCCAGGTTCACCCTGCCCTCCACCATCTGGTCTGTGTGTTGGTTCGGCGGCACGGCGGCCGTGTGTCAACGTTACGCGCTGGCCGGCTGCGCAGACGGCCACGTGTACCGGTGCGACCTGGAGCACGTGGTCAACGTGGACGTGTCCAACGAGGACTCCAACGACGGCGACTGCGGCGCCGTGTTGTGCGTCACCAGGCGCTGGCCGCTGCCTGAGGAGAGTGCGGCTAATATGACGCCAGTTGTGCAGTTGGCTTGGCTCCAGACTGGAAGGTAGGCTGGTGCATCTCGATTTTTTACACATGTTCATGGTTAAAACGGGATCGCGATCCCGATCCCGAATCCCGATAATTTTCGGAGTTCATCGGTCCCGATCCCGAAGCGCCAATCCCGATCCCGAAATATGAAAATGCCAATCTCCGTCCCGACCCCGAAAATTTTCAAATCCCGATCTCGGAAAATTTAGAACAAAAGATAAATAAGTGAAAGAAATGACTGTTTGCACTGAGAAATGTGAACCGAAATATCCCGTGTGCAGTGGCGTAGCCAGGATTTTTGAGCGGGGGGGGGGCGGATTGTTTACGGGGCCCGGCGAACGGGGGGGCGGCCCCCCCCCCTAAAATTTGACCCCTATAGTAAGGAACTTGCGCCATGGCGCTGGCGCCATTCGTAGGCGCCACGCCATGGCGTTGGCGCCATTCGTAGGCGCCGCGCCATGGCGCCATTGGCGCCACAAACTGCTGTAAATGTATGTATTTTACATACATATACAGCGACATGGATGCAAACGAGTGCATTTTCACACAGCTTGAGGCAATCGCGACCTGTGAAGTAAAAATGGCTGTGATGTTAAGCAAAAATGCGCGCTTGCGCGCAAAATTTTTGAAAATTGACCCCAAAACCGTTGCACCAGAACACATTTCCTGACATTTCTATGTCTCACCCCGGAAGGGGGGGGGCGGCCGCCCCCCCCCCCCCGCCCCCCCCTGGCTACGCCACTGCCCGTGTGACTTTTAATGCCATTACTCTTTAGTTCAAGTCTGTTTGAGCCATTTTAAAAAAATTCTAGAAAAATCCTCCGTACCAGAACTTTGGCCAAAATCCCGATCCTGAGGCCAGGATCGCGGGAAAATCCCGATACCGATCCCGAAAACTCGAGATCCCGACCGCGATCCTGGTCCCGTGACCTCAATTCCGATCCCGAAGATTCAAAATGCCCATCCCGACCTCGAAAAGTCAATCCCGCGTGAACCCTACTCTGTTACCTGTTATGGTTGTATTTACTTTCCGTTATAAATACGCGATGTTCATAACTTTACAGCGAAGGTACCGCCATGCAAGGACTGATCGTTGCTCACCTGAGCGCTGTGCACTTCTACGAGTATCTTGGCACTATTCTCCATTTCAGACCTTGTGTACTCGATATTGGGGATGGTGTGTTTCTTGCAGCCAAATTGGCAAACTAATTAAAAAATTGTTAATTTACGACACCCAGGAAAAGTCAACAATGTTTCTTGGACGCCCAATTCGTCGGGGGATGCAAATATGGTGGTTACATTCAAGCCGGGCGATACGCATCAACATGTCAGGCACAAGGTCAGGCTTTTTGCCACATCCATTTCTTACGTATGCCATTTATTGTGTTGTAAATATTTCGATTACAGGTTTACGTGCTGCGCCGGTCAGATAGCGGTGTCATTGAATCGGTTTACTCTCATACGTATCACGGTGGGGATCGCTACAGCTTGCTAACTAGGAATTTGGCTTTCAACATGGAGCTGCCCAGCACTTGTTCTGCATATAACGGAGCAGGGACGTATCCAGGATTTTTGAGCGGGGGGGGGCTGCTTGTTTACGGCGGCCGGCGAGGGGGGGGGGCTCAGCCCCCCCCCCCCTAAAATTTTCGCTAAATAGTGGCGGAATGGCGCTATGGCGCTGGCGCCATTAGTAGGCGCCACGCCATGGCGCTATTGGCGTTGGCGTCAGCGCCATGGAACGCTGTATATGTATGTAAATATACATACAAAACAGCAAAAAGCACAACATTGAGTGTATTTACAACGATTTGCGGCCACATGGAGCAAATCAGATGATAATACCTTTATGTATGGTGAAGAATGCGCGCTTGCGCGCAAAATTTTTTACGCTGACGTTGAAAAAGTCGCATTTTCCGGTCACTTTCTGGTCTCGCCCCGGGAGGGGGGGGGGCTGCAGCCCCCCCGCCCCCCCCCCCTGGATACGGCCCTGTAACGGAGAGACACCGTATGTTATTTGATAAATATGTTATTGTGTTATTAAAATATGGGGTGTTGCTCGCTTTAAATATGTAAATACTATTGCGAGCAAATATAAAAACCCAGGTGCCAATCCCAAGCTGTAAAGTGTAATGTCAAGTGTAATACAAATTTGCCAATTGTCAATTTGCCACTAATGAAATATTTCCTTTTTGTGTTTTGATTAACATTTTACATGACATTTTACACTTGACTTTTCACATTACAGTGCTCGGGCGGAACTGCCCCCAGCAGTTCTTGATGATATCCTACCCAAAAAATATCCAATAAATCTTGTTGAAGCTGATAGAACCTGAACCACGTTTTCAGGTCATCACCCGTCCTAGCGCAGTGCTACGTGGCGTTCGACGAGCAGCAGCGGTCGCTGGTGCTCTACTGCCGCGACAGCCTTACTGGCGGCGTGAAGAACTACGTGCTCAGCTCACTCGACGTGGCCGACTGCTTGGCAAGGCTGCGGCTGTCCAGCCCCTGCGAGGTTTGTGTCACAGCCGCACCCTGTATTTTTTTGTTGGGTTTGGGATGGGTTTGTTTGAGTGAGGTTGAAACATCAACCTGAACACGACGCCAAGCGTCGTGGATCAGTGCCATCAATTTCTGCTAATTAGATGTATGGTTTTCGGGATCGGAACTGGAAAATTGATTTTTCGGGCTCCCGACTGAAAAAAGTTTACTGTTTACTACTCTGTTGTTAGCGTCAGTATCAGTATCTTTGCCCGTTATTTTTATTCGTCGGGGTCTGCATCTCAGGTGATGCAAATTTGTCTGGTGGGCGCGATGCCGGGCGCGACGGACACGTTGTCGCGCGTCATGCTGGCGGTGCTGGTCAGCGGTGTGGTGTACTTTGTAAGAGTGACCGCGCGTGTTCTTTGAGATTTTGTGATGTATTGGTAAGTCAGGTGGGTCCCTTATGTGGCTTTAAGTCAACTTCCAAGTTTCTATTAAGGTATTGATTCGCTCCAATACCGTTGAACAGATCGTTCCAGAATCGCTTTGCACGCAATATATTTTCGTTCAGTAGATTTTTAGATCTCTGAGTAGCTGGATAAGATAGCTGAAGGTTTACCGCAGGGTAGAGTTAACTGAAGATGTGAGCGTCCACAAAGCGAGCTTTTCTCTGGTTGAGGTGTTTAGGCGCCGAGATTAGCCAAAAATTTTGTCTTTTTCGACTTGGACAACAGAATGATTGCCATTGTTTTAGACACAAGTACACTTTTTTGAGAGTTTTTATGGGCATGTATGATGCCTACTCAAGGCATATTTTTACAAAAGCCTTGACTGCTTCCGCTAAATTGAAGTGCATTGTCCGCTGTATTGTTGTAAAATTTCCTGTATCTATTTTACAGCTGCCAATGGGCTAGGGCACAAGTGGGATAGATAGCTGAAAATTTTAATTTTTGGGGTAGATAGATAAAAAGGTTTTTCGGCGAGATAGATAGCTGATACTTACTGGTATGTCCTCCCTGCTCAACCGATGTTTTGTCGTGATGTTGTCTTTTTTAGATCCCGACCGTTTTTCTCAAACTATTTTTGCAACTGTTACAGGTGTTTGGTTTTCGTGACGCGCTTTCATTGTTACTTCATTTTGAGTATTTATGAGTAATTTTATAATGGCATAGTGTACTGAGACATGACAAACGGTGCCATTTTTAGAAAATGTTGTATTGGCAAAATTATATGAAGGTATAAAAAGTGACAAAAAATTATTAATCAATTCAACTAAAAATTAAATATTTTCAACGGAAATATGATCATTAAAAACAGCATAAAACGTATGGAAACAATCTATCGGCTTTTACAGCTATTTGCAGTCGGACGATTTTTTTACTTGACAACATCACTCGACATTCACCACAATTCTGAGGCACAGTTCGATCGATTTTTGTGATGGTTTTGTTTGAAATTCCATATGGATACAGGCCTCCATATTTTTCATTAAAGAACTCAGTCCAATGCTTGTGTTATTCTGGAAAATACCTATACTCGGCGGACATGATACTCTGCCGTCGCACTGATTTATGTCTCGTGTTGGAAGCGTGCCAAGGATTGTTAAGTCATGCGATTTCTGTAAAAAAGATGAAAAAATTCATCGATGTGAATATGTTAATGAATAACATTATAACAACAATTAATTTTGTCATCTTTTCATGAAACTCGCACGCGCTAACCATCGTTGGCACACTTCCAGCGGGAACCACGCGTGCAGGGTGTAAAGTAACCGGAGTATACCGGTATTTACATTTTTTTGGCAAATTTCTTGAAGAAGTATTTTTTCAATAATTCATCTAATAAATATGTTATAGAGAGCTATGTAAATACGGTGACCATAGAATTCATATTGCATTCAATTTGGAAAATTGTTCGAATTGTATAAATTGGATATTTGTGGAAAATTATGTCGGGTGAGAACCGGATTGAACCACAGAAATGGATTGTTTGAGCATTCTGCATCTGGGTGAAACTGCTTATGTATTGACGCTTCCGTGGGCATTAAGAGATCGTGACGCCCCCCCCCCCCCCCCCGCTGCTAACTGGTGATCTTCTAAATTCGCGTCTCTTTGTGTAATAACTTATAGACCTGGTGCCAGTTCCGCAAAATGAGAAGTGAGAAGTGAAATGGCAAATGCGAAGTAAGAGCGCAAAGGTGAAGTGAATTGGCAAGTGAAACGGCATAAGCGAAGAGAAATAACTTTTTATTTTTATTTTTTTACTTCGCTTTTGCAAATCCACCCGCCGTTTCACATCGCCTTTGCGCTTTTACTTCGCCTTTGCCATTTCACTTCTCATTTTGCGGAACTGGCCCCTGGGTGCACTAGACCCAGGACTAGAATAGATTACAAACCAGCCTTTGCCTTTCCTTTGCGAAGGCTACCAGTCCAAACTTTTGAGAAAATTTATGGTACTCTTGGAAGGATCTTATTTTTATTTTTTTATCTAAATTTTAATTGTACACATTTTCCAAATGTTTTAAAATTTCATGGAAAGAATCTTCTGATTTTCATTACATGTACTTTTTATTCCAACTGCACAAAAGCCCTTAATGATATTTTTAATTTTCGAATATTCAAACCGTACTGCACACATGCTGGCGTTGGGTGGGAAGAGGCATGTCCGTCAATTGATATTATTCTGTCAATATTGACTGTCAATTCTGTCAACTGTCTATTGAAAATTTATTCAGCCATTCAACCCCCACCGAAATGTTTGTAAATACATATGTCATTACGAATACCGTTAAGTATGGTCACAGGGCTCTTATTACACATAAATTTTATGCGTTAATCACTGCGCTTGCTCAACCCTGACATAACTGTGCAACGAACTTGACGTGTTTGTTGCTGGAATCACCGGAGACAGCACCAACCTTCTTACCGTTCTAGTATTCCTCGGTATTACACCTGTCACGTTTATAAATACTGCATTTGCTCGAAATACCCCCCCCCCCGTGGGTGATTGTTTCAGAGTGAGTATTTTGAGGGCTTATTATTTTACCAGAAATTTTTTGAACTCCCAGTACTAATTTAGTGTTTGTAATGTACGCAGACGTATAAAAATACAACAATGGCCCTACACACACTAGTTTTCACCGTGACATGTGTGAAAACTGAAATGGCCACATGGCGACATTCAGCCTACTCTTATTGTGTGCTATATGTCTTCTGGTTTTCAAATTTTTAAATTTAACTTTTATTAATGTAAATTCAAATTTAATTTAAATTAAATCAGTCAACCGTGTTCATAAATTTGCATTTTAAAAAATTTCAGTTTTCACACGAAGTCATGGTGAAAACTAGTGTGTGTAGGCACATTGGCACCACACGCTAGTTGACATCGACAGCAAATGTCAACTGGTACCGACCCCGATTCAAAGCTTACTGACTAGTGGACGAACGATTCAAACACAATATTTGAATTAGGAATGGAACAAGTTGACATTTGGTGTCGATGTCAACTAGCGTGTGTGGGGCCAATAAGCACCATGCATAAGAGCCTAAAGACTTATATTAAGTATAAACCCTGTTCTAACGTCACACACTCATAGCTTTAACGTGTGTTCTGCATTTCCCGGATCACAAACCGCATCTTTTGTAATTTACGTTCTCTTTACACTCAATTGATGGGGGCTATTTAGAGCTTTTTTCATAGTGGCCATTTTGAGTGGGGCGGTATTTCGAGTAAATACCGTAACATGGTTCACGTTCAACCGAAAATTGCAAAGCTGATAAATCTGTTTGTAAACACATTAGAGTTTACCAGCATAAGGATTCCGTCGACTTCATTCGCGCGGAGCTGAAAAATGATTACCTAGTCATGGCAAAACACAAACGTGTTCAAAACAGATTTATTAATTTGGAAAATTTCAGTTGCGTGCGTGGGGAACAATCGTGTCGATATCAACCAATACACATTTACGCAATAAAAATACCTGAATAGAAACGATCACTTGCCCAGTTCATTGGTTATAAAATTGGCCGCCGAATCGGCCATTTCCATGTTGTTCGGTCTGCACGTGGTCGACATCAATCTGTGGCTCTGTAGCGCCGTTCTGGCCGCCTCGCCCAGCCCGCAGCAGCGATAAAACACTCGGCGATATTCGCGTTGGAATTTTTTCTTGGGTGGGGGGTTTGAGGTATAGATTTTTTAATGAATTATTGTCCAGGGGTCTCCTAGGGGGGTTACCCCCCCCAAACCGCCCAGCCATTTATCCCGGAGGCAAAAAATTTGTCTACTATCCCTTCCGGAGGAGCGATTTGCTATCTATCCAACCCCCGGAGGGCCGAAATCTAGGAGACCCCTGATTGACTTAATTGTCAATTTTTGCGTAGCTAGACTCACATTATAAATTCCATAGATGATTGGGTTTATGCACGAGTTTGACATAGCCAGGCAGTGCGCCGTCATAAATATGACATTGATGTAGTAGAAGCTGCAAGTTCAATCGGTCACTTTCAAAATAACAATTTTCAAAAAAGGCGCCAAACGTACACATTTATTCTTGGTCTAATCTCACTGAGCAGCAAGTACGTTTCATAAGGCAGCCAGCAGAACGTGAATAACGCCACGACGATCACTAACAATTTGACCACCTGGGAGCGACCGTCTTAAAATAAATATCCTTGTGCGTCGGTTCCGAACGCCTTACCTTCCGTCTGTCCTTGTGGAAAGTCCTGTGGACGACGCTGGCGCCTTGTATATGCAAATTGTTCTGCTGTAGCACGCTGGCGCTTCTGCTCTTTTTTCTTTCGCCATCCTGGGGGCACTCATAGACCCGGCAAAATGCTATGTAAAATGTAGAACGTCATGCGAAGTGACAAAAGTCGTGTAAAATTCCCTGTAAAGTGGCAAACTTGTTTGCCACTTACCTACATTACTTGGCAAATTTTACATACTTTATAACACTTAACATGACAGTCTACATTTCACAGTCATTCAACCGGGTCCCAGACTGACACCTGCTTGTGCTCGTGCGGCTTGGCCAGCCACACCCTGTACGCTATGATCACGTAGGCCCCGTCGACGATGATCAACGGCACGAAGTACTGTATGATGGTGAGGTAGATGTTGTACCAGGTCCACCAGGGCTCGTTCGCGTGCACGGGCAGGCAGCGCCAGATTGCGTGCGCCGGCACTTCAGACGGCAGCGCGTTCAACTGCGGCTTCTCGTTCACGAACGCCACCGTTCTAAGCGGGTGGGGGGGGGGTTGTCGGAGGAGGGCAGTTGGGGTGTTTGGCTCAGAGTTGGAAAAACGTATTTACGTTTACCCGAAATACCCGGTTATTCGGGTATTTATATTTACGTTTACGTTTACGTTTTCCAAAAATACCATTATGTTTTGTTACGTTTTCCTGACCGAAATACCCGGGTACTTCGGAAAACGTAAAAATTCTGATATTTAGGTGTTCTAGTGGCTGCGCCCTCAGCAGAAACTGCATATTGCCATGAATTCTCTACCGATTTTGATGGTTGACCACTTAAAATGGTCAGAATGACGTGGCGATCACTTTAGTCCCGCTATTAGAATGAGTAAAAACAACACCTCAAATATTTTATACACTCCAATACATAGCCACTATTGTCCACTGACCGGAGTAAATGCCGTACATAAAAATGCAACTGTATTTTGTCATAAACTGACAATAAATTATGAACAATATAATGAAAGAAATGTAATATTTATGATAAAAATTCAACACAATTTTAGGTTTTGTCTTCAGATAGGTATGGCAGATGTTACAGTATATTTGATGAGACATTTTTCCAAAATAGGCTAGGCTAAACAAACAGTTTTAAAAGTTGCAATGCACTGAAACAATGGCTATAGAGTGTCCATTTAGCCATGCTGGGCTCTTGAAATTTGTTAAAAGGATCCATTTGGGATGTGGAAACATTGGAGCAAATTATTTATCAGACTGAATTACAAAAATATGTAATTTTTGCTCAATTTTGATGTTGATATCATCATTGTTTGTGTTAAATTAGATTATAATTTGTTATAGATGTCTGACTCGATGTTGTTCATTAGGCCGGAATTAGAGCTCAGCGTCGATTCGACGTGAAATGATGACGTGAAATGACGTCGTGAAATTAATTACACGAGTGTGGATCATGCTACGGGTCTACAATTTTCTAAGGATAATATATGAATCAATACCTTAATCGTGTCCAATACTGAGTGTTATCAGCCACAACTAGAGCGAATTGAAAAATTCAATTTTTATCATTTCACGTCATCATCATTTCACGTCACAGTGTCAGAGAACAACTTGACATTTCACGTCAGACTATTGCAAGCAGCAGTCTGACGTGAAATGTCAAGTTGTTCCCTGACACTGTGACGTGAAATGATGATGACGTGAAATGATAAAAATTGAATTTTCTAATTCCCGCTTTATGGTGAGCATGTAGTGCTAAAACAAAGATATTGTATGGAAGCAGTGATTGACCCATATAAAGGTGAAAAGAATGGTATTTTCCAAAGCAGAATGGCAAATACTACATGTATAAAATTTTTACGTTTACGTTTTTTTTACGTATTCCTCGGTATTTTAAAATACCTTACGTTTTAGTATTTATACTTTAAATTTGGAAAAGGTATTTACGTTTACGTTTTTCAAAAATACCAGTATTTGTACAACTCTGGTTTGGCTCCAAATGTGCATACGTGCTACATTCGTAGAAATCTATTTCATGTCTTAATTCCTTCTGAGGATACATGGCGCCGATTTTCAAAAGTGCATAAGTCACCCACGGGCACACGCGACTTTGATGATGTCAAAAGTGCATGTGCTCGTGGAAACCATTTATTGGAAACCAAAAGTAACAATGCTAATTTCTGAATCCTTATACATACATGTCGGAATCAGCATTGTTATTCAAATATGGCGCTGTCAGCCAATTGCCAAACATTCAAATTCGATTTCGATGAATCTAAATTGGTGGATATATTTATTCACTTTTGGAATCAAACTTTTTAATTGAAAGTCGAATAGATGGTCTACAGAATGGGTTCCGAAACTCGTTGCGGTAATTGAACTTTACGTTGCTTTGTGCGTGTGTATGGTTGCTTGCAAGATACCATTGACATGATTTCGCTGTGTTATTTCCACAAAAATACTTTTTTTAAACAATCCATACTCACTTGTGAAAGGCGCCAAACGGGAGCGAGCAGGCTATAGAAAACACCCAAATGGCGACTATGACGAACACGGCCGTGGGCTTTGTCATCTTGCTCGCCTGCGGCACCATGACCACGGTGAACCTGTCCACGGCGCTGGCGGTCAGCGTGAACACGCTCACGCCCAAGCTGAGCGTCTCGGTGAACGTGAGCAGCTGGCACATGAACGCCGGCAGCGTCCACATTTGCAGCAGCGCCGCTTGGAACTTGAACGGCACCGCTATCAGGCCTGTGATCGCGTCCGCCAGCGCCAGGTTGACTATGAAGAAATTGGGCACGTTTTGCATCTTTCTGCGCGCCAGCACCACGTAGACGACCAGCGCGTTGCCAGACACGGCCAGGAAGGCGATCGGGGGGCAGTCGCAAACCCTGTAGAATGCCCTGTAAAGTGTCAAATGTCACGCAAAGTTCCAAAAGTCATGTAAAATGCCCTGCAAAATGGCAACTCGTTTGCCATTTTGCAGGGCATTTTACATAACTTTTGACACTTTGCGTGACATTTTACATTTCACAGGGCATTTTACAGGGTTTGGGATTGGCACCAGGCCGTAGCACACGAACCAGAAGATAATCTCGGGCGGGCTGAACTCATGCATCTGGTCCTCCTCTGGTATGACCGAGCCGCTTTGTCCCCCCGCCGCGTGCCCGATGTCGGTCGGTAGCACCAAGCTGCCCGATGTGCTGGCGTTCGGCCACGACATTTTTGTCGATCTTGTAGTTGATTTGTATAGATAAATAGATTTAGTGGGTTTGATAAGCGCCCTGTTGATTGAGTGGGTAATTTTGAGGCGGATGTCAAGTGTAAATGCCTGCAAGTCGAATGGGGTAATGAAACATTTGCACTGCATAGATTAGGGTTGGCAAGCGATTGTTTTCACCGATTTTTTAATATGATTATTTAAAATCGCAACACCTGATCCGATTTTATTTGAATCGCGGGCAAAAAAATGGGTACTCATGCACTAGGTAAAATGCAAAGATTTAGCGCGCAAGTACGCAGTTTCATGCATGCAATACATGGGTTGCTTTTCTTCATGGCTTTTGCAGCAAATTTTTTGGTGTAGCATCCCTTTGTGTGTGGTTTTAAGTGTGCAGGAAGTATACATTTGAAGATTGAAAATAACTGACTTTCAAGTTTTCCCGAAGCTGTACAGTAATTATATTACCACAAAAGTATAAGTGTATATGACAATATCCCCTCATATTCGTTTTTAGACAAAAATATGACTCGTTTTGACTCCATCGATTTTAATGACAAAAATCGGGGTGCTTAAAAAAAGTCGATTCTTTTCCATGCCTAGCATGGATTAACATGACATCATGGATTCCGCAATGATGAGGTTTATTCCATTATGCTCGACAGTGGAAGCGCGACTTACATACATGATGTGATGTACTTACATTTTCTCGATCTCATAGTACCGTTGGCGGCATTTCTGACACATACATTGAATGGAGTGAAATGCGGCCATGCAAAGCACATCAATGTTTCATCCAGTAATGTTTTAATTAAATGAATAAATAATAAACGGATCTATTTCCGACGGCACAAAGTAATTATTTACACCAAGTTAATGGCAGTGCTTATTAGATTTACGGTCCATATTAAATCCCCTGCTTTGAGTCATCTAACGTAAATCGAAAATAGGACCCCGCATTAGTGATGTAAAAGCGCCATGGCGCTGCCGCCTGCGCTAGCGCCAAAGCAAAAAGCGCCATGGCGCTATTTACCTATGGCGCCATTGGCGCCATGCCCATGAAAAGCGCCATGGCGCTTTTGGCGCTTTTGGCGCTTGGCGCCAAAGTTCTGGCGCTTTTCACATCACTACCCCGCATCACTTCGCAAATTAGGCAGTTGTCAACTAGGGAAAACCAGGCTGTTCGCAACTAAATATATGGCAGTTCACAACTGCTACTACGTCACTTGACAACTAGATTTCAACCTCGATTTTACGCTCACTTGACAACTAAATATACCCCCCCCCACTAAACCCCTGGGTCAGAAACTAAAAAGTAAGCAGGCTTTACTCAGCTTTGTTGGCGCGTTTGCACGATTTCCTAAACACTTTTTTTTGCAAAAAAAACACGGCTCGATTTTCCTATCCGGAACTACAAAATTAGTAAGTTCAGTCAACTACCACACCTAGCAGCTTTATGTGAGGTTTCACGTGGCCGACGTGATTTTGTCCGCAAGAGCGCTCGCTCGCTGTAGCCGAAAATCTGCCGAGTGGCCGTAACCGTATCTTCTCGAATAAATCCCCGTGGGAACAATTTTGAAGGGGGAGTTTTTCAAGGAGAATCTATTTTTCATTATAAGTCATTGGCAAAAGATCATTTAGTCATAGAACTAGTAAACCATTTACTCTATGACTACAAATGGATGACGTATCTAATGACTATAAATGAGTACCTAGTGATTCCATCAGGAGCGGCTTCTCTACCTTATCCGTTTTCACTACCATGGCTTTCAATGTCTTTTGCTCTTGCAAAGATTTGTGCACGCTAATTTCATGCCAAGTTGGGGAGTTATTTGAGGCGGGTTTTTGAATTTAATATGTACAGTAATTGAAATTCGGCCACAGACCATGCATGTATTCCATCGCCATAACAACGCAACAATGGCTGAAGTGGTGGTAAACAATGAGTGTTTTCTTTCCCACCTTGAGCATCAATACTGACTGCGTCGTTTAAATATGTATGATACATGCATACCTACATAAGTAAATACCGTATTTCTTCTAATAGAACGGCATACCTCCAATAGAACGGCACCTCCAATAGAACGGCAGGTTTTGGCACATTTTTGCACTCACGAAAACAATAGAACGGCAGCCTCCAATAGAACGGCAGGTACAGATGATCTCGGGAGTGTGCCAAAACACAAAAATAAATCAAAAATGGATGTTTAGCATGTTCAGAGCATTTAAAAAGGTGTAATTTCAATTAATTGAAATACAAATAAAAAATAATTACAAAAATATAAAAAATAATTATGAGATTTTAAGTTTATTAATTCAAGTTTAATTTTTTTCATTGGAATAAAAAGAAAACATAAACCCAAAATGGTGCTGTAAAAATAAAAAATATAAGCATTATAAAAGTGAAATAACAATGACTTAAAGTAAAAGAATAATAAAAAATAAATTTAAATAAAAATATTGTCACAAATGATTTAACAAAAAGTAAAAATTTCATTGAAATTAAAAAATAATTATTATAAAAATATAAATTATAAGTATTAAATTTTGAGTTAATAAATTGAAGTTTGAATTTTCAAATTGAAATAAAAATATAAACATAATCAACTGTTAAAAAATATAAAATAAGAGTATAAAATCATTGAAAAAATAAAAAATTCTAAAAAAATAAAAAAATAAAAAAATTTTAGTTGAAATAGCAATAAAAAATAATTATAAAAAAATTTAAACAAAATGATAAAAATCAAATTTTAAGTTAAGTAATTCAAGTTTTAATTTTTAAAGTGAAATTAAAATATTAATAAAAAATATATAACAGCTATGGTCCTGAAGTGGGCGGAGTCTGTGGAAAAATTTTATCAAAATAACAAATGGCATCATATGATCTTTCATGAAAATTGGTTCGGTTATAGGGAAGTTATTGCAGTTTGAAATTTGTTTGGAGAACAAGAAGAACAACAACAACACACCCTACAAAAGAAAATCTGTAATAACTTCCCTACAACTCGACCATTTGATCTAACAATTGGATTGGGGTACTTTCCGACATGAGCTTTGAAATGGTGGTATCGGTTTTGCGCTAGCTCTTTGCGTGCGAAAGTTATTAAGCGTTCAATTTTGCAATATCCGCATTTAGGTGTGTCTTACCATATTATGGGTGGATCGCTTGCGCCCTCCCTCGGCAGCGAGGGATGGCGCTGGCGCGCCCACCCGATTGACAAGGACACCAAATATCAACTGGTGCCCATCCTTATTCTAAGCTTGCTTACAAGCTGATGAATGGCACTGAAATTAAAAGTTTCGAATCATTTTGCAAATGAAACTGTGGTGTTGAAAAAATCAGGGTTGTTAAAAGAACTGAACTTTTTTTAAAAGTATTTTCCTCAAAAAAAAGTCAGTATTTTTCTAATTTTTACTCTGATATACAAAATGATGTGTTTTTCTGTCCTGCTAAGTATTTCTGATGAAAATGTATATGTTTGTCACTTTCTGTTTGGCAAAATGACATTTTCTGTCCCTTAAAAATACGCTTTATGTACTCGTGTACTTCCAAAAAGTACGCGAGTAAGTGTGTACCGGTATTTTTTTCACGAGGAAACGTAAACGTATTTACGCAGTACTCGAGTATCCGTAAATATCGAGTAAACGTAAATACGTTTTAACAACTATGGAAAAAATATGGCAGTATGTGCAAGGAAAATACACGGCTGGCATGAAGCACCTAAATGTGTAGATAAAAATGTAGTGAAGTGAAGTGTAGTGTTACTCGTCAATCCAATCATACAGCTTCTTTAATGGCATTTTTAAGCTATAATAGGTAGTTTCTTCTATCCAGACTTTGATGAAAAACGAGTAAAATAAGGTGTGTGTATTTACAGCATTGTATCTAGAATGGCCTATGAGTAAGATTGAAAAAGGATTTTTGCGATATTGTGAATGCAAACAAATAACTATTCACTTGGGAGTTGTTTATCTGCATTGTGATTACACGAAGATAAATTATCATACCATTTTTCGGACTTAAATGATAAGTGTTGCATACCGAGTTTGGTCATTCTGACATATTGTGTACTCTAACATGTTGTGGAAACTGACATGCCGCCGTGGGAATGTGACATGTGGTGGGAACTGACATGCCCAAAGGTAAAAGTAACATGCCCAGCGTAGAACTGACATGCCCATGCCCAAACGAAAACCTAACAGCATGTACAGCATAAAACTTGAATGTTTGTTGTTCTTTTTCTCATCTTTTTAGCCTTGTGTATCTTAATACTAATAGGGACGGAAGGGTTGGGTGGTAGCCAAGAAACGAGCAGCTACAAGTTGACTTCGCGAACTGGCGAGTCAACTCGGTGGGTGAAAGATGAATTGGGTCCAAGTACAAATGGATTGCTTCCTCGTCCAAGGGAGCAAACATCTACAAGTTGTCTTGTTTTTGACAACTCAGAACAAAATACTGGAATAGGACCCTAGTTGTATGTTGAATTTGGTTCCTGGGTTTAATGGCTACGTATTCCAACGTTGCTTTTTGTTTGCAATGTGGACCGTTTACGATTCACCCCGCTTCAGAATTGTAACCAGCGTGCGGTCCCAATTCTGTAGGGGCGAATCGACTCTCCCGAAGGAGAGATTTCTACCCTACGAACTCCCCCCCACGCGCTGCCCGCCCCCGCGGTTCGGCCTACCGGCTACAGCTACGCCAAAAGAATACAACCAATAGAGGCGGGCATAAAGTTTCCCCGGACCCAATATTGGTTTTGGATAGGCTATTTACCTTGGCACGCTTGGGTAAAAACCGGTGAGGGCTACAAGCAGCGTTTATATGGATGTAGCCCGAAACATAAATTTCGCGGGTTTGAAATGGACCAGTTTTTCTTTCATAGGAGGACAAATGCCGATTTTTAGTGACTTTGATAATTTATAACTTTACCATTTGTGGGCCGATTTGGTTGATTCAAAGCTTAAAATGATCGACATAACCTGAAGTTTCCAGCGTTGTGGTCGGATTAGTGATATTTCAATTCCGTTTGTTTAATTTTTGAAGACAAAGAATGCATTCTTTGTACATTCTATCAGGCCATATCTCAACCATTTCTCAGGCAATTTTCATCAATGAATACTTAAAATGATCAGAATAACCTGGAAATTCCGTTTTTATGCTCATTTTATCTATTGTTTGATTCGATCTCGCATACAAAGGAATAGTGCAAACTCTTATATGCAAACTCTTATAAAATTATCATTATGAAAATTCATACAGATAACCTGATTATGAAAATGAAAGCTACAGGCTATTCTGATCATTTTAAGTGTTCATTGGTGAAAATCGGCTGAGAAATGCCCATGATATGATCTGATAACATGTGCAAACAAGCATTTTTGTGTCTAAAAAATTGATATCTGCACACAGAATTTGGACATGTGTAATCAAGCCACAAAATGCGAATGTTGAGATCATCTCGATCATTTTAAGGTTTCAACGAAGCAAATCAGCCAAGAAATGGTTAACTTATTAAGAGATTAAAATGAGTAAAAATATAAATGTGTCTTGCTATGAAACAAAATTGGTCTTTCAAAACCGCCAAGCTAATGTTTCAGCAGACACTTGCATCAAAAGTGCCAATAAAGACTATATAATAGATATATTTGTCCAGTAAAATGCCCCAAGAAGATGTAGGATGTTTCTTTCTTTCTTTTGTATTGAGCGCCATGGTTCGGATGTAAATATCAAATCAGTTCTTGCAAGTATCATGCAACGAATGATAGAAAATGGCGATAAAATGAAAAAATGTACCGCAACATCTACCTTATTTCCTCGAACCCCCCCCCCCCCCCGTGGTGATTGTTTCAAAGTGAGAAGATTGAGGGTGGTTAAACGAGGGGGGGGCTTATTATTATTTTGTGGGGGGGACTTATTATTTCGCCAGAAATTTCTTGAAATTCCAGTACTCAATTGTCGTCGGTAACGTACGCAGATGCAGAAAAATGCAACTAGGTATAACCGCTATATATATAAGAGGGTATTGACTTATATAAGTATGTAGATGGCATAAATACTGTTCTATTGTAAAGTAACAATTCATCGTTTTTAACGTGTGTTTTGCATTGCCTGTATCACAAACCACAGTTTTGTCATGTACATTCTCTGTACACTTAATTTGGGGGGGGGGGTATTTCGAGGGGGGGCTAATAAATTCATAGAAGCCATTTTGCGGGGGGGGGGGGGGTATTTTTCGAGACGGCGGTATTTCAAGGGGGGGGGATTTCGAGGAAATACGGTATCTAGGTATAAAGAAAACAATATTATAATATAGGTAATATTTTAATACCATTTTCAAGATCGACAGTCATCGATTTTTTAAAAAAGGGAAGTTTTCATCAAAATTATGATTCTCCACAGTCCACACTCAAAAAATATCCAATTGAATTACCGCATTTCCTCGAATAAGCCCCCGGGGAGTTATTTTTCATCAGAAGTTTTTGAGGGGGAATTTATTTGAGGGGGAGTTATTTTTTCGTCAGTGTTACCAGTAAAATGTATGATAAATTTACTGCACAAATGGGGTAAATTTGGTAACAGCAATATTCACAACATTTTCACAATTCAAGCACCCCCCCCCCGCCAAACCAACCCCTGACAAAGCCCCTCCCCATGGTCAAAATTTTAGCGACGTCTGCTACCCGCATCTGCCATTGACCATGTCAAATCTCACTAAAATTAGCATTTAAACAGACCTTATCATCCCTTTTCCCTGGAAACGCGGCAGCGACAAGATTTTCTCCAAAGTCAGGGAATGGTAGCCAACGCAATGGTGCTTACAGCACGCTTTGCCGATTGGCTGTGGATGAATAAAATCATGAAATTAGACAAATGGTGATAGTCAATTTTGAGCTTACCGTATTTCTTCTAATAGAACGGCATACCTCCAATAGAACGACACCTCCAATAGAACGACATCTCCAATAGAACGACACCTCCAATAGAACGACACCTCCAATAGAACGACACCTCCAATGGAACGGTGGGTAAAAAAGTTAACAAAAGAAATAGAACGGCGCTCTTCTATTAGAAGAAATACGGTATGCAGTTTTTGCGGAGCACCAAGCAAAACATTACAAAATCAAGATAATTTGAAAACTAGAAATACACTATATACCTCACCTTTTGCACTTTTTCGATCGACCTTAGTTTCGCCACTGGAATGTCGGCGCTACGCTTTTTCGCGGGTGTGGGCTCAATTTCAAGGGTCTTCCAGGTTCCAACTACGGGCTCATGCCTGGAAGCCAGCAACGGCGGCAGTGAACCTGAACATTTTTAGTATTATTTCTAACTCTTTGAACATGAACCCAAATTTAAAAAAGACCTTCCAGCAACCACTCCCGCACTCTGTTAAATGGAAGCTAAAAGTTACAGCACCAGCAGGGACGTATCCAGGATTTTTGAGCGGGGGGCTGCTTGTTTACGGAGCCCGGCGAACGGGGGGGGGCTCCCCCCCTCAAATTTTGCCTACAGAGTTACGAAATGGCGCCATGGCACTGGCGCCATTCGTGGGCGCCACGCCATGGCGCCATTGGCGCCAGAAACCACGGTATATGATGTAAATACACATATTTACATATACAGGGATGTTCACACGATTGAGGGCAATTTCAAGGAATTGTGTCAGCAGGAACAGATCCGCTGATAATTATGTGTACGTGGTAAGGAATGCGCGCTTGCGCGCAAAATTTTTTTACACATACCATGAGAAATGTAGAGGAAAACTTGCATTTTCGGGCATCTTTTAGGCCTCACCCCGGGAACGGGGGGGCTGCAGCCCCCCTGGATACATCCTTGAGCACCAGTCAAATTTTTTTAGCATTATGCCACGTATTTTACAATTTAATCACACCTGAAAAATTTTGTCGGTTGTTTTGAGTGAGTGTTGTTTTGAGTGTGCGACTGCGGGGTTGGTCCTGAATTTACAAAAACAAAATTGGGATGACCAATTAAATTGGGAAATGCTACACAACGCTGCTCCCGTTTTTATTGCCAATCGGGGTGCTGCCCCCCGCCCAAATTAGCCAGTTATCTTTCAATCGCGGAGGCCGCTCAGCTATCTATCTATCGCGGAGGCCGCTCAGCTATCTATCCCGAGGCATCCTTCCCCGAACCTCTACTAGGATACTCTAAACCTGAACCTCTACTTCCCAACCTACATAAGTTTCTCACTACACTCGAATCCCACCCACGTGAACCGCGGCACCGACTCACCCTGACTGCGGTCGCGCAGCACCAGCGTGAACTTGCTGTCATGGATGTGCAGCCCGATGAAATCGCCGGCGGCGCGCGGGTCCTCGGCCGAGTAGAACAGGCGGGCGTTGCGGCCGCTCTTGGGCTTGAGGCGCATGCGCACGCGCGCGTCCACCGTGTGTGCCGGCGGCCGGCCCAGAGAGATGAACGACCGCAGCCCGTCGAAGCGCGCCGCGTAACCTGCCAGGGACAGGGTCATTCAGTTGCACGCGTCTCAGTGTGTGGGTGACAATAAAGGACACGCGTGGCGCGCGCTGTAAATGCCTTGTAAAATTTCATGCTAAGTGCCAAAAGTGTCATGTAAAATGTAAAAGTTTCTTTGTATTTTTACCGGTGGTTTAACATTTTTCATTACTTTTGACACTTTGCATGACATTTGACATTCTACCAGACATTTTACAGTGTCACCAAAGCCCACACGGCACGTTTTTGGTGTATTCACAAATGCTTCCTTTACATAAATACTACATAAAGTTCATGACAAACACATAAATCACACATAGAAAGTGCCCTTCTAAAAAGCTTTTTCAAACCCGTGAAATATAGGTTTCATTACACATATCTGTCAAAGTGCCATTCAAAGCTCAATGGTATTTATTTAGAAGTGCTACAGTGAATACCAGAACAGCGAATAGTTGACATTAACAAGTGGATTAACGATAACATTTTATAGCATTTGATATTGGAGTTTTGATAAATGAGGACAGGGGGCAGTCCCAGACCTAGCAAAAAATATAAATGAAGTTTGAGTGAAGTGAACGTTTCAGCGAACGATAGATGTTTCAGTGAACAAAACAGTTAAGTGTCACTAAAAGCTGAACTGGTATTTACCCAAGCATGCTGAAAGAACCGTTTTTTTATATTGCATTTAATTTTTTAAATAGAAATAACCCAATTTTCTCAAAATCGCAAACTTCCCCTATTTTAAGTGATTTTTTCCTCTTTTCCTCATTCAGCACCTTGAGAAAGACTAGGTATGGAACCCCGCAACACCCAACAAAAACTTTTCAGCCGTGGAGGAGCGATTCGCGATCCATCCAACCCTACAGAGGGTCAAAATTCAAGATACACCTAGCTCATATAGCACCTCTCCGCACCTGAAAGTTGCAGCCGAGTGGGGCGAGCTGCCTGCAGTGTCTGGTGACCACGCTGCCGTCCATTGGCACGCCCACGCAGTTGACATCGTTGCACGTGTCCAACGTGGCCAGCGACACCTCGTCCATGCTGCTCGACACCAGAGACCAGGGCCCGTCGCTGTTCGTCTGAGATAGGTTGCGGGGGTTTAGTAGGTATTGAACACCAGTGGCTAAGATCCACTGACTGCACACTCACAATTAGGGATTTTTTTCAAGCGTTTTTTTTAAACGCCGCTTTTTATTAAAAAGCGCAAGTGTCGCAGCGCTTTTTTTAGAAAGAGTGCGTTTTTTTAAAAAGCGGCCCGTTGAAAATAGCGTTTTTCCATAACTACTCACAATGAAATGTACCGTATTACATCATTTTTTTCTCTCCAAGGGGGTACATTCCTCTAAAAGTAAAAAAGTTCTTCCAACCCTAGTACATAACAAAAATATTGCATTGGGTATTCATTTGTACGTCTCGTATGAACGCCCAGCGATTCCACTTTAACGGCACAATTTGCGCGGCGGATCAAACAAACATGATTATCATCCTGTTTGTCGGTTTTGTCCACTTCAAAGTCGGAATGCTCGATATCGCTGACACATTCGGAAGCGTTAAAATCGGAATCGGAACCCTTCGGCTGGGGGGTGACAGCCTGTTTCTTCTCTTTGGGCCGGCCGCGTTTGCGCCCTTTAGCGCTGGGCGTGACGCTTTTGCAATCGTTCATGTCGCGAGCCATGGACCTGCGAAAAAGGTAATTATAATCTTTTAGGGCGACGTAAATGTTATGTGTAGGGTAAACAAATCCTGGATTCGACCCTATCGGTAAAAATTTTTATTTTTGGTGTTATAACTTAAAAAGGCTGAAAAAATCCTTAACTGGGTTTCAGCTGAGCCGAAAGTCTCAGAACTTATAGTAAGCAGCTTAAAAGATATATATTTCCATCCTTATTTCCAAACCTACTACATGTCTACAACACCCACCTAGCAAAAGTGCCGGGACTTTCGGAACTGGGTCGGTTCTTTTTGCACGCGCGAGAAAGTGATGCCCGGCCGGCACGCGCTCCCCTCTTTCCGGTTTGGCTTCGCGTACCCGGTTTATTTTCTACCGGTTCTTCTTCTTCGTCAGCCATTTCCTGCGGGCAAAATTTGAAGAGAAATCGTGGATGTTTACCGTATTACCTTGAATTATCCCCCCTTGAATTAACCCCCCCTTGAATTAACCCCACCTCGAATTAACCCCCCCTCAAAATGGGCTGGGGAAATAATAAACCCCCCCTCGAAATACCCCCCCTCCGGAATGATGTACATCATGTATGCAATGTACATCATGTATTTATTACTACTTTTTTTGCATCGCAGCTGCACTTACACGCTCATTTGTGTACAGATGTATTACTTCTATAGCCCCAATATAACCTATTTGCTCACGTTTATTACCGTTTTTGTGTAAAAAAGCGTATTCTTAAGTATGAATTTCACGAAAATTTCTGACGAAATAATAACCCCCCCCCCCCCCTCGAATAACCCCCCTCGAATTAAGTCTTGTAAAATGTCATGTAAAGTGTGAAAAGTCATGGGAAATGCCTGCCAAAATGTCAAGTACATAGCACTTTATGAGACTTTGAACGTTGCGTGACATTTGACATTTGAGTTTTGATAAATGACCACAGGGGGCAGTCCCAGACTTAGCAAAAAGCCCCGTAAAAGGTCATGTACTGTGAAAAGTTATAGAAAGTGCCCTGCTAAAAAGCTAAAAAGTTTTTTCAAACCCGCGAAATATAGGTTTCATTACACATAGCTGCTAAAGTGCCATTAAATGCTCAACCGGTATTTATTTAAAGGAGTGCTACAGTAAATACCCTGTGAATAGTTGGCATTTTGCAGGGCATTTTCCATGACTTTTGACACTTTGCATGACATTTGACATTTTACACAGCTTTTTACAGGGTCTGGGAGTGGCAACTGGGCCCAAAGCAGTTCCTCGACATCGAATGTCATGTTCTGTGAGAAGTTATAGGAAGTGCCCTGCTAAAAAGCTAAGTTTCTAAAACCCGCAAAATATAGGTTTCATTACACAAAGCTGATAAAGTGCCATTAAATGCTCAACTGGTATTTATTTAGGAGTGCTACAGTAAATACCACAACTGTGAACAGTTGGCATTCTGCAGGGCATTTTCCATGACTTTTGACACTTTGCATTTGACATTTTACAGGGTCTGAGAGTGGCACCTGGGCCCACAGTAGTTCCTCAACATTCAGCTAACGTGAACTTCACCTTGAACAATCAAGGGTCAGCGCCTGATGAAAAGCTACATAAAACAACAAATTGCAATTCTCCATAAATGTGTTAACGAGCAAGGCTGTAGAATACTTTTAGTGTAAAACATTTCAGTCATTTTTAAAAAAGTAAGTCCTCATAAATGATGCCAGGGGGCAGTCCCAGACCTAGTAAAAAGCCCTGTAACATGTAAAATGTCATGCTATGTGTCAAAAGTCCTAGAAAGTGCCCTGAAAATGGCGACCTACTTGCAGACATCCAAGGATGAATAAATGTGCAATGGACCAACATGAAACAAGAGAAATAACACAATCAACAGGTGCCAATCCCAGATCCTGTAAAAAACCCTATAAAATGTCGAATGTCATGCAGTGTCAAACGTCATAGAAATTGCCGTGGAAATTGCGAGTCAACGTTTTGCAGGGCGTTTTCGATGACTTTGACAGTTTGTCAACCCCTTCACGCATCTGTAGACATGGACCACCTGCAATCACCTACAGATGCATGACATGCAGACACGGCACTTTATGAGACTTTAAACGTTGCATGACATTTGACATTTGAGTTTTGATAAATGGCGTCAGGGGGCAGTCCCAGATCCAGCAAAAAAGCCTGTCAAATGTCAAACGTCATGGAAAATGGCCTGCAAAATGGCAACTACTACAGGGCACTTTATGAGACTTTTGACACTGCATGACGTTTGACATTTGAGTTTTGATAAATGGTGTCAGCGGGCACTCCCAGACTCACAGATCTAGCAAAAAGGCCTGTAAAATGTCATCTGTAGACATGGACCACCTGCAATCACCTACATGGAACAAACGCAATCACACAATCAGTAGCTGCCCAGATCAAGTCCTGTAAAATGTCAAATGTCATGCAAAGTGTCAAATGTCATGGAAAATGGCTTGCAAAATGGCAACTCACCTAGCAAAAAGCCCTGTAAAATGTCGAATGTCAGGGCACTTTATGAGACTTTTGACGCTGCATGACATTTGACATTTGAGTTTTCATAAATGGCAAAAGTCCTGTAAAATGTCAAATGTCATGTAAAGTGTGAAAAGTCATGGGAAATGCCCGCCAAAATCGCAAGTACACGGCACTTTATGAGACTTTAAACGTTGCATGACATTTGACATTCGAGTTTTGATAAATGACCACAGGGGGCAGTCCCAGATCTAGCAAAAAGCCTCGTAAAATGTCAAATGCCATGGAAAATGGCCTGCAAAATGGCAACTACAGGGCACTTTATGAGACTTTTGACGCTGCATGACATTTGACATTTGAGTTTTCATAAATGGCAAAAGTCCTGTAAAATGTCAAATGTCATGTAAAGTGTGAAAAGTCATGGGAAATGCCCGCCAAAATCGCAAGTACACGGCACTTTATGAGACTTTAAACGTTGCATGACATTTGACATTTGAGTTTTGATAAATGGCGTCAGGGGGCAGTCCCAGATCCAGCAAAAAAGCCTGTCAAATGTCAAACGTCATGGAAAATGGCCTGCAAAATGGCAACTACTACAGGGCACTTTATGAGACTTTTGACACTGCATGACGTTTGACATTTGAGTTTTGATAAATGGTGTCAGCGGGCACTCCCAGACTCACAGATCTAGCAAAAAGGCCTGTAAAATGTCATCTGTAGACATGGACCACCTGCAATCACCTACATGGAACAAACGCAATCACACAATCAGTAGCTGCCCAGATCAAGTCCTGTAAAATGTCAAATGTCATGCAAAGTGTCAAATGTCATGGAAAATGGCTTGCAAAATGGCAACTCACCTAGCAAAAAGCCCTGTAAAATGTCGAATGTCAGGGCACTTTATGAGACTTTTGACGCTGCATGACATTTGACATTTGAGTTTTCATAAATGGCAAAAGTCCTGTAAAATGTCAAATGTCATGTAAAGTGTGAAAAGTCATGGGAAATGTCCGCCAAAATCGCAAGTACACGGCACTTTATGAGACTTTAAACGTTGCATGACATTTGACATTTGAGTTTTGATAAATGACCACAGGGGGCAGTCCCAGATCTAGCAAAAAGCCTCGTAAAATGTCAAATGCCATGGAAAATGGCCTGCAAAATGGCAACTACAGGGCACTTTATGAGACTTTTGACGCTGCATGACATTTGACATTTGAGTTTTCATAAATGGCAAAAGTCCTGTAAAATGTCAAATGTCATGTAAAGTGTGAAAAGTCATGGGAAATGCCCGCCAAAATCGCAAGTACACGGCACTTTATGAGACTTTAAACGTTGCATGACATTTGACATTTGAGTTTTGATAAATGGCGTCAGGGGGCAATCCCAGATCCAGCAAAAAAGCCTGTCAAATGTCAAACGTCATGGAAAATGGCCTGCAAAATGGCAACTACTACAGGGCACTTTATGAGACTTTTGACACTGCATGACGTTTGACATTTGAGTTTTGATAAATGGTGTCAGCGGGCACTCCCAGACTCACAGATCTAGCAAAAAGGCCTGTAAAATGTCATCTGTAGACATGGACCACCTGCAATCACCTACATGGAACAAACGCAATCACACAATCAGTAGCTGCCCAGATCAAGTCCTGTAAAATGTCAAATGTCATGCAAAGTGTCAAATGTCATGGAAAATGGCTTGCAAAATGGCAACTCACCTAGCAAAAAGCCCTGTAAAATGTCGAATGTCAGGGCACTTTATGAGACTTTTGACGCTGCATGACATTTGACATTTGAGTTTTCATAAATGGCAAAAGTCCTGTAAAATGTCAAATGTCATGTAAAGTGTGAAAAGTCATGGGAAATGCCCGCCAAAATCGCAAGTACACGGCACTTTATGAGACTTTAAACGTTGCATGACATTTGACATTTGAGTTTTGATAAATGACCACAGGGGGCAGTCCCAGATCTAGCAAAAAGCCTCGTAAAATGTCAAATGCCATGGAAAATGGCCTGCAAAATGGCAACTACAGGGCACTTTATGAGACTTTTGACGCTGCATGACATTTGACATTTGAGTTTTCATAAATGGCAAAAGTCCTGTAAAATGTCAAATGTCATGTAAAGTGTGAAAAGTCATGGGAAATGCCCGCCAAAATCGCAAGTACACGGCACTTTATGAGACTTTAAACGTTGCATGACATTTGACATTTGAGTTTTGATAAATGACCACAGGGGGCAGTCCCAGATCTAGCAAAAAGCCTCGTAAAATGTCAAATGCCATGGAAAATGGCCTGCAAAATGGCAACTACAGGGCACTTTATGAGACTTTTGACGCTGCATGACATTTGACATTTGAGTTTTCATAAATGGCAAAAGTCCTGTAAAATGTCAAATGTCATGTAAAGTGTGAAAAGTCATGGGAAATGCCCGCCAAAATCGCAAGTACACGGCACTTTATGAGACTTTAAACGTTGCATGACATTTGACATTTGAGTTTTGATAAATGACCACAGGGGGCAGTCCCAGATCTGGCAAAAAGGCCTGTAAAATGTCAAATGTCATGGAAACTGGCCTTCAAAATGGCAACTACCAGGCACTTTATGAGACTTTTGACGCTGCATGACATTTGAGTTTTGATAAATAGCAAAAGTCCTGTAAAATGTCAAATGTCATGTAAAGTGTGAAAAGTCATGGGAAATGCCCGCCAAAATCGCAAGTACACGGCACTTTATGACACTTTAAATGTTGCATGACATTTGACATTTGAGTTTTGATAAATGACCACAGGGGGCAGTCCCAGATCTAGCAAAAAGCCCCGTAAAATGTCAAATGTCATGGAAAATGGCCTGCAAAATGGCAACTACCAGGCACTTTATGAGACTTTTGACGCTGCATGACATTTGAGTTTTGATAAATGGCAAAAGTCCTGTAAAATGTCAAATGTCATGTAAAGTGTGAAAAGTCATGGGAAATGCCTGCCAAAATGGCAAGTACATGGCACTTTATGAGACTTTTGACGCTGCATGACATTTGAGTTTTGATAAATGGCAAAAGTCCTGTAAAATGTCAAATGTCATGTAAAGTGTGAAAAGTCATGGGAAATGCCTGCCAAAATGGCAAGTACATGGCACTTTATGAGACTTTTGACGCTGCATGACATTTGAGTTTTGATAAATGGCAAAAGTCCTGTAAAATGTCAAATGTCATGTAAAGTGTGAAAAGTCATGGGAAATGCCCGCCAAAATCGCAAGTACACGGCACTTTATGAGACTTTAAACGTTGCATGACATTTGACATTTGAGTTTTGATAAATGACCACAGGGGGCAGTCCCAGATCTAGCAAAAAGCCTCGTAAAATGTCAAATGCCATGGAAAATGGCCTGCAAAATGGCAACTACAGGGCACTTTATGAGACTTTTGACGCTGCATGACATTTGACATTTGAGTTTTCATAAATGGCAAAAGTCCTGTAAAATGTCAAATGTCATGTAAAGTGTGAAAAGTCATGGGAAATGCCCGCCAAAATCGCAAGTACACGGCACTTTATGAGACTTTAAACGTTGCATGACATTTGACATTTGAGTTTTGATAAATGACCACAGGGGGCAGTCCCAGATCTGGCAAAAAGGCCTGTAAAATGTCAAATGTCATGGAAACTGGCCTTCAAAATGGCAACTACCAGGCACTTTATGAGACTTTTGACGCTGCATGACATTTGAGTTTTGATAAATAGCAAAAGTCCTGTCAAATGTCAAATGTCATGTAAAGTGTGAAAAGTCATGGGAAATGCCCGCCAAAATCGCAAGTACACGGCACTTTATGACACTTTAAATGTTGCATGACATTTGACATTTGAGTTTTGATAAATGACCACAGGGGGCAGTCCCAGATCTAGCAAAAAGCCCCGTAAAATGTCAAATGTCATGGAAAATGGCCTGCAAAATGGCAACTACCAGGCACTTTATGAGACTTTTGACGCTGCATGACATTTGAGTTTTGATAAATGGCAAAAGTCCTGTAAAATGTCAAATGTCATGTAAAGTGTGAAAAGTCATGGGAAATGCCCGCCAAAATCGCAAGTACACGGCACTTTATGACACTTTAAATGTTGCATGACATTTGACATTTGAGTTTTGATAAATGACCACAGGGGGCAGTCCCAGATCTAGCAAAAAGCCTCGTAAAATGTCAAATGCCATGGAAAATGGCCTGCAAAATGGCAACTACAGGGCACTTTATGAGACTTTTGACGCTGCATGACATTTGACATTTGAGTTTTCATAAATGGCAAAAGTCCTGTAAAATGTCAAATGTCATGTAAAGTGTGAAAAGTCATGGGAAATGCCCGCCAAAATCGCAAGTACACGGCACTTTATGAGACTTTAAACGTTGCATGACATTTGACATTTGAGTTTTGATAAATGACCACAGGGGGCAGTCCCAGATCTGGCAAAAAGGCCTGTAAAATGTCAAATGTCATGGAAACTGGCCTTCAAAATGGCAACTACCAGGCACTTTATGAGACTTTTGACGCTGCATGACATTTGAGTTTTGATAAATAGCAAAAGTCCTGTAAAATGTCAAATGTCATGTAAAGTGTGAAAAGTCATGGGAAATGCCCGCCAAAATCGCAAGTACACGGCACTTTATGACACTTTAAATGTTGCATGACATTTGACATTTGAGTTTTGATAAATGACCACAGGGGGCAGTCCCAGATCTAGCAAAAAGCCCCGTAAAATGTCAAATGTCATGGAAAATGGCCTGCAAAATGGCAACTACCAGGCACTTTATGAGACTTTTGACGCTGCATGACATTTGAGTTTTGATAAATGGCAAAAGTCCTGTAAAATGTCAAATGTCATGTAAAGTGTGAAAAGTCATGGGAAATGCCTGCCAAAATGGCAAGTACATGGCACTTTATGAGACTTTTAACGTTGCATGACATTTGAGTTTTGATAAATGGCGTCAGGGGGCAGTCCCAGATCTAGCAAAAAAGCCTGTCAAATGTCAAATGTCATGGAAAATGGCCTGCAAAATGGCAACTACAGGGCACTTTGAGACTTTTGACACTGCATGACGTTTGACATTTGAGTTTTGATAAATGGTGTCAGGGGCAGGGGTCTCCAGGATTTTGGCCCTCGCGGGGGCTGGATAGATAGCAAATCGCTCCTCCGGAGGGATAGATAGCTGGAAAATTTTTCTGGGGGGGGGCTGGGGGGGCTTGGGGGGGGGCTGGCGGGGGCACAATATATAGGCTTTTTGAAGGTTAAGAAGGCAGAAAGGAGAAAAAATCGCTAATAATCAGTTAAAAGTAGCCAAAAGTAGGTATAAAATGGCTCAAAATAGGTATATAACCATGTATATAACTGGAAAGCACGATTTTGAAGGTGAAAAACTATAAAAAAGGTGCAAAAATTTGTGATTTTGAGTGAAAATTGGGGCAAAATTTCTCAAAAACCACTCCAGATAGATAGATAGCTGAGCGATTTGGGGGGGGGGGGTCTTTGGGGGTAGTAGCCAAAAATTTTGCCTCGGGATAGATAGATAGCTGAGCGGCCTCCGGGATAGATAGATAGCTGGCCGATTTGGGGGGGGGCAGCCCCCCCCAGCCCCCCCCCCCCTAGGAGACCCCTGGTCAGGGGGCACTCCCAGACTCCCAGATCTAGCAAAAAGGCCTGTAAAATGTCAAATGTCTTGGAAAATGGCCTGCAAAACGGCAACTACCAGGCACTTTATGAGACTTTTGACGCTGCATGACATTTGAGTTTTGATAAATAGCAAAAGTCCTGTAAAATGTCAAATGTCATGTAAAGTGTGAAAAGTCATGGGAAATGCCCGCCAAAATCGCAAGTACACGGCACTTTATGAGACTTTAAACGTTGCATGACATTTGACATTTGAGTTTTGATAAATGACCACAGGGGGCAGTCCCAGATCTAGCAAAAAGCCCCGTAAAATGTCAAATGCCATGGAAAATGGCCTGCAAAATGGCAACTACAGGGCACTTTATGAGACTTTTGACACTGCATGACGTTTGACATTTGAGTTTTGATAAATGGTGTCAGGGGGCACTCCCAGACTCCCAGATCTGGCAAAAAGGCCTGTAAAATGTCAAATGTCATGGAAACTGGCCTGCAAAATGGCAACTACCAGGCACTTTATGAGACTTTTGACGCTGCATGACATTTGAGTTTTGATAAATAGCAAAAGTCCTGTAAAATGTCAAATGTCATGTAAAGTGTGAAAACTCATGGGAAATGCCCGCCAAAATCGCAAGTACACGGCACTTTATGACACTTTAAACGTTGCATGACATTTGACATTTGAGTTTTGATAAATGACCACAGGGGGCAGTCCCGGATCTAGCAAAAAGGCCCGTAAAATGTCAAATGTCATGGAAAATGGCCTGCAAAATGGCAACTACAGGGCACTTTATGAGACTTTTGACACTGCATGACGTTTGACATTTGAGTTTTGATAAATGGTGTCAGGGGGCACTCCCAGACTCCCAGATCTGGCAAAAAGGCCTGTAAAATGTCAAATGTCATGGAAACTGGCCTGCAAAATGGCAACTACCAGGCACTTTATGAGACTTTTGACGCTGCATGACATTTGAGTTTTGATAAATAGCAAAAGTCCTGTAAAATGTCAAATGTCATGTAACGTGTGAAAAGTCATGGGAAATGCCCGCCAAAATCGCAAGTACACGGCACTTTATGAGACTTTAAACGTTGCATGACATTTGACATTTGAGTTTTGATAAATGACCACAGGGGGCAGTCCCAGATCTAGCAAAAAGCCCCGTAAAATGTCAAATGTCATGGAAAATGGCCTGCAAAATGGCAACTACAGTACAGGGCACTTTATGAGACTTTTGACACTGCATGACGTTTGACATTTGAGTTTTGATAAATGGTGTCAGGGGGCACTCCCAGACTCCCAGATCTAGCAAAAAAGCCTGTAAAATGTCAAATGTCATAGAAAATGGCCTGCAAAATGGCAAATACCAAACACTTTATGAGACTTTTGACGCTGCATGACATTTGAGTTTTGATAAATGGCAAAAGTCCTGTAAAATGTCAAATGTCATGTAAAGTGTGAAAACTCATGGGAAATGCCCGCCAAAATGGCAAGTACATGGCACTTTATGAGACTTTTAACGTTGCATGACATTTGACATTTGAGTTTTGATAAATGGCGTCAGGGGGCAGTCCCAGATTTAGCAAAAAAGCCTGTAAAATGTCAAATGTCATGGAAAATGGCCTGCAAATTGGCAACTACAGGGCACTTTATGAGACTTTTGACGCTGCATGACATTTGAGTTTTCATAAATGGCAAAAGTCCTGTAAAATGTCAAATGTCATGTAAAGTGTGAAAAGTCATGGGAAATGCCCGCCAAAATCGCAAGTACACGGCACTTTATGAGACTTTAAACGTTGCATGACATTTGACATTTGAGTTTTGATAAATGACCACAGGGGGCAGTCCCAGATCTAGCAAAAAAGCCTGTAAAATGTCAAATGTCATGGAAAATGGCCTGCAAAATGGCAACTACCAGGCACTTTATGAGACTTTTGACGCTGCATGACATTTGAGTTTTGATAAATGACCGCAGGGGGCAGTCCCAGATCTAGCAAAAAGCCCCGTAAAATGTCAAATGTCATGTAATGTGAAAAGTTATAGGAAGTGCCCTGCTAAAAAGCTAAGTTTTTTCAAACCCGCGAAATATAGGTTTCATTACACAAAGCTGCTAAAGTGCCATTAAATGCTCAACTGGTATTTATTTAGGAGTGCTACAGTAAATACCAGAACTGTGAATAGTTGGCATTTTGCAGGGCATTTTGCATGACATTTGACACTTTGCATGACATTTGACATTTTACAGGGGTTTTTACAGGGTCTGAGAGTGGCACCTGGGCCCACAGTAGTTCCTCAACATTCAGCTAACTTGAACTTCACCTTGAACAATCAAGGGTCAGCACCTGATGAAATGCTACATAAAACAACAAAATGCAATGCTCTATAAATGTGTTACCGAGCAAGGCTGTAGAACACTTTTAGTATAAAACATTTCAGTCATGTAAGTAAAAAAGTAAGTCCTCACAAATGACGCCAGGGGGCAGTCCCAGACATAGTAAAAGGCCCTGTAACATGTAAAATGTCATGCTACATTTTGTATGTGTCAAAAGTCCTAGAAAGTGCCCTGAAAATGTTTCTTAGGTATTATGTCCGCCGGGGGTGAAAAATTGTTCAATTACGTGAAAATTGCAAAGATATTTGTTTTTGAAAAGTTTATGAAAATATTTACAATCGCAAATATTTATGAAAATATTGTGGAAATGGTTGAAAATAAAGCGGGGCAAGAAAAGCGCGGCATGCACCTTAATAAAGCCCCCCCCCCGTAAATTCACTCGGTCTCCCCTCGCCTCGCGCCCGCCACGAGCATGTATAGGGCCGCAGTGCAATGCTGACTGTGAGTCAGCAGCGGCACAAGTCAGTAGGTGTGGCGGGACAGTGTCCCGGGGACACGAACCTATGTGGACGCGGCGAAAAATATTTCCCACATAAAAATAGTTTATAATTACAAAAGAAACATTTACATGAATTTTCATCGAGTATTGTCAACAAAAACAAATCGAATATTGAAAAAAAATTTAGAAAATTTGACTAGATTGAAAAATGAAGTGACTAGATGACTGGAAAAAACTCAAATCAGCCGGGACAATTTGTACAAATGTATGTACAAATTAAATAGAAATCAAGCGGCCGGAATAGGCCACACCCCCCCATAGCTGCTTCCACATGAGTTACCCCCCACACAGCTGCGTCGCGAAGTGATAAAGGAGGGGGGCTACATCAATAGATCAACCGTGATGTTCACCCGGCCGTGTAATATTGTAAAATGTTCAACAGAACAAAAATATTATGAATTTTTCAAAGTTGGCCGCGTGAACATCACGGCGGACCGCCGGCCCTACGCCCTTACACGAGCACCGCGCACATATAGAGCGGCCCCCCTCCACCTACACCAGACCCCCCGGGAGCACAAACCCAAACAAACCAAAAAACCAGGGGCCGACCAAGTTGAATTTTTATTTCGCCAGAATGTGAATGAAAAATGGCCTGCCCCTAAGGGGAACCCCCAACCCCACCGCGTCAGCCCCCTGCCTCAGCTGTTTTTCCTCAGCTATCGCTCCTCGAATCATATTTCGCTGGGCTGTGAAAAGACGCAATACTTACGAAGTGAAAATAGGGCGGTCGCCGGAAATTTACTCGGTAAAGATCCTAGCCCAGAAAATTCAAACCCAAACTACCGCCTGAACAACCCAAGACAACCCCACAAATGCTTTCCAGACAATGTTGAAACATTTACGTATATGTTTGAGAACCACTGCAGACATGAAAATCAGAAAAAAATACAAAGTCTTTTGCAAATAAAATTTTGGCAGGGGTCGGCTCTGCAAAATCACTACATTCAACGCCCAAACAACACCCCCAACCCTAATCCACAACCCCCTCAAAACCCCCAACCTCAAACCCCAACTCTGCTGACGCCAACTTACCCCCCCCCCGTAATTCCCTCCCCCTAAAAATCATCACACTTCTTCACGCAAACCCAAAACCCCAAAACCCTCGCTTATCATGCCGCCCCGCTGTCTCCGTGGCCCTGATCCTTTTCCGGGTCTATAGAATAAATAGGGCGGCTGCGAAAATATGCTGGCCGAGTGCCAAATCGCTGGGACTTGAATTTCGCCGGATCGGTCAAAAATTGACTGCCAACGGCGAAATCTCGTTGAAAGTAGAAATAGGGCGACCAAAATTGATCCGCCGGTGCCATTTAGTGGCACAATCTGCGCGAAAAGGGGTTTTGCGCACTCATAGAATGTCGCGAAAGCGTGCGACAGAAAAAAATCAAGAAACGTTTCGCCAAAATGGCAGACTGAAGCTGCCAAGGGCGAAAATGCGCGAAAACGGCGCGCAGCCAAATGTTTCAGGTGAGGCGTGTGCAAATGGTTTTAGACCATGCACACAAATTCAACCTGAAACGGGAATCGACGCTCGAATGAAAGCGTCGACAATAAACTCACTATGTGAGTTTATCAAATGGCGCGAGTCGCCAATATTTGAGCGACTTTGGGCTCCTCAAGAGGGTCCGGCCCAAAAGCCATTTGCACATTCCTCAGCTGAGCCTGGGGCACCTATGAAGTGGGGAGTTTCATTCTAAAAATGCATATACCTATCCAAGTTTTTTGATTTTTGCAAAAAAAAATTGCACTTGGCGGAAAACGGAAACGGAAACGGAAAAAAAATTTCAGCGGCCGGAAAACGGAAAAAGAGGCCGGAAAAACGGAAACGGAAAAATCAAATTTGCATGAAAATGAAAAAACTTGCTGAAATTTTGCCAGAAAACGGATAAAATTTGCTGAAATTTTGCTGGAAGTGGAAAAAATTTGCTCTAATTTTGCTGGAAACATAAATTTTTTTACATCATTGACAATCTGCATGAATTTTCACCAGTTTGGCTGATCAGAAAACAGAAAGTTGAGCCAGAAAAAGGTAAAATGAGGCGGAAGAATGGAAAATTGAGGCAGAAAATGGAAAAAAAGACAGAAAAACTGGAAATTGAGGCGGAAAACGGAAAAAGGCGTAAAAACTGAAAATTTAGCCGGAAAACGGGAAATGAGCCGGAAAAATGGATCATTACATATAGCTGCTAAAGTGCCATTAAATGCTCAACTGGTATTTTTTTTGGAGTGCTACAGTAAATACCAGAACTGTGAATAGTCAGCATTTTGCAGGGTATTTTCCATGACTTTTGACACTTTGCATGACATTTGACATTTTACAGGGCTTTTTACAGGGTCTGGAAGTGGCAACTGGTCCCAAAGCAGTTCCTCGACATTCAGTCACCATTTTGCAGGGCATTTAGCATGACATTTGACACTTTGCATGACATTTGACATTTTACAGGGCTTTTTACGGGTTCTGGGAGTCCCTGTAAAATGTCGAATGTCATGTACTGTGAAACGTTATAGAAAGTGCCTTGCTAAAAAGCCAAGTTTTTTCAAACCTGCGAAATATAGGTTTCATTACACATAGCTGCTAAAGTGCCATTAAATGCTCAACCGGTATTTATTTAAAGGAGTGCTACAGTAAATACCCTGTGAATAGTTGGCATTTTGCAGGGCATTTTCCATGACTTTTGACACTTTGCATGACATTTAACATTTTACACGGCTTTTTACAGGGTCTGGGAGTGGCAACTGGGCCCAAAGCAGTTCCTCGACATTCAGTCGTCATTTTGCAGGGCATTTACCATGACATTTGACACTTTGCATGACATTTGACATTTTACTGGGTCTGGGAGTGACAACTGAGCCCAAAGCAGTTCCTTGACATTCAGTTGCCATTTTGCAGGGCATTTACCGTGACATTCAGGGCCGTATCCAGGGGGGGCGGGGGGGGGCTGCAGCCCCCCCCCCTCCTGGGCGAGAGATAAAAATGTGCAGGAAAATGCGATTTTCAGTATCAATTTTTTAGGTTTGCAAAAAATTTGCGCGCAAGCGCGCATTTTCTTATGTCGCGTGAGCTACTGTCTGCACATCGGTCCCTGTATCCCAAATACCCATTACATGTACACAAATATACGTTTTTCGCTCTATATGTATGCATATTTACATACATATACAGCGGTTCTCGGCGCCAGCGCCGACGCCAATGGCGCCATAGCGTGGCGCCTAGGAATGACGCCAGTGCCATGACACCATTCAATCACCATTAAGGTAAAATTTTAGGGGGGGATGGCTCAGCCCCCCCCTCGCCGGGTTCCGTAAACAAGCAGCCCCCCCCCCGCTCAAAAATCCTGGATACGTCCCTGAAGACATTTGACACTTTGCATGACATTTGACATTTTACAGGGCTTTTACAGGGTCTGGGAGTGACAACTGGGCCCAAAGCAGTTCCTCGACATTCAGTCGCCATTTTGCAGGGCATTTACCATGACATTTGACACTTTGCATGACATTTGACATTTTACAGGGTTTTTTACAGGATCTAGGAGTGACAACTGAGCCCAAAGCAGTTCCTCAACATTCAGTCGCCATTTTGAAGGGCATTTACCATGACATTTGACACTTTGCATGACATTTGACATTTTACAGCGCTTTTTACAGGGTCTGAGAGTGGCACCTGGGCCCACAGTAGTTCCTCAACATTCAGCTTCAACTTGAACTTCACCTTGAACAATCAAGGGTCAGCGCCTGATGAAAAGCTACATAAAACAACAAAATGCAATTCTCTATAAATGTGTTATTGAGCAAGGCTGTAGAACACTTATAGTGTAAAACATTTCAGCATTTAAAAAAAAGTAAATCCTCGTAAATGACGCCAGGGGGCAGTCCCAGACCTAGTAAAAGGCCTGTAAAATGTAAAATGTCATGCTATGTGTCAAAAGTCCTAGAAAGTGCCCTGAAAACGGCGACCTACCTGCAGACATCCAAGGATGAATAAATGTGCAATGGACCAACATGAAACAAGAGAAATCACACAATCAACAGGTGCCAATCCCAGATCCTGTAAAAAGCCCTGTAAAATGCCGAATGTCATGCAGTGTCAAACGTCATAGAAAGTGCCGTGGAAATTGCGAGTCAATGTTTTGCAGGGCGTTTTCGATGACTTTGACAGTTTGTCAACCCCTTCAAGCACCTGTAGACATGGACCACCTGCAATCACCTACATGGAACAAACGCAATCACACAATCAGTAGCTCCCAATCCCAGATCAAGTCCTGTAAAATGTCAAATGTCATGCAAAGTGTCAAAAGTCATGGAAAATGGCCTGCTAAATGGCAACTCACCTAGCAAAAAGCCCTGTAAAATGTCGAATGTCAGGGCACTTTATGAGACTTTTGACGCTGCATGACATTTGACATTTGAGTTTTCATAAATGGCAAAAGTCCTGTAGAATGTCAAATGTCATGTAAAGTGTGAAAAGTCATGGGAAATGCCCGCCAAAATCGCAAGTACACAGCACTTTATGAGACTTTAAATGTTGCATGACATTTGACATTTGAGTTTTGATAAATGGCGTCAGGAGGCAGTCCCAGATCTAGCAAAAAAGCCTGTCAAATGTCAAATGTCATGGAAAATGGCCTGCAAAATGGCAACTACAGGGCACTTTATGAGACTTTTGACACTGCATGACGTTTGACATTTGAGTTTTGATAAATGGCATCAGGGGGCAGTCCCAGATCTAGCAAAAAGCCTGTAAAATGTCAAATGTCATGGAAAATGGCCTGCAAAATGGCACTACAGGGCACTTTATGAGACTTTTGACACTGCATGACGTTTGACATTTGAGTTTTGATAAATGGCGTCAGGGGGCAGTCCCAGATCTAGCAAAAAAGCCTGTAAAATGTCAAATGTCATGGAAAATGGCCTGCAAAATGGCAACTGCAGGGCACTTTATGAGACTTTTGACACTGCATGACATTTGACATTTGAGTTTTGATAAATGGCGTCAGGGGGCAGTCCCAGATCTAGCAAAAAAGCCTGTAAAATGTCAAATGTCATGGAAAATGGCCTGCAAAATGGCAACTACAGGGCACTTTATGAGACTTTTGACACTGCATGATGTTTGACATTTGAGTTTTGATAAATGGTGTCATGGGGCAGTCCCAGACTCCCAGATCTAGCAAAAAAGCCTGTAAAATGTCAAATGTCATGGAAAATGGCCTGCAAAATGGCAACTACCAGGCACTCTGTGAGACTTTTGACGCTGCATTCCATTTGACATTTGAGTTTTGATAAATGGTGTCAGGGGGCAGTCTCAGACTCCCAGATCTAGCAAACAGGCCTGTAAAATGTCAAATGTCATGGAAAATGGCCTGCAAAATGGCAACTACCAGGCACTCTGTGAGACTTTTGACGTTGCATGACATTTGACATTTGAGTTTTGATAAATGGCGTCAGGGGGCAGTCCCAGATCTAGCAAAAAAGCCTGTAAAATGTCAAATGTCATGGAAAATGGCCTGCAAAATGGCAACTACATGGCACTTTATGAGACTTTTGACACTGCATGACGTTTGACATTTCAGTTTCGTTTTTGATAAGTGGTGTCAGGGGGCAGTCCCAGATTCCCAGATCTAGCAAAAAGGCCTGTAAAATGTCAAATGTCATGGAAAATGGCCTGGAAAATGGCAACTATCAGGCACTTTATGAGACTTTTGACGCTGCATGACATTTGACATTTGAGTTTTGATAAATGGCAAAAGTCCTGTAAAATGTCAAATGTCATGTAAAGTGTGAAAAGTCATGGGAAATGCCTGCCAAAATGGCAAGTACATGGCACTTTATGAGACTTTTAACGTTGCATGACATTTGAGTTTTGATAAATGACCACAGGGGGCAGTCCCTGGAAGGAGCTAGACTATAGACTCTATAAAAATAAGTTTGAAAATTTTGAAAAATTGGGACATGAAAGCGAAGGGCACTTATTTTCGCCCGCCCCCCGAGTTATAACTTCCACCTGGCCGCCACTTGAGCATGAATTGCCGACGTGCAATGTTGGCTCATGGCCAACAGCGGCTTGTGTAGGTAGTAGTGGCGGCACACGGACATATGGTGACGCGGCAAAAATTTCGAAAATTGTGCCTAAGGGGACTGATAAAAATAAAGTCGTAAAAGCAACTAGAAAATTTATGAAATTGACTAGAAAAGTGAGCATGACTAGAAAAGGTGAACTAGACTAGAATTCATGTTATCATGACTAGACGACCAGAAAGAATTCAATCTGGGTGAGACTCACCATACAAATATTTGTACAAATTCACACAAACAAATAAAAGTGTCACTGTAGGTGAAATAAATAAATACAGGGCACAGGAGGGGGGGCTTGTGGGAAAAGTTGGCCCAAACATGCGTGCAATTTGACAGAGTTTTCAAATCCAAAGATAAATTTTCAAATAAAAATTACATGCATGTAGGGGTTGACTGCAAGCCCTACGCCCCTACCACACAGCGAACACAGCGAGCGGCCCCCCTCCACATAATCCAGACCCCCCGGGGAGAAAGATCCCCAAAAAAACAGTAAAATGTGGCCTTCTGTGGGTGAAATAAAATTTGGTTTCATCAGAAATTTGTTTTTCGGAAAAGGCACCCGGCCACAATTCCCCTCCCCCAACCAAGTCAGCCCCCTGTCCCAGCTGAATCCTCGAGACTATCGCTCCTCGAGTCATATGTCTCTGGGCTGTGTAAAGATAAAAGGGATTTACCGCAAATCCTTCAATAAGACCACCCTCGAATAACTCCCCCTGTTGGCGAGGTGAGGAAAAAATAACTCCCCCCCTCGAATAACTCCCCCCTCTTGAATAACTTTCCCCTCTGGATGAAAACAATACTATACAAAAACACAAAATAATATGAGCCTACAGCAGCGACAGCAGATACATGATGTGTATGCAGTGCATACACATCTTTTTATTGTTCTTGGACAGCTAAATACCTGAATTACATGAGTTTAACAGACTGCACCCAACAAGGAAAAAATAACTCCCCCGGGGTCTTATTACAGGATTTAGAGTATACATGACGGGGAAACAATATAAGGGGGATATTGGAAGGATTTTTGCCCGATTGGTCGGAAAATGTCTTAGACTCCGCCCACACCTGGTCGAGAAAAATCACGACCAAGAGTAAAAATACAATGTTCTTGAAGAAAAAATTTTTGGCAGGGGTTTGCCCTGTGAAACTGATATTTCACCCCCCAGAAACATCAATCATTCACTAAATGTTTACCCCCAACCCCCCACTGAAACCTCAAACCCCCCCCCCCAAGGTGACAAAAATTCGAAAATTGTATTTTTCACGGAACTTGGATGTGAAAAGCTGCGCGAAATTTCGCTGTGAAGAAACTACCACTATAAACCCTAAAGGAACCTATGATGACATTGGTATCGATGGAAAACCCCCAATTGATAATATCAAACCCCCAAAAATGGGATAAATTCGGTTCGTAAATCTTGCAAAGTATTTTGATGCAAAATTTCGTGCAGCGTTTCGCTCTGTAAAAATGGAATGGGGATTATCAAAGAAGGCAATCTATTGCACCTTTTACATTCGCCCCCCCCCCCCTTGACGCCAATGTCCCCCCTGGGTGCGACCAACCCCCCCCCCCCCAAACTTCAACTCCCCACAGTCAACGAAGAAAATTCACAAGAAACGAAACAAAAAGGCCTCAAAACCCCCCGCTCGCCATGCCGCCCTGCTTTTCCTCGAAGTCCGGCCACTGATACATCCTCTGAAATGAATAGCCGCTAGGTTGCATTGATTTGGCATCGTGCCAACGCAGCTGAAGGCGAAAATTTCGTAAATCAGCTGGAAAACGGACTAGACAGCCAAATAAATAGAACATGGCCATTTAGTGGCAAATCACTTCCTTTCCACTGCTAAATCTGTGTGAAAGACGGTTCACGCATTAAAATAAAATCACTTATACAAATAAATAAAATAACAAAAGGCCTAGGTGGGGACTTTCATTCTAAAAGTTCACATGTCCAGATTTTTCGATTTTTCAAAATCACATTTTAAAGTTTGGCGCTGGCCCGGCAGCGCCATGTTTGGGCGACAAAGCTTGCCCTGCACTTTTCAGATATCTCGGACATTTGTCTACAATTTTTGTGTCCCTAAATTTTGTCGGCTGGCAAATATTTTGGGAGTTATGTCATATTTTGTAAACCACCCAAAATAAGGAGTAAATTTGAAAATTTGAACTTGAAATGTAAATAACTTGCTAACGGTGCATCGCAGGGCAAAACCAATCACACCACTGAAAAGCCCTGTTCGAAAAGTACCCAAACCTAAATTTTCAGATCTATATTTATACCCGTGCTCGATTTATAGAGCAAAATATTTTTGGAAATTCACGTATGAACTTTTGGAAATGAAAATTTATTTTGTATGGGGTCTTCGCCGGTTCTTCGCGAGCGATCCGAAGCACGCGTGAACTTTTGGAAATGAAACTCCTGTGGTCTGGGATGGATATGTGATCTTTCGACGCGGAACTTCTGTTTTTCATTTAGGGGATTTGAGATGGATATGAAAATTTCGATGGAACTTTCGATATGAAAATTGTGATTTTTCTGAAAATCGGTACCACTGTATCTCAGGAACGAAATGGACTATAATGCTGATTTTTTTTCTAAAATGTGAAAAACTATACGTGGAGGTCAAATCCACGCTTAACTCGATTTTTCTGGATTTGGCGCTTGTGAACTTTTGGAACGGAAATCCCCAGGTGTGAAAATGGCTAATGGAGTGATTGGCGCATGCAAAAATGTGCGCGAAAGCGAACAATGGAGTGTACTGGAGAAATATGACCAGTCGTTCCAAAGTTCAGGAGTCAGTTCATTAAGTACCATAATTAACATAAAAATAGCAATTGCAGCCCGAAATTAATGCCCGACAGGGTGGGCATAGGAATTAAAAATGGGGTAAAATTCTGTAAGCAATTTCCTGAACAAAATTTCGACTGTAAAAACGAAGGTTTCAGCAACGTTGACTATGTGCCAAGAAAAGAAATGATGTTTTGGGTACAAGTGTGGTAATAAAGAAATGGATACAGGGGTGATGCAAGCACCCCCCAGAAAGAAAAAATTTGAGCATACCCCCCAAATAAGCCACCGGCGAGAGATAAAAATGAAAAAAACAAACCCTTGTGGGCAATTTTCACTGAAAATTGGCCACCGAGCGAAAGTAGCCCCAGGGCCGCATTCCTATTCGCCAATCGAGTGCCAACCGCCATATCCGAACTGCCAAAACGACCTAAAGAACCTGAAAATCTGAAAATAGAATGTCAATTCAAGTTGTCAGGGAGTCAGCCTGAAGTGTCCTTTGAATTTCACACTGCATCTAGGGTTGGGACGATATGACTTTTCCATATCGATATTCTATATTTTTTACTCGACAGACCGCATTCTATGCATTTTTCTGAATGAAACACTCCATCATGATGTCATCATAATAAAAATAAAAATAATTCCAGCAAAAAAACATGACGGGAAAAAACATTCCTCATTTGTATGCGACTCTGCCTTTTTCTTTTTAAAAATAGGTAGTTGTTTTTTTTGTGAAAGTGCATACATAAGTATCTACCTCGCGCATTATTGACTAAGCCATAAATAACTTTGCGGTCCGCTGAGTATATATAATTTTTCTTGATATAGGAAGTTGGAATGCGAAAAGCAGACAAATGACTGATTGATAACAACATTTGACAAAATAAATGTTAAAAATTCATGAATATGTATTTTTGAACATTGTAAAACTCTACTCAACTATATATATATATACCTACACAGTGTTATAATAAATAGTGCATAGTGCATAAGTACAAAATACCAATCATAATGAAGTATTTACTAACACTCAAATACAATATAATAGAATGCTCACATTATAAGAAAATGCATCGTCATATGTATTTACAGTGTGTTATTTACTAGCAATGCACATTTTGTAAAGATTATAATTTCTAAAGGTTTACTTGGGCTTGGCATTTGGGGGGTTCATAAACAGATATCCAACATCACATTCTTCTTTAGTTTCTTACAATTTTGCTACACCCGACCGAAGGTCGGCGCGAGGACTGCTAGTACTCCTATATTTACCTATTAATATTTTGATGTGTGTGCTGTGCCTGTGCAGGGGTCTAGAATGGGGGTAGGTAACCCCCAAATCGCCAAGCTATCTATCTATCCTGGAAGTCACTCAGCTAATTTTTGGCTACTGTCCCCTGAACCCCCCCCCCCCCAAATCGGCCATCTATCCAGCTATCTGGAGTGATCTTTGAGTGCTTCCACCTCAATTTTTGCTCAAAATTGCTAATTTTCATGTTCTTATTGCCTATTTTCAGCTACTTTTGGCTATATATATGCTTGTACACAGATTTTTAGCGATTTTTTGTTTTTTTGTCGCTTCTGTTTACATTTTTCTCCTTTCTACCTTCTTCCGTTCTTATACTAGCGATCGAAATTCTATACCGGAATAGTTGCAACAATTGTATTATACTGTGCGGTACGTGCTTTGCGACCGAATTTGCAGGGCATGTCAGTTTCACGTTGGGCCATGTTCTTTCACCTTTGGGCATGTCAGTTTCCACAACATGTTAGGTAGAGTACACAATATGTGAGAGTGGATTCACCCGTGTATACCTAATAACAGCGGCAGGCATGCGTTCACTTCATTACCTGCTGCTTTTTTATTGTGGGCGAAAGCAACACTTTCATTCACGTAAATTTAGTTTACCTAATCATATTTTGAATAGGCAGTATTTATTATGAGCGATTCATGCATTCCACTAGCGTACATAACGTTTAAAACACTTTTATAATGGCTGCATGAAGAGAAAAAAACATAGTGACTCGGTGATATGATTTCTGGTTGACGTTTACCAGCAAGAGCATCTAGCCGTATGATTTTGTTGGGCAGAATCTAACCATCTACCTACTTAGTATAATGATAGACAGACAGACAGACATTGCCTTATATGGATTGTATTTAGGCATGTATGTATTTTTAGACATTGTTGTTGGTCTAGTTGATCAACTGGTTGAGCTAGCACGAGTTATGCGAGACACCATATTTAGAGCTTCTGTAACTCCATTTGGGCTCAGCGCTCGGCTCCAATGGCATATCGCAAAATGGCCCCACGGCCCCCCTTAAAGTGCGTCAGCGACTTGGGGCTATTGCATCAGTTTGATTAAATAAATACCTCCATCATGTGCGGTATGAAGAGCAGTCCATTTTGGACTTTGGAGGTATTATTTGGTTTAGAATGTCAACGTCTACCTAATCACAAACTGACATTTGACACATAGACCTATAGACATGCAATAACACTGTTGTTGATGAATTTGGATCTGCAAATGACAATGTTCAGCAAATTTTTGCTACTAAATTATTCATACTTGTGCATTAATGTAATGCATTGTAATGCCTGTAATGATAGTGGCTCAAACTGAAGTCAGCATTATGGCTATTTTCCGCTTCCCATTTGATAGCGCTCAGATTACCTATGCATGTTGCACGTGAACGAGAGAGATGGGACTTGTTTTTCTGAAACTTTAAATTTGCGTGATTCCCGCTGTCGGCAGGAAACTGCTGATAAGTCATGCAATCGGCTGAGGCTGCCGAAGTATTTTTACATTGGGTTTGGGTGGCCCTTTGCCTGTTGGCATGTAAACCGTTTTTCATGTAGACAACGGATCAGGGGTTTCCAAGGTTTAAACCCTCGCGGGGGCTTCATAGATAGCAAATCCCTCCTCCGGATTTGCTATCTATGAAGCTGAAAACTATTCTGTGAGCTCGTTGGGGCTAAAAATATATGATATACCTAGGTACCGTATTTGCTTGAATAATCCCCCTGGGGGATTATTATTTCGCCAGACTTTTTTGAGGGGGGAACTATTCGAGGGGGGAATTATTCGTTCGTCAAAATATTCCTGCATCTTTCTATCAAGTCATTTCACGAAATGTGCTTTTTTAACACAAAAACGTGCCATTTTTGTTAGAATTTGGCACAACTAATTGATGAAATATCTTTAAGGGGGGATTTTTCGAGGGTGGGGGGGGGATAATGATTTCCTCACTCGTCTTACAGGGGGGGGGATTATTCGAGGGGGGAATTATTCAAGGGGGGAACTATTCAAGCAAATACGGTATATGGCAAAATTGACAGAATGGAGCAAAATTTAGCGCTTTCGAGTAAAAATTGGGGGAAATTGCTCGACGCTACTTACGCTATATGCTCGATTGCATTCCACGACGTGATTTCGTTATACTAATAATTAGGTATATTTGTTTCAGAATCTTTTTTCACGTGGTTGGTACTCCCTCTAATTGAGGATGATATGGGTTGTAATTTATCACTTTGAAAATTCACCATACAGTTGAAAAAAATCAAAGTCACATCATATTCATTCATCATATGAATATTCTATCAAAAAATTGAGACTAAAGAGAGTAGACCTTGATGATGAGTAGAGAGAGAGTTGATGAAGCTTTCAATATTTATGACCAAAATAGTGCAACAAACGATACAATAGCTGTAGGCCTGTTCTGTCAATGACAGGTCCATTTTTTATAGCTACCTATTCATAATGTGGTCATAAACTTTTGAGAGAGAAATAAATGCAAAAAAAAGTAAGGGTGGTTAAAAAATCGGTTGAGCAAAGTCACACAAGCGTTCGTGTTCTGCGTTTTTGAACTTTAGTGAAGGATTATCAACTTATAATAGTCTGATTTGAAGGTAAAAACAAAACATAGTGCTCCATTTTACCACATTCATTTTATTTTCGGGGTACTTCCTCCGGGGAAATTAATAAGTCGGAAAGCTGGAAAATGAGTTCATTCGGTAGAAATGATGCAAATTTTTATAACAAATATTTATCCGACATTCTACCAACGGTATATTTGAAGCCTTTACTTCTCATTCTCGACAACTCCAAAAAGTTGATTTCGAACAAGTGGTATTTCAAGTTTCGTTTTCCACACCTCTGCTAGCAATGCATGTCCAATGTCCAATTGCTGTCTTTCGTAAAGTTCTAAATGTTGATAATAAAGTGTAAAACTTCCTGCCAATGCTCTCAACATACCGTATTTCCTCGAAATACCCCCAGGGGGTTTATTTTTTCAGAGTGGAAATTTTGAGGGGGGTATTTCGAGGGGGGGGGGGGCTTTTTCGAGGGGGGGGGGGTATTATTTCGTCAGAAATTTTCACGATATTCATAGTAAAAAGTACGCTTTCATATACACAAAACGGGTAATCAACGTGTCCAAGTAGGGTATATTTGGACATATCAACGTCTATCGCTACACAAACTAGTACATGTGTAGCTACGGTTGGCAGTTGATTTTTTTAAACTGATTTTTTTTTGAAAAAAATCAAAGGGTGGAAACTGATTTTAATTTAAAAAAATCAAAAGGCAAAATTTCTGGTAGACTTGCACTGGGTATTTTGCATTTTTTTGCGCACAAGCACGCAATTTCTCATACATATTACCATTTGTGGTGTTTTCATGGGTTTTGGGGCATTTTTAGTGTAAAATTTTCCATTTATTCATGTTACCATGTAATAATAAGCCATGATATGCTAGTGTAGTATAAAATATCAAACCAATGTGCTCCCACATTACTCTACAGTGTGTAACATCACTGTCAATGTATTAGCCTTCTCTTACAACCTTATTTAAGCACTATTCCATGCTGAACTTCACTTGAAGTCACAAATGTTTGACAAAAGGCGATATACGTGATAAGTCAATGTAAAATGGATATTTTTGAAAGAAATCGCTGCTTATAATGCTATTCCATGACTCCACAGTCATAATATGACCACAATAGACATAACAATACACTGTCTGACACTTAACATACATATATTTTTTCTCTATACCCCCATTTTGGGCGATTTTAAAAAAATCTGATTTTAATTTTAAAAAATCAATTTTTTTTTTAATTGATTTTTTTTAAATCAAGGCGTTTGAAAACAATTGATTTTTTTTCCAACCCTATGTGTAGCTGCGATGCAAACTGCGACCAATATACCGTATTACCTTGAAATACCCCCAGGGGGTTTATTATTTCGCCAGCAAAATTTGAGGGGGGGATAATTCGAGGGGGGGTTTATTCGAGGGGGGGTCTATTATTTCGCCAGAAATTTTCGGAAATTCCCCATACGCGGACGTAGAAAAATCAAACAATTACATTTATGTATATGTGTTTATACGCATATATAACTGTATATACACAAAAACCCTTCCCTAAAGTCACTTAATCATCAGTTTTAACGTGTGTTCTGCATTGTACAGATCACCAACTGCGGTATTTGTCATGTACGTTCACGTTACACTCAATCTTACGGGGGGTATTTCGAGGGGGGGGGGTTATTATTTCCTCAGCCGAAATTTAGGGGGGGTATTTCGAGGGGGGGTTAATTCAAGGGGGGTTAATTCGAGGTAATACGGTATACATAATGTACACTGCATACGCATGTACATAATTCCAGACAGGGGGTATTTCGAGTGGGGGTTTATTTTTTCACCAGCCCAAAAACACCTGGGGGTATTTCGAGGGGGGTAATTCAATGGGGGGGGGGGGGGTAAATCAAGGAAATACGGAATATGAAAGCAGTACTGGCCTTACCGCAAAATGCATTTGTAGTGGAACAAAAAAGCATCTAGGAAGAAATCCGGTAGACAATCGATGTCTTTCGCACGCAACGATGGCAAAAACACACGGATTAAATACGGAAACTCATTGAGTTTCCGTGTTTTTGTTTAACACAGAAACACGGAAACTCAACAATTTTGAAAAACACGGAAACTCAAATGAGTTCTTTTTTGGAGAACACGGAAACACAGAAAATACGGAAATGTTTTTTGAGTTTTTTTTATCCAAGCAATTGAACGCACAAGATTTGAACTGAACAATGTGTGTATGTGCATACATAAGGTATGCATGTAAACCCCTGTTTACCTCAGTAGGCACCTTTGCGTTTTTTTCATTCTGAACCCGTTCCCACCCGCATGTTGGCATTTTGCCAAAAAGTGAAGTATACAAAAATAGTTCAAGGAGTTCCCCAAGTGTACCCTATGTAAAGTGTGTAAATATGTACATAGTATCAAAGTTCAACGATGAAATAGGTATCCAAAAAAGGTGTCCGCATCTCCTGGTGGTTTCGACAATATTAGGGACTGTGATCGAAGTGTTGAGAAGTGTCCACCAGGGTCTGCTAGCTCACACAATTGAGCTGAGGGCTCCTCACCTCCCAAGCTGCAAACATATTGGTCACCCATTTGGAACTACCTCCAGTGAACTAATGAAAATTTTCCAATACACAACAAAACATATGCAAAACCAATATTTTATTAAAAAACCACTGTTTCAACAGTAAAATGCTGTAAAATGCAACTATTTGTAAAAACACTCAAGTTTTTACCAAAAAAACTTGAGTTTTTCTAAAAAAACTTGAGTTTTTACCAAAAAAACTCAAGTTTTTACCAAAAAACTCAAGTTTTTTCAAAAAACACAGAAATAAAACACAGAAACTCAAGTTTTTTTCGTGAAAAAAACAAAACACAGATATTCATTTTTGAAAAACTCAAAATACAGAAAGTGTTTTTATTTTGAGAACTCACCCATTGTTGTGCGCACGACAAAACTTTTGTCCCCGACCCCGATAAATTTGCTCTATGGGCAATTTATGCACTTGACGTTGGAACAAATTTGGAAAATAGTAAAAGGTGTGCGGGACGTAATCTAGACCCCGTTTCCCTTCTTAACTCTATTTTCGAAATGTTAATTGGAGTTATCGACTTTTTGAAGTAGCTTCATTTAAATGGCTGCTTGTAGTGCAGTGACGGAATGCTCTAAAATTGCAGTTCCATACGAAACTCCATAACTACGTAAACTGGTCTTGTAGCTCAGGTGCCGGTTCCGCAAGTGGACAAGTTAAGAGGTAAAACATAAGAGTTGAGTAAAATGACAAATGGCAAGTTAAGAGTAAAGTTAAATGACAAATTATTAGTTAAGAGATAAGAGTAAAGTTAAGGGTCATACAAGTGTATCCAAATCTTCTTTTTTTTGTATCCAAATCTTATTTTTTGTATCCAAATCTTATTTTTCGACATAAGATTTGGATACAAAAACATAAAAATGTGGATACGAAAAATAAGATTTGGATACACTTGCTTGACTCTTAACTTTACTTTTATCTCTTAACTAATCATTTGTCATTTAACTTTACTCTTAAATTTACTCTTGTCTCTTAACTCATCATTTATCATTTAACTTTACTCTTAACTTGCCATTTGTCATTTTACTCAACTCTTAACTTTTAACTCTTAACTTTTCCACTTGCGGAACTGGCCCCTGGTTAAATCCTATCGGTAATTACAACGTGAAAAGAAGGAGTGGCCTGTGTCGGTAGGCAATATCTGTGCGCTATGCCGAGTGATACATATTTCATGCAGATAATGAATAACTACCAACAAATACCAACTGCAGCCATTATCATAGTATCATAGTAAAATATCATAGTTTCAAAACTACTATAGTTTTAGAAGCGGAAATAGAACTGTATCATACTCGGCTGACCGCAAAGTATGTGCAGAACCCTACCATAATTTACTGAATAAAATTTTGTGATAAATTTCGTAATTAGGTAATTATTCCACAGTAGAAACGATATATTATGATGAAAAACTGTATAATTTCCGCACTAAGTGTGATGTCCCTCGAGTATACCTGGGTAACTATTTATAAACTGCAAATTGAAAGTTTTTGTACCCTCGAGCAATGTGACAGAAACCGAGTTGAGCGTGGAAATAGGCTCTGTGACGGTGCTCCTCCTGCGCTGCCCGGTGCTCATTTACTCAGTTCCAGGGGTATCCTAGATTTTGACCCCCCGGGGGTTGATTAGATAGCAAGTTGCTCCTCCGGAGGGATACAAAGGTGAAAAGATGGGGGGGTTGCGGGGGTTCAATATATCGACTTTTTAAGGTGTAGAAGTAAGAAAAGGGAGAAAAATTGCAAAAAGTAGGTGAAAAATAGCTTAAAATAGGTATAAAAGAACATATAGTACTCAAAGTAGCCGAAGGCAGTAAGACACATGAACTAGTGATTTTGGAGGTGAAGATATATAAGGCGATTTGGGGGGGGAGGTGGAGCGGATCGTAGCCAAAAACTCTGCATCCGGGACTGACAAATAGCTGAGCGGCCTCTGGGACAGACAAATAGCTGAGCGGCCTCTGGGACAGACAAATAGCTGAGCGGCCTCTGGGACAGACAGATAGCTGAGCCGCCTCCGGGATAGATAGATAGCTGGGCGGTTTGAGGGGTACCCCCCGCCACTTGGAGACCCCTGCGCGGTGCTCGTCGCGGGCAATTGCCGTAAACGAGCAGTAGATGAGCACCAAGTAAAGAGTAAAGATGAGCGTGGGTCCTTAGTCGGAAATAATAAATTCTATATATTATCCCATGATGGAACCGCAGTACTTAGGCACTTCCATTCACAAGATTTTTGCGAGGGATCTACTTTCTGAAAATACAAAAAAAAATCCAAATGTTTATAAATCTTGCCTATAAATCAGTGATATATCATTCGAATATCGATGACTTCATAAAAACCCACAAATAATTTTTTTGAAAGTCCATACATCTAGTGAGTGGAGATTTTTTTGAATATCGTTATATGTATTCAGTATTAAGGTGTGGGTAATTCTTGCTGTCACTCAAACCGTGTATCCCCAAGCTAACATTAAGAGATTCAAATCGTGTTTAAAAAGTGTGTTTTTTCCAAATTGGCTGGATGGCCTGAAATTATGAAAATGAAGAAAAGCTGTTTTCAAATGCTATAATAGTGGGAGCATTTATCACATTTTCCAGAGTTTACAATTTGTTTTATGTTATCCCAGGTATTTTATAAATATCTTATTATAGTATAAATAGGTACTCAAGATTTCAAAAAGGTATTTACCTACACACATTTAAATTTATGCTTTCCAAAATAGGTAACCAGTATTTATACAACTCTGATAATTATGAAATTTTATGAGCGTGGAAAATTAAATTTTTCTCTGATTGAATATTTCCTCTATTTTCCATATTTTATTCTATTTCTATATAATCTACACAAATATTCTGTCTACATTTCCTTCCTTAATCGACACCAATTATATAAATCATAGAATAGTAATTGCAATATTATCTATAAAAATAACAGTTCGTTATGGGTTAGCGACTGACTGCCGCCGCAAAAACTTGAAAAAATGAATAAACAGCTGATCACACCAGTCGATATTTGAGCAGCATGCCGCAGACCATTGGAAACTTGGCAACAAACAGCCACAGCTGCGGCGAGCCGGATGCGCGGCTAAATTGCGCGCATTGAAGCGAGAGCGCGCGTGCCCGGGCGGCTTTTGTTGTCGCCGCTGCGACGCTCTGATTTTTGCTATACATCGCTGCTGCGATACAGACTGGTATCGCTTGCACTGTGGACGCAGTCAACTCAGAGCCTCGTGTTGCTAACGTACGGCTTCCTACAAGCCGCCGAGTGGTTCTATTTACATTGGGCCGCCTTAGTCGACCATGTGCGCCATTATATGTAAGCACATGCACACTATAATTCGACAAACATTGCAATCGAACATTTTATTGCACTCGCACTGCGCTGCACGGCCGATTTGATTGCTGGCGAAAACCGAACTTAAGTGCATTAGGTGAGCTGGCCGTCAATAGCGCCGAGCACTGCGCCGCGCACGCGCGACTGAATTTAATCGGTCCGACACGCTTTTTTCGGGCTGCCCTTTTTATTGTGTCTGATAAAAGACGTCACGCTCATAACCGTACAGATCATGTTGTTGAACAGCTCGATGCTGGGGTAGTCACTCCACAACACGTTGGACATGCGTAAAATGTGCATTTGTTGTAAAAATGTAAAATGAAATGTACAAATCAAATGTTGTTTTATTAAAAACCAGTGGTTTTATTAAAAAGAGTGGTGCACACGCCTCACCCACCCCCAGTACCTAAACAGAGCCCAATTCAATGTTACTTACTCTGTTTGTCTGCTTCATCGATTGTTCTTTTTAAAGATGTGCAGTATTTTAGGTTCATCCGTGGGGGTGGGGGGGGGGGGGTATTTTTTTCCTCACGCGTCTAACGGGGGGTTATTCATCGGGGTATTATTCAAGCAAATACGGTAATTCAGGATAAAAAATCGGGCTACCCCTGAAAACGTATCGGGCCAATGAAATTTCCACCCCGCAATCCGTACGCAAGTGGCACGCGCGACTTAGGTCCTCGACAGTGCAATTTGGTCGGCTTTTCGGGCGTAATTCGTGTCATCGAGATTCATGGCTGGCTATAAAGTTAGTGGGGCTTTGGTGAAGTTGATTGAAAATTGCCCACGCTGCGCGGAGCATCTGTGCTTGCATTCGGGCTTAGAGAACGTTTTCAGCCGCATCGCAAGCCCACGAACAAAAAACTATGGCGGCATTATCGCATTGGTCGAAGTCTATAAAATGTTCGCGAGAATTGTATTATATACCTAATCATTTGAATTCGTCAGGCACGCATAGCATTACATAAATAGGTAGTTACTCACATTACTCAAAAATCGAATCTGGGAAATTAAAATTTTTTAAATACCGGTTCTCGCAGAACCAAAAATGTTTGGATGTGGAATGTAAAATTTCAGTCGATATAAAGAATCTGTAGAATTAATATGCCGTTACAGAATATGCAGCATGAAACAAACAAATGAATGTTGTGGATGCGCGATTACTCAAACACACTCATGGATGGTAAAAGCGCATCGTAGAATGTCGTTGTATCTCTTGTGGATGTCAACTGTTATCTTACATACTGTCATAATGCCAATGTGGGACGTTATGAGCACCGAATGTTGTAAGCACAAAATGTTATATGTAGCACGAAGTACTGCCATTAAATATGCAATTCACAGAAAGTGTTCACATAATCTCTACGAATAAAAAAGGCAATTAGAACCTATAGATAACAGCAATCCTTTACTTAAAAACGAAACGAAAAGTAAAAAAGAGTGAAATTGCGCGAAACCGGTCCTGACATGCAAGCGTTTTCAGGCATCTCACAATTCATGGCCATGGCATTAATTCATCATGGGGCATGCATGCACCCGCACCCGAAAAAGATGCCTGGAGCACTATATAAAAGAACGATGTTCTAATAAATTTTGCAACACGACAATGTTCGCCCAATATGCTAGAGGTCCAGCCACCGAAGTTCAATTGCAGCAGTTATTCAGCTATGCAAATTAAACTTACCTTTTTCAAATGCCTCCGTAAAGGTAAAGTGTGTAACGTAAGGCCAGTGCATAGGAGTCGGACTCGATTTGACTCGACTCTACTTGACTCGTGACCCGAGAGCAAAAACGGTTCCAAAAGACTCGACTCAACTTGACCCAGAAAATATGGCTGTAACTCGAGCGAGACGCCAGGTTTTTGCCGAACTCGATCGAATACTTGGAAAATTTCGTGTCAGGGAGCCATTAGCCATGTTGTGAAAACCGGTTTTTATACTTATTAAAACGGAAGTTGCCTTCCTTTCTTTGCATGAAATTTTTTTGAATAGTGATTTGGTAAAAAAAAATTGGCTGGTTTTATTTTTGTGACTTAACTGGTATAAATAACAACAAAAAGTGAACATGCATGATGTAGTGATGTCACTTCATTTTTTCAACTGATTTTCATATATTTTTATTTGATTAAATCAAAAACCAAAGGGCCAAATATCATCTTTTTGTTGTTGCTGCTTTGTTTGTTGTTGTTGTTTTGTTGCTACATAGCATGATATTAAAATACTGTTTAGACTTCTTCAACTTAAACCATTGTTAAAACAACCAGTATCTAAAATTTCTGCAAGGCATCATACCAAAAGGTAAATGCATCCTACTTGAGTGCAGACTATTTTGACTGCTTGCCTCAGGACCTGACTTTCACTGACTAGATGAGACCCTGTGTATTTAGCTTTTCGCATATTCCCCTTTTGAATAAATGTACCTTAATCCCTGGCCAATTTAACAAAACAAATATTTAACATCAGCATGTAAGATCCCCCTTCCATGGTATGCATTTACCCTGAGGGTGAGTTTCAAGTGGCACAAATTTACCATCATGTTGATCATTTACCATCGTGTCAATTTACAAAAATAAATGTAACATTGATTAAAATCAGATTCACTTATATAACAAAACCAGCATGCAGGTAAAAAAACAACTGATTTTATCAGTTGCAAAGCTTTGTGCAAACATAAATATGCAAACATAAATATAAACATAAAATGTGACAATTGATGGCAAATATTAATTCTTAACAAAAATATGAGGGTGAATTTGAACCCTTGATTTAACATGAGCAGGTGTGCATACTTTGTGTGAGGGTAAATAGAAACCCCTATTGTGGGTGAATATTCTATTGTGAGGGTGAATCTTATGTCTGTAGGGTAGATTGATACCAAAGGTAAATGTACAAGTGATAGGGTAAATACTTTAGCATGGTAAATACACCACATAGGCAAACAGTCATTCTCCCGACTAGACTGACCTAAACTTGCCAACTCGACCAAAAACATGGGAGCTGTGGCTCGGGCTCACGCTTGATAAAATCAAGTTTCAACCCAACTAGTGTAACCCATTGATCCATTCCACTACTGGGAAGGCACTCATTACTGCCGACTGCATTGATCTCGACTCAAAGTGGACAGAAACTGGGGTGCATGGCCAATTTTGTGCCGCCGCGCCGCTAAAAGCCGCGCGCGCCCCGCACTGTGCATCTGGCTTCTGCCCCTTCGCGCGACATGCATGATAAAAAAACGGTTTTCTTTCATCAGCTAACAATACGCGCCGCATGAATAAATATTATATGGACTGGGGTACCTGTATTTATTTCAGACTGTCGCTTTTTATTTCGTCAAATTTTCAGCCATTAACTGGAAGTGGCGATAACTTTTGCAATGCCATTGCATGGTAATATGCATGGGCGTTTAACATTGAAAGTCACAAATAGCTACGTGTCTTCTGGATAAATTAACAGTAAAGTAATATTTTTATTATATCCGTACACAGTTAATAGCACGTGAACATGGATAGAATTATACCGCTTTAACATCCAAGCAGTCAACTGGAAGACCTATATTTTCTGATGGGTGATCACCATTTCTTTTGGAAGCCATCGCAGCGTGACATCTAGGATCGTGCTCTAATGGATTCAATGACAGATGGATTGTGGCTTCAAAATGCTTTTTGCGTTAGCAGAGGCTGGTCATACACTATTTCAGCAAGAGTTCACATGCATACAGTAGAACGAAGAAACATTTGCAATATTTCAATATAAAATATCTGCGGAACTGAAATGCATGTAACAAATTTGTGATACAAATTTATGTAGTTTTACGCTCCGACAGCAACAAGCAAGACCATCGCACATTTTCATATTTTACGCAAAACCAGTAAGAACTACGCAGTATCAAAGCGTGCAATAAGACGATGACCACCAAAACTCTTGTTTACTTTGCATTAGTCCGAACACCGCAGCAGCTTTTCTGCGAACCGTTTGAGAAGTAAATTTATGATATTTTTTCATGCAAATGTGAGAGTACATTCGGAGGTGCATTCACTGGCACAAACCATAATAAACAAGTCTTCACGCAATTGCTAAAATCCAACTGAAATTTGTGGCAGCTCGCCACTGACTCAGTCGGCGTCACGTTTATTTTATTTGGATAGGGAGTTTATTATACAGCCACAAAAGGTGCTTCCTAAAATGAGCGCATGCGCCAATGGGCCCACACACTCTTCAAAATTCGTGTCAACTAAATGTTGCGATAGAGCATACCGTACTTCCTCCAATCATCTCGCCCTTGAATTGTCCCCCTCGAAATACCCCCAGGTCTGAGCGAGCTGAATAAAAAATAACTGCCCTCGAAATACCCCCGCTTGGAATAGTGCGCTGTATTTCCTCGAAATACCCCCTTGAATTAACCTCCCTCGAAATACCCCCAGCTCTTTCCGAGCTGAGGAAAAATACCCCCCCCCCTTCGAAATACCCCCTTGAATTAACCTCCCTCGAAATACCCCCAGCCCTTTCCGAGCTGAGGAAAAATACCCCCCCCCCTTCGAAATACCCCTGTCTGGTATATAGTACATCACATTACTAGTTTTGGGTATTCGAAGAAATGTAATTTCGAAGAAATACTAGTTTATTTTATATCGTGAAACTTAATTTTCATGATTTCTGTTAGGTGTGAGTTTAAAAGAAAATTCGTGTTATCTAGTTGACACGAATTTGCAATGTCAACTAGTGTGCGTGGACCCAATGTCGCCGCTGTGTTCTGGGGCTGTCAGATAGATTTCAAAGGTACGACTACGACGTGGGCATGGCGGTGGCTCCCCTGAAGCGCCGCCGTAATAAAACGCTACTTCCTTCTTGTTAAGTATTGTGCGAGCGAGGAAAACGATGTTTTTTGAAAAAATCGTTGCAAATAGTAGATACCTATTTATTTAGATACATATTTTGCTAAGTGCACCACCGTGCATTCGACCCTCTTCTGTGGAGACGTACACACGTAAATACCTATTTGTCAGCGAAGAATTTACAGCGCAGTTTAGCATGTCAAGGTTTGGAACTAGCCCCATCCGTCAGACATTTTATACGGGGAACTCATATGAATAAATTGGTAATTCGCTGTCATTGTTTGCGATGTTACGGAGTAAATTAACATCATATTTGTTTGTTCGATGTCTAATTTATGATGGATCTTCACTTTTGGGTGGTCTCGTCCATCATTTCCATCTTGGATATGATTTGCATTCGAAATGGTTCAAACCTTGCGCACACATACGAGCAAACAACCTGGGGGGTGGGCTCTATCAGTACGATTTCTTATCATTCGCTGCAAAAGAAACGTCAATAGAGCGCAGCAGAAAAAACAACAACAGCAAACAGCTCATCTTAGAACGATCAATTGCAAAAGTCACATTAGTTCAAAATATCGAAAACATGATTCCCGTGATCGACTGCCAAAATGATATACAAGCCCACGGAAAGGAAATTACTGCCGCCATGTTGCAGCCGGCGATCGGATTCGTGTACCTGAAAAACTGCGGCATTCAGTTCGATTTGGTCAGTTGCACTGATTAGAATAAATATTTAGGTAGCCTAAAAGTGATACGAGACAACTGTTTGAAAAGTGCATTCTTGCAGCCCCAAGGTACGAATAAAAGTAGTAAATTTCAAATTATGGGCTAATTTCAAATCAAACCTAGCTAGTTGACATCGCAAATTTTTGTCAACTGCATGCGAACTAATGTCAACTAAATATCAGAAAAACATTTTTTAAGCATCACATTTAACAGAAACAATGAAAATTTAGTGTCACTATAAAAAAAACTATGCTTTAACTCATAGGAAAGTTAAAATCACATAATTCACCCAAATTTAGTTGACATGAATGCAGTTGACGTCCAGCTAGTGGGGGCTCATCGGTGCAGAATTTTTATGACGTAGAAGTTTTAATCAATATTGTATTTTCATCTCTTGCAGGTGAATCAGGTATTCGCATCGGCATCTAAATTCTTTGCTCTTCCAAAACAAGACAAAGAAAAACACAAACGCGAAGAGAATGCCTATATCGACCCAAAGGTTTGCGAGATTAGATTTTATCAATTACGGTAGTTCCTAAAAAATCACCCCAGACGGTTGTTTTTTCGCCAGCTCACTCAGATCTAGAGTAATTCGAAGGGTGTGGGTTTACCCGGGGTGGGGGGAATTTTCGTCACAGCATTTTCATGAAAGTCTATCGTTAATGTAGGTAATATAAGTAAAAGAAATCGAGCGTGAAAGATGTCAATATTTTTAATTTAAATATTGATAAAATAGTCACACAACACACTCAAAAATACGTCATTTTTTATGCTTCGTCGTTCTCACTACCTCATTCGGAAGGGTATTTCGAAAGGGGAGAGTTAATATTTTCCCCAGCTCGCTCAGACCTGGGGTATTTCGAGCGTTAATTCAACGAGATAAAATACTGCATATGCTGAGTGATTTGTGCAATGATAATAAACTCTAGAATACAATTCACAGGTATCCAACGAAGGCTATGTCGGATTGGGTACAGAAACTTTGAACGGCGTGAATTCTATGGAGCTGAGGGAATCTTATCAGATTACGCCCCATCACGTACGCATGCTCGTCCAGGTATTTTAATTTACCCAGAATCTCATTTTTAAAGTTCCGTAATTGTGAATGAACACATTTCGACCATCCAACCACCAAACAAAGAACGACGACGGCACAATTGGCGACGCGGTGCATTCCACACTGCGGAAAGCAGCCGAGTTGCTAGAGTCCCAGTGCGCAACTGCAACGTTGCAAATCCTCGCCGCTATTTGTCAGCACGCAGATTTCGATGTGAGTGCGTTTCAGATAAACTTCTTTTTAATTTAAAAATCCTGAATATTTCATCTTGGCAGGCAAAAACCGTGCTCGATTCGCACAAGTTCGAGGCATCCCCTGACTCAGAAGCAGCGATGAACGCAAGCACGCTGAGAGTGCTGTACTACCCTCCGGTGCCGGACGACCTGCCAGGTTGACTCGCGCATAAATTGCCTTAGATTTTACACACGAAACAGTACGATTCGACTGCAGCGTAGTAAATACTTTTTCAGCGGACACGAATATTTCGCGCTGTGGCCTGCACACTGACTATGGATCCATAACGCTACTGATGCAGGACTAGTGATGAAAAAGCCTCAGTGTTTTGGCGCCTGGCGCTGACGCCACTGTCACAACAACACACGATTTCGCAAACATCACTAAATGTCTACGATAGGCGCCAATTTATTTTCTGGCGCTTTTCCATCACCAGGACTCAAATGGTGGGCTGGAAGTGCGCGCGCACGGAAATGGTGGCGGCTTCGTGCACGCCGAACCCGTACAGGACGCGGTGCTAGTGAATGCTGGCGATCTGATGGACATTTGGACCGGCGGCAGGATAAGGGCCGTGGTGAGTTTATTGGCGCATTGATTTGCGCTGGTGAATGTTTCGGTGATTTTTCCTGTTTTCACGCATTTCGCATCTATTTTGACAACATGTCCATCCTGCAGGAGCATCGAGTGCGACTGCCATCGGAGCAGACATTGGTTACTAGAGAGCGCTATTCGATCGCATTTTTCGCCCACCCAAATGATTGCTGCGACGTTGCACCTTTCAACGATAAAGATGGCAAGGCCACCGTAAATGCCAGGCAGCACGTGATCAACATGTTCACAAAGACGTACTGAAGAAACGGACCTATAATATTCCATTTCGAGTAGCACAATGCGAGTACTTGCTCTAATAATAAAACGCTGGATTAAACTTTTATTGCATATATTTACAGAGTAAAACCTGTTGAAAACTACCCCAAGTCAAATTTCAGATCAGAAGTCAAATTTTTCAGAAGGCAAAATCTAAAAAAATAGGAAAGCATCCATTTCTGTACGTAGATTTCTGCATAATAGCGTTCTTGGCTGGCATATAAATATGTAAGTCAATGAACAATAGATACCGTATTTCTTCTAATAGAAGAAACCCTTCTGTTTTTTTCGTCAACTTTTTCACCCGCCCTTCTATTGGAGACGCCATTCTTTTGGAGACTGCCCTTGTATTCTTTTCGTCAACTTTTCAGCCAATTTATTTCATGTTCTGTCAAGGTTTTTCAAAGTGTTACGTCACAGGCAATTCATAAAATAACGGTACATAGAGTTCATTCAACATTTAATGTTAAAATAGCACAAAAGCAATGTTCCAAAGCGATTAAATCAAAGCGTCCGCTGATATTTTTTAAAATGCATTTGGCACAATTCCTGCACTTTGTGTACCTTCTATTTATTAAAGACCACCCTTCTATTTATTGCGTGGCCTAACTTAAGTCGGAAAAGTGTACCTTCTATTGGAGACGCCCTTCTATTACAGACCCGCCCTTCTATTAGAAGAAATACGGTAACTGTAATTTGCCATCCGCTGTCTGTTCAATAAAACCGATTTGCATTCGTTCCAAAAATACGACCGAGAAATAAATGCATCTTCACGGTAACCAGAGGATGCTTCCTTCACGTAAATATAAAGCCGTATCCTTTTTGTGTTGTCTTGCCTGTATAAATGAGGTAAAATTACATAAAAACGGGAGTCGCACATTCAGCAATCAAATCAAACAGAGCATAACTTATTTAAGTTGACTGGAACGACCAGTCATCATGTCTAGTAAAAAAAAGTGCAAATATAAAAAGTATTTATCCGGGTAAAATATCTGACCTTACTGAGTTTAATACTTGAGTGGTGTGCAAGATAAATTTTCTAGGTTAATCTTTTTTGGTGCAATGCTCCAGGCGGCGGTACCGCACCCTGTAAAGTGTAAAATAAAGAGTGAAATGTCATGAAAATGTCATATATTTACCTAGGTAATACAAATAGGTAAATATGTCAAATTTCATGCAAAATTTCAGTTCAGTTATCAAACATTTTCCTTTCATTGAAATTAATTTTTATTACATTTACATATTACACTTCAGTTTTACACTGTCTAGGGTGCAGACATCCCCCAGATGAGTAAAAAACAGGACCCTCGTCACCAATACTGGTACAATAGTCAATCTATCTACACACTGAATTGAACATTTGCCTCGTGCCAAAAACGAGTTAAATATTCAGTTGCTTTCTCCCCAACGATAGTAAAGCAGTGTTCATTCTCATCAATCTCGCTGTTGCTACTATTCCCTGTATCACTAAATGCTTCCCTGACAGCTTTTCTTAGGGTTGATTCATCCTCTGTTGATCTGAGTCTCCATTCCATGCCAATCACTGCACCTAAAAATGCAAATGCAATTTTTATCTCCATCAACGATAGTTAACCGTCACCTCATTGTGTAAACTCGAATGCGTTCACAGCTGATTTGTGAGTTTCGAAAATTCGGTTGATAGCTAGTGTGTAGGGTCCCTAGCTGATATGGTATCATAATTGTACAAGTCTACCTGATTGGTTTCTGTGTGTCATTTGCGCTGCGCACACTAGCCGATAATTAATGAGGGTATAATTTAGTAAATGTTTAGAACTAAATAACGTACCTATTAATGAAGTTAGGATAACCAACTTAGGTCTCATAAGGTCGATTATGATAATAATAATTGATGGGAGACACGTTTGTTGCGTTTGTAGATGGATGAAACACGGAGGAAAAGGTTCCTTCCTCCTACTTCAAATGTTGTTAGCTAATTTTTTGTCGCACTTGTTAACTGTAAACTAGTGTGCGCATCCCGCTGTTACGCTGCGATTACAGCTCGGGTGTAAAATTGACTGGGCGTAAAATTGATTTTTGGGCGTAAAATTAATTACAGGTGAATGGATCAAGATATGGCGTTGTAATTTCAGTCAAAGAAAGCGCACATGCAGATGTTGCTTGTGTCCAAAGCTCATCAGTTTATTTTTATTGTACTAAAAGTTTACAACTAAATGCAAATGCAGTTTATGCAAATTTACAGCACTGTGCATGAGATCCAAATGCAATTTTCACACTGAAACTTACAATGTTTCAATCTGTCTTTGAACTTGTCCGCCTCTTTGCAACCCATAATTCTTTCCAGACGGCCAGAGTCCATTTCCAATTCGGCAGAATGCAAAAGTTTTGCTAATTGGCTAGATTCGCTGTCAGTCTCACAATCCATGTCCAATTTGATTGATTCAAAATTACTTTCACCCTGATTTTCAGGGTGGATTGCGACATTTTGTGCGAGTTTGCTCAGCTTTAAACAGCTGTTTCTCAGAGAAATGAGTGAACTGTTTGCGGAGTCTTTTTGCTTTGACGCACTCGCTTTATTGGAGCTGATAGATGAGGTTCCTTGACTGTTGAGCGACTTTGATCCAAAGCAGAGTGTGAGGGCTGGCTGTTCATGTGGACGTGTTTATTAAGTATTCAGATTTTTTTTGTAACTCTAGATTTAACTGTGATTTCAACTCACTGTATGATATTTTTTATCCGCATCTGTCCTTTTACCGATCGTCCATGGTATGTCAGATTTTTCCATCGAAAATGTCATCCCACTTTTTCGCATATCATCCCCCAACGAAATGTACAATTTTTGTAAATCACCAATGGCCAAATTCTGCAGCGAGATGTAGAAGAAATCATTTTTATATAATTTTTTCATCATTTTATATAGGTACCTACCGTATTTCCTCGAAATACCCCCTTCAAAGTGGACACAATGAATTTATAACCCCTCCCTCGAAATACCCCCCCCCCCAAATTTACTGTATAGAGAACGTAATGCGGTTTGTGATCCAGGAAACGCAGAACACATGTTAAAAACAATGACTGTCATGTTAGAAGAACCGGGTTTATACCGTCTACGTACCTAAATATATACCTATGTCTATAGTGTGATAAATGTTTTTGTTGCATTTTTCGACATCTCTGTACATTTCAAACAACAATTTAGTACTGGGATTTCGGAAAATTTCTGGCGAAATAATAACCCCCCTCGAATCCCCCCCCCCTCAAAATTTCCACTATTAGAAAATAAACCCCCCTGGCGGTAATTCGATGAAATACGGTATCTCTTTTTATAGCACACAAAAACTCTACCTCATTCATCAAGCTCCAATTACCCTTGGCTGGTGTAAAATCGTGCACCGCGCTCCACTTTGAATTGAACTGGGTCAATTCAACCTTGTTCAAGTGCTCTAGCAGCTCGTCGTAATGCAGCTGCAGACAGCCCAATTTCACCCCTTTACTACTCTCCAAAGTGGGCACCGTGACGCAGTGAAGCCACGCCTTAACGCCGTCGCAATCAGTGGCTCTAAATTGTTGGCAAGCGGCCAATATGGTCAAGTTTTTGCAGTCGCGCGAGAAAACGCTACCGCGACACGGTCCGATAATGATTGTGCAGTCGAAACAATCGTCAATGGTGATAGTGGCCGAGTAATCGAGCAGAAGCAGAATGGAGTTCTGCGTGGTTGAGCAGCGGATTTCTCCAGTGCGGCGCGATGTAAATGCGTCCAGCCCACCTTGCAGTTCTTGATAACAAATTGCTGTCCAGCTATTTGACCGTGCAACCGAACTTCAGTTCCATCTTCTAGTCCATCCACGATGAAGTTTTTCGCATCAGCCGGCATTCTTTTGTCCCTGCAAAATGCAGTCAAAACATGAAAGCAGCCGACGCAGTTGAGCAGCTCCAAACTCACCAAGAATACACTTTTGGCTGTTCACCTGGCTCAGCACTGTCACCTCGTTCGCCGTCGACTTTGTATACGTCGTGTCTGGCGTGCGATGTACACAGCGACCAAATTTGGCCCATTATTTGTCTCGGCTGGGAAATATCAGTGTGTGGACAACTTTTTTGATGCCATTCGCCGTTTTATTGCATTCGCACTTATTTCACGCGGTGAGAGTGCATATCTAAATTGTTGGGGTTTGTTTCCATGGTAACTGGTAGAATGAAAAGATATGCAGTGCACTGCACAGGCGACAATTTAATAGCCGGCTGGGGGAGAGGCAGACCTACTGTATCCTAATCTGGATTTTCTATGAAAAAATAAAATAGTCTTGGCTCTATTCCAACGTTATCACTGCACCCTATTTTATCATTTTTATTTGGTTGTGCGGCGATGGCAAACAGTGTGCGTCGACTATCTGGGAGAATTTCCGCCCGAAATGCATCTCTGCTCGTTTGCGACATTCAGGAAAAATTCAGGTAACTGTATTTTGCAAGATTCTCATTTCACAGGTCATGTAATGTAGGGTGCTTAAAAATAAAATTGAACGCTTTCATTCCAAAAGTAAGGTTGGGTAAAATAAGTACACATAACGCGCTAGCGGTCAAGACAAAACACCAAATTTCAACAAAAGTTCAACACAGAAAATGAGAACGTTTTAGATAAATGAGTCAGGCATTCCCATCTTCTACACAATGCCCGTGTGCATACCTTTCTCCACCAGAGTTGATCGTGGGTATTTACGTTTACTGTGAAATACGCGTAAAACTGCATATGGGTAAACACTCATGCGTACAATACTTTAATTGTACCAGTACCCATCTAATTGTACCAGTCAGTACCCATCTAATTGTACCAGTACCCAGTATGTATTTACGCGCACATTTTCATCAGTACTGGATACTTCTGAGTATTTCAGAACATCCATTAATACTTTCACGTGTAATTTTATTCTTACAATAGAGGCATAGATTAATTAGATTTTAATGTACTGGGTAAAAGTATTTTACACAGGTATTCTTGAGCATGGGTAAAAATGAAAGTATTTACCAGTACTTTTGAAAAATTTCAGTACTTATAACAACTCTGTTCTCCACATCCCAGGCACTACTCGTGCTACTTCGATCAGATGGTGCAGGTAACCAACAGATTGATCGCCGCGTCGAAAATACTCGAGATCCCGATTATCGCTACTGAACAGTATCCCAAAGGTTTGCCTGGCTTTCTAACATAATATTCCTAGGCAGCATCACACTGTGTCAATGGTTCTGCCAAATTTAAACGCGTGCCTAAATGTATAAAATAGTGACTACCTAGGTGTGTGCGAACTTTGCGGATCGCCAATTGGCACGCATATAGCACAGTTCCCGAGTTCAAGCCTATACTAGCAAAAATACTATTTCTGTACTCGCAAAAATTACTCTACTGTACTCGAGTGCTGTCAAAAAGTAAGCATACAGGCGAGTACAGATACTTTTTTCAGAGTACATATGCGTTTGCGCTTTTACGCGGTACTTGAGTATGCATACTTTTTGAGTGAAAGGGAATACGCATCAACAAGTGGAATGTTCACACCTCAGGTCTGGGCCACCTCGTACCAGAGTTGGACATAGACAAGGCCAAAACTCCCATCGTTGAAAAAAGCTGCTTTTCGATGTGCGGCGTGCCCGAAATTCAGCAGTTCCTTCACAAGGACAAGAAAAGGGACACTGTGATCCTATGCGGCATCGAGGCTCACGTGTGCGTGTACCACACCGCTATGGATTTGTTCGAGCAGGGATTTAGTGTGCATGTTGTTGCCGATGCCACTAGCAGCAGGAGTATGGTGGACAGGTCGGGCTTGGGCTTAAATAACAATCTGGGAACAGGGACGTATCCAGGATTTTTGAGCGGGGGGGCTGCTTGTTTACGGCGGCCGGCGAGGGGGGGGGGCTCAGCCCCCCCCCCCCTAAAATTTTCGCTAAATAGTGGCGGAATGGCGCTATGGCGCTGGCGCCATTAGTAGGCGCCACGCCATGGCGCTATTGGCGTTGGCGTCAGCGCCATGGAACGCTGTATATGTATGTAAATATACATACAAAACAGCAAAAAGCACAACATTGAGTGTATTTACAACGATTTGCGGCCACATGGAGCAAATCAGATGATAATACCTTTATGTATGGTGAAGAATGCGCGCTTGCGCGCAAAATTTTTTACGCTGACGTTGAAAAAGTCGCATTTTCCGGTCACTTTCTGGTCTCGCCCCGGGAGGGGGGGGGGCTGCAGCCCCCCCCGCCCCCCCCCCTGGATACGGCCCTGTCTGGGAATACTTTTTTCGATAACTGCGACTTTGTAGCGCATGGCGACACTTCACACTGTATGAATGCGAGAAATATTGTCTCTACATAAAGCAGCGAAAGGGTGTTATTCCGTCCAAAAATTCGCCAACCCTTTCAAACACTCAAACAAAACGTGTACGCATTCATTGGTGCCATCGATAACGAATAATTTCAATGACGTCCCGAAAAAGAAATTTGCGCAAATTTAACGGTTCACAAAAATATTGATTTTACCCAGGCGGCAGTCCTGCGCCCTGTAAAGTGTCTCATGTAGAGCCGAATTAATACTGAACTTTTGACACCATACATGACTTTGACAAATTTGTTTGACATTTTACAGTTCTCACGCTCTACGCTCCAGCGCCAGTCTCTGACCCTGCAAAATGTCATGCAGTTTCAAAGATCATTTAAAATACCGTTGTCGTTTGACATTTTACAAGACTTTTGACACACTGCATAACATTTGACAATTCACACGGTGCGTGACTGCGCCCCGGTTAAATTTCAACACACAACAAACCCCCCATCACCCAACTACAACACCCAGAGCGTTTGCCTACCGCCAACTGGAACAAGCCGGCATCGCGGTCACCACGTCCGAGTGCGCCATATTCAGCATGCTGCGCGGCTCCGACCACCCCCAGTTCAAGCACGTGCAGAAGATCGTGCTGCAGCAGGGACCCGATACTGGGCTATTGGATGTTGTGAATATGAGGGACCCCAAGCAGAAGATGTGAATGGGTTTGGGGTAGGGTTGGGACGATATGACTTTTCGATATCGATATTCGATATTTTTTCTGATGCTCGATATTCGATATGGACCCTCGATATTCGATATGAAAATATGCTCGATATTCGATATCGATATTTCGATATTTTCGATATTTCGATGTTTTCATGCAGAGGGGCATATTGTATTTCCATTTGGTCACAAACATAGTTGATCATCTTTTTTTAAATGAGTCTCACAACAGTCAAAATGAGAGGATGAAATAAGAACAGGATGAATCTAATTATATTTATCAGGTGAATAATTATACAGCAGACATTTACATTTCATACTTGTAACTAGCGGTGGCTGGCTTTTTATACTATAAAAGGTTGTTGTTAAAAAGACTGCCAAAAATGTTTAGCCACATTTTCGTGAAATTGTTTCCTTGTGATGCAGTTTCCTATAGCTTGTATTTTGTTAGGGTGTGTGTACGTTACCCTTCATATCCTACTGTTGATAGCTCAATGCAAAAATGGCATGCTATTTATATGAGATATTACTTTGTGCATTCAAATGCATTCACATGTTATGGCTGCAACGTCCACTTTTTGTTGGCTTCACCCATTTTTATGGGATCAAAAATAGGTCAAAAAGATCATCAGAATATCGAAAAAATGGTCGATATTCGATATTTTTTCAAAATTTTCGATATCGATATTCGATATGAAAAAATGGTCGATATCCGATATTCGATACGATATATCGTCCCAACCCTAGTTTGGGGTGTGGTTTAGGTGGATGTTCGGGTAGTTTTCATGAGTAAATATTTACCTATATCCAAGGACGTAGCCAGGGGGGTCGCCCCCCCCTTCCTGAGTCGGATAGAAAAATATGCCAGAAATGGCACTTCCACAAGGCGACTTTGTCGACAGCCCGCAAAAATTTTGCGTGCAAGCTCGCATTTCGGCGCCCCACGGTATGTTTTATTCATACCTATGGTTAAGGACCAAAAAAATCACTCAAAATGTATCCTGGTCGCTGTATATGTACAATACATACATGTACAGCAGTATTTGGCGCCATGGTGTGGCGCCTACGAATGGTCCCCGCTCAAAAGTCCCGGCTACGTCCCTGCCTATATCTAGTTGTAAATTTTTACGATACCCCCGGTGATTTTGAAGATAGATTCACTACAATTCGGGGAAAAATTGAGAGGTGGTTTAAGAATATGTTTTAACTTCGAAGCGACAACACTCGACCGGGCGCCGTGCAGCCCCTAGTGTATCTTTGGTTTCTGATTACTAGTTATATATTTTTTTATACTGAAGGTGAAAAATTTCTTCAAGGATTTTATTTATTTATCTTATCAATGATCATCGTTTACCAATGATTCGGGTATGATTTTCTCGGTATATTTCGTGATTTGCGCGGTATAGCCTACTGATAGCACACTTAACAGTGAGCGTAATCCGTCATATTCGATACGAATAAGGGACATAAAAAGTTGTTCTCTCATCACATTAACTGGCTGTCATCAATGATGAATTTATTTTACGATCAATTTTGGATCACAAGACTTTATTCATGAGAATATGGTAACATTCAGCGAATGCGCAGTGAACATATGCTTATGTAGAAACTACTCGTGTTACGGAACATTTTAGATTTACGCTCCCACAAAAGTTCAACGTCTGGAAAAAATAAAAAGACGAGTGATTTAGAAGTGTTGTGTCAATGACCACCAAAACTTCGAAATATATGCAGATGGGAGGAGACTACACGATAAAGTGTAAAGCGGAACGACGTGCTCAAACCAATTGCGAATTTTGACGGATTTATGAAAATTATACAAAAGACACAAACGAAAATGCTCGAATAGTTCCCCACGCATAATGTTTTGTCACTTTTTTTTGGGGGGGGGGGGTGGCGGGGGCTATTCAGGGGGATTACGTTTCACTCCAGTTTTCAAGATTACATCAACAACACATTTCATACATTTATTTAAAACTACGAAATCTACTTTGTGCTGTCGCCGTACATGGAGAACATTCCATTCTGTGCAGCACTTTTCGACTAGGCCGATCACTAGGGAACTAATCGAGGATTTACGGTGAATGAATAGTAACCGGCGCAAATATTTCGCATTGCAAATCAAAATGAGAAAATCAACACGACGAGATACTAAGGCCCCGTTTACACGGTATTTTTGTGACGACTCCGACAACCCCGAAAAGTTCAATAAGTCGCATATAAAGTTCCATATTCATGAGAAAAAGTGGTCAAGTATACACTCCACCTAGGCGCATATGCATGTCAAATTAGTTAAATCACGCTTGTCGCTCAAGAATTATAGACGTTTGAAATTTTTTTGCCATTGTTGCCGCCTGTCGGGCTCCGACAATGACAAAAAATTTCAAACGTCTATAACCCTTGAGCGAACAGCGCGATTTATCTGCAATTTGACATAAATTTACATCTAGGTGGGGTGTATATTTGACCATCTTTTCTTAGGAATATGGAACTTTAAATGCAACTTATTGAACTTTTCAGGTGTTGTCGGAGTCGTCACAAAAATACCGTGTAAACGGGGCCTAAGAAAAGCTTAATGCGAAAAAATAACCAGAGACGGCCCCGCTCCACCGATGAAGGCATAAAAAGGGTGTCTACCCTAATCACCATACGTCTCCAAAAGTTTCTGCAAGTTCCCGTCAGCAAACTCATCTAAGCCTCTCAGCTTCCTGTCATCCCCCTCGAATGCGCGCCTCGCGTCTGGTATCACTTTCTCCAGTATAACGGCAAACAGCTCGGAGGGCTTGCTGAACTCGTGCAGCTTGGTAGACAGCTTGGACAAGTCGCTCAGAGTGGAGGCAGCTTTGGATGATCGATCTGTGGTTGGAACAATACGGTGATTCACATTGGCCGAGCCGCTTAATATATTTGGTACCATGGTTCATATTGACAGTCAATAACGGCACCGAACCGTATTTCTGGGGAATTTTCACAGCATTTTCGCTCAAAATCACTAGTTAATGCGTCTTATTGTCCATTTTCAGTTATTTCGAGCTTTTACCAGCTTACTGTTTCTCACATATCGAAAAAGCTTTGTAATAAGCTATGTAGAGTGGTCTGCATTTAAAGCTTCCACAGCAGACAAATTATTCAAGGAAAGTTCAGGTGAAAAAAAAAGTTTCAAGTACTTTATGAAGTTTCTGGGTTGATTTCAGATTATATTAAGTCCAACGAAATTAATTCCATCTTAGAAAAACCCTCTCAAACAGCTACGAATAGAACAGACTAAATCTAGACTGAAAAACACATCCCATAACTCAAAAGTTCGAAGCAAACACGTGAATCTCTTAAGTAGGTGTTTTAAATATATTTAGACACTCAAAATGTATTGATAAGTATGAATAAAACTGGCGAACCTAAATATATGTCCTACCATGCATAGAACAGCCTTTTAGTTTACCAAACAGAAGTTACAGTTAAGTTCCTTCATAAATTATGGCACAAAGGGAATACACGGAAAATTAATCTAAATACATTTGTCATTTGTTATTTCTTCGCTTCAGACAAATTGGTGGAAGATGTGAAACGTATATAGAGGTGTGAAATACACTATAAATGGTAATGTTCCTTAGGCAAATAAGCATATGTACTTATGAATGAAGTATATATTTATGTAGCTAGGTAAACGAAAATGTTGAGCAACGATGAAGTAGTTCTTGCATTTACTTAGCTTTTTTAGTATGAATATTTAGGTAAATATATTTATTGTAATAAAAATCGCGTACATCAATTTGTAGTTAAGTCAATCAATTACTACAACTTGATGAATGAACCAATTAACAAGGTCCATTACAGCCTATATAGTGAACCCAAGGAACCAGCAAATATAAAAAGTTGTATATCTCTCCGAGGGAGCTATCTAATATAAGCAGGTGTCCAATTCCCTGCCAAATCTGGTTCAAAAACTAAAAAACTTTTTGAAGCAATTCACTAGGTATTTTGCATTTTTTGCGCAGAGGCTCTACATCCCCTCTTGGGCCATTTAATAAAAAAGCACATCATTAATTGACTCCTTCAATGAATCAAGCAATTTAAGAAAATTTAATACAACTCTAGCCATGTCGCTACGACATTTCACTGTACAACAACACTATTGCCATCATTCACGTGACTTACTTGAACGCTTCTGAGAGAGATCCATGAGGTTGCGCGATACAAAACGATCATGGGCCAAAGCATCGTAAGCCCGTTGCACGTCGTCCTGCGGCGCGGGGAGGTTGTTTTTTACATCACGGGTGTTGCATTCATGGTTGTTAAAACGTATTTACGTTTACTCTATAAATACGTAAATATACTCAAGTACTGCGTAAATAAGTCTACGTTTTCTCACGAAAAAATACCGATAGTACAGAAAACGTATTTCAGATATAGGTTACCTTTTATGGCTTTTTCAAGCCATAAAAGGAAAATTGGAAGAAAAAACTAAAACTGGGTGAAAATATACATAATAGTATTAAAATTGGCAAAAACACAAACTAGTAAATTTGAGGGCGAAACAGTTGGGGTATTTGTGATTTTGAACGAAAATTGGAACAAAACTTCCGAAAAATATCCGATTTTACGTCTTCTGGGAACAGAAGTAATTTACTCAAGTTTGTACAAAAAATATATTTTACGTTTTCTGTACTCAGCGGTGAGTAAAAAATATATAATTTACGTTTACGCTTACTTTCAAGAAAGTTCAATAACTTTACAAACTCTGGTTGCATAAAAAAACATAACTCACCGAAACTGTGGAATTATCTCCCACAGTGCTGCCGTCTTTCGGCTTCAACTCGATTTCACATTCTGAACCTTCATCACCAGACTTTGGTTTTTCTGTCTTCGCTTTTCTGCCACTGCTTCGCCTGGCCGCGCTTTTTCTGGAGTTTGCCGGTTGTTGTTCCACTGCCGCCGGCGTGCTGTGTCTGCGGCCGTGAGTGATTTACAAACAGGTTATTCCAATCGTACACTCCGGGAAAAATGTCCTTATGTTTTTGGTGTTTTGGGTTCAGTTGCATACCAATCATCAAATGTGGGTTCATTCGGAGTAACACTTATTTTTAGGAGTATTTATAGTGTCGACACCCCATAGTAGAAATATCGCTGCCTCCCTGCGTATATATTGCTGATTTTGGCTACACTGAAAGTGTGGCACCTTCAGAATTCTTTGTTTGCTTTTTTGCAGTTCTCTTGCACTGCTTAGCTGAGGGTTGGCATGGTGCCAACATTTCACATTTGTACTATATTGAACATTGCCATAATTTCTGACCGATATCTTTCTCATGACTGGCTGCTAGTGATAGCTAAAATTATGGCAGATAGCAGTGAGCACTATATAGCCAGCACAGTCATTCGCTTTAGGGGGCCCCACTCACTCCTGAGGGGTTCCAGCTGTATATAGTGTGATCTGCAGTAGCACTGGTGCCTTCAGTAGGTGTTTTATCCACCATGCTTTGAAAATACAAAAAAAAACATTTTCCAACTGGAATTTTTTCCAGGCAAATTTTGACTTTGGACAGCCACAAAAAAATCAGGAATGCATTGATTTTGCTGAAAATCGACACGCTGCACAAAGACACCTTAATTTAAGACTGGGTATACTGGGTAAACACCAACAGCTGTCACATTTCAAATGGGAGGGCAGATAAAAAATTTACTCCCATCCAGGAACATAGAGATTTTTCCCGCAGTGTATATGCGACCCACACACTACTTGACATTTGACAATGTGGGTCAACTAGTCTGTGTCAACTCAGATGTCGGCTCCACGCATCGCAAAGCGACCTTCAAATGCACTTGACGTAATATTTATTGTTCAACATTGCTGCATGTGCATTTGGAGATCGCTCTGCGACACGTGGAGCTGAAATCTGAGTTGACACAGACCAGTTGACGCACATGTGTCAACTAGTTCATTTTAACCATTTTCATTTTTCAAACCTGCTCCCCGATCTCCTAGATCGACTTGATGGTTCCTCTTCCTGCTCCACCTTTCGCTGACGCGTGCGCCTTTTTCCGATAGGTGATTCCGCGTCGGATTCGGACGCGGATTGCTTATCGCTGCGCGGAAACGCTACGTTAGCTGCGCAAGCGAGATGAAACGCGAAATGCACAACGCGTTTACCTGTGAGCGTCTTCAACGGGTGTCTTTTCCTTGCGGCCAGCGATGCGTCCGGAAGCGCGGCGCCGCGGACGCCCGCCATCGCTGTCGCCGTCCGCCGAGCCGTTTCTGCACACATGTTTATGTGTAAATATATATCTATACAGAGTAGAGCGCATACTTTGTGCAGAATCCCACCATAATCTAATGAATAAAACCCAGTTATAAATTGCGTAATTATTCCACAGTAAAAACAAATGATGAAAAAACTGCAAATTTTTTGGTTCATTTTTCAGATGGGTTACGGTAGGTTTCATACTATTTAAGTGTGATGTCCGCCGAGTGTAGATATATTAATTATCTGTACAACCACTCTCGAATCAAAACGCACTCGCTCTCGCCAGATTCCTCAATGGCCGCCCTCCGAACCCTCTTCGCAGCGTTGCCATTATTCGCGCGAGTATCCCGGCTATTACTGGGCGGCCCGTTGCACTCATCCTCTTCGGTGATTGGTTCGGCAGTGCAGCCAAACTCCGCCTCCATGGCAGACAGGGAACCGGACAGCTCGCTCAGCTGGCCCACTCGCCGCTGGTTGCCGCTCATGCTGTAGAAATGCATGTTGACTAGAAAGTGTTCACTAGGGGCCAGTTCCGCAAGTGGAGAGGTGAAAGCGCAAAAAAGCGCGAAAAAGTGAACTGAAATGGCAAGTAAATTGGCAAAAGCTAAGTAAAATGGCAGTCAAGTTGAAAAACAAATGTGGAATTCTCACTTAAGCCAATTTACTTGCCATTTCACTTAGCTTTTACCATTTCACTTCTCCACTTGCGGAACTGGCACCAGAATGGATAAATGGAAGCCATTTGAGATTTTGGACGTTCACACGTTGGAATTAAAAATTAGCCCAAAAACTCACCTATCGGCCACCTTGGCCAGCACCTTCCTGACATCCTTGAACAACTTGCCCGGCGACTTATACTCGGCCAGGCAATTGCCAATGGAGGACATATCGTTCGGTCCACTCTTCCCATTTGCCTGCCCCCGTTTGCGTTTGCTGGAGCGCGGTTGACCCTCATCGGGCAGAGTCATCAGATGTTGTGAAACGAAGCGATCGGCGCAGATGCGGCTGAAAGCGTCTTGCACTGCTGGCTGTATGGGGGGGGGGATTGACTGAGTGAGACATTGGCGCACCACACACAGGAATTTTGGAATATACGGGGGGTTTTGACAACGCAAACATCGAAACATGTTTTTTTCACCGCATTCAACTTTTTTAGTAGTTATGTACTATTTATGTACTAGTTCTGTAGCGATTTTGCAGTTTTTTCAGATTAGCTTGAAAAAATAATTGAAAAGGGTTTTTTTCTCTTAAAAACCACTCGTCAAACTTGAAACAGTTCATATTCCAGCAAAATCGAACCCAAGTTTTCGACGATCCCAAACTAACCTCAACGTCAGGCTCATCTCGCTTGGCTGCTCTCCTGTCGGATCGCTTTCCATCTTTGCGCTTCCTGGGTCGGTTGTCTTCGTCTCCACTCTGCACGAGAACAAAAAATGATGCGACGAAAATGGCAGTCAAACGCAAACTAATGAATTGGGGTAGTCTTTGTTAATAAACTGGTTTGATGGGTGCGAATCGCCAATTATATGCTTTATCATGGTTCCACTTTACACAATAGACTTTGCAATACATCATGCGCCACTTCAGTAAAATTTATTCTTTATCTTTAACCCACTTTTGGAAAAGGACCCTGTTATCTTTTAAAAACACATTGTAAACACTGATGAAGTACTGATGAACACAAGTTTGACACACAAACAAACTCCGCCCAACCTCGTGGTAATCTTCATCGGTTTGTCTCTCATCCCCGCTGTCAACTCGATATTCATCCCTTTTCAGCCATCGGGTCCTCCTGGCAGCACGTTCAGCCTTTTGTCGCTGCAATTCCTCATTCTTAGCCTCAGTTTCCCCTTCGGAATCCGTGGCATCAGCCTGGTACTGATTGGTTGGACGGGCGGCGCGCAAATGGCGCAACTGGCGCACTTTCTGTGTGTTCGAGTTTTTGTTTTACTTTGGAAATGCATGATTATGCAGTGTGGGAGAATAAAAGTAGATTCACAATGAAAGTAAGGTTATGAGTTAAAGTGAGTAGCACTAAACGGGTTGGTCAAGGATCGACTTTTTTATCTGAGAGAATCACTGATATATATTTTTTAATCGGATATTTACCAGGTAGAGCTTCAGACTCGGTAAATAGCACTCAATGGACATCCATGGAGTAGATTCTTGCGATTGACTCGATAAAAAAATTTTTAAAAATATTGGGGGCCAGCCCTGGTCTCCCGTATATTATTCACAAATAATCGTCATCGCACTACCGTACACGGAGATTTTAGTAACGCGTCAGGACAGAAATAGTTGTTTCACTTTGTTGTGCCAATGAATAAGACAAATAGTTGTGCACAAAGTTTGCGCTCTAAAATCAAACGTAAAATAATATCTTGCGAGATTCTATCAACGAAAACACGCCAAAGCTAACTTTGATCGACGTCCAATTGATGGAGTTTTCGAAAATGGCAGTAAGCAACTGAGCACCAGCGACAGAATTGCACCCACCCAAATTTTTCCGCCATTCTTCCGACACTCGTTTGTCTGTAACAAAAAAAAAATATGCCGAAAATACAGCGAAAATGAAACTCATCTGCCTACACACACTAGTTTTCACGGTGACTTCGTGGGAAAACTATTTTTGTCAAATGCAGATTAATCAACACGGTTGAATGATTTTATAAAATTTTGATGTGAATTTAAATTAATGAAAGTTTAAGTTTGAAAATTTGAAAACTAAAATACATACAGTATACAAACAGAGTAGGCTGAATGTCGCCATGTCGCCATTTCAGTTTTCTCACAAGTCACGGTGAAAACTAGTGTGTGTAGGACCAATAAAGCTACAAAAACGACCTTCTCCCACGTGCATGAAAGCTCCACTGGCATCGACGTGAGCCGCAGGCAATGCACTCGCTACTGACAAGAGAACATTGGCCTGAAAGATGAGAGACAATTGAAGCGTCGGGTTCCGTAACTCGATAAGACCAAAGTGACAAAAATTGAGTTAAGTGTGGATCTGATAAAAAAAATTTTGTACTATATTATTATCATTTTTGTCCATGATAGGATTTCTACGATTTCCATTACGTATTTCACTACAAAAATTACCATTTCGATTTCCAATACACATTGATTCCGATTTTTCAAAAAACGGGAATTTTTCTGAAAATTATCAAAAAATTGAAATCTGAATTTTGATAAGTACACCCTGAAAGAGACCAAAAAATTCACTTAATCACGATAATTCCAAAAAAGCCATCATGTTTTTCATTCGAAACTCAATATAGTTCAGTGCATCGGCCTCGTAATCTATTCACGAACTTTTCAGATAAATAGTATTGTTACAGAAAGCAATTTTGTGCCACCAATCCCTACACGATCCAAACTTAGAGACCACTCGACTAAAAAGTTTTTTAAAAACTCGAACCGTGGAAGGCACAGTCTCAGCAGCAACAAGGTCTTCCAGCAACTTGTCAGTGCCGACCACCACTTTCGACAAGCGATTGATCAATTTGTTCAGCCGCATTTTGACAACATTCAAGCACGCATTTCGCTGTTCGATCGCACTTGATTTGTCTGAATCGACACGAGTTTCTGCAACTTCACCAGGAACGTCATCGGTTTTCTTGTCGTCATGGTGTTCTTTGTCCTGTTTTGATTTGGAATCTTCATTGTCATCGGGGTCTGGCTTACTGTCGGCGGGTTCGCCGCTGTCGATTGCGTTTTTGTCGTTTTCGTCCGCACACCTGAAATGTCGCCATCAAATATTTGGCGGACCGCAAAGTATGCATCAAAAATTACCTAGGTCACAATGGATATTGCGCTAGCAGGATGCTCATGCACGTATTTACCTTCACAATAATTAAAAATATTCCAACAAGAAAAAGGCGGAGTCGCGTACAAGCGACCACCCTTTTTATTCTTTTTTGGGATAATTTTAAATTGTTTTAATTTTAATTTCGCTTATTTTAAATTAATGATGACGTCATGATGGAGTGTTTCCTTTAGAAGTGTCGGCTTTTAGCGCAGGCACGATCAAATTGCAAATTATAAAGCAGAACCACCCACCCATCTGTCAACGAATCCCGAATCGCTTTCAAAATCTTTTCCGAGTTAATCCTCAGTTGATTCCTCAACGGTGCTTCCCTACTGCCGCGCACATTCAATGCATCCAACAATTGCATAATGATCTCTTCACTGGCGTCGTAAACGTGCCAAGTGGGCTGCGTTTTGTCGCTGGTGGCGGGTGTCGGACCGGTCCAGCTGGAGAAAGAGAAATGTAGGTGCACAATGAAACACGAAAGACTAATGAGACACAATGGTTTGGACGACAAAAATACACTAAATTACAATGTTTACGGTAGCCGGGTCGCCTTTGACCCGCACACAGAACCAATTAGCGACTTGCGAGGTCAGAAAAAGTCGTCAAAATTGTTACAGTGTGGCATCTAGGTGAACAAAGGCAAAAACTGCGCCATGTTAAGAGGAAAAAGTGAGCGACTGAAATTTAACCACAGTCTCACTGAGTGCTAGTATCGCAGACGGGTCTAACGTAGCACTGTGATTTTTCTGCCTATTGATTGACAAATTACCCATAAGAATCAATTACCAATCCTCGGTTTGACATCCTAGCATTGTTTGAAAGGTGCATCGATAACGAAATGAAATTGCATCGAAAACCCAGCGCAAAAAGACCTAATTGCAATTCTTGGCACCTTGCCAACACTGAACCCACTTCTTAAAGTCCACAGCCGACTTCAAAGTGTCAATCTCCTCCTCGGTGGAGCTGACAACTTCCTGCACATCGGAATCGCTATTTGCGGCCGCGGTGCCACCTGCCGCGCGCGTACAGTAGTCGCTGTAGTCTCCGGCGTAGTTCTGAGACGAGAATTTGAATGTAGTGTCATTTACAGTGTGCCAGTCAAAGTGTGAGAGCAGGGCCGTCGCATATATTTAACTGGAACTCTGAATGGATTGGTTACGTTTTTATATACCGTATTTACTCGAATGACCCCCCCACGAATTATTTCTTTGTCAGACTGTTTGAGGGGGGGGGGGGGAATTATACAAGGGGGAATTGTTTTTTCGTGAAAATTTTCGAGCATGATTCTATAAAGTAAGTCATTCCACAAAATATGCAAGAAACACAAATAACATGTCATTTTTGTTCAAATTGGACATAACAAATTGATCATATGGCCTCAAGGGGGAATTAATCGGGGGGGGGGGTATTTTTCTCACTCATCTAACAGGGGGAAATCATTCAGGTATATACGGTATAGATAACTTTCTCATTTATGGAGCAATCAAAAACGTTCAGAGATATCTGATCGCAGCAAGGTTACATCACTGGAAAACCGGGTACCCTAAGGCGGCGTTTACACGGTTTTTCGGTGACGACAAAAAATGTGATTTTTCAATCGTATTTGTGGAATGGGAATGAAATATTTTACATGTGCAATACCTCGATCGATCAAGATTGTGCCAGCTTCACTGCCTGAGGCAAACATCAGATCCCAAAGATTCTGTAATCGCGCACACTAAATCACACTTTTTCAGGTTGTCGGTGGTTGTCGGAGGGTTTGTTCTACGCGGCCTCGCTAGCGAGGCCGCACAGAACAAACCCTCCGACAACAAGAAAAATACGTTATCTGGTGTGCGTGATAACGTAATGTAATTTTTGTCGTCACAAAATAACCGTGTAAACGGCGCCTAACCCAACTGGACACTTTCAGTATAACATGGCGTACTCTCAATGAAAATGTTGGCAACCAACATTCTCCACCACCACTCCGGGAACTCCGTCAAAAACCCAATATCGCCTGTGGTGTCGATCCGTTCCCAACGGAATGGTCCGTTTCACTTGCGTGTCGCGGGCGACCATTTTGTCGCGATGTTTTTGCGCCCGTTCAATTTCTGATCGCTCCTTCTCTAGTTCACGCTCGCGCTGGCGTTCCTGTACAGACAAAACTGTGGTGTGCTTAAAAAATCATTCGAAGGAACTAAATTTCCACAGGTAAATACCAATACGGGGCATCAGAAATAACAAAAACCACTGCAAAAAGTTTCAGTGGATAGTGGAACATATCAATTTATGTCCTAAACATTCACTAGTGGGCGGAGTTTCCATCTAAAATACCACACACAAACCTGTGCCTCAACTGCCGCTCTCCTCTTAATTTCTTCCTTCTGCTCTATTTTTCGTTTCTTCTCATCCGCCAATGCAAATCGCCTTGCACGAACTGCGTCCGCGGCACTGCCGCCCTCTGAATCGGCAGTTCCGTTTTGGTCGGGGGTGGCACTTGGTTCTAAGACAAGCGACTTGATTTCTGGCTTGGTGTCTGAGGGGTGGAAGACAAAAAAGATATTTTAAGATGGTCGGAATTTTGTGGCCAGCAAACATCTCGTGTGCAAAGACGTGAATGTTTTTATTTATAAACCCAGAAAAAATCAGATGGCAAATTTTACGACGAAAAATTACAAATAGTCAATTTTTATACCGCCAAATATTTGTGCCCACATTCGACTCAAAATATTGGTATATAGGTCTAGATTAGGGTTGGAAAAAAACAACGTTTTTTTTAACTCGATGTTTTTTTAAAAAAACAACGTTTTTTTATTAAAAAACGTTTTTTTTAAAATAAAAAACGGTTTTTTTAAAAGCTCCCAGATATGACCTTGTGTCAACATATATAGGTATATCAGACAGTGGCAATACTCTGTGATGTTATATATGACCATATAATGGCTGTAGAGCCATGGGATAGCATTATAAGTGGTGATTTGTGTCAAAAATATCCATTTTTTGTCGACATATCATTCGTATATCGCCTTATAGTCGAATGTTCATGACTTCAGGTAAAGTTTGGCACGGAATAGTGATCAAACAAGGTTATAAAAGGAGGTTGTTACTTTGGGAGTGAAGTTACACACTGTGGAGGTACCTGGAAGCACATTACCTCAATATTATATAGTACAGCAACATATGACGGCTTATTAACCCATGGTAGCACATAGAAATGGATACTTTGATACTAAAAAATGCCACAAAACCAATGAAAACAACCACCAATGTCAATTTGTGTGTGAAATTGCGCGCTTGCGCGCAAAAATTTTGCAAAATACCCAGTGCTTAGTACTAAAAAGTTCAGCCGATGTTTTTTTAAAAAAAAAAAATCATTTCGGACGTCATGTTTTTTTATTTAAAAAAACGTTGTTTTTTTAAAAAAACGTTTAAAAAAAAACATCGGCCAACCCTCGTCTAGATTTTAGTTATCTTTACGTCTCCCGATATTGATTGAAATCAGACATGGATTGGACGCTGTTTGTGCGTGTGCCGCGCACACGCCTTTACTAAGCAGCGCATAACACCCAGAAACAGGCACTAACCACTCTCCAATTCCATTGGCTCCTCCTTTTTCACTTTAGCACCCACCTCATCGCCATCAACTTTACGTTTTTCATGAGATTCATCCGGCTTGTCTGTCTCTTTCTTAACAGCGCCTTTCTTGCTGCCAAAAAAGTGGTCCAAAGTGCCGGCACCTGCGGCAACACACAACATTTGTAGAACGATGAAAAACGCAAATAAAATTAAATTGAAAAAACGCAAGCATCGAAGCATTTTTTAAATAAAAAATGGCAGCTAAAATTTTTCAGTACTGATTCACGAGGTATTTTACATTTTTTGCGCGCTCGCGCGCAGTTTTCCACAGGTTATCATTGGAGGTAGTTTCCATCGGTTTGGTGATTGTTCTAGGCGCAAACCAGCCCGTTTTTCCAGCCCTAATACCGAAGCGAAAATTTTGGCTACTCCCACTCAACCATTCTATAGACCAGAAGATGCCATTTCTGAAATAAAAATAAAACTAAATTGTATGTATCTAACTGATTACATCAACTTTTCACAAGGACCTCATGTGTTAAGTTTTGTTGCATCACAAAACAATCGGAGAAAGCGAAAAAAATCCCAATTGCCAACCTTTGCTGGCTTTTCCCGGCTTGTGCTCAGCGGCTGCATTTGCATCACTTTCGGTCGACGAGCTCTCATCTACTCTTTTAGTCGGATCTATAAACACGACGCACGTCGATCCGCAGCTCTCGCGCTCTTTTGTCTCAGCGAATATACGCTGTTGCCTCTTGACGATCAATTCGTTCACACGGCGACTGTGTTGGTAAAAAATCTATTTCAGAGGTTCGGCTGAAATTAGCTTCGAAAAATAAACATCGACCAAAAGTCTCATGGTCAGCGTTGGGAATTTAAAAATTTTCAGGTTCGGGTATAGGTTCCAAAAAGTTCGGGTCGGGTATCTGTTCCAAAAAACGTGCGGGTATCGGGTTTGGGTCGGGTCGAGTTCCCAACACTACCCAGGGTCTCAGGAATACCCAACCCCGAACACTAACTCGGCCGCCTTGGCGCTTTCAGCTGACTGCGCAATGAAGCCGGGCACCAGAGGTCCGGCCATCAGCGTGTCCACGAGCGCGGTGAGCACTTGCAGCTGGTCGGACACACACATGCTGAACAGGTCGCCGCTGTCGCCCCATTGGCACAGGATCGATGACAACTGCGCGTGGAATTGACGCATGAGAAAAGCGAGAGAAGGGAACGCCGCTCAGATTTTAGCGTCTTCAAAATTTGATGGCCAAGCCGGTGAACGGCGCGCGGCATCATGGTAATTGTTAGGGAACGATGTAGTGTACACCCCCGCCAGCGTAGAAACCGCTTCGAAAGTCACCTGAATACCACACAGCAAATAGTTTTCCATTCGCACAGTGCATTTCCGTGCGCACTAAAAACAAACGGCACTTTTCGAAGTAGTGCAAAATGACCTACCCGCTCATCGACGACTTCCTGCTGGCTTTCCTCAGTTCCGCCATCACAATTCTCATTATCGGCATCATCCACATTATCTTTTACCGGCTTTCTCGCCGAATTTTTCATTTTGGAGCTATCATGCTTGGCTGACTTTTTATTCGCTTGCACCAACAAAAGTCTGGCAAGTTCGAACGAGCTCAGAGAATCGACGGACAGCTCGGAGAGCTTCTCGCCGCAATGGTTCTGACGCTGCGTGATGGGCGGGCAAAGTTAAGTTAATTGGCTCATCACTGCGGTAGAGCGAAGTCACAAGTGTAAAGGTAAAGCGTCAGAAGTAAATGAATGAACATGAAAGGCTGGATCGTCGAGGATGCAGCGCACCAGCAGCAATACAAGTGTGCCAGTGCGATCGGCGCCCGAACAGCCGTTATTCAGCCACTGCAGCAGCTTTTCTGTGCATTAAAATTGGTTTTTGGTTTTTGGGGTTCGCGGGTTCAAACAATATATAATTTTTTTCAAGGTGTACAAGGCTGCAAAGAGAGAAACATCGCTTAAAATTGGGGGAATATACCCAAAATGGATGAAAACATGCAGACACCAACTGTAGTGATTTTGAAGATGAAAATTGTATGAAAATTAGGGATTTTGAGTGAAAATACTGGTTAAATTTCTCAAAAAACAGTTATAAAGTCTGTTCATTGAAATGTTTTACGTTCACTGTTTTTATGACACACTGGAGTAAAACACCAATTTTTTGCTTAGTTCAGAGGGAAGATAATCCAAGAGGTATGATCATTTGAACATGGAACTGACAAGGGTTTGGGACTGTGGTATGTGGGACTGACAAGGGACTGTGTAATTTGGGATTTGCTGGATATTTAATTGTTGAATGTTTAATATACATAAAAAAACATCTAAACAATTCTAGATGCATCCACAAACCCTACTATCGAATGCAACTTAAAACGACATAACCCAGTGAACGGATGCAGTCAACAAAAGCAATTTCAGCGCAACTCAAAAAGTGCAGTGAAAAAGGAACCAAAGCAAACCTGGCGTCAGTTCTGCCTTTAAATCTGAAGTACTTTTGTCAACCGTCATTCCCTCAGTTAACAAATCCCAAAATGCTTTCACAAATTGGCAAACAGCCGCCGCTGGGCCAAAACTGCTCGAATCGACTTTGGGTGGAAGTTTGAGTGGTCGGGGATCCGGCAAGGCTTTGAGATCGTTCAGGAGGGTGTCCTCGGCACGCTGCGTGAATTTCGGAAAGTCAGCGCAAATTTTCGAGCGAGGGAAAATCACGCGTAAAAATAACGAAATTCAACAAAACCGAACCGACCATTCTGCGCAACCTGTCCAAATCGCTCTGCTTCGCATACTTCTCCCGTTGCTGCATAGCTTCAGCTTTCTTCTTTTCCAACTCCTCTTTTTGGCGCTGTGCCATCTCCTGTTGATAATAGTGCAGCTGTTCTTTCATAGCGCGCTTTTTCTCCTCTTCCTCACGTTTCATACGCATTTTAAATTGCTGTGCGGCTAGCTGGCCTGGCAATGAAAATATTTCGATTGTGAAGGACTGGAGTTGTTGAATTTTCCTTTTTTTCAAAATTTTAAAAACGTGTTCGTTGTAGGGATGGCCAAAAATATTTTTTTAACGACTTTTGTTTTTTTTAAGATTTAAAACTTTTTTTTTAAAAGCTCCCAGATATGGTTATGGGTCAAAACGTATAGCAAACAATTGCCAGTACTTTGTGATGTTATATATAGCCACAGAATGGCTGTGGAGCCATGGGATAGCATTATAAGTGGTGATTTCTGTCAAAAATATTCATTTTTTGTCAACTTGTTACGTATATCGTATTTTGTCGAATGTTCGTGACTTCAAGTCAAGTTTTGCGTGGAATAGCACTTATACAAGGTAATAATATAAGGCTAATCCATTGACAGTGATGGATCACACTGTAGAAGTATGTGGGAGCACATTGGCTGTATATTATATGCTACACTAACATATCACGGCTTATTATGACACAATAGCATGAACAAATGGAAGCTTTCACACTAAAAATGCCTCAAAACCAATGAAAACAATCACAAATGGTAAAGTGTATGTGAAATTGCGCGCTTGCGCGCAAAAAAATTGCAAAATACCTAGTACATAATACAAATTTTTTTGGCTGATGTTTTTATTAAAAAAACGGTTTAGATGCCTCTGTTTGTTTTTTTAAAGGTTTTTTCTAAACAATTAAACAACACCGGCCATCCCTAGTTGTGGATTGAATTGAATTGTGTGTTTTTTAATATTATTGGGAAGCTCTTATTGGGTACAATTTTCACGCGAATTTTCGAAACTAGTGTGCGCGGGCACAATGTTGACAAATGTCAAGAACGGCAATTAACCCTTGTCTTAACCCTAATTAACCCATCTTAAAGTGTATGCGAAATTGCGCGCTTGCGCGCAAAAAAAATTGCAAAATACCTAGTACATAGTACAAAACATTTTGTCTGGTGTTTTTTTAAAACGGTTTAGATGCCTCTGTTTTTGTTTTTTTCAACGTTTTTTTAACGGTTTTTAAAAAACACCGGCCATCCCTAGTTCGTTGACAATGTTTTTTTCATCTTAGTTCTGGTCATGAGCTCGGACAGACAGGGCTGTACGGCCCAGTACTATTTTCTTCATAAGAAATCAAGTTTGGTCATAAAGAGATCACACGAATTCAGAATTTTTTTAAATAATAAATTTTTAGGAAAATCCGACTACAATAATAACTTTCAATGCTGTAATCCTACTAGCGAACTTCTGAAAAACGTAAAGAGAAACCAACGTCTCTGTTTTGATTTGCTTATTGTGCCGCCGCTCAACCGCCACGCGTTCAAGGTGCCCTGCAACGATCAGCGACTATGTATAAAAAGAAATTCAAATCAATCCAAATAACACTATTCATCTAGCATATGCACAAACCTGCGTGGGTTTATCCCGCTGCTGCAACGCCTTTTCCTGTTGTTTCTGCAACTGAGATTTGGCTTTCGCTGTGTGCATCGCGCTGCGGCCCTGGTCCGACAGGCGCACCTGTGTCGAAGCAGAAACTCCACATCAATATTTAGATTTTTTTGTGTAGAAAGCAAAAATGGAGAAAAATCGCAGATACTAAATGAAAGATAGCTTAAAAATAGACACAAGTGTACAATACAAATGAGGTCTCTACTTCTAAAAGTCGACAAGTCCACAAAATGTGATTTTGAGAAAATCGCATTTTAAGTTTCGGACCCAATTCCAGGCCCGTGGTGTGTGTCCAATTTGGCTCTCTCATGCTTTCCATTAAGTTCCATATGTTAACAATAAAGTGTCAAATTTTCAGCCCCTGCTCTCAACCTTTATGTGAAAAATTGGGTGTCCATAAATTTCCATTCGGTCAGAGCAAAACTGTTTTTTGGGGGAATTGGACTTGTCGACTTCTTGCACTAAACTAGATGGACTCGTCGACTTCTTGCCCGAAATTTTTGCACTTATCCCCAAAAATGTCAAATTTGGCACTTTGCCATATGGGCATGAGGTCAAAAAAGTTTATGGAAAATAATAAAAAATGTGCGGAAGTAGCCCCAGATGACGTTTCCGGGCCTAACTCGAAATTTTCATATTTTGGACTTGTCGACTTTTAGAAGTAGACGCCTCAAATGTATACATCGCTATGCGTTTGTGGGGGGGGGGCGAATTGGCGGACCCGGACTGGTAGCGGCAAATAACTTTTTTACATGCGCGCACTAGGGTTGGGGACCCGAACCGACCCGAACCGAACCGAACCGAGAACCGAGCACTTTTTTGGAACCGAGAACCGGAACCGAGCTTGAGAACCGAACCGGGACCGAGAACCGGCCCTTAGAACAGCAGCTAAAAATCAGAACCGAGACCGAGAACAGCAGCTAAAAATCTTGGCTCTGTGTTATTATTGTACAGGAGCGTCTAATTTCACACACACATTATCACTGGTGGTAGTTTTCACTGGTTTTGTAGCAGTTTTAATTATAGTTGGCAAAACGTTTTTACGTTTGTACCCAAAAAATATGTGTACTCGCATACTTCGTAAATACGTTTACGTTTCCTTCAGAAAAAATACCAGTACTCATTTATTTGCCTACTTTTTGAAAGTACGCGAGTACAGATAGGTTGGAAAAAAAACGTTTTTTTTAACTCGATGTTTTTTTTTTTAAAAAAACGTTTTTTTTTAAAAGCTCCCAGATATGACCTAGTGTCAACATATATAGGTATATCAGACACTGGCAATACTCTGTGATGTTAAATATGACCATATAATGGCTGTGGAGCCATGGGATAGCATTATAAGTGGTGATTTGTGTCAAAAATATCCATTTTTCGTCGACATATCGTTCGTATATCGCCTTATAGTCAAATGTTCGTGACTTCAGGTAAAGTTTGGCACGGAATGGTGATCAAACAAGGTTATAAAAGGAGGTTGTTACTTTGGGAGTGAAGTTACACACTGTGGAGGTACATGGAAGCACATTACCTCAATATTATATATTACAGCAACATATGTCGGCTTATTCACCCATGGTAGCACATAGAAATGGATGTTTTGATACTAAAAATGCAACAAAACCAATGAAAACAACCACCAATGTCAATTTGTGTGTGAAATTGCGCGCTTGCGCGCAAAAATTTTGCAAAATACCTAGTGCTTAGTACTAAAAATTTCAGCCGATTTTCTTTCTTTTTTTTATCATTTCGGACGTCATGTTTTTTTAATAAAAAAAACGTTTTTTTTATTAAAAAAACGTTTAAAAAAAAACATCGGCCAACCCTAAGTACAGAAAACATATACTGTTACGTTTACACTTTTAAAAAATACCAGTATTATAAGAACTCTGATTTCTGCATTCTACCATGAAATAAGAAGCTGTGATATGCTACTGCAGTATGAAATATCTAACCAATGTATTATACTTACACATGTATAATTAGGTACCGCAAATCCTCGAATAAGACCCCCCTCAAATAAATCCCCATTGGTGAGGCAAGGAAAAAAAACTCCCCCTGGAATAACTCCCCCCTCTTGAATAACTCCCCCCATTGGATGACAACGATACAATACATGAATACAAAAGCATATTAGCCTACAGCAGCAACAGCAGATACATGATGTGTATGCAGTGTATACACACTTTGTTGTTGTTGGACAGTTAAATACATTGAATTACATGAGTTTACAGATTACATCCATGCAATGAATTAAGTCCAAAGTTGCTGAGGAAAAAATAATCCCTCCTCGAATAACTCCCCCCTCCAAAACAACTGAGGAAACAATAACTCCCCTGGGGTCTTATTCGAGGATTTAGGATATTGTTTTTCTGTGTTTCAGCTGATTAACCGATACCCGGTTATTTTATTACCCGGAACCGATATTTTGATCATTTGAGAACCGAAAGAACCGAACCGGAACCGAGCTTAAGAACCGAACCGAGAACCGGAACCGAGAACCGATACCCGAACCGAAATCTTTTGGAACCGAGAACCGGAACCGAAAATTTTGAAAATCCCAACCCTAGCGCGCACCGCACCGCCATAAATCCGTAAATAAAATTTTTCACAACATTTAGTCAAATGACTACTAACGAGTGGAACATCATCGCCATCGTCGCTGGAATCGGAAGTGCCCACTTCCTTCAAATCATCATCCTCCGTACTAGAAGCGGTGCCCCAGCTGAAATTTGGAGCAATCGACTCAGGTCATTGAGGCGACGGTGTGTCGGTGCCCAAGTAAACCCGGTGCCCAAGTACGCCCGGTGCCAGGGACGTATTCAGGATTTTTGAGCGGGGGGGTGCTTGTTTACGGGGGTCGGCGAGTGGGGGGGGGGCTCAGCCCCCCCCCCCTAAATTTTTTCCCTATATAGGGACGGAAAGGTGTTTTGGCGCTAGCGCCATACCAATGCGCCACGCCATGGCGCTATTGGCGTTGGCGCCAGGAACTGCTTTATATAGATGTAAATATGCATACATATGCAACGAAAGTTGCAAAAATGTGTTCATTTTCAAGGATATTTCAAGGATTTCAAGGATCCGCTAAAAATACAATGTGTGGGGAAGAAATTGCGCGCTTGCGCGCAAAATTTTTAAGAAACATGTATAGGAAAAATTGCATTTTCCGGGACTTTTTAGGTTTCACCCCGGGAGGGGGGGCTGCAGCCCCCCCCGCCCCCCCCTGGATACGGCCCTGCCCGGTGCCCAAGTTTAAATACCCGGTGCCCAAGTACGCCCGGTGCCCAAGTAATGTGCCCGTACTTGTGCACCACCGCGCCTACCATTAAGTTCCAAATGTTGACAATAAAGTATCGAATTTCCAGCACCTTCTCTCAACGTATATGTGAAAAATGGGGTGTCCATAAAATTCCATTTGGACAGAGCAAAACTGTTTTTGGGAGGGAAATGGACTTGTCGACATCTTGCACTAACAAACATTTTTGTTCCTGGCCTGGATGATTCTCCCTTATGGGCAATTTATGGACTTGTCGACTTTTAGAAGTTGCTGTCCATGACGAACATATCACATTTCTTGCTATTTTTCCCATAAAAAGGATGCAGAGGATGGACTTGTCGACTTCTTGCTCTTAACTAAATGGACTTGTCGACTTCTTGCTCTAAACTAAGTGGACTTGTCGACTTCTTGCTGAAATTTCTCGTATTTTTCACAAAATATGTCAAAATTGGCACTATGCCATATGGTCATGTGAGGTCAAAAAATTTATGGAAAATTATGACAAATGTGCGGGAGTAACCCCAGATGACGTTTCCGGGCCTAACGCAAAATTTTCATATTTTGGACTTGTCGACTTTGAGAAGTAGACGCCTCAATAAAGGCGGTGACGGAGGGAGTAAAAGACAAATAGTGAAACAAACCCATTGACTACACGTTCATCGGCGCTGCTAATACCAGTGCCGGATTCAGTGCCATCGGATAAAGTGATGCAGTCCGGTTTGGAAGTCTCGGCTCTGGGTAGTGAAAATGGTTACTTATGACAAATGGAACAAAACGTCTGCTAGCACTAGGGATGGATAAAACGTTTTTAAACGACACTGTTTTTTAAACCGGTTTTTATATAGCCAAAGAATGGCTGTGGCTGGATAGCCCCCCACCCCCAGGATACTTGTGTGTATGTAAAATAGCGCAAAAAATGCGAAATGGTGTTTAAGTACTAAAAATTTTGGCTGGGGCTTCCGTTTTTTAAACGGTTTTTAGAGAGAAAAACTCTGACCACCCTAATCAGCACCATAAACCAACTTGACAGAGTTGCGCGGAGCCGATACACCCTTCTTCGCCTTCTGAGGCGTGCGCTGCGACTTCGCCTTCCCTCCAGGGCTGCTCACAGGGCCATTCTCCTCAGGCCGGTCGTCCTCATACACAGAAGCGACACTGTCCTCGATGTCGTAGCGGTCGCGCAGGTCGTCGTGCACCAGCCACGCGTTTGTCGTGCGCGAACGGCGCGACGCGGCTCGAATGAATTTGCGCAAGTCGTCGGGCGTCGGGCATGGGTATGTGCGCCTGGCAAAAAAAGAGGGAGTTTAGTTACGAAGCAGGGTACTTCAGTGTTTCATTATCACACATGTCACCTAACAGAGAAGCCGGAATTGTAAAGTGATTTGTGAAACTGTGTAAATGAGAGTTTCTAGCCAATACAGATTGGTCCCTTTCAGAATGAAAAGTGACTTGTGAAACTGTGTAAACGAGAGTTTCTAACCAATACAGATTGGTCGTAAAATTTAAATACTGAAAATCGAACATGAAGTGGTGGCAAAGCACAGCTGCGTGGTAACCGTTATGCACTTACGAAAGTAGACTTTTCCCTTGCATCCACAACAATTACAAGATTTTACAAGAAACCACAAAAAAATGAAAGATCCGTAACAATTACCAAAATCCCCAAAAACCCAATAACCAACACGATGACACCATGAGGTACATTCTTGACCAATTTGACTGGCTCTTTTTCATCCGCACCAGACTCGTTAATCGTGCGAAATTCCACATCGTAGCTGGTCAGCCGGCTGTTTTCCTTGTCGCTGGGAGATGGGGTCGTGCCGCTGTAAGTGCTCGAAGTGGACGCGTTCTTTGCGTGACACCCGCGCACCGTACCGACGTACCTAGTGGAGGGGTAGGCATATTGCTGGAGATAGTGATTGGTGCACCACACAGTTACCGGTATACCTCACAGTGAAATGGTATACCACACAGTAAAATGGTATACCACACAGTGAAATGGTATACCACACAGTAAAATGGTATACCACACAGTGAAAAGGTATACCACACAGTGAAATGGTATACCACACAGTGAATGGTATGTGTATCACACAGTGAAATGGTATACCACACAGTGAATGGTATGTGTATCACACAGTGAAATGGTACACCACACACTGTAACGTAGGCCTAACGTTTTATCATTATACTGTTTCCGTTCGCTAGGTTTCTTTTTTCCACATTTTAGTACAGTTCCAAAAAAACGCTCGAACGCATAACTCAAAATTTCAGTGTTTAGTGCGCCGTTTAGGTGAACGGGTACATCGAAGGTTTATGGATGCGGTCTTCAAAATAGCTAATGCAGTTTTGAGAAATTCTGGGGGCAGCTCTTTGGCGGATGTTACGTACATGGTTTGGTAGACCCGGGAACTCACGTGGGCTTCTGGATAAACTTGACTTGCTCGTCGATGAACAGCCGCCGCTTGAGCGACTGATAAATCAAATCGACCAGGTCACGCTCCTCACACACGCCTGCGACACAGATAAGTTTATATTCTAAGCGGGAGGTGGCACAAAGACAAAAAAAAACGCACTTTGGTGGACAGCCCTGAGTACCGGGGCTCGCAATCGCTTGGGCACAGCGACAGCTACCTCCGACCAGTCGTCGCCCATTGCGGTTCGCTCAATTCAATCGTCGCGAATTAAATTTAAATTAATTGGCACGGCTCCAAACAATGAAAATTTCGACCCTGAAAGCTGCGGTAAAAATTGCGTTTCAAACGTCAGATAATTTGCCGATAAACAGAGTATATTTAACAAAAAATGAAAAACTACTATGGTTTTTCCGTTCTCCAGGGACAGAAGAACGCGACCGCTGAAAGCAGGCGCCAAGCGCCAATTTCTTTTTTAAATGCGGCAAAAGTGGGTGTGTTCGATTTGGATGTACGTCTAGCAGAGTTTCCTACTGTGTGGTAAATTCAGCAAAATCAGCTACGATTTTCGAAGTCTATATCAGTTTTGACGTCTAAATACACTTTGATCGTTGATGAGACCGGGAATCCCAAGAAACTTGTCCATTATTACGTTGAACATCCGAATTGTATTCGTTCACAGAAAAGAAAGAGTTGTACAGGGGCATCTGACCCCGATATTTTTGGCACGTGAAGATGATTTTCGAAAATATCAAAATGCAAGTGACCACTTCCATGAATTGTGACGTTTGACTTAATTGGTGATGCTACATAACGAGTAATATGTAAAAGAACGTCTGATAAAGGTGTATTAAAAAAAGTCTAAACAAGTGAACCGAACTTTTTTGCACATCTCTAGCCAAACCTTTCAAAAAATCGTCTTTTGCCAAACGATGCTGTGCTTTGTTTACACAAATCGTAGAAAACGCAACATTCAAATTTTCAAAATATTTTTAATTTGAATGATTTTGTTTGTGCTTGGCGCCATTTTCCCCGTTGCTTTACACAACAAATGGTTAATCTACAAATTCAAAATCAAAGGTGATATCATTACTGGTGATAATGATTTGTATTGTATCCGACGTGGAATTTAATTACTGGACCGAAATACAGTATAAAAATTAATGTTAAAAATAACTGTTGCAAACACAGTATACTCTGGTTACTTTACACCCTGCACGCGTGGTTCCCGCTGGAAGTGTGCCAACGATGGTTAACGCGTCCGAGTTTCATAAAAAGATCACAAAATTGATTGTTGTTATAATGTTATTCATTAACACATTCACATCGATAAATTTGTTTCATATTTTTACGGAAATCGCATGATTTAAAAATCATTGGCACGCTTCCAACACGAGACATAAATCAGTGCGAGGACAGAGTATCACGTACGCCGAGTATATCAAAATTGTCAACTCCTCTTAATGAAGTTGAGCGTTCCCGATTGTAATTTCTCGGCTTGAGAATCGATTTGTATGTATCCAAATGCATAGTTGTTAACACGCATTTATGTTTACTCGATAAATACGTATACTCGCGTACTGCGAAAATACGTTTACGTTTCCTCCTGAAAAATACCGGTACGCACATACTCACGTACTTTTTGAAAGTACGCGAGTACAGAAAACGTATTTTACGGGGACAGAAAATGTCATTTTGCCTGACAGAAAGTGACAAACATAGGACATTTTCCTAAGAAATACTTATCAGGAGAGAAAAACACATCCTTGATGTATTTGAGAGTAAAAATTGAAAAAACACCTATTTTACGTTATTATTGTGATAAAAATACTCACTTTTACGTTTTCTGTTAGAAAAAAAATTAATTTTTACGTTTTCCCTGGAAAAAATTCTAATTTTTACGTTTTCTCTATAAAAAAGTAATTTTTAAGTAATAAAATACCTTACGTCTTCTGTACTCATGTGTGAGTAAAAAAAACCCTTACATTTACGTTTACTTTCAAAAAAGTTCAGTACTTTTAACAACTCTGTCCAAATGTACTGTCAGTAAACAGATACAGTTTCTCAAAGAAACTGTAAGTCAGTGAAAGTAAAATAAAACTGTAAGTCAGAGAAAGTAAAATGAGACTGTAAGTCAGTGAAAGTAAAATAAAGCTGAAAACTAACACTTCATGATGTGAATACTTTTGAGTTTATTCTCAGTTGTAAAAACGCGGATTTACTTTTACTCAAAAAGTATTTACGCATACTCGAGTACCGTGTAAATTCGCATACTTCGAAAAAGTATCTGTACTCTTGTTTACTCTTACTTTTTGAGAGTATTCGAGTACAGTATGGTAAATTTTTCTTGTACAGCATGTGTATTTTCCATTATTTTACCCATTTATTGGAATGCTAACCATGAATTACCCGATCCGATACCCAGTCCGATTGAGCCCGGTTTTTCTGTTCACGTGCCTGACACAGTCAAACGACCACTGCACAACAGAATCAACATTTTACAGTTACGCCATTCAATTCGCAATTATCATTCATCGGGCACATTTGCACCAACGGTCGAATCACCACCGCCATAAAAGTCACACCAAGACAAATCGAAATCGGCCATTAATCCGCACAATTCACAAGCCACTGATTTATGTTCCGGTCATTGTCCACCCAAGGAGGTTGTCATTACATTAGATTACATGCATTTTGCACCACCTGCTTTCTTTGCATGGATGGCGTATAGGGTTGGGAACCGGAATCGAATTCGGGTTTCTGCTAGGCGCATTATTCACCGGATTCCGAGAGTTGCCGGAAAAAAAACCCTACGGGTTCGGAGAATTGATGTCGGAATGGGATCCGGATTCCGGCCGTTTGTATTTAGGTTCATGTAAAGCTTTCTCTAAAATACCTAAATCGCTTGATTTACCACGGCGCTTCACATCGAATCCACGTTTATCCCGACTCTTAACAATACGGGTCGGGTTTCGGGTCCACTTCGCGGTCGGGTTACATTCACACGGCGTGGCCCATTGTTGCAGCGTGGCATATGCAAATGCGCCAGTGTCCGGCCATTGTAACGCGGACATCGTTTACCGCATTACTCACGCACTGACAGCTTGGGGTGTGGCTGAATGCTGTAATTTCTTGTGTAATGCTTAATGGGCGTGTCATATCATTAGGAGGTGTGACACAGTTTATGGCTTTGCAGCTATGTAAATGGTATATATGTGGGTTTTGCACGGGTCAGAGATGATTGGTTTGTGATTTGATGTCTACACTGAGACATGGATGCTTTATATACCTCGGTATTATACGTAACTTGATGTTATATTTAGTTCTGCGATGAATCAGGTATTCAGGTGGCAATCCCAACCCCTGTAAAGTGTAAAGTAAAGTGTCAAATGTAAAGTCAAATGCAAAGTCAAATGTCAAATGTAAAGAAAAGTGTCAATTGTGTATCCAAATCTTATTTTGTTGTAATCAAATCTTATGTCGAAAAAATAATTAGGGTCCAGAAACTTAAGATTTGGATACGAAAAATAAGATTTGGATAATGAATTGAAACTTTACTATACATTTGACCTTACATTTGACACTTTGCATGACATGTGACAGTTGACTTTGCATTTGACTTTACATTTGACACTTTACTTTACACTTTACAGGGCTTGGGACCGCCCCCAGGTGATTGTATCCGTGCATGAAGAAATCTCAACGAGCCTAATTTCTTCGGCACAACTTGCAATTTCTGCCAGAAGATCTCGTCTAGACAAGAATTTGGGTCATTTTTCAAAAATCATACCCAAATTCTATCGGATGTAAATTGTCGCATTTGGCTAATTTATCGGCGCATGGCTTTTCCTAATAAGCTGAAATTTAAGGCACGCGCTCTACTCAAATTCCGTCAATTAGAATGACTGGTGCCCGGAGAGTTATTTGGACGCAATTCACGTAATGCATGTGATGTCCGGGAAAGAAAACAAACATTTCTGCAACATTGGCGGATGCGTGACTTGGGAATTATGAAAGTGCGTGCGCGTAGACCGATGACTGGGAAATATTTTTCAACTCTACGATAGTTTAACCTAACTTTTTCTGTGACACAAGTTACCTAATTTTACTTGCTATTTCATTTCTCATCTCACTTTGCTTTTACCATTTTACTTCTTAATTAACTCCTCATTTTACTACGCTTTTGCCATTTTACAACTCACTTCGCAAATGGTTTTTGACTTCTCCACTTGCGGAGCTGGCCCCAGCTTACCTCTCCACCCAAAAAGTCAAAAATCCCTCAAAAAATATCCTAATCACACTTCCCTGCCCGAAACCGAAAAAAATTTCCGCCAATGGCGTCATAAACTACGGTGCGAGCTCGCGGGGCAGCAAATCTCCGATCATGCGACCGCGCGCGCTGCATCCTGGCGCCGCCCACATTCGGTGGTCGATTCATTGATGGATTGGTGATGCCGATTTTGGGGATAAAAGGTGACCCATCGGATTATATTTGACCAGTTTCATTCGTTTCTTCCTTTGATTGCTATTATGTTACCTATGCGTAAATGTATAAACGCATGCAGTTTGTTTCCATGCTTCCAACTGTTTCTTACACTGAATGCTTATTGCTTCGGTTTGCTTCGTGTATTTATGGTGTCATGCGATGCGACTTTGGCACACTTTGCAAATACATGAGATGCGAACTTGATACGAGCGGGCCGTGGCACTTTGATCTTCCCACTTTGTAACGTGAATGGTGCCAAAACCGTACCATCGCATGACAGCAAAGCATGTGCACTTCCTGTTCTTAGCGCGAGCCGGCTGGATGCCTTTCATGTTTCATTACACGAGACATTTTACCGACCGCCCGCCCGTGTACATATTAGCGCGACATCCGATCCGATCGCATCTTAGTCGCACGTGCATGATCCCCCCATTTCGGAAGACTCTTTGTAGAAGTCGCCAGGTCACACATCACATGCATCGCATGCATGCCGGCGCGGCGCGCACAATACGCTCTCAGTGTTCGGCAAATGACCGCGGCAAAAAGACAAGGTCATCGCTGGTCCGAATCACTTTGCGGCCGGTGCGGCGACCGCCCACCGGACACAATGCGCGAGAACCACTCAAGTTCGGCTTTGACTTTCCCGCACCGGCGCACGTGTTCCGGACACTCGGCCGCCGCGCTTGTTTGTAGGCGGCGCGTTTGAAGTCTGCCGCATTGACGCTCGACGCCCGCTGCTAAAGTGCTTGATTGGCTGAGGCCGGATCATGCCATGTGACCTTTGTAGATGATACGCGCCGATAGATTGGCTGGGCTATATAAAGGAGGTGCGAGAGTCACACCAACGCTCATTAGTCTTCTTGACTCATTGATTTTGTTGCATTCTCGACAAATTGCTCCATGGATTGATTTCGACCCCCCCCCTCGCAGATCTACCGACGCGATTTCACATCGAAGTTACCTATTCGTCTAATTCTCACCAGCTATCAACTTCTAATTTCGGCAGAGAAGAATGTCCACGATGCTGAACGATTTGCGCATGGTGCAAACGGACGTGCCACTGGTGGGTAATTTAATTCGCGCTTCAATCAATTTTATTCGATTTTTTCCGATCAATTTCGGGGGCGGCTCGCCGTGGGAGGGCAAGTGCGAAATTGAAGTGCTAAGTAACCAGTTTCCTTCAAGTGATGGGTGTAGACAGTTTTGAAAGTGGACGGGTTGCAGCTGCGCGCGCCCGGCGCGCACGCGCAGAAATTGCATGGATACAATTATAGCGTTTGCGTGGAATCGGGCCGCGCGTATCAAGGTCGTGTGCCAGTGTCTTCTCAATGGGTAACTGTACTGTCGTGGGCTATTTTCCACCCATTTTGAATCTATCTGGTTATTGCCGCCCATTGTCGTTATTTCCAATTTCGCATTTGATACATAGTTGTGCAAAACAAAGTTGCCCAGTCCAGTGGAATGGAACCCTGTAATCGCGGATTCGGATTCACCCAACAAACTGATGCAGATTTTTCATTAAAATTCCACCCTCCCACTTTGCAGATGCCTAGCGCCTACACCTCGCTCACGCCAACACCTTCTACCAGTTCAGTTGGCGCCTCAAATAAGCGCCATGGCGTCAGGAAAGGCGGCGCCAAACTCGACGCCAACGGGAACTCGATGCCGAAAAGGAAATACAAGCCCAGGCAAAGGCAGAGGAGCCCCGAGTCTGTGGCCAGGTCTAAGATGAATAGAAGGATGAAGGCGAATGATAGGTGCGTGTGGGAATCGTGATTTAGATATTTTTTTGAATGTTCTTCGGTTTTATGTTTAACTTACACAGTAAGGAAAGAGTTAGTGGTCTAATCAGAACATGTTTCAAGTGCACTATCTTATTTGCTCAAACAAACGTTTCCAGTTGATTCACATTTTAAAATTTCATCATCTAAAATTGACATCACGGGGCAGTCACAGACCCTGACAGATGTAAAATGTCATGCAAAGTGTCAAAAAGTTGTGTTTGCAACACGTTTGCCATTTTACCGGGCATTTTACATTAGTTTTGACACTTTGCAAGACATTTTACATTTTACAGATCATTTTACATGTTCTGGTACTGGCACCACACATCCATCGAACCAATACACCCAAACCACCACACAAATCCAACGCCCCCTCTCACCTTTCAGAGAGCGGTCGCGCATGCACGCGCTCAACGACGCCCTGGACACGCTGCGAAATGCGCTGCCAGTCACCCAGCCGGCGGAACCAACGGCCGACGGCAAACTCACCAAGATTGAGACGCTCAGACTGGCGCAGGACTACATCGAGGCGCTCAGCGCCATTTTGAGGGGCGAGAAGCCAGTGATACCTGGGAAGAGTGAGGTGAGTGGATGGGCGTGGATTTGGGTTTTGGAAATATCGAATAAATGGAAAATTGGTGAAGTTTGCATAGTTCGAATTTCGCATTATCTAATTATGTAAATTTTTTGCATCGCTTCTACTATAAACACTCTTTCTCCCCACCAGGTGCCGTACAATTCGACATTGAACACGTCGGTGGGCTCGCACAGCTCGCCGGACACGAGCTTCACGACGCAGTCGGCCATGCAGTCGCAGTGCGAGTTCGGCTCAGATGGCTCAGTGTCGGGCAGCAGCAGCTGCGGGTGGGGCGAGATCGGTGCAACGGGTAGCGGCAATTGGTGGCCGTCACCGACACCTCCTGTGGGCGATGCACGAATCGTGAGTTTCCTGGGCGATTTTTTGTGTGAATTTTTTGGGCGACCGTGAAGGAAAAATAAGTGTTGTTTCACTATTATTGGTCGTGCAAAAGTTCGCTGAAGTGTTTCTAACTACCGAACATATGTTCAGAAGTATCTTGTTGTGATTACCACAATCAACTACTTAAACCCCTCCTTCACAGACAAATACCGCATCTTCGTGTGCATTCAACACCGGCTACGAGCAGATGTCACCCTGCCAGCAGCAGTTGGGCACACCCGCGCCAGTTTTTGACATCTGCATGCCGCCAGTGGATAATTTTTCTCATTTTCCCACGCTGCCAGGACAACAAGAGTCTCATTTCCATACCCAGCCCACTTCGGTTTGCGTAGATTATAAATTTGAGCAACAACCAATGTATCATTTTGGAAGTTGCTAAGATGCGAGTATTGATTTTTCTTGTGTATATTTAGAATTTTTATACTTGAGAGTTTTTACAATCGTCTCTATGTAAGTTACTCTATGTAAGTTAATCCAGTATTTATATGACACTAGAAATATAGTAGTATACTACTTTTACGTAATTTACCTAGTATTTTTCGTTGTTGTCTACCTCTACACAATTTGCATCATTCTCACAGTGATCTGAAACATTTTGATCCATAGTGTACCTCCTACATTTGTTGCATTTACACTTCCAGCATATAGTATCTCATGCCAACGTGTTTATCATATTTTTTTAGTCAGTTATAAATTGTCAATGATTAGTATGTAGATTGTGAAACCCTCTAGCACAAAAACAGTTATAGTTCACTGACCGCACACTTTACTCTAGAATGCGCCATATCCCTGAAAAAAATTCTTATCAGGTTATATTGGTCCAAGTATAATATCATAGCATTCATTGCATAAGTTTTAATATGATCTTTTCATCAAAATACCTATGGTAACATTCTTCGTATATTGTGCGGTCTGACAGGTATTTTAGTATAGGTATGTGAATTTCACTTGCTGTAAGTTTTTCAAGTAGGAATTTATTATGATTATCGTTTCTATGCCTTGGAGTAATTACCTAGGTATATCCGTATTTTTCTTGCATAATATTCACTTATCCAAACATTTTCTTTGTAGCTAAATTAACGACATTGTTTATACGATAAATTTTACGTGTTCCTTTACCTTTTCAACACTTCAGCCGTTTTTCACCTTTTAGTCCTTATTTATAGTGCCAAGCGAGATATTTATTGATGCATTGTAAAATCGGTAGTTTTTGTCATTGTCCACGCCTTCGCCACTCGAGATCCACTTCAAAATAAATTTACACAGCCAATTGACAGTGTTTTCATGCAAATCCAAGCAGCAACAAGAAAAATGGCATCCAAAAAACGACTATATCGGGAATAGAGTCTGTCCCGTGAGGCATTTTACAACACTCTGGAAGGTCGACCATGCGTTGATAATTAAGATTCACTCAAACGACCTGAAGTATACGGCATTATTCGTTGACGGGCGGCCTAACACTTTAGAAGTTGATCGACCGGAAACAATATGGATTGAGCTCGTGGGAAATCGGTCGCACTGTGCATGTGCACAGTGAAAGTGATAGACAAAAAGATAGGTACCTAGTCATAAATTGCGATTAAAGAAAGTCTATATGACAGTCGACGCCGCTCAATCATTAAACCATGAGCCAAACTTCACGCAATGACAAAACAAACAAGGTTTTATTTGCTGTACAACGAAACTACCGTCTTCACTTCAAACCAACGCTTCACACAATCCATTCGCCTCCAAATGCACTTGATCGATATGGATGCATGTCAATAGATCCCATGATCTGAGCTTTGTTTACCAGATTTTTTCTTCCGGAACGTGATGAGGCTGTCATTTGGGGACGTTCCAAAATTAAAGACAACGACAAAAGTTTGCACAGCAAATCTACCGATTCCAATAATCATGATTCATCGGTGTCCAGCTGAGACGCGCGCGAGCACTTTGCGCTGGCTGTAAACCAAAATGGATTCATTGCACCCGGATCGGAGCTGGGTGCCACTCGGCGCCAGCCAATGGGAATAATGACGTCCGTCTCGATGATGGGGTGCCGAATTATGGTCGCACACCGTTTAGAATAAATAAATGCAACTGTTGATGGTGGATTTATGTTGCACGCAGTTATTTGCTCCTCCCGCTTACGCGGGAAGAAAATTGGACGAAATCATTGTATTTTATTCATTCCCGCTGGGAGGGGCCTTTTTGCCGGCTGTAATTTCTGGCGACCGCATCAAGTGTTTTTGGGTGTCGCATTTCAGATATATGCTCATGCTCGCGGAAGCGATTTTCATAATGTGAATGCTTGTCCCCAAATGACCAGCGGATAATTACTATGTTCTGAGTGTAGTGGATTTGGTTGCTAGGGTAATTTTTTCTTGGACCATGGCATTTATACGCGTTTTCTTGTGGAAAATACCGACTAGAGAGCAGAGTTTGCATGTTTCAACCAACGTTTACATTTATTCCAACGAGCATTAATCACATAGAAATGATTTATGTGACCAACTCGCTCGGATCAAAAATAATCGAGTTGTCATGCGCGGGGCACATTTGACGATAAAAAATAAAACCAATTCCACTAATGAAACTACGCATACTTACATACATAACACATGACGTCATATTCAAGCCGGAAATAAAAGGAACAAAGAAACGCCGCCGCACCATTCCATCATTTCATTAGATGCTCACAAAAAGAAACAATGAAAAAACGATCGCGATTTGCGTGAAGACGTTGTGCACATGGATAAGCGGTCTCGAGTGCGTGTTCAACCCCTCAGAGCAATCAAGTGTGCAGTCATGCCTAGTCTATGTTCCTTTGTATAGGCCAATATCAAAGCGGCCCTGCCGCGGTGGCATAATGAGGTCAAAAGAGCCAGCGAAGGTTCATTACTTCGCAATGTTTGCCGGCTTCCAGCTGTGAGAGGCTTGAGAAAAAGCGGGTTGAAAGGCGCCGCCCGACCAGGCGATTATTTGTAAAAAGGACACAATGCTCCCTGATCAAGCATGACCTTCACGCGATTGAAACTAAGCACATAATTCTACATGGCTCACGGCTACCCATTAAGTGTAATTGACATGGATTATCCGCGATGCTATTGCTTGAAACGTCTAATAATCTTATCAGCGATGTCACATGAACCGTGTCAGGCATGATGCTCGGAAGGTCTCGCGTGCGTGACCGAAAATGTCCAGCTACCCACATTCTGTGCTAAAATATAGCTAAAAATACATACATAGCGCATGCACTGAGCTGAAAGCACTTCTAACACGAAAAAAACATTAGAGAGGTTCCATGGAGCATAAAAATGAAGTTCTGACCACGTTCGCATTGGACTGCTAATGGAAAATCAAATTGAAATGGGATTGCAAATGGGAATAGACCGTAGTTCGGTTCACATTTATACAAAACTTACAGCATCTAGCGACGCGCACTGCACTTTTTACATTACTTATTTACCTGTACAGTGACATGACAATGCAATTAATTAAAACACAGACATTCTTACATAAAGGACTCTGTAGCGCCTGATTACAGACCCGAAGTGTGAGGTTGATTACTGAGGTATTGCGCATATAAGTACAAATACCGTATTACCTAGAAATATTTACCCCATGGGGGTTTATTATTTCGCCAGCAAAATTTGAGGGGGGTTAATTCGAGGGGGGTATTATTTCGTCGGAAATTTTCGTATGAATCGTAGTAAATAGTAGGGATTTGCGTAAACTGCACAAACTAGTCTGTGTAGCTGCAATGCAAATTAGCAGTAATAAATACATCATGTACATTGCATACATGATGTACATCATTCCGGAGGGGGGGGTATTTCGAGGGGGGGTTATTATTTCCCCAGCCCATTTTGAGAGGGGGGTAATTCGAGGGGGGTTAATTCAAGGGGGGATAATTCGAGGTAATACGGTAGGTAAATTTACTGACAGCACACATTCTACATCTTTGCACACTTTTGGTCCAATGCGGACAGGGTAATAAGTTTTAAAATCGTAGTTATTCACTGTCCAATGTGGCTGCACACACTACTTTGCTAGCGAATTCAAGAAAATTCAGTTAACTCATAAATCGGAATTGAACACATTTGAGTTTACTGGAATAAGTTATTTTTACTCCCATTCAGCCGTACTCGAGAAATACCTAATCCCAGTACGCTCAAATGTCATTGAAAGTTGATTTATGAGTTTACCAAAATTTGAATTTACTGGCAGTAAACTAGCGCGTGCAGCGCCTATAGAATATCGTGCTTCTCGAATAAGTTTCCCGAAGAGTTTTAACGTCAGATCTTCTTGCTTAGACAGTAATTATGGGAACCACAGTTGTTAAAATGTGTTTACAGATACTCGAGTACTGTGTAAATACATTTACTATACTTTAAAAAGTACCTGTACTTACCTGTACTGTTACTTAAGAAAAGTACACGTGTACAGAAAATGTATTTTTGTTGCTAAAAGAGCAATTTTTGCTGCTAAAATCAAGAAATCTTCAAGAAATCATATAATTTTTCTAAAAATAGTAAATAATCATTAAAAACAACATCTGTTTTGTCTTCCACTGTGAAAATCACTCTCATATGTATAAAGTAGTAGCTTTTACATTTTACATGAAAAAAGTACCCACTTAAACATATTTTATGAAGAAGAGTACTTGCTTTTACATTTTTTGAGGAAAAAGTACTCGATTGTACATTTTCCTGAAAAAAGTATTTTACTCACATTTACTCATGAGTACAGGCTTCTACATTTACATTTTCTGTACTGTAGGGATGAGTAAAAAAGTATTTTACATATAAATAAACTTTGAAATATTTCCGTGATTTTAGCAACTCTGATGGGAACAGATACATTTTAAAATCAGAATGAAATCGACCGTGATCTGAATCAGCATTAGCATCAGCCGGTATAGAAAATAGAAAGTAGAGAAAAAATGGTCTCGAATCCAGCAGTTTAAGGGGCATTACGTTTCGCTAACGCGGGTGATAAATATTGCCCAGTTATTCAGTTTTAGGATTGCTTGAAGGGTGTGGTGGCTATTAAAAGCGAACTTTCCAAGGGGTTTTTATTCCAGAAAATACAGTACACATAATCCATTAGCCTCCGGCTCGAGCACATAGTTTCAGCTCTCCATGGAGCCAGACAGAGTTAGCGCCCCCCAGACCGGCAGCTAAAGTAGCTAGCGGCCACGCTTTCAGGTGTCACGCCCCCCCACGCCCCCTGGCGAAGTGCACATGCTACTGCTCTGAGTTCGAAAACCATCGGCGGGAACTTATTTAGTATGCGCGTGGACACAGTGTGCTAGCGCATGCGCTTTTTGCAGAAGGATAATATCTAATGATGATGAACATGAGCGTTTATGATCTTGCCCAGCAGAGTTTCCGTATGCGGATGTAAATACGTGCTTTGTGTTTTTAAAGCCATTTCAGCCATTTTAAGCGCGATTTCAGCGCGGCACTACATTCGGCAGTGGCGGAAATGTCACGAAGTACATTATCGATTCTAAACACTGTCGCTGTGTCCCACCGCGTTTTTGACGAGCGGCAATAAAAGTTTGTAGCCTTATGGTTTCCACTGCGCATCGAACAAACTTTCACATAAATGCGTACACATATTCTTAGTGCATACAGGCGCTTTTAGTTTTCATTACATGTAAATAGTCAGTTGGATTTGCGCACAACTCTCAAATAAGTAGTCGGATTTTTTCCACTTGCTGTTTAAAACCAGCCATCAGTTGCTAGGCTCCCTACAAATCTGAGTTTGAGTGATGAATGCGTGGTAGGCTTCATCGATCATGCTCCGAGGTTTCTTATTCCAAAGTAATTGTAGTCATGACTAGTACTGATGTAAAAAACGCCGGGCTTCGGCGCCAAGCGCCAACAGCGCCATGGCGGTTTTATGAATTAAAGAGCCTAGCGCCAATGGCACCAAATGCCAAAACTGCCAGCGTCAAAACATATGACACATTTTGTTACATTGTTATAATGAAATGGTACTGACTGCACTTTTGTATGGAAATTTACTCTGTCCATCTGAATGATTGATCAAATATTTTCACAAAAATAGGTACATATTTACCATATTTCCTTGAATTAACCCCCACCTATCGAAACACTCCCAGATCTTAGTGAGCTAAGTAAAAATTAAATTCATCCAAAATACTTTGCAGATAAATATTTACTTTTCCAAACTTATAAGTATTTACTTTTCCAAACTTATAAATAAATACTAAATATGGGAGTACCTCATGCTGATCCACTCTATTTTGAGAAAACAATCATAAAGTGATTAAATAAAATGTATTTAAATTTATAGTTCCCTAGGAAAACTGACAGTGCTTTTAGCATTTTTGGGTGATCTCTTGAAGGAATTATTATTGATTGTGTGGCGTTTTTTTGGCGCTTGTAAAGTTGCTAGCGCCAAACACCAATGGCGCCACGCCATCATAATGTCAAGCGTCAAAGTCGCCATGGCGTTTTACATCACTAGTCACGGTCACAATTGCTGCCAGTTTATCAGCAACTGTGTACGACTCAATGATAATCATGTGATTCCTTATCTACAGGGCACTCAATTAGTGATGGAAAAGCACCGGGGCACAGCTGCTGGTGCGGCGCGGTGCCCTTTTTCGAGGGTGCCCTGCCGGTGCCGGTTCCAATTTTGTGCTGGTGCCCAGGTGCGCTTTCTGAGGACTGGCAAAGGTGCCGGTGCAGTGCGGTGCCATATTTCCCGGCTCCTTTTCCATCACTACATACAATATGACGAACCCTTTTCATTGGTCACGGAATAAATAAATAAACATTTACGTTATGTTATTGCACATTTATATGAATACATATCGCAAGCCATGCAAAAAACATTACACATTTACCAGACTCTTTTTTGCAGCAATTGATGACACAAACAGCACAGACAGCAGTTTTTTTATTTCACTGCAAACGGCGACATCAGACTGAAAATATGGGCGGAAAAATAACTTAAACTATCTGGTCAACTAGCAAGGATACCTATGTCTAAATATACCTATTTATGGCACAGTACGTCTATCATCGCTGTTATATTTTTTATTAAAGAACAGCAGAAAACTTCCGTGCGATAAACCGCCGACCTAACGGAACATTCAAAAAAGTTCCCGAGTTAAAACGAATAAAAAACGATTGAATTTCAATCAGCTAACTCAAAATGACAATAATCCAGTCGTCGCATATAACATTCTCGTCGCCCTATTCCACCTACGCGCCGGGCGACCCGGTGTCGGGCACGCTGCACCTGTCGCTGCAGGACAAGTTGTACGTGGACAAAATCGTATTGCAAGCATGCGGCTCGGCCAGGTGCCATTCCCAGACACTGTAAAATGCCTTGTCTAATCTCGTGCAAAGTGTCAAAAGTCATGTAAAATGCCCTGAGAAGGGCAAACACGTTTACCATTTCCCACGGCATTTTACATCACTCTTGACACTTTGCATGACATTTGACATTTTACAGGATCTGGGAGTGCTCCCAGGGTGTTCTGGATCGAACGCCAGTTGGAGCCGATGGCTTTGGAAGGAGATAATGAGATTGAGCGCTCGCTAAGGCTGATGGGCATTGGGGACGAGGGGGAGGGGGCTGGAATATGTGATGGTGGGTCTCATGCCGTGCAACATTTTGGCAATTGAAATCGAGAGGAGGCGTCAAAGACGTCGTGAAATGGTGTCACGGGCCAAGCGCTGCCTGGGGCCAGATTTAATACTCCCTACAGATTTGTAGGGTAGGGCGTACGCCCGATAGATTTTTTTAAGTTCAGCCGCATCGACGCACATGCACCGAGAGCAAGGCGGTTCGTAAAATACACGAAAATATCCCTTAAGGTCGCCGATATTGCAATATGACGTATTTCGCTTCGATTTTGGCCCGGAAATCACGATTTCGTCATTTCTTGGCCGTCTGCCAATTCGTTTTTTATTTTATTTTGTCGGGCGGGTTACTCGCATAAGTCGCGCTTTTGTACGCTCGTGCATGCATTTCTTTCTTGTCGCTGCCCTCATGGTTTCGGTTGCAGATAGTGAACACTAAAAAAGTGACCAATTGGCGCACCGCACACTGATTTTGGACGTTCAGCGTTCGAACGTTTGAAATCTGCTGAATCTGAACTCGGAATCCGCGGTTCGGACGCTTTCAGTTCAGCGGTTTAACTGCCGCCATATTGGTTTTTCAAAATGTCCAAACAAATTCGGACTGATTTGGATGCATTTTTGACCAATTTTGGTCATTCGCTGAACTTGACATTTCAGCATCTTTCAAAATGAAAGTGTCCGAACACTTTTTTCCTGCAGTTCAGCGTCGCAGTGCAGCGTCGAGGTTCAGCGTGCGAGTTGAGTTCAGCGCCCGTGCTACTGTTGCTTAATGATATGTATCTTGTTAACGATATGAGATACATTCATGAAATTTGAATGTGTGCTCAGCTAGCATTTAAGCTTCAAAAATGAAGAGAGAAAAGTTTTTTCAGAAATTGTTTATTTTTGAGTTTATGTAAATTTTCACAAACCCATGAATTTTCAGTTCCGCGTCTGAATTTCATGAATCTCAAAACAACTGGAATCATGTTGAAAAATCGTCCGGATGGTATGAATTCAAGCTTAAGTAGGGTATTTATAAATTGTATTGAGATTGGGGGATCGAAATTACAGTTCAAGCAGGACCAGTTGTTCAGGCCGAGACCGGGACTGGAAATTTTTATATCGGGGTGGACTGGAATTTTTATCGGGACAAGTGGGGAGTTCCATTCTAAAAGTTCACAAGCGCCAAATCCAGAAAAATCGAGTTAAGCGTGGATTTGACCTCCACGTACAGTTTTTCACATTTTAGAAAATAATCCGCGTTATAGTCCATTTCGTTCCCGAGATACAGTGGTACCGTTTTTCAGAAAAATGACAATTTTCACATGGAAAGTACACATCCATCTCAGAAACCCTATGAAAAACAGGACTTTTATTTCATAAGTGCACATATCCAAAAAATAGTTTCATTTCCAAAAATGCACGCGTGCTTTGGCGCGGCCGCGAAGAGCTGGCCGGAATTCCCATACAAAAAAAAGTTTCATTTCCAAAAATGCATATGTGAATTTCCAAATCTATTTTGCACTATAAATCAAATATGTGTGCATATATTGATCTGAAAATTTAGGTAGAGGTACTTTTAGACACGGGCTTCGCAGTGATGTAATTCGTTTTATCCTACGATGCACCGTTAAGAAATTATTTAACATTTAATTTCAAATGTTCAGATTTGTTCCCAATTTTGGGTGACTTACAAAATCTCACATAACTCCCTAAATATTTCCCGGCCAACAAAATTTGTGATTACAAAAATTGTAGAGAAATGTCGGATCTATCTGAAAAGTGCAGGGGCAAGCGTCGTCCCCCAAACATAGCGCCATCGGGCCAGCGTCAAACTTTAAAATGCGATTTTGAAAAATCGAAAAACTTAAAATGCAAACTTAAAATGCCAGCTCTAAAATGCATATATATATATATTCATTTTAGAATGAAACTCCCCAAGTAAAGATGGCAAACCCTCTGAAAAAAATATATAAATTTTTAAGTGTTTTTACCGAAACTACTTTATGAATTTCAAATCTTTTTTGAAAATAGTTATTGAATTTAATTTTGAATTTTTAAATACTTTTAGTTTTGACTTTTGAATATTTTTTATTATACTCGACAGACCGCGCGCTATGCATTTTTCTGAAGGAAACACTCCATCATGACGTCATTGTTGATAAAATCAAAATAATTCCAGCAAAAACGAAGATGGGAAAAACATTCCTCGTTTGTACACGACTCGGCCTTTTTCTTCAAAAAAATATTTTTCTTTTTGTAAGTATCCAGTTAAGTATCCAGCTCACGTGTTATCAACCAGGACATAAATAATTTTGGGTGCATACTATGCGGTCCGCCGAGTATACTTACCAATTTTTTGTATCTTTTTTATTACTTATCATTTTTTTTGCATCAAATTAAAGCATTTTTGAATTTAAATTTTGAATACCTTTATGTTTTACAGCTTTCTTTGCTTTTAAGCAGAGATTAGAGCTCAGCGTAAAATGATGACGTATAATTAAGTTGTAAAATTAATTTAAATGATTGTGGATGATGCTGCGGTTCTCCAATTTTTTAATGGATAATATATGTATCAACACCTTAATTGTGACCGATACTGAGCTGGAGCAAATGGGAAAATTTGCTTTTTTCATTTTACGCCAAAATTTTACATCAGGGAACAAATTTTACATTTCAAGTCAATGATTGCATGCAACCATTGATGTAAAATGTAAAATTTGTTCCCTTACGTAAAATGATGACGTAAAATGTAAAAAATTGAATTTTGCAATTTGCTCCAGCTGGCGCTGATCACACTCAGTATCGGTCACAATTAAGGTATTGATACATATATTATCTATAAAAAATTGGAGACCCGTAGCATCATCCACACTCATTTAAACTAATTTTACAACATCATTTTACATCATCATTTTACATTTAGCTCTAATCTCAGCTGTAACTGCAGATATAGTTGCACATCTATGTTCTGCTGCTACAAAAAAAATCATGTAAAAGTGATGTTTTAGGGTTTTTTTAGCATTTTTTCTCATTTCAACCAAAAATATACCCCCAAAAATAGAAAATTCCAAAATGTTACCAAAATTTTTAAATAAATAGGTTTTTAAGTATTTTTTACACCATGTGATCAAAAATTCAAAAAGTCAAAAAAATTGAAAACGTTTTTAAATTTTTGAATCTTTTTTTGCCATCTATAGGACCAACACTAGGGTGGGTACCGGGACCAGGACTGAGTATTGGGTTTGCCAAGATAGATGTATCGGTAGTGATGTAAAAGCACCATGGTCCTAGCGCCTAATCAAAAAGTGCCATTGCGCTTGGCGCCATTTTGCTCTGGAGTCATTGGTGCTTGACACTGATGTTCGGAAAAGCGCCATGGTGCCTTTAGTGCTATTTTTAATGGTGACAGGAACAAAACTCCTGGCACCGGTGCTTTGAAAAAAGCAAAAGGCGCCATAGCGCTTTTTGTGCTTAGCGCCATTTTCCTCTGGCGCCATTGTCTTTGGCGCTGAGGTTCGAAAAAGAGCCATGTCACTTTTGGTGCTTGGCGCTTGGGTCCTGGCGCTTTTCACATCACTAAGTATCGGGATCTGGGCTGCCTGCCTGCGGGATCTGATCTGGGATGTCACGATGACGTAAAAACACGACTTTTTTTAAACATTTGCAGAAATTTTTAGTACTTAAGCACAAGGTATTTTGCAAAAAATTTGCGCGCAAGCGCCCAACTTCACACGCAAATTGACATTTGTGGTTGCTTTCATTGGTTTTGTGGCATTTTTAGTATCAAAACATCCATTTCTATGTGCTACCGTGGGTTAATAAGCGTCATATGTTGCTGTAGTATATAATATTCAAGTAATGTGCTTCCATGTACCCCCAGTGTGTAACATCACTCCTGAAGTAACAACCTCCTTTTATAATTTTGTTTGATCACTATTCCGTGCCAAACTTCACTTGAAGTCATGAACATTTGACTGTAAGGCTATATATGAACATGTCAACAAAAAATTGACATTTTTGACAAAAATCACCACGTATAATGCTATCCCATGGCTCCACAGCCATTATGTGGTCATATATAACATCACAGAGTAGGATTGGCACTTGATTTTTTTACTGATTTTTTTTAAAATCAAAGGGTGGAAACTTATTATAATTTTAAAAAATCAAAAGGCAAAATTTCTGGTAGAGTTGCACTAGTTATTTTGCAATTTTTTTGGGTGCAATTTCTTATACACATTACCATTGGTGGTGTTTATATGGGTTTTGGGGCATTTTTAGTGTAAAAGCTTCCATTTATTCATGTTACCGTGTTATAAGCCATGATATGCCAGTGTAGTGTTAGTGTATAATATCCTGCCAATATGCTCCCACATGCTTCTACAGAGTGTAACATCACTGTCAATGTATGACAGGGGTCTCCTAGGGGGGGGGGCTGGGGGGGGGCTGCCCCCCCCCCCAAATCCGCCAGCTATCTATCTATCCCCGAGGCCACTCAGCTATTTATCTATCCCAAGGCAAAATTTTTGGCTACTACCCCCAAAGACCCCCCCCCCCAAATCGCTCAGCTATCTATCTATGTGGAGTGGTTTTTGAGAAATTTTGCCCCAATTTTTGCTAAAAATCACCAATTTTCGCACCTTTTTATAGTTGTTAACCTTCAAAATTGTGCTCTCCGGCTATATGCATGGTTATATGCCTGTTTTTAGCCATTTTAAACCTACTTTTGGCCACTTTTAACCGATTATTAGCGATTTTTTCCCCTTTCCGCCTTCTATGCACTGAAAAAGCCTATATATTTTGCCCCCGCGAGCACCCCCCAGAAATTTTTTTCAGCTATCTATCCCTCCAGAGGAGCGATTAGCTATCTATCCAGCCCCCGCGAGGGCCAAAATCTTGGAGACCCCTGATGTATGAGCCTTCTCTTACAACCATATTTAAGCACTATTCCATGCTGAACTTCAATTGACGTCATGAATGTTCAACAAAAGGCGATATATGGACGTCGTTGTCGATGTAAAAATGGATATTTTTAAAAGAAATCACTGCTTATAATGCTTTACCATGACTCCACAGTCATAATATGACCACAATAGACATAACAATACATTGCCTGACACTCAACATATATTTTGAATCTAAACCCCCTATTTTGGATGATTAAAAAAATCTGATTTTAATTTTTTTTAAATTGATTCTTTTTCTTCAAATCAAGTTGTTTAAAAAAATTGATTTTTTCCAACCCTAGATGGCACAGTCTGTTTCAGTTCTCACTTCCCATTTCACTTGCGGAGCTGGCACCAGGTGTGTTTCTACACCATTTTTATGGCAAATTGATAAAAACCTATGATATCATATTTTTTCAAAATCACAATCCCAAAAACTAATTCCAATCTCCAGACCCCAATCCTGATTAATGTTCCAAGAAATGGGTGTTTTTCAGAAAATATGATTAAATATAAACTCAGAAAATCTCTCACAAAAATTAAATAAAATCCCTCTGAACAACACAGTAAATATAAATAAATATAAAGGAGATATTTATTTATATTTTCTTATAGTTAAATAAATATGATATAAATTTTTAATTATAATTAAATATAAATCTCCTGAGATTTTGGAATGCTCATCCCGATCCCAAAAACTCAACAAAAACAATTCACAAAACAAAACAAAAACAATTCACAAAGAGTCAATCCCGTTCAAAAGAAAGGTGCTAAATGCAACGAGTCGACATAAAAATTATTTTACAATGTTATCCCATTGTCATTGTATGGCTATATTAAACATCACAACATACAGTGACTTTGTTGACTCCTAACTATATTTGGGAAGTTACAGTTCACTAGTGTCGTGGCCGAATGGCGGCGCACAGCGACACCAATCCACCTGAAATTCCGCTCGGCACCCTCTTATCTTAAATGTACTGTTCAGCGTTTGAAATCGAAGTACAGTGTTCGAGATCATTTCAGCGCGCCAAATCGTCCGAATTTTTCACTCGCTGAATTGACAAACCGCCCAATTTTAATCGTCCGGACGATTTGGAGTTCAGCGCTTTTGGCGGTTCCGCGTTTTTAGTTCAGCGGATGGGAAAAAAACGTTCGAACGCTGAACCTGCAAAGGCAGTGTGCGGTGCGCCATTGACTATACAAAAGCGCGACCTATGCGAGTAACCCGCCCGACAAAATAAAATAAAATACGAATTGGCAGACGGCCAAGAAATGACGAAATCGTGATTTCCGGGCCAAAATCGAAGTGATATACGTCATATTGCAATATCGGCAACCTTAAGGGATGGTTTCGTATATTTTACGAACCGCCTTGCTCTCGGTGCATGTGCGTCAATGCGGCTAAACTTTAAAAAATATGTCGGGCGTACGCCCTACCCTACAAATCTGTAGGGAGTATTAAATCTGCCCCCTGGTATCAGAAGGATGCGCACCTGGCTTTCCGCTCCATATTACTGTACCTCTCGAAAACACCGATACTGGAAAGTATTTTTTTTAGCTAAATATTTACATATTAATCCATTTTAAAAAAGTTGGTTCATAATAATGAAATCTGAAATGGGCTACACAAAAATTAATTTTACACCGATGCAAAATGCTCACCACGCTCACACCCACACAGGCAGGCGTTCGTCACTTCAGCGAGGCGTCACTAGTCGACGATCGAGCTCCAACGAGCCGTACCACACGCACACGTCCGGCGCCAGTCACAACGCCGCCAGGGGCGCCACCATGCGCAACGTGCCCTACTCCACAGAGAGAATCTACTTTGACAAACGCATCACGCTGTATGAGAAATCGAACCCAGTACAATTGGAACAACATGATTTGGTGGACGATTGCATTTCCATTGCTAGGAGGGGATTGAGGATTAAACCGATCAAGATTAATGGCTCTATTGATAATGCGAAGCGACCTCAGCTGATGCCGGGCAATTATCAGTTCCAGTTCTGTTTTGAGTTGCCCGATGACTTGCCGACTTCTTTTGATTCCAGCGACGCCCCGGGCACCATCAGATACTTTGTCAAGGTAAGTCACGTCACGTCGTACGGAAACATCAATGCAAAATAAAATTGAGGAAAAAGGCGGAAAAGAACGGAAAAGGCGGAAAAAAACAGAAAATTGAGACGGAAAATGGAAAACGGAAGTCGAAGACGAAAAAGTCGGAAAATGGAGCAGGGAAAACAGGAGAAAAATCTAGCGACCGGAAAACGGAAACGGGAAAAATTTGGTTGCGCAAACGGAAACAGAAAACGGAAAGTTGGCACCCTACTCATAAATAAGATTTGACATTGACATTGACAAATCACTACTCTCACTCGCAGGCGCACATCAGCGAGTGGCAGCAGACCAAATTCACGTGCAAAGAGGTGTTCGCCGTGGTGCGGCCGTTCAACTTGAACGCGGTGCCCGACGCGCTCGAGTCGTGTCTGCGGCACGCAAGCAAACAATACGCTAGCCGGTGTTGTTTCAGACCGATGAACGGGTGCGTGGAGGCGGTGCTCATGCTGCAGCAGCAGGGCTACGTGCCTGGTCAGTTGGAACGAATGTCATATTGCCCCATTTGGAACACCGGCAGAGGTCAGATTTCACTGCAACACTGCCCACAATGGTGATAAAACCACAGCTTAATTCGACATGTGAGCCATTTCTGCTTACTCAGTCGCAAACTTACTCTGAACCAAAAATGGTGTAACCAGTGTGGCCACTTTTTTAGCAACATTCAAGTTTTTCTAATCGGGTAATTTGAATTTCGGTCATGGCTTAATTAGTCACACGGGAAACACAGTTAAACAAGCCACACTTATTCAGGCCAGGCTCTGTCTATGACCATCGACCTGCGGAACAACACAGCCACTTCCCTAAAATCCATGCGAATTTCCCTCATGCAGCGGGTGCGATGTCAGGCGCTTATGATCCAGTCTCACAGGTTCACATTTTTCATAAATTACCGTATTTCCTCGAAATACCTCCTTGAATTAACCCCCTCGCAATACCACCAGGTCTTTTAAAAACCCCTGGAGGCAAAAGTAACCCCCTGGAAATACCTACCGTCTGGAATAAAGTACATCGTGTATTTATACATTGTAAATACGTACATGATGTATTTATTGATGCCAATATGCATCGCAGCTACACAAACCATCTACGTTGATACGTCTTAATATATTCATTTTATCACGTTTATTACCAGTTTTGGTTATGTAAAAGCCCATCTTTACTATTTACGATGCGTCTCTAAAATTTATGGGGAAATAATAAACCTCCCTCGAATAAGCCCCCCTCAAAATTTGCACTCTGAAAAAATAACCCCCTGGGGTTATTTCGACGAAATACGGTATTGATTCGCAAGTTGTAATGGAAAGTGAACAGTGAATGACTACAGGTACGGTAGCAAGGTAAACGTGAGGAAAGTCACTTCGGTGCAGTGTTTGACAGCTGGCGACCAAGTAACACCACAGATTGGGCAAGGAGTTGGTGAGTATTGGTTTGGGTGATGGCACCTGAGATGATAAATATTTGATTGGCATGTCTGAACAATCAGATTGACCAAACTCCACATAAGATTAAGACAATGATACTCACGCAGCGTGCGAACCGCGTCGATTTCAACCGACGCTGTACATTCCGGCAGTGGTGCCCACTTTCAACGAGGCCGACCTCATAGAGGTCGACTACTACGTGGAGGTGAACGTGGCCACCAGGAAGGGCTCCAAGAAGCCACTGATCACACTGAATGCACCTGTGATCGTGGGTAGGTCAACGTATTTGTTCTACACAGTAGTTGACAATGACATCGGGCGTCGACTGTGTCGACTGGTTTTCGTTCATGTTTTAGTTGATGGGTCTCTGTTCGAATGTTGGAGTTGAAGTTCAAATGCACATACCGATATTAATCCTTTTCCAAACATTGCCGCGTGTGCACTTGACAACTTATCCTGACACTCGTCGAATAAAATCTGAATTGACATGGAAACCAGTTGACACCCAGTGTGTGTAGCACCATAGCGAGAACGCATTTGGAGAATTAAAGTGACCCCTATCATCACTTTGACAGGCACGATCCCACTTAATCGATCTACGCCGCCGCCAGGCATCGATGAGCACCCCCTACATGCACATCCATCCATAAATGGTGTCGATAGCAGATTGTCGCCCCCACCGGCCTATGAGGTCTCGCAGCAAGTGAACGACAGTTCTGGCGAAGTGCCAAGTGCATTGGGGGCGGGGTATATTCCCCTGCAACCGCCGAGCTACGAGGAAGCCATTGGAAATGAGTCCATTGGTGTTGGAACTTGAATGGAAACATTTTTAAAATCGTGAAGGTAGGGTTGGCCGATGTTTTTTTTTAAACGTTTTTTTATATAAAAAAAACGTTGTTTTTTTTAAAAAAACATGACGTCCGAAATGTTTTAAAAAAACAAAAAACATCGGCCGAAATTTTTAGTACTAAGCACTAGGTATTTTGCAAAATTTTTGCGCGCAAGCGCGCAATTTCACACACAAATTGACATTGGTGGTTGTTTTCATTGGTTTTGTTGCATTTTTAGTATCAAAACATCCATTTCTATGTGCTACCATGGGTGAATAAGCCGACATATGTTGCTGTAATATATAATATTGAGGTAATGTGCTTCCATGTACCTCCACAGTGTGTAACTTCACCCCCAAAGTAACAACCTCCTTTTATAACCTTGTTTGATCACCATTCCGTGCCAAACTTTACCTGAAGTCACGAACATTCGACTATAAGGCGATATACGAACGATATGTCGACGAAAAATGGATATTTTTGACACAAATCACCACTTATAATGCTATCCCTTGGCTCCACAGCCATTATATGGTCATATTTAACATCACAGAGTATTGCCAGTGTCTGATATACCTATATATGTTGACACTAGGTCATATCTGGGAGCTTTTAAAAAAAAACGTTTTAAAAAAAAAACAACGTTTTTTTAAAAAAAACAACGTTTTTTTTATAAAAAAAACGTTGTTTTTTTTTAAAAAAACATCGAGTTAAAAAAAAACGTTTTTTTTCCAACCCTACGTGAAGGTTGATGTGATGAATGTACATGTATAAGCAATAACTGGGTATTTATTCCAACAACTGAAAGCAAACGTGCCAGAATCAGGGTTGGCAAACTCAGAAAAAAATAAAAATAAAATAAAAATAAAATGGAAAATTTGAGAATAAAATAAAATAAAATGGAAGATTTCAAAATAAAAATAAAAATTGTATAAAAATTCGAATTTTTGTAAAATTTTTGTAAAATTGTATACAAATTCATATTTTTGTAAAAATTGTATACAAATTCATAATTTTTGTAAAATTTTTCTCTTGTTGCTTATGGTTCAACATGTTTATCCATGGAGTTGGATCAGTCCCAAGCCCTGTAAAGTGTCAAATGTCATGCAAAGTGTCAATTGTCATGACAAATGTAAAGTAAAGTGTCAATTGTCATGACAAATAACAATTTAAGTGGCAACTGTCAAGCAAATTGTATTCAAATCTTATGTTTTGTATCCAAATCTTGTTGTTGACATAAGATTTGGATACAAAACCAACATTTGGATACAAAAAAAGATTTGGATACAAAAAATAGATTTGGATACAAAAAACACAAGAATCGGATACACAATTGACACTGCATGACATTTATAATGACAATTGACACTTTGCTTGACATTTGAGATGTCAATTGACTCTTTACTTTACATTCATCATGACAATTGACACTTTGCATGACATTTTACAAATGTGCCCTGCACACTCCAGTACTCCTTCTAATGAAAATGCAAACCATTATTATCAATAATTGTTACTTTACACTTGCTACCTATTGCATGGAACTACCTACTGCATGTAAGTTCTGCAAAGTAATGGAAAGATTTGTCACACGTTTTTCATGTTTAGGTCTAATTAAAAAAGTTTTCCTGGCCTTGCATGCAAGATTCTGATTTTTTGTAAAATTTCTGTACATTTTTGTAAAAACTTTGTAAAATGGTTCAATTTTATTGTTTTTTTATGATTTCGGAATAAAATAAAATAAAATGAAACAAGAATAAAATTAAAATTAAATACATTTTTATACAATTTGTATACAAATGATTTTTATAAAACCAACCCTGGCCAGAATGTTTACTTACTGTACATATTATTTGAACAAATATGGTACCGTATTTGCTTGAATAACCGCCTGGGGTATGATTATTTCGGCAGACATTTTTGAAGGGGGGAACTAATCAAGGGGAGAATTAGTCAGCGTCGGGGGGGATCAATATTTCGTCAAAATTTTCAATATCATGTGTCTATCAACTCATTTCACGAAATATGCTCTATTAACAAAATCACAGGCTTTTTTTTGTTCAAATTGGACACAACAAATTTATCGTATGCCTAAAGAAAGGATTATTCGAGGGGAGGAATTATTTTCTCCTCACCTACATATTTAACAGAAGGGAATTATTCAAGGTGGGATTTTTCGATGGGGGATTATTCAAGCAAATACGGTATTTTTAGAGTGCTATGCACTCGTATACTAATATCTACTTATTTCACGTGACCGTATTACCTCCAATAGTAGGTATACCTCCTATTGTGATTTCGCCACTTTTTTCTGCACCTACAATGAGAGGATAAATACCTATACTCGGTGGACTACAAAGTATGTGCCCAAAATTATTTATGTCTTAGTCGATAACGCGCGAGTAGGATATACTTGGCGGACATGATCCTCTGCCCTCGCACTCATTTTGCCATTTCACAAAAAAGAAAAATATTTTAAAAAGAAAAAGGCGGAGTCGTGTACAAGCGACGAATGTTTTTTTCCTGAAATGGTTTTTCGTTTTTGTGGCAACAATTTTTATCTTTTAACGATGACGTCATAAAGTAGTGTTTCCTCCAGAAAAATGCATAGCGGGCGGTCCGCCGAGTATACCTCTTATTAGATGGATGCACGCCAGATTTATTTCGTCAGATTTCTGGCACGCTGACAGCCGTGCTTATAATTGGAGATATAGGTACCTGTTTTATTGGAGCAATGCCTAAAATTTATTCACGTACAAAAAAGCATAACTCTTATCAGAAGAATGCTTCTTATTGAAGCATATGCCTACTATTGGAGGTAATACGGTATGTAGTAAATATAAATATGTTACTGATCAGGCTTGTTCCATAAATATCATTAGTAACATCACACTGAATTATCAATACATTTTCAAATGGGTTTTCGCGATAGCAACATTACGTGTATTCCATTTCAATGCTGTGCCGCAAAATATGTGTAATTACAGAGTTCATCAATAAAGTGTTTCGTCATAAAGTATGGGAAAAATCCGATTGGAAAAGTATTCCGATTTCCACATCCACACAGAATGGAATTTAACTGAAAGAATCCCAATAAACCTCAAAGTGAAAATAAATAAAAGTGAAAAAGTTGCGATTTGAACCGCGACTGTGCAAGGCATGGACAATTATCAGATGAAGTCTTCAGTTTGTTGTCTTAACTGTGGCTTAAGTTAATTCACGCGAAAGATTTGTCTTGCCATGTAGTATACAGGCATAAATATATCTTCGTATACTGTGGGCGTTTTTCGCCCACCATGCGTGAGTAATAGCAGTGCGTAGTATCTCATCAGTAAGATCAGGTATTTACGATCAGTCGAAGGCGGCTAGACACCCGATAGATAAATCTGGAAAGACTACCGCTGTACTCACAGTACATCCAAAAATGCGAAAACAACACTTCACATGCAGAAACACACTACACGCATAAACAAAGCATAGAATACTCAGTAAAAGACATGACGGGGTTCCAAGACAAATACATCTTCCCAAAAATTTTCAGTTTTCGTTTTCAGCTTTTTCTCAAGAAATTACAAGTACATATGAAAAGCCACTGTAATTATGGTGATGCATTTTTAATTGGTTCCTTTTTAATTTAATCTATTGTGAAGAAGTATTCACATGTTCCAAGCTGGAACAGGACCAATGACCGCTTATGATTCAAACATTTGTGATATAGAATACAGAACGAACCCGCAATATCATCAGGGAAGAACTTCAAACAGCCCCAATTACACTATAACAAATCGTAAATACAATCTTCATCTCTCCACAACCCCCCCCCCCCCACCAGGTGTCGGCGCGCATCCCGCACGAGTCAGAAATCAAAGTGAAGTACTGCGACATGCCGGAGCGGATGAAACAAACGGCCACGGCGATCGCGGCCAAGGTGCTCTGGCCCGACGGCGGCAGCGCGGACGACCTCGACGACTTGGAAATGGCGCAGGCCATTAAGAAGGTCCGTGTGACGCCTGTGGGCTGGGAGGCAGAACTGGGGCCAGTTCCGCAAGTGGAAAAGTTAAGAGTTAAAACTTAAGAGTTGAGTAAAATACAAATGACAAGTTATGAGTTAAGAGTTGAGTAAAACGACAAATGATTTTACTCAACTCTTAAACTTTTAACTTTACTCTTAACTTATCATTTATCATTTTAATCAACTCTTAACTTTTCCACTTGCGGAACCGGCACCTGGCGGCACTAACAGACACCGTAAAATGCCCTTTGCTATTTTCTATGGCATTTTACATGACGTTTGAGATTTTTCATGACATTTGACAATTTACAGGGTCTGAAAGTGGCACCAGGGCTATTTGGCGCGCTGATTGGTGGCGGCGGCTTCTTATTATCTGCAGTCGAATTACCGGACAGAGAAGCACTAATTCACGCATAAGCGTATTTTTTCATACTAATGCTTTATCAGTATGGCCGTGAATGTAGTGTAGAAGTCACGACACCCTATCCAGTTACTATTCAGAAAGCTGTAGCACAAGCATTCTGTCCACGATCATAGTGCACAGGCTATGCCGTAATGACTAAAACAAAAAAAAGTCTCCGCTCGCAGCAAATGGACAGCCAGTACCCGCCGCCGTGGCACTGCGTGGTGGGCCGCAAATTCGGCTCGTACGTGACCCACCACCAGGGCTTCTTCATCTACATGCTCGCCAACCACAGGTCCGTGCTCCTGTTCAAGAGCACCTAGATAAATATAAGACAATGTGAATGAGGGTGTGATTGTGAATCTGACTACCTAAGTGAGGAAATTTAGATTGACTTGGGTGGTGAGTGTATTAACGTAAATACTGTACTTATGATAGTGTGGTAGCTGGAAATGAGTTTTTGGTGGAATTATTGAACATGTTGCAAATTGGGAAAGCATTGTTTACTATGGTTATATGCGAGAAATCGATAAGTTCACAATAAAGCTATGAATAATATAGCTTTTAGACACAGGTGCACGCGACGCGATCTTAGTTAACTAAAAATTCCAGTGAAAAATGCAAACTATGAAAAACTCTACCGAAGAAATCTGTACCCCATTGAATTCACGATTAAATGATTCGTATTAAATGATGTAAATATTTATAATGGGCCATCACGTCACATCCAATAGGTGCAGCGAAGCTCAAAGTCACACGAACGCACAATGCCCGAAATAGACGAGCTATGCTTGACGACACACTCGCACACGCGAGCAAACCAAACGCAATGCGTGTCAAAAACACAGCTTCAAAAACCACACAAAACATCTCCAAATAAATACTAAAACATCTCAAATCAAACCTAAAACAAAAAAATTATCAAAACTACTCGCCAGTCTCCTCGCTCAACCTAGCCAACTTGTCGATGAGGCCGTACAGGGCGCCGCCGCCGCCCGCCACCGCCGTGAAGTCGCCATGGGCCGCGGTCATGTCCATGCTTTCGCGCCGACTATATGGGTCGTAGGAATTCACTCGGGAGGTCTTTCTGCGTGGGGGGATTAATCGCGATTTTGGAGTGACTGCATAGTGTAGGTAGTGTTGTGGATTATGGTTGGCAGCGGTGTTCATTGAAAGGGTTCGTTAACTGAAAGAACGTGTCCGCTCGCGGAAAATGGACAGCATCAGCTGATCTTCAGCCTGCTGATGCAAAGCTGCAATGTTATCAAAATGGTAAAATCAAAATTGGGAACTTAAACGTGTTTTTCTTCAAATGATGCATTTATCAGCAGCATTTATTTTATAAAAATGCAACCCGTAACCTTCAGTACTTTTTTCACAGGTTAGCTTATCAAAGTAACTTGTTTTACAAAGTGCGAGGTTGCCACGTGCGACGCTCACCGTTCGTCTCTGCCGGGCGAGTAGGTGGAGTAGCAGGCGTCCAGGAACGCGAACGCACACTCGGCCACCAAGCCGCGGTCGGGCATCGACGTGGCCACCCCGTACATGGCAGCCTGCTCACGCATTTATAACATTCACATTCACATGTAATAAATACATACATTTACATTTACATTCGCCCGAACTAGGTACTCAGTAAAATAAAGATGGCACGGCTCTGCTCATTTGTGCGTAAATCTGATTGACGCGACGTATAAAATATTATCCCTATTTACAATTATCCAATAAATTGAAATGTCAATGAACATCACATTTTACAGGAACTTTCTCAACTTTGCAAGCCTTCCTATGTGGTTGTTCGTCTATAGCAGTGTGCTCGTCAATCTGTGGGACGTACACAAACAAAAACGAATCTAACCGTCTTAGACGCCTGCGCCGGTTTCGGGTTGTTCAACAGATGCGTGGTGCACTCTTTGACGTCGTTGATGAACGAGTCGGCCACGCCGGGCTTGGTGTGGTAGAGCGTGACGGCCAGGTGGAACGAGGCGGGGTGCTGCAGCGAGTTCAGGTTCCAGCCGCGCGCGTGCAACTCGTCCACCAGCTGGTACACGTTGAACGCTTCGCTGCCTGCGGAGACATGTTGAAATTGGTAAATCGTAAATAAATAAATATCACGTAGGCTATCCTCTGGTGCCAATCCCAGATCCTGTAAGGTGTAAAATGTCATGTAAAATGTCATGCAGTGTCATTGTCATGAGTCATGACAAATGTAAAGTAGAGTGTCAATTGTCAAGCTAGTTCAGTAATAAAATTTTTTTGTTTTGATTGATATTTGACACTTTACACTTTACAGTTTCTGTGATTGCCCCCTGGGGTTTGCTAACATTCAATCTATTCTACCTAACCCAACAAAGCATTCTAACGACAACGCACCGATAGCCACCACGGACACCTCGCTCGTTCCATACAAAGACAGCCCTTCGATTTGCTCCAGTTCAGTGCGAATTTTCTGTGTAGTCTCTATGATTAACTCGGTTGCCTTGCGGTAGCCGTCCTTGCCGTAGTACAGCATGGTCGCCCAGCATAGCGCAATATTCAGACCAGAGCGACTGCCTGTGATAAACGATACCACATGATTGGATGCACATGTGCACTAGCACCACTGCTACACAGTGCATGGGAATGGAAGTGTTCTGAATGGGAATGGAACCAAAATTTCAATTTCAGAACGAATGACAGTTTGATGTAAAAGTTGATGCATTTTTTCATATATAATTAGAAATATGGATTATGCATTGATTAAAACTAAAACAACATAAGTACCGGTATATGATTCCAGTTCCAAAATAATACAATTCCAGGGTCATAATATTTATAATAAAATTTTTTTAGGCGCCCCATCCCCCTTCGCGGGCCGGATAACAAATGTGCCAGGAATGGTACTTTTGTGAAGCGATGCTGTAGGTAATTTTAAATACTTCCCCGTCCCCTCATTTGTATGTATGTTTCAGAAGTACAAATACCAATACAAATACAAATGTACTCCACACGGTACATAGCACAATATAAATATTTTTGTACCGCCCCGTTCAAAAATTCTGGGTACGTACCTACCGGAATACCAGAACTACCTGAATTATGTTTGCGACTGACCAGCGAGCGTGGGTGATGCATAAATGCCGCCGGGCCATTCGGTCTGGCTGAAGTAAGCAGCGTGCTGGAATTTCTCCGATCGAAACATCACCACTGACGCACCCTTGGGAGTGAAGCCGTACTGAAAATGGGGTATTTTTTAGTCAGCTACATTTGCATTGGGACTATTTAAACAATCAGAAATCCCACAGACATCAGTCACACCCACCCTACAGACCTTATGCATATCGCACGAAATCGACATGACGCCGGGAAGGCGGAAATCAAACGGCCCTATAGCGTATCCAGCCTGCTCCATGAAAGGCAGCAAAAATCCGCCAAGACAGGCGTCCACGTGCACGGGAATGCCGTATCGCTGCCCCAGGCGAGATATTTCATCGAGCGGGTCGATGGTGCCGTGCGGGAAGGTGGGCGCCGACCCGACCAGCATGCACGTGTTGGCGCCGATGGCGCGCCGCATCGCCCACACGTTCGCCTGCGTTCAGTGCGCAAGTGGTTGTAAGTGCAAAATCGCAAGTAATAGCAACAATACATTAGAAAAGACGTCGCAGGCTCCCTAGACAAAATGTAAAAAAAGGCTTCCTCGACATGTAAACCTGCTCGACATGTAGACCCATGCAACGGTCTCCAATGGGGGGGGCTGCCCCCCCCCACAAATCGGCCAGCTATCAATCTATCCTGAGGCAAATTTTCTGGCTAGTTTCCCCTGGGCCACCCCTCCCCAAATAGCCCAGCTCCCCAAATAGCCCAGCTATCTATCTATTTACATGAAGCAAATTTTGAGCGATTTTTCATAAAATTTCACTCAAAATTATTCATTTTTGTTCCATTTTGTCAATTTTCACCTTTAAATCGCTATTTTGGGATCTATACATGGTTACTATTTTTTTGCTTTACTTTACCTACATGTCGAGTAGGTTTACATGTCTACAGGCACAGGGCCGACGACACACCTGCATAGTATCCGCATCGATGGACACGTGCTTCACTTTGATCCCAAAATAGGACCCGGCCTTATCAAAAGCGGCATGCGCGGTCACTGGAACCACCATTTCGGGTTTATCAATGCCCTTCTCGAAGGCCAAGTTCCTGTAAGCTAGACACGCTAGCAGGATGGACTCTGTGCCGCCGGAGGTGCAGCAGCCCCTGGCTTTGAGGCCGCCGTTGAACAGGTTGATCACCATGCGCACCACTTCAGCTTCCATTTTGCGGGTACCCGGAAACACGTCCGGGTGCAGCGGGTTCGTGTAGGCGTACAGCTCGTAGATCTGGGGGGTATCACGAGTACCTAGTATAAGTAACCAGCGGTATTCTCACCGTACTCACGGTGATCGAGCGAGGGATACTCATCTCGGCGAGGGATACTCATCTGGCAAAGGCGTAATGCAAACACAAATAAATGTTCCCCAAAACAAAATGATAAGTGCATATCGGTGACTTGGTTCTTGCCAGACATTTTATGCACATTATATTGGATTAACGACTCACATTTAGTGTCGTCAAACACACTCAATAAATAGGTATGGACAGAAACCCTTGGGAAACTACACCAACGCATGACCCAGCCATTTCAACTCTAATCAACCACATTAACCCAAGTTCACGCCGACGACCAACCCTCTTCTGTGCCTCCAAAAGGTCCAGCGGCATGTCCGTGTACACGGCACCCGACACGCGGCCACGCTCCACCGCGAAGGTGCCCATTTTGTCGTAGCGCTCAGCTTCGTACATTATGTCGTCCTGTAACACATACCGCAAATACTTGAATTCCCTGAATAGTCGCAATTACATATAGTCCCCCAGCCAGCCGAGAGAGGAAAAGCAACCCTCACTTAAAAAGTTTTCCCCTGTTTGATGGGTGGGAACAGAATGCAACGTTTTGTACATACAGCAACCGCACATACAAAGAACCTGTGCCGATAGTCATCCAAACTGTTACTCATCTAGACCTGCCACTCATCGTTGTTATCCAGTACTCATCTGCACTCTCCTATTCATCCATACAACACCCTGCAACTCATCTAGACCTGCCAATCATCTATTGCTACCCACTACTCATCTGTACCCACTATTCATCTATACAACCCTCTGCAGCTTGCAGTTGTTAAGCAATGTGCATTGAGCAACTGTTTGCTGCAGCACACCACAGCTAAAGATGATTGCCAATGGCAGCTGGCTGGCACAGCCCATGCCAGCAAACATCAAGGGCATGGCCAGTGACAGCAGCTACCACTCAAAGGATTTAGATCACTCAAACATGTTTGTTCACTCCATTTTGAGACATCTGTATCAAAATATTCTGTTAATTTTAATGATTATTTATCACATAAACAATACCTATAAGCCAATAATGCATTATTTAATGCAATATTTAAATATAATAATAACAAATGGGAGCTCATAAAAAATATGGACAAATACTTTCATACAGATTTTACCAAATAAATTTAAAAACAAAGCTATAAATCCTTTGATTGATAAGCTGACCAGTCACTGTCAGCAAACATCTTATGTGTGTATCACATAGTCAGGCAGTGCACATTGTGCAACAAATGCAGATCGGAGGTATAGTTGATAAGTGGGTAGCAATAGATGAGTGGCGGGTCAAGATGAGTTGCGGGTTTAGATCACTGACAAGCCCTACCCCATGTAAATACATTAGAGCTCTGCAGAGTCAGTTTTACAAGTGCAAATCTACGCAGAAAATCGTCACAAAACAAACAACACTACAACCCCCACAAACCGGTTTCCATCCCTTATCAGGCAGTATTTTCACAAACTCCCTTCTGGGGTCACACTTGTGGACAGTTTCTTCGATATCCCGTCTGACCTTGATCAATTCCCGCTGTATGCGGCTTTCCACGCCGGGAAGCTTGCGCACAAATTTGAACAGATTTAGTTTCAACCTCGATAGGATCGCTGAAAATCGTGGGGTTCAATCAAAATAGCGAGGTTTCAAACGGTATAAATAGGTAGTGAGCTAGTTCAGGGACCAAAGAAATGCTGCTCACATCACTGGGGTTCTTTAGGCACATTGGTTAAATCAGTGGCCGGAAAATGTCGCTTTGGGCTCCCACACACTAATTGACATCGCAAATTCGTGTCAACTGAATAACACAATTTTTTTAAAGAATCACACTTAACAGTAACGATGCAAAGCAAATGTCACGGTTAAAACTTAACATGTTCTATCACACAGCAAAGTTGAAATCACACACTTAACCAAAATTGAGTTGACACGAATTTTCATGTCAACTAGCGTGTGAGCCCTTAGGGCCCCCACACGCTAGTTGACATCGACACCAAATGTCAACTGGTACCGATCCCGATTCAAAGCTTGCTGACGAGTGGACGGACGACGTTCAAATGCAATCTTTGAATTGGGAATGAAACCAGTTGACATTTGTGTCGATGTCAACTAGCGTGTGTGGGGCCTTAACAACGCAACGTCGCCAAGCAGTGAAGCTGCAGCTCGCCAAAAATACTCAATTATGAAGCTCAGTCTAAAGACAGGAACAGGGCCCAACGGTGCACCCAAAACAGCCATCCAAAATGCTTCTCGGAGGCCAGTTCCGCAAGTGGAGGAGTCAAATGGCAAATTGAAATAGATACATAACGAGGTAGGTGTTAAAAACGATTTTACAATGAAGGGTGGAACGTTTCATTCCGCAATGAAAAGCGAATTGAGAAGTAAAATGGCAAAGTGAAGAGAACTTACTTTTTATTTTACTTCGCTTCTGTCAATTTACTCGCTATTTACGTCACTTTTTGCCATCTCACTTAAATTTTGCCAATTTACTGGCTATTTCGTCACTTTTGCCATTTCTCTTTACTTTTGCAATTTTACACTTCTCAATCTGCGGAACTGGCACCAGAGCGAACTTCAACAGCACCCCAACCTACGCCTGTCACTACTCCACAGAACTGCGTGCAGCCACACGGCCAGGCAGCATGAGCTCAGCGTGTACGCCACAATTTGCCACGGCTCCAAATCGGCGCAGCGCCGGTTGAAGTTGGTCCGCAGCCAGTCCATGTATTCCCATAGAAGGGTGTTGTACACTGCCAACGTGTCGTAATAATCCTCCCACATGTTGGCGTTGTCTTTAGAATATTAGGTATTAATTTGGATAGTTTTGGCGTTCCACTGCGGCGGGTGTTGTCGGGAAGTTGGGACCTGGATTTTGAGGGTATTTACTATTTACCTAGGTATATACGAAAACTGGTTAGTGCTAGAGGGTCAAAGGTGGTGTGCATGTATTTCAGCGCAATCACTACCGAAAGTGATGATGTTGGAGTGGCGGGACTAAATATTTCGTCTTGGAACAAGACCTATGCAAACAACATTAAACATTCCGATAGCACGTGCGGCCGACAACCAGGGGAGTATCCAAAAAAATTACATTGGCCCTACACTAGTGATGTAAAAACGCCAGAGTTTTGGCGCCAAGCGCCATGGCGCTTTTGGGATGCGAGCGTCAAGCGCCAATGGCGCCACAGCAAAAAAGCGCCAAGCGCCAAAAGCGCCATGGCGCTTTTCCGTAGCACAGCGCCAAGCGCCAATGGCGCCACAGCAAAAAAGCGCCAAGCGCCAAAAGCGCCATGGCGCTTTTTGCTTTGGCGCTAGCGCCAGGCGCCAGCGCCATGGCGCTTTTACATCACTACCCTTCCCAAACTAGTTTTTACCGTGACACGTGTGAAAACTGAAATGGCGACATGGCGACATTCAGCCTACTCTTATCGTATGCTATATGTGTTTTAGTTTTCAAATTTTCAAACATTAACTTTCATTTATTTAAATTCAAATTTTATTAAAATTAAATCATTCAACCGAATTCATTAATTTGCATTTGAAAAAATTTCAGTTTTCACACGAAGTCACGGTGAAAACTAGTGCGTGTAGGCACATTATTACAATTTATTAATTAAAGAATTAGGTTTTCAATTTTGGACCCCTGATTTCCACAGAAAAATGGCGCAATGGCGCGGCACCATCAGATGGCGCCAGAACCATGGCGCCAGTCTATTTTTTTACTTATCTCTAAACTTTTTACCGTACTCTTAACCTGCTATTTGTCGAACCACTTATTTTTATCATTTGTCATTTCACTTTGCCACATTTGGAATTAGCCCCTGGATAGGTTTTTGTCGACAACAACGAAATACCGCGAATAAGTTGCTTACACGAAGATTGCAAAACGCGAAAATAATTATTATCACTTCCTCATGCAGATAACACAACAATTTTTCATGCGCTACAATGTTTAACAACAAACATACACGCAAAAATACACAACTAAATATGTGCATGTAAACTAGGCAGGCCCTATACCCGGCGGACTTATACTCCGCACTGGCACTTATTTATGCCTCACGTGGGAAGCGTGCCAATGGGCCCACACACGCTATTGACATCGCAAATTTCAAACTCAATGTCAACTAAAAAACACAAAAAAAATTTTCAAGCATCACACTTAACATAAACAATGACAATTGAGTGTTCTGGTTAGGGATGGCCAAAAAAATGTTTTTTTTTAACGACCCTGTTTTTTATAAAAAAAACACTTTTTTAATTTAAAACATTTATTAAAAAAATTAAAACGTTATTTTAAAAGCTCCCAAATATGGTTATGAGTAAACATATACAGGTATATCAGACAATTGTCAGTACTTTGTGATGGTAAAATATAGCCACAGAATGGCTGTGGGAGCCGTGGGATAGCATTATAAGTGGTGATTTCTGTCAAAAATATTCATTTTTTGTCGACTTGTTGCGTATATCATCACCTTTTGTCGAATGTTCGTGACTTCAAGTCAAGTTTTGCATGGAATAGTGCTTAAATAATGTTTTCAGAGAAGGCTAATCCATTGACAGTGATGTTTCACACTGTATAAGTATGTGGGAGCACATTGGCTGGATATTTTATACTACACTAACATATCACGGCTTAAAATACTACACAATAGCATCAACAAATGGTAGCTTTCACACTAAAAATGCTTCAAAACCAATGAAAACAACCACCAATGGTAATGTGTATGTGAAATTGCGCTCTTGCGCACAAAAAATTGCAAAATACCTAGTGCATAGTACAAAAAAATTTGGCTGATGTTTAAAAAAAACGGTTTCGATGCCTGTTTTTTTAACAAATTTTTTTTTTAAAAGGACGGTTGAAAAAAACACCGGCCATCCCTAGTCCTGGTGTAAAATTTACTATGCTCTATCAGATAGGAAAGTTGAAATCACAGTTCACTCAAATTTAGTTGAAACGAATTCAGTTGACATCCAACGTGTGTGGCGCCAATGATAACTACAGGATGGGACATTTGTAATAAGATGAAAAATTCATTGTGTGAATACGTATAACAGCAATGAATTTTTTCATATTTTTGTGATAATCAAACGCGTTAAATATTGTTGACAAGCTTAAAAAGTGAACCACCAACGCAAGGTGTAAAGTCACTAGCATACATAAAACAAAGACACATAAAATGCAAAAAGTCAACTGATGTAAAAAAATTGATTACCTTTTTTTACAATTGAAAACATTTTCTTTATAGATTGTTGTTGTTAACCTTCTCTAGCGTCACAGCGTAGTCAAACATATTTATGCAAAAATTGCATATGCATTGAGCAGCAACGCACTCCATTAAGAGAATGACTTTTGTACGAGAATGGCTATATGTACGCGAAACACGGCGGCCGACGCTTCAAAAGCCACTTTCGGGGTAATACAGGTTCTTTCAAATAAATCAAAGTGATGAGCAGGTTTTCACCGTTTTGGATTGGTTACAAAAATACACCAGACTTATTATTTGATGGAAAACTGATAGTGATGGCGTGGCGCCATGGACACGGATTAAAGTCCACATCAAAATATACAATGAAAAATACCCCTAAGTAGGCTTTACCTAATTGATGATTTATGTATGGTATACATGACATAAATTTTTGATGTAATAAATGATACATAAATTGACCATTTTTATGATAATCCTGATTTTATGATAAATAGCTTTTCTCAAAATGCTTCCATAATAATGTTACTGACGCCATTTTCCCGGCACTTTTCCATCAGTGATAATGAGCTTACCAAATATAATGGCGCTTGTCGGGAACACTTCCAGAGTGATAAGGAAAAGGAAATCCGTGCCAAGCACAGCAGGTACGGGCGCTGGGTACGCCACGGGAAAGATGCTTGTGCGCAAATCCTCACACTTTCAAATGCAAAAACACATAAAACATAAATGCAATCCATTTATACTCGGCGGACATGATACTCTGCCATCTCACTCATTTATGGCTCACGTTGGATGTGTGCCAATGATTGTAAAGGATGTGATTTTTCTGTAAAAGACGAAAAAATAATTGTTGTGAATGAGTTAGCGTATAGCGTTATAACAGCGATGACTTTTTTCGACTTGGTATGAAAATAGCATGTCTAAAAATCGTTGGCACGTTTTCAGCGGGAACCACGGGTGCAGGGTGTAAAGTGACTGGAGTATATATGCACATACTGCGATCAAGTTAAATGCATTGGAATTTGAAGACAATATATTACAGAGAAAAACTGCATCATCTGACTGGCGCCGCGGCAGTAGAAACAGGGGGTATCGGTGTCGACTGACCTGCAAAAAGTGTCGGCCAGTAAAAATTTAATTTTCCATCAATTAGGACTGATTGTCGCACGGCACACTCAAATTTTCAGTTGCGGTTTGAACACTTTTTCAAGGGCGGAATTCAAAAGGGCAGAATTAAAATCGGGGGTGGAATTCAAAAACGTCCGAACCGCCCTCGATTTCAATTCCACACATGAAACGTACGAACACTTTGACGATGGCGGAATTGCCTCGAATTGTGCAGGGGCGGAATTTATTCGGAAAGGGCGGAACGTGCAAAACGTTTAAACAACGTCCGCACTCTTTTTACTCTTGGCGGAATTGCCTTGAATTGTGCACGGGCCGAATTAATTCGGAAAGGGCGGAAAGCACAAACGGTTCAAACAACGTCCGCACTCTTTTGAGTGTGCGGTGCTCCATCTAGGCAAGAAAACATACGGACACTTTCTACCAGGGTGGAATTCAGTTTCTGTTTACACAAATATGCACCACGCAAAATACAATTATCTTTAGAACGAGTGGATTTCACATAAATTTTTATCTCTTGGTTTTTGAAGATCATGCTTAGATGTACCCATAAAACAATTTTCACAAAAATATTTGGAAAGATAATTAAGATTTGTATCTAACAACAACCTTCTCTAATGGGTGAAATTGAAAAGTCAAGGGCGGAATTGAAACTGTCCCTATTATTTTGAAACTTACTGCGTGAAAATGTTCTAACACCCAAATGCACAAGAAGTGTGCGAATTCAGGTCAATTCGTCCGGACTCCATTCGAATTTTGTTCAAATGTCGAAAAAATGCCCTAAAAATCCTTTAAAAAAACGTTCGAACCGCACTTGGAGTTCCGCCTTGGCGGAACTAAAAAACGTTCGAACCGCCCTTGAAAATTTTGAGTGTGCGGTGCGCCATCGAGGCACAAGAAAATAAACGTTAACAAAACAGGGGAATAAAACGAAACGAACCGAAAAACGAAACCTCGCAACAACTCACCACTGACACTATCCATACCCTCCCCCCTGCCCTCCCCCAACCCAGGATGGCCGGCCGCTCCGCCACTCTGCTGTCTCAATCTACCAAACAGCTCCACGTACCCGGCGGCCAACTCGGCGCCGGTGAACTGCGCGCCGCACTGCATCGCCTGCCTGGCGCTGGTCACGTTCGCCGCGTGCGCGTTTACAACGGCCGCGGGCAGGTAGGTTGAAGCGACCTCTCGCAGTAGGTTGTGACATTGGATCAGGTCGGAACAGGGCGAGTAGGAGAGTTCGAAACTGACGCCTGGCGGTTTGAGGTGTGGTTTGAGAATTTAGTGAAAAATGTTTCTGTACTGGACAACTGCAATCAATTTATTTACCGCGGAAAGCTCCAGCGATGGTGACGGCGCCGACGCGGATGCACACGTCGGCGGCGCGCACGCTGAAGCCGCGCGTCTCCATGTGGTGCTGCCGCCTGCCACAAAATAGGTCAAGTCAAGGCCATCCAACAATCATCAAGTAGGGTTCAGATGGGATCCCGATCTCGAATCCGGAATAATTCCGAGATTTGGCAGTCCCGATTTATAAAGAGTCGCGTCTGCTGACCAAATTGCACGCATGTGGTTGACTTCTAATGTAAAACACGACCCCCACACTGCACGCGTATTTAATTGCGCCGATTGAATTGACACTTTTCATGCCAACAATTTTGTGCGGAATGGATCAAATTTCAAAAACCAAACCAAAACCTTCCAAAAGGCTGAATGCGATTGGATTAAGCGTACATTTAGCGTAGATCATTCCCGTTTTTTGTTACATCATTCAAAGTTTACATCAGAATTGATAGTTGACAGAGGTGAATTCAGACTGTTACAAAAATACATTTTATAAATACATCTACAAAATTTTGACGTAAGTGGATATGTAAAAAAACATTTGAAGAGTGAGAATTAAAATTGCATGTAAAAAATGGAGTAAACTTGTTCTTATCATAAACACCTTCCCGGTCAAGTTAGCATTCCATCTTTTTATTTCATATCGGAAGCTATATCTCGGGCTATGGTGAGGTTATAGTGCTGAAACTTTGTCATCACAGCAGAGCACATCAAATATTGCCAAATATAAGTAAACACATACCAATTAAAGCCACCACACCCAATCTGAGCAATAATCCCGAGTGAGTCCAGAGTTAATCCCATGGCATTCAACCTTTGATCCATTCCGCCGCCGACCCCTACCCGAGTTCATCATCAAGGCGGGGTCAATGCCTAAAAACCTTCCCAAGCGCAAGCGGGCAGCGTGCCAAGCCGGACGGAAAGTAGAATCTAGCTTTTACACTTAACAGGGTCTGGACTGGCCCCTGTTTTAACCCTACCACCAAGCACTCACAACTTGCCTGTAAGCGAAAGCCGGGTTCAGTTTGTCCATGATAGCATCGAAATGTCTGTCGGCGGTGGCCAAAATCGGCCGCTTGGAGTCGGGCTCGTGCACAACGACAAAATTGCTGGCTGGGTACTCGCTGTGCTGGCACACGAACACCGTGCTCTTGCCACCTACAAACACGAAGTAGCAAATTAGTGATCGATCACGGTGCTAATTGACGGTCGATTGACAATGACAGAAAGGGGTAAAAGTCTCAAAATGCGTAACAATGGCGGCAGACGTTGTCTTTAGCTTTACCAGTAGATATTTTCACCGTGTTTTTGAGACGCAGCTCTCGACCCAGGGACGTACGCAGGGGGGGGGGCGGCCGCCCCCCCCCCGTTCCCGGGCCTGGTAAAAAAATGTGCCAGGAATGGCACTTTTGTGAAGCGATTTTGTAGCCACTTAGCAAAAATTTTGCGCGCATGCACGCATTTCTGCACCGCACCCTATATTTATATGATTCACAATTTACTTTCAGGAGTGAAATCACCACCACAAATACCGTCAAAGCAGTGCCCGGTACCATAAATTTCGGCACAACTAAGTGCAATATAGTACACGTTGGCGTTGGCGCCAACGCCAATACAGTCATGACGCTGGCGCCAATGAATGGCGCCAGCGCCATCGTTCCATTGCGTTACTACAGGAACAAATTTTAGGGGGGGGGGGGGCGCCGCCCCCCCCCCGTTCGCCGGGCTCCGCCCCTCCCCGCTCAAAAATCCTGCGTACGTCCCTGTATCGACCTATCTATAAATATGTAATATTGTGATGGGACTAGGGATGGCCAAAATTTTTTTTCTCAAACCCATCATGGGACTTACGTCTGGGTCGCTTTGCTTTGTCCGGTCCGTCACTGTCTACCCCATCGTCGGTGTCGCCTGGAATGGCAGAGTTCCAGAATTATGGTTTAAACTCCATGCAAGACACTTGAGACAACTAGACCTACAGAGCTGCAAAAACTCATCGCTTGAAATATAGGACATCTTTTGTATCTAACACAAAAATATATTCAAAAACACCATCTCAGCATCAGACAGTGTAATATTGAAGTCAAAAAATAAAAAAACATCGAAATCTTCTCATCGTCGCTGCTACTATTTAAAAGTACCACTGACCGTTCAAAAGCATGCAAACCACCGGGGGTATTCTAGATTTTGACCCTCCGGGGGTTGCATAGATAGCAGATCGCTTCTCCGGAAGGATAGATAGGTAGCTAAACGTTTTTTTTTGGGGGGGGGGTGGGGGGGGGTAAGTACATAAAGTACATACATACATACATAGTACTAAAGATAGCTGAAAATAGACAGTTAGACATATGAACCAGTGATTTTGGAGATGAAAATCAATAAAAAAGTTACGAAAAATAGCGATTTTGTTGTAGTTGCTCAAAATTGTTGTAGTGTCTCAAAAATCGCTCCACATAGGAAGATAGCCGGCCGATTTGAGAGGGGGTGTCGGGATAGTAGCGCAAAATTTGCCTCCGGGATGGATAGATAGCTGGACGGGTTTTGTTTGGGGGGGGGGGGGGTAACCCCGCCTTTCCTACCCGTACAAACAACACCTCACTCTTCAGACGCACCATCGCCCTTCCCAGACAAGTACGGCATCACCAGCACAAAGAATGGCTCCACTTGCACATCGGCGGTGTCGGTCGCGGCTGTTCGCAGAACACTTTTCTGTATGCGCGCCAATAATTCCGAGCCGGGCTTACGGTAGTCCGAATCGCTCAGGGGGTATTCGAGTATCCAACTGACGCCCATTTTTGGGGGGCTGATTTTAGAGTGAGGAAAAGGGCGATTTTAAATTGTTACGAGAAATTACATTCAATCATTGAAGGAGGTGCGAGTGCACTTCTGATGGGATAGATGTAACAGCGTGACCTGAATAACATTATTTCGTGGGCAAAGCACAAAGCAGGGATAGCATTGGGATAAGCATTGAAAAAATCTCTGGGAGATTTATATTTAAAAAATATCAGAAAATCTCAGAAAATATAAGATTTTCTGAGATTTATATTTATTCCATGATTTTCCAGAGAGATTTAATTATATTTTCTCCTGATTGAAAAAATCTCTCGAGAAAATCTCTCTATATGTGCCAATTGTAGCTTCAAATTCACTAGTTCATGTGCTTTTTTTAAACCAATTTTCATCCATTTTTCACTATGTATTTTCTTATATACCAATTTTTGGCTTTTTTGTCCCTATTTGTAGTTTTTCCTCCCCTTTTTCTGTCCTATGGCATGAAAGAGCCGATAAAAAGTTATCTGAAATACATTTTCCGTACTCAAGTACTTTCAAGAAGTATACATAAAAGAGAGTACTGGTACGTTTTCAGAGGGAATTTAGATGTATTTACTTAGTATTCTTGTGTATGTATTTTTGAGTAAATGTAAATATGTTTAAACCCCTGAACCACACTGAACCCCTGTAGTCCCATGAAGACCCAGTGCTAAAGGGGCCTGTGCTTCTGTGCATGTTTACCCGCTGTGCATGTCAGGAGTATTCAAGACTTTGACCCTCCAGGGGGTTGGATAGATGGCTTATCGCTCCTCTGGAGGGATACATAGCTAGAAAAATTTTTTTGGGGGTTTGGGGGTTCGCGGGGGTTCATTGTATAGGTTTTTTCATAATGAGGAAAAAAGGTAGAAAAATCGCTAAAAGTAGGTGAAAAATTACTAAAAATGGGTATATAAGCACATATACTACAAGAAATAGCTTAAAATAGACAATAAAACACATGAACTAGTGATTTTGAAGGTGAAAATGTATAAAATGGTATGAAAATGAGCGATTTTGTGTGAAAATTAGGGTCTACATGCACAGCGGGTAAACATGCACAGAGAGACTCAGTCGTGCTAAAGTACAGGGCTGTACCTAAGCCCTGGGTCTACATTGGCACTGGATGTTGCTACTTGTGCAACGGGTAAACTTGTGCACTGGGTTCTAGCCGTTTAAACAACTAAAGAGTTGACAGCATGCTTTGGGAATATAGTGAGAAAATGTGAGAAAATTATCTGATAAATTCTGTGGGAATCATCACACGTGAAAGTAGTGTATTCTACTATGAGTAAAAATGTGCCTAAACAAAATTTTTGTAAATTATTTAGATACTAAATACATGGTAGTACAAAGTATGCCATCAGTAAACAATATGCTGTTATCATATGAAATTTTTAATGAAAAGGTTAAACAACACATAGTATGCTCAATATCTAATCTCAATGGTTCAAACACCTTGAAATATCGATTAAAAAATACTTTAAGTTGAGAGATTTTCTGAGATTTTTTTGAACTGCAAGAGATTTTCTCAGAGATTTTATTATATTTTCCAAAATGACCCAAGAGATTTAATTATATTTTTTTCTTGAGAGATTTTCTGAGATAATATTTAATTATATTTTCTCAAAATCGGTCGTTTTTTTCAATGCTATGGGATGAGGGGCCGCCCCCCAAACATTCAGCGACAAACTTGAGTGGTATGCAAGACACACAAAAGATCGAACAATTTAAAATTTAGTTAGACCCGGCATGAGCAATTTCATACCCATCATCACTAGGATGGTTCCTGATCGGGATTTTTTTAAACCATACCACCGATTCATAAGGCATTTTGCAATTTCACATATAAAATATTAAAACATCGTCGTTTGCAGTTTATTCGTTCACTTAATTACATGTGATAATTACTAACACAAATGTTATTGGCGTCACTGCATGGTAGTCACTGCCTCGGCGAACCAATAATGAACAAATCAAAATCAAATCAAAATTGTTTTATGGGCTTTTATGGGCGGTTCCCTTCAGAGTTGCGAAAGTGTATTTACACTCACCCAAAATACCCGGGTAAATGGGTATTTATATATACGCTTTTCCAAAAATACCGGTATTTTAACAACTCTGGTTCCCTTCACATAAACTGGGGAAGCCCACCCTTGAAATGCTACCCCTGACTTGGGTTATAGACGCAGAACAAAGTCGAGTGCACCTTCATCTCGATTCTCGTCGAATTATACAGAAATTGAGTGATGAAACTTGTTGAGATTATAACAAATAGCGCATGGCAGTATTTGCCCGCGTGAAAGGTATTTTATCTTATATCACAGCAATGATGTAAATATATTTTAAAAGTGGGACAATAAAATTGATGTGAAACGCGCTAACTGAGATTACGAAAACAGTCACAAAACAGGCGGCCATCTAATAGGCCAGCTGCCAGGATAAAGGACCAAAACGTCCACAACATGATCGGCAATTAGACAACCTAACATTTTACAGTCAAAATAACAGCAAAAGTCGATGCTCTGAGCACCTGCAATCAATCTTCATCCCCGGGCACATACTGTCCCGGCCCCTGGTTTTTCATATACCTTCTGTACTGTTTGTAGCGTCCACTTTCAGCCAACTTGCGCCGCTGCGACTCGTCTTGTTCCTGTTTGTAAACGAGCCACTTTTCGCGGCGCCACAATTCCCGCTCGAAGAACTCGTCGTGCTTTTCGTCTTCGAGAGACTGTAAGGGGGTGAGCGGTGTAGGTGGCTGTTTGTTGGATGCAGAGTTGTGATATGTACTGAAAATTTTTCAAGGTATACGAAAGTTTTTATTTTTTACTCCACCCCCCCCCCCCCCTGAGTACAGAAAACGTAAAGTAACAAGTTTTTACTTTTACTCATGAGTAAACGTACTTTCCCCTTGAAAATGTAAACGTGAGTATTTTTGAGCAATTTCACCCCAATTTTCGCTCAAAATCACTTATTTTCATAACTTTTTGCCTATTTTCAACAATTTTTTATATACATACACGTTTTCCACTATTTTACCTATTTTTAGCCCATTTTCGTCCTTTTTCCCTTCTATGCATATAAAAAGTGTATGGAAAACACTATCTGAAATACGTTTTCTGTATTCGAGTACTCTCAAAAAGTAAACGTAAAGACGAGTACTGGTACTTTTTTTCGGTAACGGTAACGTATTTACTCAGTACTAGAGTATACGTATTTTGCGAGTAAAAGTAATTTACGTTTTTAACAACAATGGTTGGATGAATCAGATTTGCGCAGAGTGTGGAATTGGTACGTTTAAATGTAAATTCATCAGCCACATTTAGTGCACATTCAACGTGGTGCCAGGCTCAGAGTATATTAAAAATTTTCACACACGTTTGAAATAAGTAAATGAAAAATATACATATATTTTTTCAGCGAAACTTTCGCGCTGTATACGGACTTGGCGCTTTTGTTGGCAACAGCACAAACATTGCAACCAATCGAGACCCGTGCGCAGTGTCTATAACGAAAAAGCTAAATACCACTAACTCACCATAAACTGGTCCTCACTGAGGCCCATATTTCTTCTTATCAAATATATCTTCTCAACATCTGTATATTCCTGGCCACAAAGCGTAAATTTATACAACCACCGGACATTCCAAGCGATGTATTTGCACAGGGTGACTGGTAAGAACACAATTTGCACTGCCAGGGTGTTCATTATGCTGGGTCGCTTGTAGCCCCCTCTGTATGGTAAATAGGACATTGTTCAACCAGTTGTATTTAGTTGAGTGGTAAGGGGTAAAGGAAAACTGACTTAATGTCAACCTTCTCTTCGATGATGCCACGGATAATCTGCTCTTCACGTTCGCGTTGTTCAACCTGAATGTGAATACATGAAAATAAATGCAACATTTTTCAGATTCTGAAAATCCGTTATCTACACGTAAACACGCAGGCCATATAGTATATAATATACACGCATCGTATTTACGCCACTCTAATCGCTGATTTCAATAATCGATTCCTCACATAATCTTTAAATGGACCACCCAAATTTTCAGCGTGCAGCTCAATTTGGCAAAAACCCCGCCAAACAGGGGCGTATACAGGGGGGGGGAGCTGCAGCCCCGCGAATTTGTGCCACATGCTCAGTATTATCATAGATTCAGATTCTGCACCATTCCGTCACATTGTACGTAAATTTGAGGGGGTTCCATTCGGGGGCTCCGTAAACAAACAGCCCCCCACCCCGCTCAAAAATCCCTACCGCCAAATATACGCCCCCAGCAAACCTTATTTTGTTTCCTCCTGGCTTTCTTATCCCCATCCCCCAATAAACCCCTCTCCTTCGCAATCGTCTGCGCTTGCAGCCTGTACTTTGCCTGTGTCATAAGATACGCAATGGCCTCGTTGTACTTGTGCACGGCGCCTATATATTGCACGATGGAAATGATCAGCACTGTGGCGAGAACGACCAAACGCGCGTCGACGTGTGGCGCCACCCGCCGTCGATAGTATTTGTAATAGTTGTAGTAGTATTCCTCTGAATTGGGGGGGGGGGTAATTTTGAGAGGGGTGTTTGTCGCGGACAGAAATGGGTAAGTTCGTTTCAGCGTTCGGGCAGTTGTGTTGTGTAAATTTATTTGAGTTGGTACCCAGCAAAAACTTGCCAATGACGATAGTATAAGAAAATGTTTGAAACTAGCATGCAAAATTTGTAAGATTGTCTAAAATTATTTGCATGCGCAAACAATAAATCTGCACACAAGAAAATGTTGAACAGTAAAATTTTGGCAGAAATCAGCCCAAATTAATAAATCTTAATTACGGAATACTATTCATACTAGTGTGCACGTCACGAATTGAAAATAGTAAAAAAAATTTACCCGGATGGTCGAGCATGTAGTCGTAATCCCTTCTCGTTTCCTCATCTTTCAGCGTCTGCGAAAGACAATTCGTAATTCAAAATGCAAAATTTATGAAACACGAGTAGCGATATAAAAGCGCCATGGCGTTCATGGTGCAATGTTGCCCTGGTGGCAGTCCCAAGCCCTGTAAAGTGTAAAGTAAAGTGTCAAATGTAAAATCAAATGCAAAGTCAACTGTCAATTGTCATGCAAAGTTCAGTAATAAAATTTGTTTTTTGATTGACACTTTACTTTGCATTTGACTTTACATTTGACACTTTACAGGATTTGTGACAGCCGCCTGGCGCCCTCTGCACTGGAATTCAGAAGAGCTCCGTGGGGCTAGGCGTCAAAGTACTGGCGCATTTTACATCACTATGGGGTACAAAACCGCACCTCATAGGCGGTGGCAATCAATCTGAATCGGTCCTGGGCGTCTTCTTTTGCCTGATCACCCTTGTGTTTGTCCGGGTGAGCCTCAGCAGCCAACTTTCGATAAATCCGCGACAATTCGGCCCTCGGCGTGTCCCGGTCCACACCGAGAACTGCGCAACGGTGATTGCAATGAAGAACACAAAAACCGTCCATGCGGGGTTTAGTAGGGGTTGGGGGGGGGGGTTAACCCCCTCCCCTCAAATAGCTCAGCCATCTATATATCCAGGAGGTAATTTGTTTTGGCTATCTATCACCCAAATAGGCCAGCTATCTACCACCGCGAACCCCCCCCCCCCAAATTTTGTTCAGCTATCTATCACTCCGGAGGAGCGATTTACTATGTATCTATCTATCTATCTATATATATATATATATATCGATTTACTATTTATCCCCGCGGGGGCCCAAATATACGAAACCCCAGAGTCCATGACATATTCAAACAAACCATCATAGCAGCTGATCTCGCCACAGTACAGGCCGGCAAATTGGCACAGTGCCGATTGCAACCAAACGCACAGCAGCGCGGCCGAGCACCAAAAATTCGATAGCTTCATGTCGAATTATAAAACCTGATCTCGCGAAAGTATAGTTCAGGGAGAAGGCCCCTGAAAACGTTTCGCAGATGGGACCTTCGATAGAAAAATAAACGTGTTATAATAAAAAGTACCCGGAAGTGAAGGTATGCTGTTGGCGGCGAAACGGCACTTTTTTATTCTGGAAATCTTCCAAGTGGAGGAAAGTAAGCCACAAAATTACGGGGACTGAGGCATGGCGTCAACGGAAGACAGTGGAGAAATGAGGGTTGGAGTGCAACTGTTTGAGCTACCAAAGCAAGCCAGCAATGCACTTGCAGATATTTTGGATTTTGAGGACAATTGGCATCAACTCGGTGAGTGTTCTGCTCTTTTTCAATCCAGTCCAGATGCCAGTAAATTTCATATCACACAGGTGAATTGATCTCACTCAGAGCAAATGACATTGCTTTGATAGCACAGTCAGCCAGCAAGAGAGGGGTCAGCCCATCCAGTGAGCTGTTTCGTGTCCTAGCTGCTCAGGGATACACAGTTGATCATTTGTATGGATTTCTAGCCAAAATGAGACTAGTCAGGGCACAGAAAATTATTGAAGAGCATGGTTAACAATGACACTGATTTTCCTTCATATTTTATGACATGCTTTAAGTCTTTTCACACTTTCAGTCCATGAGGAATACAAAGAGTTCTTCAATCCTGACACATATCATGCAAATTCTGAAAGCAGTGAGGAAACAACACCAAATCGAACTGCAGCTACTTCTGGTAGCAATGGCACTGCAGCAATAATGCCGTGCAACAGTGACAGGAACTGTCAAACATCGATGGAATCAGACCAAACAGATCACTTGCATGCAACATTGTCCAGCACATTGGCAGTTCCATATGAAGAATTAAAACAAGCCACTGAAAATTTCAGCTCAAAATACATACTAGGCAAAGGTGGTTATGGTGTGGTTTACAGAGCAGAGTGGAAACACACAATTGTAGCTGTGAAGAGGATCGCCAGTGAACATAAAGCTGCAGGAAAGGTGTGAAAATGAATGAGATCTGCAATTTCTAACACAAGATTCTTTAATATGCTCTTATTTTTATCAGGGAGCCTCCAGTGCTGGGGAAAAGGAACGTTGGAGACAATCCCTTGTGGAAATGCGCAGTTTAGCATTATACAGACATGACCACATTCTGCCATTGTATGGCTATGCCCTAGATGGACCAGAACCTCTGCTTGTGTACCAGTTTATGGGTGGCGGCAGTTTTGAAGACAGATTGCAGAGAAGGGTATGTCTGAAAAACTTATTTTCCTGAAGGAATGCTTTGTGTGGTGTGGAAATGACAAACTATAGTAATATACTGCAGAATGGTCACTCAGCCTTGACATGGCAGCAGAGAGTAGAAATTGTCCTTGGAACATCACGAGCCCTACACTACCTTCATGCACAAATCCCACAGCCATTGATACATGGTGATGTCAAAACAGGCAACATTTTACTGGACTTGCACTTGGTGCCCAGACTTGGTGATTTTGGCCTCAGTAGATATGGTCATGTGAGTGTTTTACACTTCAAGTGGTACTAAACATACAGATATTCAATTGAATGCACACAATATTAACACCATCCAACCCACTCAGATGCATCTGCCTTCAGGTGCCCCGCCGCTCATTGCCTCACATGTCAAGGGCACCTTGGCATATCTTCCACCAGAATTTTTATGTCACAAACATCTATCAACAAAACTTGATGTCTTTTCATTGGGGGTAGTTTTTATGGAGAGCGCAACTGGTAAAAGGGCATATTCAGCTGACAGACAACCAGAGGCACTCGCCAATTTTGTACTTCAAGTTTCCAAGGGGAGAGGAGAGAAAACCATTCAAATGAGTGATTTGGTTGATGGCACAGTGCCAAGTGATCCAGACAATGGATGCAGGGTAGCCATGGCATTGTTGAACATGGGTGTGCTCTGTTGTGCCGCCCAACCCGATGAAAGACCAGATATTTCAGAGCTAGTGAAACAATTGCGAGAGTTGGCTGTATGATATTTGTATATTTTAGAAACAATGCATTGAAGAATGAAGTTTCAAAAGTAGGAGATACACATTATAATATAATGAAAGCAATAACAAAAAAGAAAACAATCAAATGGTATCATAACTTGGTTGGGTCAACATCCGGCTTCCGTAAAAATTCCTCACGTTCATAAGTTCCCAGCCCACCAGCAGCATTCGCTTCTTTCTGAAAATGAACAAACCAAAATTTACAACGCTACAGGTAATAAAAGTGCGCCACATGGACTTGCTCGAAACTAAATTCATGCCTTTGGTTTACTGCTAAGGCACCACTAGAGATCACACCATGGCATCCATTACACGTGTGTGGACCGAGGCTCAGTTCAGCTTCCAGATAAACACATTTACGTCACAAAATCAATTTACACATACCCGAACAAAACTTTTACACATTTTGATCCCAATTGAAATTTTTTTTCAACATGCGCTCGCACGCATATTTTGCCTTAATTTGGCCCAAGCGCTTCTGCACCATTTAACATAAAACGACAAAAACAAAGAAACCTGCGTGTACTCTGGCTCTTTCAATGCATGCAACCTCCTTTTGTGCGGTTTCCCTTTCACATGAGTCGCGAGCGCCGCAGAATCGGCAAAATGTCTGGCGCACGGTGTGCAATAAAATTGACCCTCGCCAGGCAAATCGGGATCGGGTTCTACTGGCTTCGATGGCCTGAAAACGTTGGTACACTGAAAGAGCACGCCGAACAAGGGCTTGGTGGCGGCGTCGGACAAGTGCCAAATGACAAATTACGCAGTGAACCGTCAACCGGAATTTTTAAAGTGAACATAATTTTAATGAATACCGTATTTCGTCGAAATAGCCCCTGAGCTTATTTTTTCATAGTGAAAATTTTGAGGGGGGCTTATTGTTGCACGGCACACTCAAATTTTCAGTTGCAGTTCGAACTCTTTTTCAAGGGCGGAATTCAAAAGGGCGGAATTAAAATCAGGGGTGGAATTCAAAAACGTCTGAACCGCCCTCGATTTCAATTCCGCACATGAAACGTTCGAACACTTTGACGATGGCGGAATTGCCTCGAATTGTGCAATGGCAGAATTAATTCGGAAAGGGCGGAAAGCGCAAAGCGTTTGCACAATGTCCGCACTCTTTTTATGCATGGCGGAATTGCCTCGAATTGTGCACGGGCCGAATTAATTCAGAAAGCGCAAAGCGTTCGAACAATGTCCACACTCTTTTGAGTGTGCGGTGCGCCATCTAGGCAAGAAAACATTGGGACACTTTCTAGAGGGTGGAATTCAGTTTAAGTTTACACAAATATGCCACACGGTGAACTTCAATATCTTCAAAACAAGTGGATATTACTAAAAAATTTCTCTATTCATTTTTGAAGACAAAGCCTAAATCTACCTATAAAATTTTTTTCACAAATATATTTGGCAAGATACCTAAGTGAGATGTGTTTCTCACAACAACCTTCTCTAATGGGTGGAATTGAAAGTCAAGGGCGGAATTGAAAGTGTCCCAATCATTTTGAAACTTGCTGCGTGGAGATGTTATGACACGCAAATCAGCGAAAAGTGTACGAATTCGTCCGGACTCCGTTCGAATGTCCAAAAAATGCCCTAAAAATCCTTTAAAAAATCGTTCGAACTGCACTTGGAGTTCAGCCTTGGCGGAACTCAAAAACGTTCGAACTGCACTTGAAAATTTTGAGTGTGCGGTGCGCCATTATTTCGTCATAAAATTTTCGTGAAATTCAGAGTACTGTTAATGTGTAGCTGAGATACAAACTGGCAGCAATAAATAAATATCATGTAAATAGATGTAAACGTAAATTACACGTAAATACTAAATGCACACCATTCCAAACGGGGGTACTTCGAGGGGGAGGGTATTTTTTCATAGCGGCCATCTTGAGGAGGGTATTTCGAGGAAATACAGCAGTTGAAATACCGGGAAAATTTGAAATTTTCTACATGACGGTGCGGAACCACACAGCCCGTTCCGCCCGACGAAATTCCAAAAGGTTCCTTGAAACGACACATCAATTGAGGGCGGTTGTGCCCACCCAAAAGCGACCTGCCACGTTTCGCATCATCAAGAATCTCGTCCAAATCCTTTCCCTTTCGCTTGCGTATTTTGTTCGACTGGGAGTGTTTGCGCGGCATCGATTAATTGAATAGTGTAGAAAGTTGCGTATGCTGGGAAACTGCTGGATGATGAGTAGGAAACACGTTCCCGTACAAACATTTGTATACTGTATAATAATGTATAATAATGTTTACATCATTGCGGTAAAATGGTGTAATTGACGCGCGAATCAATCTGACTGCGCAACGATGCGTAGAAAAATAAAAAATGCAAGTTTATGAAATAAATATTTCGTTTTATAAACAGTTTCCATAGCGCTTCAGGCCAAATGTTTCACAATTCGTAACGCATCACCTGCAAATAAATTATCTTTAGTTTTCATCTACCAAAATATAAAACGGAACATCAGATTTCACCTACCACCGGAAGGCAGAAAACATCACATTGAGTATAACTCCTGTCTGACAAAGAAAAAGCTGATCTCAGTCAGAATGATACTTTGGTTTTATGATCCCTACAAAAAACCGTTGAATGTGGAACATACCAAATTCACAGATATAAAAATAAAATGAAATCTTATGTCAAGCAGTAATTACCACAGAAGTGCATGCCTTCTGCAATATAATAAAAAGCACATGCATGGAAAACGATCAGTTTTTGATCAAACAATCACCATTAAAAATTCGAACGGCACGTCGAACACTGACCAAACAACTCGAACAACAACAACAACAGAGCAAAAACAATGTTCACCAAGTGGAACAATTTCATTCTCCATTCTGACTAGGGCAAACATTTTCGAGCAGTGAAAGTTTTGCTGGACTTTTTCGGCTTTTCAACTATGTACACACTCCAAGTTTCGAATATTGTCTGATTTCAGTTTGAATCGAAAAACAATACTTCCACACTGCGATGTGATAATCAAAAGCCACCTACGAAGTCGCATTTGTACCATTTGCCGCATCACCACCAACGACCTCTTTGTACTTAGCTTCTTGTGCTTCATACATTTTCTCCAATTTTTTTCTTGGCTTCTTGCCAAGCTCCTTGCCTGCGGCATCGTGCGTAGGAATGCCGCGCTCGTCGAATGCGGAATACTCGTCGGTTTTCGAGCGGAACATCTCCCATGGTGGAATACGCTTCGCCGCTTCTCTGAGTAGCAGTGGTTGTTGGATGAACAAAAATGCAATAACATGGATTACATAGTGATGTTTCTGCGTGAAACCGTAAACCGAAAAACAGTATACCGTTTTTGCTTGAATAATACCCCCGGGGAATTTTGCTTATTTCGTCAGACTTTTTTGAGGGGGAACTATTCGAGGGGGTGGGGATAATTCAAGGGGAGGAATTATTATTTTGTCAAAATTTCCAAGCATGCTTCTATCAAGTCATTTCACGAGATATGCTCTATTAACACAATAACGTGCCATTTTTGTTAAAATTTGGCAAAACAAATGGATCAAATCATTTAAGGGGGAATTATTCAAGTGAGAATAATTATTACGTCACTCCCCATACAGGGGGAATTATTCGAGAGGGGGAATTGTTCAAGGGGAAACAATTCAAGCAAATACGGTACTTATATTCCACTTGGACCATTTAAAACCAGTTCAATCAGAAAATCAACCAGAAAAATTTAAATATAGAGATAAAACATTTGAAATGATCCTGTCCAAAAATACATCTCAAATACCAACTTAGCCTCCCTCTCTGCCAGTTTCCTTGCCTTCTCCTCCCTCTTAGCCTCTTCCATCTGTTTTTTCTGTTGCACTTCCCGCAGCAGCGTTTCCCGATCGACCAACTTGATAACTGGCAGCTCGCCAACTTGCTTGTCTTCCAACCGCACGCCCAACTCGGGTAGGCACTCGTCGCGCAGCCAGTCGCAGTGCTCGAGAATGTCGGTCAACTTGCGCTGCATGCCGGTGGTGCGCACCCGCTCGCGGAAGTCCACCATGGCGTTGAGGTAGGGCAGGAGCAATTGCTCGCGATCGACCGATGAGCTACTCGAACCTGGGTGATATTGACAGTGACTAGCACGTGTGCACATTTTATAGTGCAATTAGGTATATAAAGGAGTGTATACCAGTATGTATCCATGGACGGTAGGATGTAGCCCCCCTTTCCCAGGCAAGACATCAAAAATGTCAAAAATATCCGTAAAAAATCCGAAAAAAGGCCGAAATCTACATAAAACAGCTCTTTCACGTAAAACAACTCAGGATATTTACGTCCCCGTATGTCTCACCTGTGCCAAATCCAATATCAGCAGGAGACTCAATGACGCCGAAAATTCGGAACAGCCCAGTCATGTAGGCGCACACATCATACAGCAAACCGCAGTTTGGCTGAACGGAGGCCGCCTCGCTGTTCTGAAGACATTTTTAATGCGTAAAGGCGTTTTTTAATGGTACATAATTTTAAATATATACAACATAGTTGTTGAAACGTATTTACTTTTAATTGATAAAAAAAACTCGAACATTTACAGTGTAAATATTTACGTTCTCGTTTCCTCTGAAAAAAGTTCGTGTACTCGCTTTTACATATACCTTTTGAAAGTGCTCGAGTACAGAAAACGTATTTATAATAGACGTTTATGTAATAGGCGTTTATACCGTATTTCCTCGAAATACCCCCTGGGGGTGATTGTTTCAGAGTGATAATTATGAGGTGGGGGGGGGGGGTTAAACGACGGGGGGGTTATTTCGATTTTTTGAAATTCCAGTACAAATTGTCGTCTGTAACGTACGCAAGCAAACGTAGAAAAATGCAACAATAACCGCTATATATAAGAGTCTATTGACTTATAGTGTGTAACAATGTTCTAACGTAACAATTCATTGTTTGTAACGTGTGTTTTGCATTGCCCGAATCACAAACCGCAGTTTTGTTATGTACGTTATCTGTACACTCAATTTGAGGGGGGGGGTATTTCGAGGGGGTGAGTAATTATTTCATAGTGTCCATTTTGAGGGGGGTATTTCGAGACGGGGGTATTTCGAAACGGGGTATTTCGAGGAAATACGGTATATAAAATCAATATAGCCAAAACAAAGCAAATTTGAAGGTGTTTTTGAGTGAAAATTGGGGCAAAAGTTCTGAAAAATACTTACTATTACGTTTTCAGGCAAAAAGCAATTTTTTTCCTCACGTTTACTCACGAGTAAAAGGAAAAAAAACATTCTTTACGTTTTCTGTACTCAGTTGGTGAGTAAAAAAGAAATACTTTATGTTTACGTATACTTTGAAAACGGTCGGTACTTTTAACAACTCTGATATACTATACTTGCTCCGGTGTAGAACAATCGGCAATTACACAAAATCGAAACAAATGGGCTGCGTCAAAACTCACTTTCAGGTAAATGTTGCCGGCGGCAATAAGCTCTCTCAATGCCTCCACAACAGATCGCGTGTCCACGGAATCGCACAGGGCGCTATGTATGATTCGACGGGCCGTGCCAAATGCTTCTAGCAACTTTTTATCACTCTCACTTGGCTTGACATAAGATTCGCTTTCCGTTGGTCGGTGATGTTGGCGCAGATAGTGTTTGACAGCGAGAAAGAATTCTTGCGAAAGTTTTTCAAACTGTAGCGCTCGCTCCATCGCGGACGTGCTGCGGCGGCGGAATGCAATTCGATGGGGTAAAGATTAACGATGGCAACCCTTTCGAAAAAAGTATCAAAATTTTCAAGTGTTTTTTCCAAAACGACTTTTCGAATTTCGAATTTTCCGATCTTAACCAGTACTTTTCGAATCTTTTCGAAAATTCATTGAAATATGGGATTTTCGAATTTGTCTTCTGAATTTTGAAGACATTTATTTTTTACGGCTTTCCGAACTGTTACCGCAGCATTTGCACATTTTTTTGCTTTTCTGCATTTCGAACCAAAAATTAACGAAAAAAAAATCGAAAACGTTACTCAAGAATAAAATCTATTTGAGGCGTCTACTTCTAAAATTCGACAAGTCCAAAATATGAAAAATATGAAAATAAAAATTTTGACCTCACATGCCCATATGGCAAAGTGCCAAATTTGACATTTTTTGGGAAAAATGCAAAAATTTCGGACAAGAAGTCGACAAGTCCACCTAGTTTAGTGCAAGAAGTCGACAAGTCCATTCCTCCGCTTCCTTTTTTATGGGAAAAAAATAGCAAGAAATGTGATAAATATGTCCACTATGGACAGCTACTTCTAAAAGTCGACAAGTGCATAAATTGCCCTTATAAGGCAGCCTTGGCCTCTCCGGGAACAAAAATGTTCTCTATTGCAAGAAGTCGACAAGTCCAATTCCAAAAACAGTTTTGCTGTGACCGAATGGAAATTTGTGGACACCCAATTTTTCACATAAAGATTGAGAGCAGGGGCTAAAAATTTGACACTTTATTGTGAACATATGGAACTTAATGGAAAGCATGAGAGAGTCAAATTGAACACGCACCACGGGCCTGGAATTGGGTCCGAAACTTAAAATGCGATTTACTCAAAATCACATTTTGTGGACTTGTTGACTTTTAGAAGGAGAGCCCTCATTTGTGTTTTTTCTACAGGTGAAACAAAAATTCGAATTTTTGTTTGCCATCGTTAGTAAAGTGGAAGAATTTAATGGCATGGAAGAAACTCACGAGTAATCGAGCATGTCGGACCAATTATGCATGAGAAACAGTATTCTAAGCTGCCTTGCTGAGTAGGTTTGCAACGCGTCACTGATAGTTTGAAAATTCTTCAAACTTTTGGACATTTTGAAGCCCTCAATCCTCAACGTGCCAGCGTGCAGAAAGTAATTGCACCTGTATGAATGATAAAACACATTTAGTCATCGAAAGTACCAACATATTTTGTAAAATAGAACACCCGACTAGTGATAGCCGGCGTTTTTTCAGCGGTTGAAAAACAACGTTTTTTTAAAAAGCGCAAGGATCGAATTAGTTAAAAAAGGCAGTCAAACTGTTTAGTACTCAGTCACACTAAAAACCGACCACTGGCCGCATTCAAAGTGCGCCTCGGACTGGGCGATCTCATTGTCGTGGTGCGGAAACTTCAAATCGAATCCGCCGCTGTGAATGTCCAGGCTGGAGCCGCACAGCTCGCTGGCCATCACGGAGCACTCGATGTGCCAGCCGGGACGGCCCTCACCCCAGGGCGACGGCCAGCTCGGCTCGCCCGCCTGTGGGGTGAACAATGCTAAAGTTGACGCATGTTTCTTGTCAGGTTAAGATCAGGGGGTAGTCCCGCACCTTGTAAAGTGTCAAATGTCAATTAACATAAAAAAGAAAATATTTTTTTGCAATTGACAAATTTGTATATTTGGCATTTGACATCACACTTAACAGGGTGCGATTACAAATTGGCACCAGAGAATTTGATATAGATTGAAACGCGGGCAACAAAATCAGAACGGTAACAACGCCGCGCAGTAGCAAAAACTGATTTTGAGATGTCGATTTTCGTGTAAACAACGATATAGTCTGGATCGGAAAACACACATCCGCAACTAGCCGATGGACAACAAACCTTGCTAGCCTTCCAAAGTGCAAAATCAGCGGCACCCCTTTTCTCACTCGCGCCCAACCCCATTGACAATTCCCCCTCGCCCTCCTTCATTGCCTTGGAAAGTTGTTCTTTGTCCGCATAAGCTTCAGGCACCAACTTTGCGTAATGGTGCTGCGGGGCGGAGTCTAGGGCCAGAGTATCGAAGTAGACCTGAGAATTATTATTGGATTATTGGTGGGGAATGTGGTTAGAAAAATTAATTCGAGAATTGAACTTACAGAACCGTCGCTAGTCTTGTATGCGTAGCCGTTTTGAATGATTTTCTCGATGAAAACTATGATCTCATCGATGTATTCGGACACCCTCGGCATGACGTTGGCTGGCAGGACGCCTGAAAATCCCTCAAATCTTAAGTACACTGTAAATCTGTTCGGGGAAACAACAGTGGAAACCATCTTTTATAATTCACCTGGTAGGGTGGGAAAAATGCAAAATACCTAGTGCATGTCTACCAACAATTTTGCCATTTTTTTATAAAAATAATTTCCATCGTGATTTTTTAAAATTAAATCAGTTTTAAAAAATCAAGTGCCATCCCTACTTTGGACAAAACAAAACAGAATAACAAGGACCGATTTTGCCATTGCCTGCAATTTTACACGGTGTGGAACTAGACCCAGAAACAGCATACCTAAAGCATCCATATCCTTCAAAAATTCACTTTCATACTTCCTGGCCCATTCAGAGATGACGTTTTTATCTGTCACATCTTTACCATGGAGAAAGTCCAGCCATTCAAAATAAACATCTTTTGCATCAGTGAGCAGCTGATCCTTGGCCTGTGTGAGCGCGTCACCACCGGCGCCCATTTTGACTGCATTCTCCAGCGCATTCGCACCATCCTTGCACTTTTTGATCTGAGTTCATCAACAGAAATGACCTAAATGAGATATAATTACTATGAACGCATATACTCGAATAAGACCCTCTTGAATAACTCCCCCTGATGACAAAGTGAGGAAAAAATAACCACCTCCTGATGACCCAGTGAGGAAAAAATAACTCCACTCCAATAATTTCCCGCAGTTTAATAACTCCCTCCCTCTGTGATAGGCAGAAAGGATGTTGGATCGATTTAAAAAGCAATCAATGGAGTCAGACAGACCAAATAAAGCTACGCCTGGGCTGCAAATGCAGTGCAGTGTGTGAAATGACAAATACAAAAGAATGTTAGCCTACGGCAGCAACAACAGATACATAATGTCATTCTTAGGAGAAATTAATACCTCCTCGTATAACTCCCCCCTCAAAAACTCTTGACGGAAAATAACTCTCGGGGGTCTTATTCGGGGATATATTTACGGTCGAAATTAGGGTTGGCCGATGTTTTTTTTTAAACGTTTTTTTTATTAAATAAACATGACGTCCGAAATGTTTTTTTTTTTTAAAAACATCGGCCGAAATTTTTAGTACTAAGCACTGGGTATTTTGCAAAATTTTTGCGCGCAAGCGCGCAATTTCACACACAAATTGACATTGGTGGTTGTTTTCATTGGTTTTGTTGCATTTTTAGTATCAAAACATCCATTTCTATGTGCTACCATGGGTGAATAAGCCGACATATGTTGCTGTAATATATAATATTGAGGTAATGTGCTTCCATGTACCTCCACAGTGTGTAACTTCACTCCCAAAGTAACAACCTCCTTTTATAACCTTGTTTGATCACCATTTCGTGCCAAACTTTACCTGAAGTCTTGAACATTCGACTATAAGGCGATATACGAACGATATGTCGACGAAAAATGGATATTTTTGACACAAATCACCACTTATAATGCTATCCCATGGCTCCACAGCCATTATATGGTCATATTTAACATCACAGAGTATTGCCAGTGTCTGATATACCTATATATGTTGACACTAGGTCATATCTGGGAGCTTTTAAAAAAAACGTTTTTTTTATAAAAAAAACATCGAGTTAAAAAAAAACGTTTTTTTTCCAACCCTAGTCGAAATAAAAAAGCTCGAATCAGTTCTAACCATTCGGTCATACATTTGCTTTTTGGCAGGGTCAGTTTCACCTTCGATTTTGTTGTTGAAAAGGTACAAAGCGGCCATGAAGTCTGCAATAACTTTTTCAACGGGTTTCGTCAGCGCGCGCTGTTTGTAGTCCGTGTACAGATGATTTTGTCGTGCGCTGAGATAATTACAAAAAAATGTACGACTTAAGTACGGGAACAAAAAAATATACCCGAAAATTTCGAAAACTCGAAAATTATCTAACCGTCTGATTATCTTATCATCGATATCGGTCACATTCATTACATAGTGTATATTGTAGCCGAAATAATGCTGCATTACCCTCCGCAAAATGTCAAAAGACACGTATGACCGGGCGTGCCCCATGTGCGCGCTATCGTAGACAGTCGGCCCGCAGATGTACCAAGTCACCTGAGCAACGTAAAAAAATATGAACAAGTAAACATATGCACAAAATCACACGAAAAACGAGGGAATTGGAAAAAAGTAATAAAAAAAACCCACTCACCCAATGTGGATCCTTGGGCACAAAGAGCTCCTTCTGCCTCGTAAAACTATTTAACAACTTCAGCCTTGGCATGTGCTCGTCGGCCGGCCGGTCCCATTTGGGCAAGGCACGTTTCGCATCTGCAATCTGCTCTGGCATTTTGCCAGGTCCGTTACTCGACGCGCTGGAAGCCATACCGCGGGCACATGAAACGCGCGGCAAGATCAAAAGACGCGCAATTAGTGAACGAGTCGTCGTGCTGGCTAGTTAAGTGTCTGGCAGGTCTTGCGTCAGCGGCTTATCAGTGTCGGGCTGGAAAGGGCAATCGGCTGTGGACAGCGTGTGAAAGGATGATGAAATATTTGAGTCAACAGCGTAGTTGGATGTGTGCCAATGTTGAAAGTTAAGACTTTCTTATCTGGCTATTTGCCAAAAAGGCTACAAGTTTATTTTGACAAAAAGAAAAAAGTACGCGCTTGATTCGGGTGACAAGTTTTACAGAATCTAACTTCCAATAATGAAATATTTGCATCTGTACGCTTCTGTTCCCTTTGCGTTTGGATGTTATGAGTAAAAGATCTATGAAATATGATGCACAGTGTTATAAGCGACGTCTTTTAGTCATCTTTCAAAGGATGTTTTTCAAATTAATAAAACAACTACCGTAAAGAAGCAAGCAGATATACAACTGCCACATACCAAAATTCCGTCGGAACGTTTTCTTGTTTCGTTGTGACGACGTTCGAGTTTTTATGCCAGATATGGCTGCACCAAAAACTGAAAGCGAGGTCGATCTAGAAGATTTGCTTGACGCCAGCTGCAAAGAACCGCAGAGTTTGTGAGTTACCTGTTAATTATTTTCTGTGCCTGAATTCCGTGAACTGGGGCGAGTGACTTAAATTTTCAGTGTTTACTCCACGAGTGTCGCCGCAAACGAATGCTTGTTCGCAACGCCCGGTGTCAGTTTGTAATTTTAAATCTACTTTCTCAACATTTTCTTTCAATTTCATGTGTGAATTTTTTCACTTTCAAACATTTTGAACTTTTTTCTACGATTTTTCATTCTACAGATAGTACCCTGTTCTCAGAACAAATCTGGCGCCAAAACTTTAATTTTGGGCGATCCCGAATCTGGGCCGCTGCCCCCTCACCCTGGCTGGGCCGGAACGAGTGTTCCACGTGCAACACACTCGTTCCCGGACACGCCGCCGGCAGAATCCACGCCGCCCGTGTCGGGCAGCGCGTCAAATCGTCAGCGACAAAGCCAGACGCGCCAGGAAGCAATTAGCAAGCGACCAACTGTGGGTTTGGGTGGCGCCGGCAGGATGTTTCGCATGGCTGTGGCGCAGTCCGCTGGCGATTCGGCTACGGTGCCCGAGCGTAATTCGACCAGATTGAGGCATCGGAACGTCGGTTCGAAGTCGAACAAGAAAGTTGACTCGGGAAGTGACTCTATTGATTCTACTGCTGCAGTTGGTGCGTAGTTTTGTCGCTTTGAGTCCCTTTTCCGCTCATTTCATTTCATTGTTTTCCGTTCCGCAGCTGGCTCGCTGCCAAGCACGAGCCGGTCGTCGCCCGCGCCTCCTCCGGAATCACTTTCTGGACATGCCGCACCTGTCGCTGCAACAGAACCTACGCCTGACGATTTGCATGCGCAACTGGGATCACTCACGCTTACCCCGGCACAGCCGACAGTCAATGGCGGCGCCTATGGTTTTGGTTTTCAACAAAAAGTGTATAGTACAGTGAGTTTGGTTGACTGTGCGTTGCGGGGGTCTAGTACGGTGTTGGAGGTTACCCCCAAACGCTTCAGCTATCTATCTATCCTCGAGGCTGGTCAGCTATCAACCTACCCCGAGGTTTTTTTTGCATAGTTTACACTTTTCACCTTCACGTCACTTTTTTTACTATTTTACGTGTTTATTTACATTGGGGTTCCATTCCTGTCTGCGGTAGTGCAAGTTTTCACTCTGTCTATATTAAACTGAACTTGGAATTTAGAGTTGAAACATTAGTAGAGAAACCGGTATCTAAAATTCCTTCAAGTATGTAAAATTTCTTATTTGCCAAGAATTCGCATTCGACTCGACTCAAATTGTAACTGGCTGGCTCGTAACTTATTTTCATTGAATTGAAAGCCCCGACACACCGACTCGACAGATAATTTTTTGGGCTGTGACTCGAACTCGAGTTTCAAAAGTGTGACTCTAGCTTCAAGCATTTTTCTATCCCTAAAGTGGTTTAAATCTACAAGATCCCTGGCAGAGTCTTTCCAAGTTCCCATTGCAAATTGAAGTTGTTGTTTTTTGCGAATTGACTTTGCTCTTTTTCGTTGATTCGAAAGATGGCCAGCGCTTTTTTCAAGCGCTTTTTCAAAAAGAACGTCGCTTTTGTAATAAAAAGCGCCCCTGCGCAAGTAAGAACGGGCGCGTTAAAAAAATCGCTTATAAAAAAGTAGGGCCCTTGAAAAAAGGGCGTTTATCTTTTCCATCCATCTTTAGTTAATTCTCATCCCAAGTTGACTTTCAGTGAATTTACATCACTTCTTTACAATTTACAAGCGGAAATCATTTCTCACAGCCCCCTGTCGCACCGAAGCCAGTTGAAAGCAGCGTACCCATGAGCTGGTCGAAACCTAGCGCGGGCAGAGGGGTTGTTCCATTTTTAGAGCCGCCAGTCACTCAAGGTGAGGTTTTGTCATAATTTTGTTGTCGTAATTTATTTGCACCCTGCAGCAGTGATGTTGTGGTTGTGTTACGTTTTGCCATTTGTTTTGGTGCTGGCAGATTTTTCGATAGACTTTAGTCTAGGGTTTAAACTGGATCCCGAATCCCGAGAAATTTCGTGCATCTTTTTAGACCCATTTTTTGCGGTAAATTAGGGAACATCGTTCAATATGAGAACTTTTTCAAAGATCCCGATTTTGAAAAATCCCATTTCTGATCCCATTTAAGACCGATCCATATCCTGAAATTTCGAAAATCCCGATCCCCAAAATCCAGCCCCGTTTGAACCCTACTTTGGTCATAGCATGCTGGTTGTAGTTTAGTGTAATTGTAGTGAGCGTCACCGGATATTTTTTCGCGTATCTGTTGGTTCATTAACCCGGTTGATCTAACCCGGTGTAGATTCTTGTGGAAGGCCAGGCAGATGCTTCAAAATGTCGCATGGGTCGCGAGCGGCCGCGGTTCCCGTCCGTAAGATTGACCGCAGTGAGTCGGTGGGCGAACTATTTCTCATTATATGATTAACATATCAATTAACATACCCTTTTTTAAACATTATTCCATACCCAACTTCACTTGAAGTCACGAACGTTTGACATCGACGTTCCATACATAACGGGTTGAAATGCTATGAAACCCATTACACATAACCATATTTGGGAGCTTTTAAATAACGTTTTATTTTCTAAACACGTCGAAAAATGCCTTCCCTAGATTGAATTGTTCAGGTTGTACACTGGTGTTGGCTTGGCTTCGGACACTTAGTCAATTTTTATAAAAAACTTCATTCCGCCGGAACTATATAACTCTGAAAATTTTGGCCGGTATCCATATAAAGCCCTAACATTTGTCTAAAAATGCCATGGAACACCCCCCAGTATAACGCCATGTGGGCCGCGTAAGAGGCCCACACATTTTTTTATACAAACTTTCATTGCTGACTTGGGTTTGGACACTTCCTTTATGTAGCTGTAAATCTGTCTTTCAAGGCCGGATTTTGGCTTTGAAGACTCTGGCTAGTTGCCAGAGTCCAATTCTTTCAATAAATCAGATTACGATAGACTTTTATTACCTCATGTTCTGGATACTTGTTGATTGAGTTAACAATCATTTTCCTCTGTTCCTCACACAGGTGCATCACTCAAGCACAGTTTGCATGTGATTTTGGGAATTCAGCAGTGTGTAGGGCACTGGGAACAACCAGGACAGTTACAGGGGGTTGTGGGGAATCTTTTATACACACCCCCATTGAAGGAAACCTTCCTAAGCTCGAGGCGTTTAAGTGCAAAAAATTATTGTGTGTATGTTACCTTTTTACTACTCAATTTTTACATTTTCTGAATTTTACATTTTTGCTCTTAAGCGTCTTGAGTTTGGGGGGTTTCCTTGAATAGGGGTGAGAATAAAAAAATCCACACAACCCCCTGTAACTGTCCTGGTTGTTCCCAGTGCCCTACACACTGCTGAATTCCCAAAATCGCATGCAAACTGTGCTTGAGTGATGCACCTGTGTGAGGAACAGAGGAAAATGATTGTTAACTCAATCAACAAGTATCCAGAACATGAGGTAATAAAAGTCTATCGTAATCTGATTTATTAAAAGAATTGGACTCTGGCAACTAGCCAGAGTCTTCAAAGCGAAAATCCGGCCTTGAAAGACAGATTTACTGCTACATAAAGGAAGTGTCCGAACCCAAGTCAGCAACGAAATTTTGTATAAAAAAATGTGTGGGCCACTTACGCGGCCCTCATGGCATTATACTGGGGGGTGTCCCATGGCTTTTGTAGTCACACGTTTTGGCTTTATTTCGGTACCGGCCAAAATTTTCTGAGATATTAGTTCTGGCGGAATAAAGTTTTTTTTATAAAAAAATTCTAAGTGTCCGAAGCCAAGCCATCACCGGTGTATTTAAACTTTTCGCTTTCGTATTTTTCGTCAAGGTTTAAAAAAATTAACGGAACAATTTATGCCGAAATTCAGTGTAATTTTCATGAAATACAACCCAACAACGTCCCTTAATTTTACATTTCAATTTCCCTGACTTTGGATGCTTTTCCTGTATAGAACTCAAATTAAGTCTGTTATCTGTTGATGATGTTGTGAGAAAGTGATGTCTCATTTATTGCCTAGCTACTTTTATTTTTTTTATTTGTTTAAATAGTGTATTTATCTATCGTGAGCCTTTGGTGTTAGATGTTATCGCTACCGGCACTACTCCTGCATGTGACTAATTTCGAAACACTCAGTGAGCCGACATTATACACAACTTTTATGTTATTCGTGTAGGCCCCTCCAGCAGCGACAGTGGCAGTTCTGTCCACGTGGCTGAACAAGTTGAGCGGCGGCGCTCGCACTTGGAGAGGTTACCCTGTGATAAGCAGGAACGCATGAAGCTGCAGTTTAGGTTTGCTGCAGTTAAAATGTACTTTTTTAAGGGTTCAAACCAGGGACGTAGCCATGATTTTTGAGCGGGGGTGATTGTATACGGAGTCCGGCGAACGGGGGGGGGGGGGCGGCGCCCCCCTAAAATTTTACCCCAGTGTAAAGGAATGGCGCCAGCGCCATTCGTAGGCGCCATGCCATGGCGCCATTGGCGTTCTCATTGGCGCCAATTACTGCTGTACATGTATGTATTTTACATACATATACAGTGACGGGGACACATTTTGAGTGTTTTTTGTGCTGAACGAAAGATATGATGGAAATATACTGTACTTCGCCGAAATGACTTTCGAACTGCAGACAAAATCGCTTTACCAGAAATCGGAAGTGCCATTCCTGGCGTATTTTTTGTCCGACCCGGGAAGGGGGTCCCGCCCCCCTGGCTACGTCCTTGGTTCAAACGGGATCCCGATCTCGAATCCCGAGAATTTGTGGGATTTCGTAGTCCCGTCCTGATCTCGGAGAAACCTGAATCCCGATCCCGAAATACCAAAAACGCCAATACCGATCCCGAAAGTTTTCAAAACCCAATCCCGATCCCGTAAAAATCAGTGGAAATACCGTATTACCTCGAATTAACCCCCCCTTGAATTAACCCCCCTCGAAATACCCCCCCCCCTAAATTTCGGCTGAGGAAATAATAACCCCCCCCCCTCGAAATACCCCCCCTAAGATTGAGTGTAACGTGAATGTACATGACAAATACCGCAGTTTGTGATCTGTACTATGCAGAACACACGTTAAAACTGATGATTAAGTGACGTTAGGGAAGGGTTTTTGTGTATATACAGTTATATATGCGTATAAACACATATACATCAATGTAATTGTTTGATTTTTCTACGTCCGCGTATGGGGAATTTCCGAAAATTTCTGGCGAAATAATAGACCCCCCCCCCCCTCGAATAAACCCCCCCTCGAATTATCCCCCCCTCAAATTTTGCTGGCGAAATAATAAACCCCCTGGGGGTATTTCGAGGTAATACGGTAATCAAGCATGAAAAAATCACGTGTTTGTACTAGGGATGGCCGGTGTTATTTTAACCGTTTTTAAAAAAACCCGCATCGAAACCGTTTTTTACCGTTTTTTATTTAAAAAAACATCAGACAAAAAAATTTGTACTATGTACTAGGTATTTTGCAATTTTTTTCGCGCAAGCGCGCAATTTCACATACGCTTTACCATTTGTGATTGTTTTCATTGTTTTGATATATTTGTAGTGTGAAAGCTTCTTTTTTAGTGTGAAAGAAAAACGCCGCTTTTTTTAAAAAAGCGCAAGAGTCCCAACACTTTTTTAAACTGATTAAAAACAAGTACATTGCATTTCATATCGAGCATAGGGATGGCCAAGGTACTGGCAATTGTTTGATATACCTGTATATGTTGACCCATAACCATATCTGGGAACTTTAAAAAAAACCCGTTTTAAATTATACAAAAAACGTTTAAAAAACAAAAAACAGGGTCGTTAGAAAAAAACGTTTTTTGACCATCCCCAGTTTGTACATAAAAAATGAGAACATAAACATTCATCTATTTTATGTCACTTTTCTGGCATCTGAGAGTGTTTTTAGACATTTGTGAACAACTGAATGCCAGAATTATGGCCAAAATCTCCACGCTGATACCCCAATCCCATCCCGAAAAAAGGCCAATCTCGATCCCGTGGTCCCAATCCCGATCCCAAAATCTCAAACAGCCAATCCCGATCCCGAAACGTCAATCCCGTTTGAACCCTAGTTATTTTTTCACCTTTTGAACATGTGGTCACAAACTGCGGTTCGCCGTGCAGGGAGGCCACCACCTATCGGTCTGAAATTGGCTACGTAGACACGCATTGCCACTTGGACATGATGTTGAAACAGAGTTATAGCCGGCACGCGCGCGGCAACAATAACAATGGCCCCTTGAGTATGTCCGAGTTTTTGGCCAGATGCAAAGGTACCGTGAGTCCGTCGCTGGAAACATGCATACCCGACTGGTGCCGGCCCTGTGATTTGAGAAAGGCTGTGCAGATGGGGCATTTGGAAAGGATTGTCGCGGACGATGTGGGTTTGGTAGCTTGTTGCTTGGTGTGCTTGTTTCATATTTTTGAGCCGTGGCGCAGATATGAGAATGCTCCACAATTCTAAAAACAACAAAGCGCAGTGCTTTCATTTTAACATTCATGTAGCACAAGTAGGATTCTTACGAGTATGCGGGAACCTAGGTTTTTTTCCATACGTAGTCGTAACTAGGGTGTTAACCTTCCGTTTCCGCTTTCCGCAGGCAAAAGTTTTTTCCGTTGGTTTCCGGCAAGTGAAAAAAATTTCCGTTTTCACGCAAGTGCAAATTTTTTACCGTTTCCGCTTTCCGCAGGCAAATTTTTTTTTTCCGTTTTCCGGCAAGTGCCAAAAAATTTCGGTTTCCGTTTCCGGCAAGTGCAAAATGTTTTTCCGTTTCCGTTTTCCGTAAAAAAATTCGTTGACACCCTAGTCGTAACTGTATTGATGCCCTGCGCCCTAAACACACTCAGAGCCAAATAGAATCTGGAATCGGGGCCGTTTTGCTCATTGCACTATATACTTCATTTTCGTTCAGATAGTGGCCGGGGCCGCTTACGGCGTACATCCCCACTGGGTGGACGAGGCGCCTTCACCGAGCAAAATTGAAGAATTATTGCTGCCAGTTTGGCGCGATCCACGGTATCGATGCATAGCCGTGGGCGAGTGCGGATTGGATTATTCGAACCAGTGAGTTTGCGTGCGAATGGTGCTGTAAAATGCACTTGGCGCGATTACATCGCTAGTCGCGAGCCAGTGACTTTTCACCATTGGGCTCACACACGCTAGTTGACATCGTTACCGAATGTCAACTGGTGCCGATCCCGATTCAAAGCTTGCGTTTGAACGTCGTTCGCAAGCTCGTCAGCAAGCTTTGAATCGGGATCGGAACCAGTTGACATTTAGTGTCGATGTCAACTAGCGTGTGTGGGGCCATTGCACGCGTGGTTCAGGCTGGAAATGTGCCAACACCATTAAACCCATGTGATTTTCATAAAAGACAAAAGTTCATTGCTGTAATACTCGGCGGACTGCAAAGTATGTGCAGAATCTTACCATAATTTGGTGAATAAAATCTTTTGATAAATTTCGTAATTCATTATTCCATAGTAAAAATGAAATATTTTGCTGAAAAAAACTATAATTTTTGGTCCGTTAGTCAGATTGGTTATGGTAGGTTTCCATACTAAGTGTGATATCCGCTGAATATACAACTTTTTACATCAATGTTTTTACAACAATATTTTGTAGTCTCGCGATAATCGTATGCTAAAATTTTCGTTGGCACGCGTCCAACGTGAGACAAATAGCTGCGCACGCAGAGCGTCAAGTCACTGGAGTATAGCACTTTACGCATTTAGGCTATTATTCCCACCAAAATATCTATCCAACCTCACGCAGCAACCGACAATCTGCACGTGCGCAGTATTCTGCCTTTTCCACACAACTCAGCCTGAACAAGCAGTTGTCAGAACCAAAACCAGTGGTTGTTCACTGCAGGCCGGCTGAGATGATGGATGGAGATGCGAGAGGGGATGCTGAGAGGGAGGCCATGGAAATTTTCAAACAGGTTAAGTTGTGATTGAAATGATTAGTCTGCTTGCTTAAAGTATCTTTGTGAAAATGTGGTCATAAATATGTTCTGGGGTCTCGAATGGGGGGTAGCCCCATAGGGGCTATATTCCGTAAAGGTATAATTGTAAATAATCAACTTTATGAATTTTTTGTCATCCCTGAGAAAAGCTGCATTTCTATCTTTTGTCTAAATTTCTCTCAAAATTCGCAGTACGCCGGCCCCGATACACCGTTGCATCGACATTGCTTTACTGGGGATTGGCCCACTGCCAGCAGGTGGCTGCAAAATTCTAATTGCTACATTGGTTTCACCCCAGTCGTGGCACAGGATTCTGCCAGGGGTAGGAGATTGCAACGGGTTTTGAGTGAAGTGCCATTGGATAGAGTATTGATTGAAACTGATGCACCGTTCTTTGTGCCAGACTCGGTTTGTTTCGCGTGGCGCTTTTTTCCCCAAGTTATGGTTTTTGGGGTTCGGTTTTCCGGAATTTTCGATGTCTCGTTTCGATTGCTCGATATTCAAGGCAATGCACATGAGTAAGTTGTTTCAATGTCAAGTTCAGATCCGAATCTTCATGCCGATAATTGATGTCGGGGGCTGCCTAATTGATGTCGGATGTTTTACACACATTGGGCTCAATATTTGATTCAATATTTTGTTCGAACCCTACCTGGCGTTTTGTCAACTCACTTCACTTTGTTTGCAGTACGCTTTTGCCCAACCGAAAACGCGCTGCGCCCACCCTGGGATGGGCATCGTCGTGGCTATGCGAATAGCTGAACTTAAAAACTTGCATGTGGAACAAGTTTTGACGCAGATTAGGGAAAATACTGTGAGATTGTATGGCGTGTGATAAGTTCATATTTTTTGCGTTTGTTCTTGTATGGTAAAAACCTCAACATTCCAAGAGCTTTCTTAAGCGCTTTGCGTTAGTGTGTGTGTACAAATGAGGATGTTTGATCAGCCATGTTCTGCATAAAGTTTGTACTGTTGCCACGCCTATTTCAAATTTCAAAAAATCGCAATATTTTAACTATACTTCTTTTCATTGTAATTCTGACCAGATGTTTTCTTTGCACTAATTTCATTTTACTCCCGCACGCTGCAGGGCAGCTTGACAGTAGACAAAAACGTTGCACCAAAATATTTTTTCTCCCTGCTTAGGGAAATTCTGTTTGCTGTGTTGTATTTTTCGTTTTTCATGATATTTGTGACTATCTCAATTAATTTTCTTTGGTATACAGATGCTGACTAATTCTCATTATTTTGCGTCATCGATGACGATGGCAAACCCGCTCAAAAGAGTATTCAAATTTTTAGTGTTTTTTCCAAAACGTTTTTTCGAATTTCGTATTTTTCCACAATAGTTTTCGAATTTTCAAATTTAGTTTTCGAATCATTTTGAATACTTTTTGAATTTTCAAACCATTTAGATTACTTTTCAAATTGTTCACTAAATTATTGGATTTTTCTATAAAAAAATCGCTTTTCACGTGTTTTTCTAGGGGTGAAAAAATTCGAAAACGTTTGATGATTTTTGTTTGCCATCGTTAGTCATAGATCGTCATTTTGCGTCCCTACCTATGCGTCTCAGTATTTGAACGTACAATAATTTTTCAGTTGCTCTCGCTATCGTATGTATGTATCAAGTACAAATGTTTATGTATATCATCATCATTAATGAATGTCAATAAATTTGAATCTACTCTAAATTATGTTTTCAAGTGCTGATGTTGTTACAACAGCTCGTACCTGGGCGGCATAGTTTTCGTTCTATGCTATCTAGTTACATAAAATTGATTTATTTGTTTGCTATTTTTAGCATTCTCTGGCAAATCTAACACTCGCAGCGTCGCCGTGTCGATTTTTTCCTTGGCTATATTTTTTACTATCACAGCATGTCGAGTTTGATGGAATCTCGCCGCGAGGCGCGCAGGCGCAAAATCTTGGAAAACTCTGCCAAGCGCATGAACGCCATCCTGGACGTGGGTGAGTTGCCGGTGCCGGACACGGTTAAACTCCCGGAGAGAGAATCTCCATGTTCCGCACATCGCCAATCTATCTGTATATGTGGAGCTAGTTGTGAACTATTTTGGCGTAACGTCATTTTTTTGCCTTTCTGTCCATTTTCAAAAGTACTGCGTTGCGTATTTTTGGCCATACATGTATTTAAATACTTGATTTTTAACCTTGTTTTAGTGATGTTTTTCCCATTTGATTTGCTTTATACACATAAAAGAACACCTATACACCTAATGACAGAAAAATCCTGGCGACCACTGTGGTCGGTTTACTGTTCGGTTCCCTGGAAGCATCTCATTATCGAATCAACTTTTAGCTGTCTACTGTCTCCTGCATGTCCAAAGCTTTGAGCACATCTTCACCTTTTACACACAGAGGAAAAGCGCGAGCCGGGCTTGGAAGATGGTCCGGCGCCCACCTTCAAAATGGCCGAGAATTTTAAACCTGCCGAAGTGACCACCGACCATCTTAACAAGTCGGTTTTGTTCGGTACCAGAATTTTACGATAAAGGCGCCGCGCACGCGTACACCGCCGAAATAAGGGTGACTCGTAAATTTGTTTTGAACATATTTGAGTTTACCACAAGCTAGGAGTCTGAACTACTGTTGACGGCGATCAAAAATCATTGTGGTAAACTCAAATGTGTTCAAAGCAGATTTATTAGTTTATCAAATACAACAGCCGTAAAATAGCGAAATAAAATGTCAAATGGCGCTCGCAGCCACATCACCTCGAAACCGTCGGGGGAGGACGTCGTGTGCGACAAAGACAGCGCGCCGTCGGGCAGGGACGACCTCGCTTCGCTGCCCGTGCACACGTGGAATGACTCGGCCGCGCCCAAAGGTGGTGCCAGCCCATATCAGGTGCGCGCTCACACTCTGGTTCGGTGGTATACGGTAGTATGGAAACCTACCATAACCCATCTGAATAATGAACCGGAAATTATACAATTTGTTCATCATAATTTGAGTTTTTACTATGGAATATTCAATTACGAAATTTATCACGAGATTATATTCATTAAATTATGCTAGGATTCTGCGCATACTTGCGTGCGGTCCGCCGAGTATAAGAAAGAACGGCTCTGGGCTTTGCTAACGTGGGTGTCGCTGGATTATGTGAGTGTGCAATCTTCCGGGGATTGAAGATTTTACCTTACTGCGCGCATGGGGCTCCCGCTTTTTACCTAACTTTTCACCTTTAAAAGCAAAACCCACTGAGCAAGGGTGCGTTCACACTATTCCTCCTGTATTGACAAAAATCCCAAGTGTTGATAAACCTTGGCAACCCGCCACCATTGTCGCCGGTCGCAGAAGCCGCGCATCGTGATCGCGTTGGTGCTGGGCGCGCTGTCGGCGGTGGTGGTGCTCGCGCTCGACTCGACCGCCAACCTGCTCGTGCCCTGGCTGTCCTACGAGCTGCTCATGGAGGCGCTCTTCTACTACGTCCGCCATTTTGTGCTCAGGGTTAGACTGAATCTGTGGCGGGTTTTGGTACACAATTCCGATCCCGAAAAATTCTCCAATCTGGACCCCGATCCCGGAAAGTTTAGAGCAAAAGATGAAAATGGTGAATAAAAACATTGCACTGAGATATGTGAACGAAAAATTTTCATTGTGTTTTTAATGCCGGTTCTCTGCATTAAAGTGTTTGTTTTACAGCTTTTTTTGTTTAAAATTAGAGAAAAAACCCTCTATACCAGAACTTTGGTTTAAATCCCGATTTCGTGGCACTAATACCGATCCCGTAAACCTAATCCCAATCCCGATACCAAAGTCAATTCCGTTTGAACCCTACTCGGATCGGGCTGCATGACGGCGTTGGCCGATGTTTTTTCAAACGTTTTTTTTAAACACGATGTCCGAAACGTTTTTTTAACCGAAATTTTAAGTACTGAGCAGTAGGTATTTTGCAAAATTTTTGCGCGCAAGCGCGCAATTTCACACACAAATTGACATTGGTGGTTGTTTTCATTGGTTTTGTGGCATGTTTAGTATCAAAGCATCCATTTCTATGTGCTACCATGGGTTAATAAGCCGTCATATGTTGCTGTAGTATATAATATTCAGGTAATGTGCTTCGATGTATCTCCAGTGTTTAACATTACGCCCAAAGTAACAACCTCCTTTTATAACCTTGTTTGATCACTATTCCGTGCCAAATTTCACTTGAAGTTATGAACATTCGACTATAAAGCTATACATGAACATGTCGACAAAATGGACATTTTTTGACACAAATCACCACTTATAATGCTATCCCATGGCTCTACAGCCATTATATGGTCATATATAACATCACAGAGTATTGTCACTTTTCTGATATACCTATGTATGTTGACACAAGGGATTATCTTATCTAGCTTTAAAAAACGTGGAGTTGAAAGAAAACGTTTTTTCCTACCCTAATTGTTCGACTGCTATTTCAACTTAAATCGCCAGCTTCTATCTCGCAACTGCAAAGCCGAGAAAGGCACAAGCCTCCAAACCCTCCACACCCGCCGCAGGCCCCGCCCTACCCGTCGCACGGGCACCTGGTGAACATCCTTCTGTTCGCCGGCGTGCACCCGCGTGTCGTGCGGCTAGCCGGCCGCTCGTCCGAATGCTTCGTCCGGGTGATAAACGACACGTTGGCTATGATTTGTGGTTTTATTGGCGTGCTGGCACTGAGCCAGGTTGGGGCGTGAGTAGCACGCGCCGCGCTAGTTTCTGAATCTAGATCCGGATTGCACGGGTACAATTAAATCGGGTATTTTTTTATCTTTTATGGGTTTGCTTTTACATGTGGTTGCGATTTTGGATTGATTTTTCTCTTCCTAGGGGTGGGCGGAGTTTTTTGCACCGTTTGAGAGCCATTGAAAAAACGCACAGCGAACAAAAAATGGCTCCACAGCCATTGTATGACCAAATATAACATCGCAAAGTAAATACTACCAATTGTGTGTTATACCGGTACATGTTGACTCATAACCAAACAACAGAATCGTGAAAAACCCTCTTTCCATCCCTAGGTATGCCTGATTGACTGTCAAATTTCAGCAGTTTTACACGGATGCATCTATTATTCGGGTTGATAATAAAAACCATTTTCTTCTAGCGTTTTTCATTTCTTTGTGATAATATTTTATTTATATTCTAAGCAATTAGTAAATACAAACAAGTTGGCGCAAACACTTCGCAAAAATGCCTTATTTCGATCCCACTTCACCGCGATCACCATATCCCAGTTTGGGCCATTCTTCCCTGTCCATCAGTCCGTTTTTCATCCGGCATTCGAAATAATCCTTCGCCAGATCTCTGCAAAGTTCGTTGTTGGAATCTTTGTCGTGCAAGCACATCATGTAAGCGAGCATCTGCTGTTTGCATTTGCCTGTGGGGGAAGTGCGGACAATATTTCTCACAGCTCGTGAATTATAGTGGATAATTTATGCGCAGTGGGCCCACACGCCACAATTCGTTTGAACTCAATTCAACGAAAATTTGGTTAAATATGCGATAGACGGATAGAGCATAGTCAATTTTACATCGCAACACAATTTTCATTGTTTCTGTTTAGTGTGAGGCTTTTAAAACAAAATGTCGCATTCACTTGACACTGAATTTGTGATGTCAACTAGTGTGTGTGGGCCTAATTGATACCTTGGTGATCCAAAGGGAAGGCGCCTTTGAGCGGCGGCGTGGGCACGAAGCGAGCCTGCCAAGGTCCAGCGCTGGCCATAGCTCCTCAGTCGAATTTCTCGGCCAGGCGTTGGTTTTGCTCGGCAATTCTGAACGCCAGTTAGGGAGGCGGGTAAGTGCAGTGCAGATATTTATGTGCGTGACAGAAAACTTAACTGGAACTAGGGTTGGAAAAAAAACGTTTTTTTTAACTCGATGTTTTTTTATTAAAAAAGTTTTTTTTAAATAAAAAACGTTTTTTTTAAAAGCTCCCAGATATGACCTTGTGTCAACATATATAGGTATATCAGACAGTGGCAATACTCTGTGATGTTATATATGACCATATAATGTCTGTGGAGCCATGGGATAGCATTATAAGTGGTGATTTGTGTCAAAAATATCCATTTTTTGTCGACATATCGTTCGTATATCGCCTTATAGTCAAATGTTTGTGACTTCAGGTAAAGTTTGGCACGGAATAGTGATCAAACAAGGTTGTAAAACGAGGTTGTTACTTTGGGAGTGAAGTTACACACTGTGGAGGTACATGGAAGCACATTACCTCAATATTATATACTACAGCAACATATGACGGCTTATTAACCCATGATGGCACATAGAAATGGATACTTTGATACTAAAAATGCCACAAGACCAATTAAAACAACCACCAATGTCAATTTGTGTGTGAAATTGCGCGCTTGCGCGCAAAAATTTTGCAAAATACCTAGTGCTTAGTACTAAAAATTTCAGCTTTTAAAAGCTTTTAAAAAAAAAACATTTCGGACGTCATGTTAAAAAAAAAAAAACGTTTTTTTTAATAAAAAACGTTTTTAAAAAAACATCGGCCAACCCTAACTGGAACATTTGGTTTTGTGTTTGAACGGTATGTGGACCTGAACTACAAACTTGGGAACGGGAAAACCTTTGTTGACTGCACAACGGAAACTGTCAACAGATTCATGCAAATGTTCTGTCATGTTTTTTTAGAAAAGCTAACATTTCAGCACGCGCGGACACCGAGCAAAGTTTCCAGCGTGTGCTTCGATTGCGATTTTTTTATTATGCAGAGCATTGAAAAATTTCGGGAAATTTAAATATATATTTTAAATATCATAATATGTATAAAAAAAAATTCTTGAAAAAAATATATTTCTCCACGTTGTTCTACAGAGATTTGATTTTATTAGAGGAAAATACATTTAATTTATTTTGAGAGATAAAATTATTAAAAGCTGTTGGCGAGCTCGTACCGCCTGGTCTGATCATTAGAGTTTTTTTGTAAATCGTAGAATTTTTGTTATATTCTCTTTTTGAGAGATTATATTTTCTCAAAATGATCCATTTTTCAATGCTATTCCTGCGACAACGATTTCGCACAGATGTCACTCGAGCTACTTCAACACACCTATCCTCGTTTTTAACCCAATAATCGCTCTCTGCAGTGTCCAATCCAACTCTCCGCCAAAGGTCGTACTTCAGAAAACTGGTAAATGATAGCTCGGAGGAAAAGTGTCGCTCTTGTAGATATTTTTTATATTTCTCTACGGTTACAAGGCCAATTAAAAAGACTGCTAAAATGCCACCTTTCAGGGTAGAATCTCGAACCATTCGATTAACTGCGTGTTACGAAGTATCATGTATTTAGAAAGCCAAATTGTAATGTTCGTTGGAATGTAAATGTAATTATGACTACTAGGGTTCAAACGGGATTGACTTTTCGGGATCGGGATCGGGATTCACTTTTTGAGATTTCGGGATCGGGATCGGGTTTCGGGATTGGGATTGGTATTAGGTTGTAAACTAAATAACCTTAATTTTTTGTGATTTCACGTTCATGCGTTCCATTCTGTTGTACATTGGCGGATATTAATGACATTCTAGTATGTTGGGGTTTGGAGTTGGGGCTATGACGAAAAAATTTTGTTTCTTCGAAAAATCCCCCAGTCCCGAGATAACGGGGGTCTTTAAAAAGGTGTTCATTTTGAATGGCCGATCAGGACGTTGGAGGGATGTTTGAGGCTCCATACATCAGCCATTTCTGGGCCGATTTTGGTCGATCAACGCTTAAAATGATCAGTAAAACTTGCGGATTTCATTTTTGTGGTCGGATTAGTGATGCAAGTTGAGCAAATCCTCTCCCATCGAAGATGCGTCAAGGATATGGATATAAAGAAGTTGCATTCCTGCCGCTTAATGCGGTTACCTATTTCTATAGTTGGGAGGCTAAAGTTAAAAGCGCTATAACGTTTGATTGGTAAGAGATATTGAGCAAAATTTTTTTGCATCAGATGGATTCTTTTATCTAAAGTTAATGATAGCATAGTCAGAAACACAAATTTCTGGTGTTGAAAAACCGGGTCAAATCAGCATACGAAATTCAAACATCACTAATCCGACCACAAAAATGGAATCTGTGGGTTTTACCGATCATTTTAAGAGTTGATCGATTCAAATCGGCCAAGAAATGGCCGATTTATGGAGCTTCAAAGTCAACGTCCCAATCGGCTATTCAAAATGACCACCTTTTTATAGACCCCCCTTATCTCGGGACTGGGGGATTATTCGAGGAAACAAAACGATTTCGTCATAGCCCCAACTCCAAACCCCAACATACTTGAATGGCATTAATATCCGTCAATGTACAACAGAATGGGACGCATGAAAGTGACATCGCAAAAAATTAAGGTTATTTAGTTTACAACCTAATATTTTGAGATTTCGGGATCGGGATCGGGATTGGCCGGGATTGGGGTCACGGGATCGGGATTGGGATTGGCATTTTTTCGGGATCGGGATTGGGGTCTAGGGATAGAGATTTTCGTCACTGTTCTGGCATTCACAGTTGTTCATAAAGGTCTTAAAACACTGTTGGATGCCAGAAAAGTGACATAAAATGGACGCTGTGGGTTTGCGTACACATTTTTGCACGCAAAAATGTCATTTTTTCACTTTTTATAATTTTCACTATTTTTTCCGGGATCGGGATCCCGGACTTGGGAGATTCTCGGGATCGGGATCGGGATTTGAAAGTTTTCGGGATCGGGATCGGGATTGGTATTTTTGGATTTCGGGATCGGGATCGGGGTTTCGGGATCGGGACTGCTAAATTCCGGAATTTCACGGGAACCGGGATCGGGATCCCGTTTGAACCCTAATGACTACCTAAATTTTTACTCATTTTAACCATTTCCATAAAATTCCGACATTGTAGCTATCTCCCCACGTTTACGCATTATCTATCAAGCTTTTAATATAAAATTTTATGATGATAAAGCTTTTAATGATAAAAGTAACCAGGGACGTTGCCAGGCCCTCCCCCGGGTCACAGATCAAAGATGCCAGGATTGCCAATTTTATTATGCCGAAGGGAATGCATACTTTGCGCAGAATCCTACCATATTATAAAGATTCAAAACAAAATAAAAATGTAAAAAAACGTCCTTTATTGCGCAACATCCTTTATTCGTATGTATTCAACCGTGAACCCAGCACTGACCTAATCTTCCCTGTATCGTGGATCGTAGGGACTCTCGCTCTCGTCCCCGAACCAGCGCTTGTAATCTGCCACTCTTTGTCTACTGCCAGCCGCGCCCACGCTCGCTAGATCGTAAAACTTGTAGTACCAATTGAGAACTGACGGAGCGCGATTGTTGATCCACAGGCGATTGACTTCGTTGTCGCGCAGACCGCGGAAAGCTGAGATGTTGGCACAGTGCCAATGTGGAAAAAGTTTTTACACAACGTTGTGGTTGGTGTTATCTGACCGGCGTATGAAGCACCGAGTAGTGCTAGTTCAGCAGCTACGAGGGTGTAGGTGGCACGTTTGCCCGCTTGCCACAGACGAGCCCACATGGAAATTCGTGGATTTTGCGGTCGCAGCACGTACTATGCCGTTTTTTATTTTCTTTGCATTACGAAATCAAGACCAGGGTTGGCAAAATCTCAGAAAAAAATAAAATTAAAATAAAATAGAAAATCATAGAATAAAATAAAAATAAAATGTAAAATTGAAGAATAAAATAAAAATAAATTACAATTTTAATAAAAATAAAATACAATTTTAGTAAAAAGAATTTTACTAAAACCAACCATGATTGGCGGCTACGTTTTATTTTTTCACCAATATTTTTTGCACATATTTCATTTGAACATAGTGTCTTTAATGAAACACGAGCAACATTTTACCTCCAGCCAGAGCATCAATCCAAACAACATCAAATGTGAAAACAACAGCTGAATCATAGTTCTAACTAGGGTGTCAAATTTCCGTTTTCCGTTTTCCGCAAGCAAATTTTTTTCCGTTTTCCGTTCCGTTTTCCGGCTGCCGAAATTTTTTTCTCCGTTTTCCGTTCCGTTTTCCGGCAACTTTTTTTCCGTTTCCATTTTTCCGGCTCATTTTCCGTTTTCCAGCTAAATTTTCAGTTTTTCCGCCTTTTTTCCGTTTTCCGCAATTATGTGCAATTAAAATTCTTACCGCAAATTGACACATTTTACTGCGGAAAAAAGTATGCAATTGTGAAAACAGGTGTGTGTAAAACGCTAAGGTCGCGCCGCACGCGAAATTGGAAATGTGCACTCAAGTAAATGCAGATGTTGGGGGACTGAGTTATTTGTAATGAAAGCGCACAGGCGCAGTGATGATGTGCAGGCTCGCATGGCGTCTGTTACAACGGCTGCAAAGTGTCACCCAAGCCACTTGCAAGCATCTGTTTTCCAGGATAGAGTAAGTATACAAATTCTCCTGGTCACGAACTAAAATAAAAAATAAAAATAAAATGAAAAATTGAAGAAGAATATAAAAATAAAATGGAAAATTGAAGAATAAAATAAAAATAAAATACAATTTTAATTTTAAAAAAATACAATTTTAGTAAAAATAATTTTACTAAAACCAACCCTGATCAAGACTTCTAACATCACCATGGGTACTCCTGATTAGCGTCCATGCACATATTTATAATTTTTGTTAGTTGAATAATAATCAATTTTCAGATAATAAACTAATCAATCAAACAACAAATCTAAGTGCCATCCTCCCCAGAAACGCAGATGCTCGAAACACAACTTACTAAAAACTTACGTATCGTGACACTTTAAAAAGAAAATTTGATTTCTGGTCGGAATACGCAACGGCAAACATCGTGGTGTCATCCCATGGCTCCATGACTGATGCTCGTTCAACCTCGACCAGTGGCGCCGCTGGCGAGGAAAATGAAGGTCTAGAAGATGTCCTCACAGCGCAGCGGCTGGTTGAAGTTCTACGCGTTCAAACTGACGCCAGTCATAACGATTGCAATCGGGCCGTGGTTGAGCTATTGAGAAATTTGACTGAGTTCGTTGCGCTTTTTTGTTTGGTCGTTCAGCTATTTGAACTGTGTGGTATGTTCTCGTGCAGACACAGCAAGTTGAGCAATGTGGCCGAGCCGATACGGTCGATTATTGCGGCTGTGCAGTTGGTTGGTCCATTGTTTTTCCCCGTGGGTGTGATTGAGTGGAGTTATTGTCAGTACGCTATCAATCGGCAGCACGCGTGCCTTGGATGGGTGCGTGCACAACAAATGCCATTCACAAGTTTTCCCATCGTTTGACCCCTTTCAGCATTAGCCATTGAACTTGCGGCATCACTTATCTCTCTAAGGTTGCCGCCCGACACCTCAAATGTGCAAACGTAAATAGGGCGGGGCTTATGTGAAAATTTTCAAAATCAGTCGATAGCGATCCGTCGATTTCAATCGATTTCACGTGGATTACTGAAAATAACTCCAAACCAGTGTAAATATGTACCGTATTTCATCGAAATACCCCCCTTGAATTGACCCCCCCTCTTAATACCCCCAGGTGTTTTCGAGCTGAGGAAAAAATACCCCCCACCCCCTCGAAATACCCCCCTCTGGAATAGGGTTGGGAATTTCAAAATTCTCGGTTCCGGTTCTCGGTGCTCAGTTCCAAAAGATTTCGGTTCGGGTCTCGGTTCTCGGTTCCTGAAAATTTTCGGTTCCGGTTCTCGGTTCGGTTCTTAAACTCGGTTCCGGTTCGGTTCTTTCGGTTCTAAAATGCTCAAAATTTCGGTTCCGGGTAATCAAATAACCGGGTTTCGGGTAATAATCGGCTGAACCACAGAAAAACAATATACCCAAGTTTACATGTGTAAGTACATTGGTTGGATATTGCATACTACAGGAGCATATCACAGCTTATTATTTCATGGTAGAATGCAGAAATCAGAGTTGTTATAATAATACTGGTATTTAAAAAAGTGCAAAAGCAAACATATACGTTTTCTGTACTCACGTACTTTCAAAAAGTACATGAGTAAATGAGTACTGGTATTTTTTTCTGGAGGAAATGTAAATGTATTTATGTAGTACGCGAGTGAGTACGAGTATTATTTTGAGTACAAACATAAATAACTTTTGCCAACTACAGTTAAAACTGCCACAAAACCAATGAAAACTACTACCAGTGATAATGTGTATACTGCAGCGACATTACACCTTACAATGAAATCTACCATATCCCATCTGAATAAATGAACATACATAAAAAATTTCATCATATTTATCAAAGCAATTTGATAAATACGATGAATTTTTTTATGTTTGTTATTTTATTCAGGTGGGATATGGTAGATTTCATTGTAAGGTGTAACGTCGCTGGAGTATATGTGAAATTACACGCTCCCGCGCAATCATTTTGCAAACAGATGCATTTTACAATTCTGAACACGCACCAAGATGTTCAGCTGCTGTTTAAAGGCTTAGATGTAAATAGGTGTTGAAAGAACGCTGTTTAAAAACTTTAAGATTCCTAGAAAATTTCGGTTCTTTCGGGTATTTACTTCGGTTCTGGGTATAAGTGCCGGTTCTCGGTTCCGGTTCGGTTCTCAAGCTCGGTTCCGGTTCTCGGTTCCAAAATAGTGCTCGGTTCTCGGTTCGGTTCGGGTCGGTTCGGTTCCCCAACCCTACTCTGGAATAAGGTACATCATGTATGCAAGGAACATGATGTATTTATTGCGACCATTTTGCATCGCAGTTACGCTTATACGCTAGTTATACGCTAGTTTGTGTAGCGATGTACGTTTAAGTACCTGTTATGTCCCTATATACCCTATTTGTTCACATTTATTACCAGTTTAGGATATGTAAAATCGTATTTTTAGTATGACTTTCCCGAAAATTTCTGACGAAATAATAACCCCCCTTCGAATAAGCCCCGCTCGAAATACCCCCCTTAAAATCTCCACTCTGAAATAATAAACCCCCTTGGGGTATTTCGAGGAAATACGGTATGTATAAAATTTAAATACTCCCATCGACACAAGCCATGAAACCACAGCACTGCAACTTTCTATACAGGACACAATCGACCCAACCGGCTGCGTGGACGGGCAGCAGTTGACTGCGGCGCTCACATCGCTGTCCGAGCACAAGAACGATGCGCAGGAACGATCCTGGCAGCTGCACGAAAGTGTCGATGAGGTCGTTCAACTGCTCGCCCAGGTAGAGAGTGTGCTGGTGAGGTTCGGCAGCTTTGATGTTTTTGACGATGCTTTGCATTGACAGAAGTGCTGAGACTGATGAGACCCTGGCACCCCAACCCCTCACAAAATTCCCTGTCTGTTCACAAGTGTCGAAATATGGTCTAGGCTTGGTGCTTGGGAGTCCACAACGTGACTTTTCCATCCATTTTTTTGCATTTAGTAAAAATTGATTTTGTGTTTGTCTTATTGATTTGCGTAAGTAAATAAAATATTCATTATGCAGAAGCTGTCCGACCCGCGAGTATCACTTGCCATCCTGCCAATGAATGACTTTACGCATCTACTGGATCTCGTGTTTTTCTTTCAAATGGTGAGCTAATATTTCTGCTTTATGTATCCTTTTCTACATTTCCTCTAATTAGTTTAATTCGCTTGGCCAGGAAACTCGCCTGGCTATTAAGACAGCATTGGCTAGAGCTTTATGTGCCGCGTGCCGCGTAAACCCGCTTTTTGTTGACGTTCTTCTGGCGTCCGTGCTGCCAGTTGAATTAGCTGCCACACTGATGGATTCACAGTTTAAAAGTGTGTTTTTTGGTGGCGTTGATTTTTTTTAAAGTTATTCATGGGATATTTCTTGTCGCAGAAAGCGAATTGTCATCGGAGTGCTTGAAATTATTGGTGTTGTTATTTTGCACTGGGGCCCAGCCTCCATTTGACCATTATGGTTTGTGATGTATCCTATCGATTACGATTTTCCATTTGCCACTTGACGCATAGCCTTACAATCGATTGCCCTTGCTGCAGACACTTTCAACGTGGACTTTGTACGGCGTCTGGTAGCTCTCGTTGAAACTGACGCCTGGTGTGCTGAAGTTTGTCACTCTTTCGTTTTTTTATTTTATCTTTTGTGGATTCTTTTCAACAACCGCACCGCAGCTAGCAATGAATCTTCTGCTGGCATTCAACGTTCACCAGCGTCAAATAGACAATAATTTTTGTGTGGAAGTTCTCTGTGATCGAACAACTTCAAGCAGTGGTGCGCGGGTATTGGAACGAGTGTTGATACTCTTCAACGAAGATGGTCGGATTTTCACAGCAACATTTTAAATTGAAAAAAAATCACAAATTCGAAAATTTCTTTATTTTTTAGAAGACCCGTCATGGTGCTTTGGCGACGTAGACAGGGAGAGTGCACCACATCGATTTACGCACACGGAAAATCAGACTCAATGTTCGAATGAAACGATAACTGCGGGGTGTTTTATTGACGGTCCGAGGCAACTTTTGACGGATTTATTCATATCGCCGAAAGCTGCCCATTTGAGCGACATTCTGTATACGAATGATGCGCATGTTTTGTTTGATGTGCTGCTAAGGCGGTGTTATGATTTGCCCGTGGGTTTGGTGAGTTTTGGGTGTATGTCATAACAAGGACGTATCCAGGGGGGGGGGCGGGGGGGGGCTGCAGCCCCCCCCCGTTCCCGGGGTGAGACCAAAAAAATCGCGGGAAATGCGACTTCTCCCATACATTTTTCACGTTTTGTGCAAAAATTTTGCGCGCAAGCGCGCATTCACCCCCGCAAATGTATATTTATCAGTGGATCGGTCCCCTTAGGCACAAATCCCTAAAATTTCTGTCAAAAATATGCCCGTCGGCGTATATGTACGTATATTTACATACATATACAGTGGTTTCAGGCACTGGCGCCAGCGCCAATAACGCCATGGCGTGGCGCCTACGTATGGCGCCAGCGCCATGGCGCTATTTCGTCACTATATGGGCAAAATTTTAGGGGGGGGGGGCTGAGCCCCCCCCGCTCGCCGGGCTCCGTAAACAAGCAGCCCCCCCCCGCTCAAAAATCCTGGATACGTCCCTGTGTCATAATATCCGTACGGTACAATAAGGGGGAGTACCCCTAGGGTTCAAACAGGATTGACTTTTCCGTATCGGGATCGGCGGTTTTTCCGTATCGGGATTTAGGCCTAAAAAATTGGTTTTCAGGGTTTTTTCCCTGATATTTCATAAAATGACCAAAACACCAAAAACAATGAATGCCAGAAACGTTGGATTAAATTGGCACGCAAAACAATGCTATAGATTCATTTAGGCAGTACGCAATGGGCTGCTTGGCATTGTCATTCACACCACTGTCTAACATATATGCATGTGTATTAACCTTAAACTATGGTAATGGGCACTGTATCGAGTCCATTTGCAGTGGTGTCCATGCCCACGCAACAGAGATATAGAGGGAGGTGGGGAAATGCGCACTTGCGCGCAATTTTTTTGCAAACTGTATACAAAATGGTCCTTTAAAAGTGCCATTTCTGGCAGCTTTTGTGTCTGTTAATTTTTCCGGGATCGGGATTTGGGCATTTTTTCGGGATCGTGATTGGGATTTTCAAAATTTCGGGATTGGCTTTTTCAAATTTCGGGATCGGGATTGAGGTTTTGGGATCGGGATCCCGTTTGAACCCCAAGTACCCCCCTGTTTGTCGGCTTTCCTCTGAGTTATTTCACTTGGAATTTATGACCGTCTAACAAAAAGGAAAAGGCCGTAGTCTTATATTTCCTTTATTTTCAGAAATATTAATTTCCCAAAGTTTTTATAATGCTAATCAGGTTCTAATTACCTTTCAATTTGGTTCTAATCACCGTTATTTTTATTTTTTTTCAGCTGCGCACCGTTCACCTGGAGCTCCTGGCAGCCGCCGCTCGCGCCATGGCTGATGGTGTAGCGTACGATCGCAAGTTCGAAATTCTCGAATGCGTGACGTCTATCGACTTTGGTAGTGATGAGCATGGATGCGATTTGATACGGTTGGACCGGGATGCCGTGAAGAAAATTGAAGGAGTTTTTGGGGATGAACTTGTCACCAATGTTTGACGTGGGTCTTAAATAATTAGTTGAAGCATTATGTAGGATCCTTCCACGCGTTTATTTGTCAAGTTTACTGGAGGCCTCACGGATGACTTTCAGCCCTGCAAAACACTCGAGTGTTGATAATTTGGTATGGATGAATATCTTGGATTTTTTAGGAATTTTTAGAGAGTCTTTTGCTTTGGTGCCACACACGCTGGATGTTAACTGTTTTGGTGTCAACTCGATTTTAGTTCAATATGTCGCAGGACAATTTTCAACTGCACGTGCGGCAAAGTCGAAGAGGAATTTGTATGGCCATGTGCATTTTAACATGGGTTCGCAGCCCATAAACGCAAAAATTATGAAAAACGGTCGGCCCAGTTGACATCCGGATATCAACTGGTCCAACAGTTTTTCATAAATTTTTAGTTTATGGGCTGCGAAATTATGTTAAAAAGCATATGACAACATAAATTACTCTTAGACTTTGCCGCACGTTCACTTGAAAATCGTCCTGTGACCTAAATTGAACTAAAATCGAGTTGACACTGAAACAATTGACATCCAGCGTGTGTGGCGCCTTTACGGTGGGTAGTGGCCATTGTTCCACTACGGCGATTGATCCACAGCGCATCAAATCCTAGAATGTCTCCCTAAACCCCCCCCCCCCCTTCGAATTACTGCTCCAGTTAGCTGCGTGAGGTGTGAACTACAAAACACATCTATTGCAGCTGATGATCACTATGATTTATTTCATTGCTTGAATTGCGCAATTTGCATTCTGACTTATTTATGAAACTAATTTAACCCTATTCATAGAATAAATTAATCATGCGTGTTTCGGACATTTCTGATGAAAATGATCCCCCCCCCCGCCGAATAACCCCCCGAACAACCCCAGTCAAAAAAGTCCGGAGAAAACACGTCCCTGTGGGACCGATCCGAGGATATACGGCGTGTTTTTGGCGAAATCTGTAATTAAATCCTTGCATCACGCTTTGAAACGTCTGAGATTGTTTTCATTGATTTTTTTATGTGTCATGCGTTGCTGTGTATTTGCATGCAAGCATTAATCAGCTGTGATATCATATAATTTGATTTGTTAAGATGTGCATATGCGTTCATCTTTGGCGTGGATCATTTGTTGTTTTAAGTGAAAATTGTGTTTTATTGTGAAACTTTTTTGAATCGAGTGGATCCACAATAAGATGGGCTTCCCGTCGCCGTCCAGTTTTATTCACCTGCGTTTCCCCATAATTACGCTTCCCATTACCCAGATTTACACTGGTTGTCTATGCCTGCCCCGGGTCATTAGATATGCTGCTTGACAGTTCGTTATCCCGTCATAATAATCTTTAGTGAATGTTGTCTATTCAGGGGTCTCCAGGATTTTGGCCCTCGCGGGGGCTGGATAGATAGCAAATTGCTCCTCCGGAGGGATAGATAGCTGGAAAATTTTTCTGGGGGGGGGGGGCTTGGGGGGGGGGGCTGGCGGGGGCACAATATATAGGCTTTTTCAAGGTTAAGAAGGCATAAAGGGGAAAAAATCGCTAATAATCAGTTAAAAGTAGCCAAAAGTAGGTATAAAATGGCTAAAAATAGGTATATAACCATGTATATAGCCGGAAAGCAAGATTTTGAAGGTAAAAAACTATAAAATGGTGCGAACATTAGTGATTTTGGGCGAAATTGGGGCAAAATTTCTCAAAAACCACTCCAGATAGATAGATAGCTGAGCGATTTGGGGGGGGTCTTTTGGGGTAGTAGCCAAAAAATTTTGCCTCGGGATAGATAGATAGCTGAGCGGCCTCCGGGATAGATAGATAGCTGGCCGATTTGGGGGGGGGCAGCCCCCCCCCCCAGCCCCCCCCCTAGGAGACCCCTGTGTCTATTTTAATTAAAAGCGACGCGCGATGTTTTTAGTTTTGATGATGGCTTTAGGGACGTGATGAAAACATATTGTCATTATGAAAAGTAACTTTGTCGTCGGAATTTCTAGTCGCATAGATTTATAGATATTTATTGATGAAATGTGCTCGAGTAGACATTTGTATTTCTGCTGATTTTATACTTGTTCAAATCTAGGCTGAAAAATAGTTTGCTCTCTGTATTGATACTATTTTTGTTTCGAGAGGCTTTCGTAGTTATTGCCAACTGTTTTCAGTGTTTTTTTAAAGCGGGTTTTCTTAACGGATGAGGTTTCTCTGTAAGTTTTTTTGTCGCACCAAGCGAAAGGGTCATACGTCCAAAGTTGTTAAAAGTATCGAATTTTTTCAAAGTATACCTGAACATAAAGTATTTACTTTTAACTCACCCCCGAGTACTGAAAATAAAGTAAATTTTTTTACATTTACTATGAGTAAACGTAAGTAAAATACTTTTTCCCCGGGAAAACATAACAGTGAGTATTTATAGGAAATTTTGCCCCAATTTTCACTCAAAATAACCACTTTTCATATTTTTGCCCATTACAAGCTTCAAATTCACCCAGTTTCGGAGGAAACGTAAACGTATTTACTTTGTACCCGAGTATACGTATTTATCGAGTAAAAGTAAATACGTTTTAACGATTATGTATAGGTCCCTAATTATACCTGTGCGCGCGACTTTCGCTAGCATGTGCACCGGCCACGATATTCGTTTTCAATTCTCAACTTTCTTAGACTAATGTGATTGCTTTTTAGATTCATAAATATTTATAAGAGAAGAGTAACTGTGATGCGAGGAGGTTATAAATACTATCCAATTTATTGAGCGGTGTTCACGTGGCTTCAACCATCTTTTTGTCATGGAAATTTAACGTTCGTTGTGTCGGGTGCCTTGATCTCAATTACCCTCGTTTCCTTGAACAAACATTAATATATATATAGAGGTCGAAACAATGCACTATAGATCACCGTTTTTTTGTTGTCAGTGGTTGTCGGGCATTTGTTCCAGATAGGGCCCCCACACTCTAGTTGACATCAAAATTAATGTCAACTAAATTTTGATTAATTATGTGATCTCAACTTTCCTATGCGATTGAGCATTGTTAATTTTATATAGTGACACTTAATTTTCATTGTTTCAGTTAAGTGTGATCTAAAAAAATTGTTTAAGCTATCCAGTTGACATTTATTTGCGATGTTAACTAGTGTGCGTGTGGGCCCATAGCTTCTTAAACGGGGCTGCGTAGAACGGATAACAAAATGTCAACCACCAACAATAAAAAATGTTCTTGATGTGCATGTTTGTCCTGGGAAACAAAGCTGATTGAGATCGAAGTGTCCGACACAGCCAATTTTTTCACAAAAAGATATTGGAAAACTCGAAAGTTTTTCGTCACATTGAGACCCTGTGAACGCCGCTTTAGAGTTTTATCAGACAGTGATGAAGTGTTAGGCATGTTATACATTTCTTGCCCAGCGATCTTGCCATATTTTCTCGTTATTGGCAATGTAAAAGGGTCATAAAAATGGCACTATTCGAAAATTGAAAATAGGAGAGAACCCGACTGGCTTCGCGGAATGTTCAAAAGATAGCGCCATTCTGCGCTATGCCTTATTAATTATTTAGCTGCGCATGTCTACCCATAAAATGGCATCAGCGCGAAGGCGCTTGCTTATGTGCATACGCACACTAGTTTGCACCGTGACTGCGGTGAAATCTGAAAAAATTTCAAATGCAAATTAATCAACTCGGTAGAATTATTGATTTTATAAAAATTTGAATTTAAATAAATGTAAGTTCAACTTTGAAAATTTGATCACTAAAACACATGGCATACAATAAGTGTACACTAGATGTCGCCATGTCGCTGTTTCAGTTTTCACCTAGTCACGGTGCAAAATGGTGTGTGTAGGCGTACATTAGTTTACAGCCGAAATTTCGTGAACTGATAGATCTGTTGATCTGATGCATCTGAGTTAACCACAGTAAATCATTTTCGATCTCTGTCGACAGTAGTTGCCGAACCCCTAGTTCTAGCAAACTCAAATGCGTCCAAAGTTGATTTATCAGTTTCCGAAATTCCGGCCCAAAACTAGTGTCGGGCCAATCCATTGCTGTTCGTTAGTATTGATGACTCAATAAATACACGCTTCTAATTTGTATTTCTAATATTTATTTGAAAGTATCTACATATTTGATTTGTAGCCGTGACAATTGCCCACTGGATGTGTGTCAATACCCTCTTTTTGTTTGCATCACTTATTACCACCACACACTAGTTGACAACCGAAACTTCCAAGTTTGATAAATCTGATTTAAACACATCCGAGTTTACCAGAGTGAGGAGTCCGTTAACTACTGTTCGTGGAGATCAAAAATGATTGATTATGGTAAACTCGAATGTGTATTTGCAAAACAGATTACCTGGCGCCAGTTCCCAAGTGGAGAAGTGGACAACCGTTTGAAGTGAAAATTGAAATGAGAAGTAAACAGATAAAGAGGATGTGAAAAGTTTAGTTCTCCACTTGCGGAATTGGCACGGTGCCTATCTCAGACCCTGTTCAGTGTACGTACAGTTAAGTGTCAATTGTCATGCACAGTTCAGTAAAAAAACCTCTTTGTTTTTTTTGTTTTGGTTGACATCTTACCTGACATTTGACACTTTACTTTACAGGCTCTGGTCTGACTGGAAATTTCGGTCGTCAGTCAACTATTGTGCGTAGGCACCTTAAACCTTACCTAGTTTCACCGTCAACTCGAACAAATCGCCACATAGCCTCTTCTCGCAGTCACATTTTACGATGGGTCTGGTTCTTCTGGTTGGCTGCCTTTTGGTGGCTTTCGGCGCCCCGCTGGCCATTTTCGTGGTGCTCGTCGCCCCCGATCCGCTGAGGATCATCCTTTTCATTCTGGGGTCAGTTTTTACGCTGATTTATTGATGTGTTTCGGCTAGATTTGTTTGCGTGGTAGTGGTTCGTCTTTTTGTTTTCCGGATTTTCATTACGGGTGCCTTGTCGAAGCACTGCCGAAGTAGGGAACTGGCCCTGCGTGCATTAGTAATCTGCTTCTTCAAAGGACGTTTGTTGTTGGCACGGTCGCAGTGCGGTTTCATTTATATTGTTTCTAATGTAGCGCACCCCCGGGGCATTCCCAGACCCTGTAAAGTGTCAAATGTCATGTAAAATGTGAACCAAAAAAGGAAATATATTATTATGGACTTTGCCAAATTAAATATAACCCGTCTATGTATGCCCCCCCCCCAGCGCGTTCCTGTGGCTGGTGTCGTTGTTCTGCTCGGCGCTGTTGTGGTTCGCCCTGTACCCGCTGCGCGACGCGCTCGCCTTCACCCTGTTCTTCACAGTCACGTTCCAGGAGCTACTGCGATTTGCATACTTTTACTTGCTCAAGTCAGTTCGTTGCAGATGTATACGGTTTTGTATTTATTTACACAATGCCATGGACGTATCCCGGCCTTTTTGGGCGGGGGGGGGGGACTGCTTGTTTACGGAGGCCGGCGAGCCGGGGGGGGGGGGCTAAATTTTAACCGCAGGGGGTTTATTTATTCAGAGTGAGAATTTTGAGGGGGGTATTTCGAGGAAATACGGTACATACACAAGGACGTATCCAGGGGGGGGGGCGGGGGGGGCTGCAGCCCCCCCCCCTTCCCGGGGTGAGACCTAAAACGTCCCGGAAAATCCAACTTTTCCTATATATTTTCCGATGTTTCTGAAAATTTTTGCGCGCTGGCGCGCAATTGCTTCTCCGCGCATGGTATTTTCAACGGATCGGTCCCTTTAGACCAAAATCGTTGAAAATGAACACATTTTTTTGCGAGTTTCGCTGTATATGTATGCATATTTACATACATATAAAGCGGTTCCTGGTGCTGGCGCCAACGCCAATGGCGCCATGGCATGGCGCCTATGTATGGCGCTAGCGCCAAAACGCCTTTCCGTCCCTATATAGGGAAAAAATTTAGGGGGGGGGGGCTGAGCCCCCCCCCCGTTCGCCGGCCCCCGTAAACAAGCAGCCCCCCCCGCTCAAAAATCCTGGATACGTCCCTGTACATACATGAAGAGGATAGGCACGAACTTCAATGTATTTTACAGAGATTTGAGTGTACAGGTACCTACTTTCTGATAAATGCCGTGTAGGTTGAAAAATGCGTCTTTGCACAGTGCTTCTGTACTCTGGTTATGTACGCAATATTTACCAAGGACGTATCCAGGGGGGGGGGGGCGGGGGGGGGGGGCTGCAGCCCCCTCCCTTCCCGGGTGAGACACGAAACCCCCCGAAAATGCATGTTTTAGTACAAATTTTCGATGGTGTATGTAAAGATTTTGCCCCCTAACCACATGGTATTTTCAGCGTATCGGTCCCCGTGGCACACATACTTGAAAATGCACCCAATAATTTACCTTTCGCTGTGAATGTACGTATATTTACATACATTTACAGCGCTTTCTGGCGCTAGCGCCAACGCCAATGGCGCCATGGCGTGGCGCCTACGAATAGCGCCAGCGCCATGGCGCCATTCCGTCACTGTACAGGCAAAATTTTAGGGGGGGGGGGCTGAGCCCCCCCCCGTTCGCCGTGCTCCGTAAACAAGCAGCCTCCCCCCCGCTCAAAAATCCTCGATACGTCCCTGATATTTACAGATACTTCATACAGTTAACATTAGCGCTTCTGCTACCGGAAATCTCAAAATTATCCGAAAATCAGATGTGTACATGGGTCACGCAGGCAACGTGCCCAACTCAACTACAAACGGCCCCTTCCCGCAGGCTGGCGCAGCGCGGCCTGGAGAAGGTCTCGTCGGCCGGCCTGCACATCTCCGGCGTGCACTCGCTCAAAGACGCCAGGCACACCACGGCGCTCGTGTGCGGCTTGGGCTGGGCCGTCATGAACGGACTTTTTGCAGTATTGAATGTGGCCGCGGATTCTAGTGGAAGCGGGGTGCCCGGCGTGAAGAATAGTCTTTGTGATGTTCTGTTTAAAAATGGCACCGTCCAACACGACTGCAACGGCATGAAATACGGCGAGGGATTTTTCCTGTTTTGCAGTGAGTTTCGGGGGTTTGTTTGCTAAACTCTTTTTACGCTTACAGGTACCTAGGTACCTCCCTCCTAAATTTTTTTTCCGAAATAGTTGGAACCTTGCCAGTTCATTCAATATATTTATTGTGGGAGAGGGTGGAAAAGTCACTCATCGGAATTAGCTCGGTCCTACCGGTATTTTTAATTTGGCAGTATTTGACTCACTTCCATTACTGACTGCCATTGAAAAAAACTGTCTTTTAAAACCTTTGAAAAAACCCGGGCCATCCCTAGTCAGCTTAAGCGGCGTTTACACTGACACGTGTGACGACAAAAACTTTTTGGGCTTTCAACTTTCTTTATGTCACGAAAATTGAATAATTGTTGTGTCAGACACCTAGATCTCGATCACTCTTTCTGCCTACGACAAACATAAATTTTTATATATGACGTTATCATACACAATAAAACGAAACAAAATTTTTGTCGTCACAGGTTGTCGGTTCGAGTTGTTCCCGGGAGCCTCGTTAACGAGGCTCCCGGGAACAACTCGAACCGACAACTTGTGAGGACAAATTTTCTTGTTTGTTTTATTGTGTATGATCACGTCATATATAAAAATTTATGTTTGTCCTAGGCACAAAGAGTGATCGATATGTAGGTATCTGACACAACAAATATTCAATTTTCGTCACATAACGAAAGTTGAAAGCCCAAAAAAATTTTGTCGTCACACGTGCCAGTGTAAACGCAGCTTTAGGGAAAAGATATTTTACACAAATGTATCAAGGTGTGGCCGACTGCCTGCATTCGTGCATTCCAACAAATTCGCGCATTTTCACAGGCGTTTGCGTGGCGGCCATGACTCTACTGCAAGCTCTATGGACGGTGCTGTCGTGGGACGCTTTCCACGACATTTTTTATGTCGACCCTCGCATGTCCGCCGTCACTGGCACCGAGCCAACGGCCAACGTCGATGGCAGTCCGCCGGACGGACCGCAACAAGTTTTGGTGCAAGGAGAAAGCCGGGCTAGGCGCCAGTTGACCAAATTTTGGAAACCTATTGTCCAGTTGTCTATTGTGTATGCCAGCCATTATTTCCTGGCATACTTGGTTTGTGCGGGGCTTTATGGAATGGGACTGTGTCTGATGACGCCATTTTGCGCTGATTCATAGATCCACTCTTTGAAGAAAAGCATCTAGCATAATATGATATGTGTACTCAAGTAGGGTTCAAACGGGATTGACTTTTCGGGATCGGGATCGGGATTCACTTTTTGAGATTTCGGGATCGGGATCGGGATTGGGGTTTCGGGATCGGGATCGGGATTGGTATTTTGAGATTTCGGGATCGGGATCGGGATTGGCCGGGAATCGGGATTGGGGTCACGGGATCGGGATCGGGATTGGGATTGGCATTTTTTCGGGATCGGGATTGGGGTCTAGGGATAGAGATTTTCGTCACTGTTCTGGCATTCACAGTTGTTTATAAAGGTCTCAAAACACTGTTGGATGCCAGAAAAGTGACATAAAATGGACGATGGGGGTTTGCGTTCACGTTTTTGCACGCAAAAATGTCATTTTTTCACTTTATATAATTTCCACTATTTTTTCCGGGATCGGGATCCCGGACTTGGGAGACTCTCGGGATCGGGATCGGGATTTGAAAGTTTTCGGGATCGGGATTGGTATTTTTGGATTTCGGGATCGGGATCGGTATCGGGATTGGGGTTAGGGTTCAAACGGGATTGACTTTTCGGGATCGGGATCGGGATTCACTTTTTGAGATTTCGGGATCGGGATCGGGATCGGGATTGGGGTTTCGGGATCGGGATCGGGATTGGTTTTTTGAGATTTCGGGATCGGGATCGGGATTGGCCGGGATTGGGGTCACGGGATCGGGATCGGGATTGGGATAGGCATTTTTCCGGGATCGGGATTGGGTTCTAAGGATAGAGATTTTGGCCATTTTTCTGGCATTCACAGTTGTTCATAAAGGTCTCAAAACACTGTTGGATGCCAGAAAAGTGGCATAAAATTGACGCTGGGGGTTTGCATCCACTTTTTTGCATGCAAAAACGTCATTATTTCACTTTTTATAATTTCCACTAATTTTTCTGGGATCGGGATCCCGGACTTGGGAGTTTCTCGGGATCGGGATCGGGATCGGGATTGGTATTTTTGAGATTTCGGGATCGGGATCGGGATCGGGATTGGGGTTTCGGGATCGGGATCGGGACTGGTAAATCCCGGAATTTCACGGGATCCGGGATCGGGATCCCGTTTGAACCCTAATTGGGGTTTCGGGATCGGGATCGGGACTGCTAAATCCCGGAATTTCACGGGATCCGGGATCGGGATCGGGATCCCGTTTGAACCCTATACTCAAGGTCATTTACTGGTCAAAGTTCACAAAACACATATATTTTTTTAATCAGCCAATTCATTTAAATACATATTTCCGATGTGCCTACGCACATTAGTTTGCACCGTGATTTTGGTGAAAACTGAAAAAAATTCAATTGCAAATGAGTCCACTCAGTTGAATGATTTAATTGGATTTAAATTAAGGAAAGTTTAAATTTCAAAATTTGAAAACTAAAACGCATATAGCACACAATGTGCCTACACACACTAGTTTTCACCGTGACTTCGTGTGAAAACTGAAATTTTTTCAAATGCAAATTAACAATCATGGGGGCAATCCCAAGCCCTGTAAAGTGTAAAGTAAAGTGTCAAATGTAAAGTCAAATGCAAAGTAAAGTGTCAATCAAAACAAAAAAGAAAAGATTTTATTACTGAACTTTGCATGACAATTGACAGTTTACTTTGCATTTGACTTTACATTTGACAGTTTACTTTGCATTTGACTTTACATTTGACACTTTACTTTACACTTTACAGGGCTTGGGATTGCCACCTGGTTGAATGATTTGATTTTATTTAAATTAAGTTTAAATAAAACTAAAACACATAAAGCCTACAAAATGAGTAGGCTGGATGTCGCCATGTCGCCATTTCAGTTTTCACATCAGTCACGGTGAAAACTAGTGTGTGTAGGGCCATTATGTGTACACTGGATGTCGCCATTTCAGTTTTCACCAAGTCACGGTGCAAACTAGCGTGCGTAGGCGCTTCCAGTGTTTTCTGCATCCACTCTTGGGTCATTTCACTTCAAGTATTTAGTCTCCTCTGCGCTAACCGCCAACTTATAACTGCCGCGCCAACTCAGAGTCTACTGAACCAAGTGTCGGGCGAGTGGCAGATTGTGTACGTGTGCGTGCTGTACTTGGCGCTGTCGCACACGCTCGTCTGGTCGTATTGCGCCTGCGGCGGTTCGCCGCGCCTTCTGTTGCTCGCGGTCAAGAACACACCGAGATTGTGCGTGTGAGTAAATTCGTTGTTACTTGGCTGTGACTTGGCTCGTATAATGGCAGTTTTGTTGTACTCAAAATAGGGTTCTAAAAGGAGCCCGATCCCCAGTCCTGATAAATTCCGGGATTTAGCGGTCCCGATACCGAAACACCAATCCCGATCCCGAAATCTGAGAATCCCGTTCCCGAAAATTTCCAAATCCCGACCCCGAAAAACTTCCCCAATCGGGATCCCCATCCCGGAAAATTTAGAGCAAAAGATAAGAGTGAAAAAATGACTTACTGCACCGAGAAATGTGAACCGAAATATCCAGTGTCCCTTTTAATGCCACTTCTCTCGATTTCAATTGTGTTTATAGAACATTTTGATGTAAAATTGGGGAAAAATCCTTTATAACAGAAATTTGGCCAAAATCCCAATCGCGTGACCAGGATCCCGGGGTAATCCCGATCCCAAAAACTAACAAAAAAACAATCCCGATCCGTGAACTCAATCCCGATCCCGAAAATCAATCCCATTTGAATCCTAGTTCGAAACAAGTGCGCAACGCAGAAAGTCCGTGCGCCGGCCCGCCGATGCGTCCATGTCGGGCGAGGGGGGCGCCGCCGACCAGCACCAGGCGCCGAGCAACTCGATCAGGCACGACGAGCAGAACTGCGATGTCAGAAAGCGGTGAGCATTACTGTCCATGCGACCCAGTAATTTGGCGCATTGAGCCCACACACACTAGTTGACATCGACACCAAATGTCAACTGGTTCCCATCCCAATTCAAAGCTTGCATTTGAAAGGTCTTCGTCGGCTCGTCAGCAAGCTTTGAATTGGGATCGGAACCAGCTGACATTTAGTGTCGATGTCAACTAGTGTGTATAGCGCCATGTTCGTGTCGGCTTTGTTGTTGGCGCTCGTTCTGCCATGACACGTTGAAGGGCAACAACGGGATTACGCATTACTGCGCGGGAATTCTAGCAAGTATATTGGCGATACTTTGTAATACTTATGTAGCGGCTATATCACACAATGCATCTAAAAATGTCCATTGCAAGCGGTTTGCATTGCATTGCAATTGAAATTTCTCACGGTTTTAAAATTTTTCACTTTTCAGCCGGGCGCCTGAGGCATCGCCTGCATCGGGGGTAGCAGGCAGTTCATCCTGATGTGAGAATGTTTCTAGTGTTTGTGCACGTGCGTTTGTTTCACATTTCACGCTATGTTGTCTTTTTATAGCCCGCTGACTGTGCACTTTACAATGAGATCTACCATATTCTGCTTGAATAGAACAACTTTCTGATCACAAAAAATCTAAACAAATGTACTTCATTGCTTTCACTATTTGAATTTGTTCAATGACGTATCCAGAGGGGCGGTTTCCCCTGCCCGGGCTAAACATAAAATATGCCAAGAAACGATTTCGATTACCATATACCGTTACCGGGCAAATTTTAGCTATGTGTGCCGCCGCCCCGCCCCCTTCCCCTCGAAAATCCTGGGTACGTCCTTGAATTAGTTGCAGATTTTTCACGTTACTCTATGCATCAATAAACAGTCAAAATAGTACAGGGTGCAGTCCGGTGAGTAAAAAGTATTTACAAATCATTTGGGCATACTTTACTGACTTACCTATCTTGGCTGACTTGATCGTTGTTTATATCGATCGTTATCTTTCGTTGTTTTTCGAACATCTACTGGGGTAATTGTTCTAAGTATAAGGTCAGAAAAACTTGTGGTCAATCGCGCACCTTGTAAAATGTCATGCAAAATGCAAATCGGGTACTTTACATTTATTTTACATGACATTTGACAAATCTGTCCGACATTTTACAGGCTGTGGGTCTGGCCTCGAAAATGTATTGCGCAGACTTTATTCCATGCTGTTTATAGCTTCTGTTTTGTGATGCTTGTTCACGTATTTATACTGGTACTTGTGCTGCTCCAAAAATATCCTTTAACTAACAAGTTAACGCCATTTCCCAATTCCGGTGCACTACACAATTCTTTGTGTTTTTATGTGCATTCTGATGTAAGCTAATTGCACACTGGGGAAGTTAAAATTGTGAGACGATTTAATCAAATCTGTTACCTTCCACTCTTACACATTTCAGCTAATGAAGTCTGGTTTCTGTGAAGGCGAATCACTTTGTTACAATGGTCTAGTACACTACTGTGCAGAATAGTTGAGACTGCTCACCCATAGACAAATGGGAGGCGTACAATAATAAAAAATATACGCCCATGACAGTGACGGCAGATAAATATGTATTTATGTGGATGCCAGTTGACACGGATTTTAGCATAGATACATTGTTTTTGTTGTTTAACTGTTAAATACCTGGACTACATACCGTATTACCTCGAAATACCCCCAGGGGGTTTATTATTTCGCCAGCAAAATTTGAGGGGGGGATAATTCGAGGGGGGTCTATTATTTCGCCAGAAATTTTCGGAAATTCCCCATACGCAGACGTAGAAAAATCGAACAATTACATAGATTTGTATGTGTTTGTAGGCATATCAAACTGTATATACACATAAACCCTTCCCTAACGTCACTTAATCATCAGGTTTAACGTGTTTTCTGCATTGTACAAATCACAAACTGCGGTATTTGTCATGTACGTTCACGTTACACTCAATTTTAGGGGGGGGTATTTCGAGGGGGGGGTCTATTATTTCCTCAGCCGAAATTTAGGGGGGGGGGGTATTTCGAGGGGGGGGGGGTTAATTCAAGGGGGGGGTTAATTCGAGGTAATACGGTAAGTTAATGGAATGCATTCGTACAATGCATAAAGTGCACGTTTTCCTGAAAGTTCTGAGGAAAAACTGCCCCTTGAATACCACCCTCTTGAAAAACTTCCCCCTCCAAAACTTCTGATGAAAAATAACTCATCTGATGTCTTATTAAAGGGGCCGTAATCCTGGGCACATGCAGCCGACGCCCATGGTATCCAAATGTTGTGCGCATTCAACGTTTCAAAAATTTTGTCAACATAAACCATGCGTCGTGCATATTCTCGGCTATTCTGCATGGTAGTGTATACCTGGTTTAATATTTACACCCTAATAGCCAGTTTGTATATTTGTTATGTTTGCTAAATAGATAATTGATATGCAGTCTTCAGGCTTGTAAGGTTAACGTAATGTTTTAAGGTGGCGAGACGAGGTTAATATACTTGTTGTTTTCGTCGTGTTTTCGTTGTGTTTTCGCTAAAGTTACAGCTGGGGACACCAATGGTAAGGGTAAGCGTTCCAAAAAAGGGTGTTTTTCTGAAAAATTTAATCTCAAGAAGAAAATCTCTTGAAAAAAAAGTATTAGGGTGTAAAATAAATTGTGTAGATTTTTTGTGATTTCATACATGTGTACATTCATGAGTCCCATTCTGTTGTACGTTGGCCAATTTTGATACCGTTTGTGTATGTTGGGGTTTGGGGTCTCGGCAATGACGGATATTTTTGGTTTGCTCGAATAATCCCCCAGTCCCGAGTTAAGGGGGGGGGGGGTTATAAAAACGTGGTCATTTTACATGGATGGTCTGGACATTGACTTTGAAGCTTAATGACTTGGCCATTTCTGCGCCGATTCGGATCGTTCAACACTCTAAATGATCAGGACAACCTGCAGATTCAATTTCTGGTTGGATTAGTGATGTCTAAATTCCGTATGCTGATTTAACCTGGTTTTTGAACATGAAAAATAATCGTAATAATAATTGGTCAAGCCGGTTTTTTTGAACATCCTATCATATACTTTAGACAAAAATAATTAACCTGGCACAATTTTTTTTCAATATCTCTTTCCAGTCAAAAGTTACAGCACTTCAAACTTCCACCTCCAAACCATAAATATAAATTACAGTATGAAGAACAAAGCATACAAATTCAAAACTCTACATCTCAGCCATTTTCACCTATGAACACTTAAAATGATCATAATGACCTGTAGATTTCATTTTTATGTTCTGATTATCTGTATGCGCTGTTTTTCATGTGGTTATTTTATGAGTGGGAGGCGAAAGTTCAAAGTGCTGTAACTTTTGATTGGAAAGAGATATTGAACTCATATCTGTTTTATATGTATCCTCGTCTAAAGTATATGATAGCATGTTCCAAAACATCAATTTTTATGTTCAAAAAATCGGGTCAAATCGGCATACTCAATTCAGATCAATCAATTCAACTCAAATCACTTATCCGACCACAAAAATTGAATCTGCAGGTTGTCCTGATCATTTTAAGTGTCGAACGAACAAAATCGGCCCAGAAATGGCCGAGTTATTAAGCTTCAAAGTGAATCTGCTGATCATCCATGTAAAATGACCACCTTTTTATAAACCCCCTTTATCTGGGACTGCGGGATTATTCGAGCAAGCCAAAAATATCCGTCATAGCCGAGACCCCAAACCCCAACATTCTCGAACGGTATCAAAATTGGCCAACGCACGACAGAATGGGACTCATGAATGTACATATGTATGAAATCACAAAAAATCATCACTGATTAGTTTACACCCTAATATAATAAAACCTCTCTGGAAAAATTCTGAGAAAATGTAAATATGAAAAAGTAAAGTTTAGCTATGTTCTTCTCATAAAATAAATATAATTTAACCCCTCCGGTAAAAAAAAAAACAGGAGAAAATATAAGAATTTCTATTTTTTTCTTATACTTTTAAAATATAATTCTCCTGGGATTTATGGAACGCTACTCGGGATTCGCAACTTCTGGTACGCACCAAGTAAAAAACCTAACTACCGTATTTCCTCGAAATACCCCCCCCCCCCCTCGAAATTCCCCCCCCCCTCAAAATGGGCACTTTGATATTGTGGTCCGGGAAATGCATAACAGACGCGCAAAACACTTACTGTGTTACGTTAGAACATCGTTTATACCATCTACATCCTTATATAAGGCTGTAAAAACTTATTGTGGTGGGTATTGTTGCATTTTTCACGTTTTTCTCTCAAAATTTTCACTCTGAAAAAATAAACCCCCGGGGAGTTATTCGAGGAAATACGGTATAACAGTTATTTAAATACATAAACACGTGTAATTCTGCTGTCAAATATTGTCATTTCACGTCATAATTAAGACTTAGCCTGTGGACATTCCAAATGAAATTTCTAAGCCTCCCTTTTATTAAACTGTACTTACAACTTTTCAACAAATTTTCACAACATACAAGCTGAATAAACTATGTTGGAAGGGATTTGCACTGCAACAGACTCTGTTAAATGTACATATGTTCAGTTTCAAGGAACTCTGTCTCTTTTGAGTGCGCTGTGTACACATTCACACATTTGCATGCGAATTTCATGTCGCAGCGCTGTCACAATTGGGATTGACGCTGTCCGAGCTGTGTGTGTGTTCAATGCTCACTTCACCTCCACCTGTGTGTGTGGTCGGGATGCATTTCCTGCGTTTCCACGACTTGACAAGTTTTTGTCAAACTTGTCAATGACCGAAAAACGTTTAAAAATCGGTTGTAGGGTGAAACAAGAATTTTCAGAGCACTTACAGACCACGTGCTAAGCATCTTGCTGAAGGAAACTCACCATCATGACGTCATCATTTAAAAAATAAAAATGTTACAAAAAGAACGTTTAATGTTTGTACCAGACTCCGCCCAGGGGTCTTCAAGATTTTGACCCTAGCGGGGGGCTGAATAGATAGCAAATCGCAAATCGGCTGAAACAAATTTTTGGGTGGGGGCTTGCGGGGGCAAAATATATGGGCTTTTTCAATGCATAGAAGGCAGAAAGGGGAAAAAATCGCTAAAAACAGGTTAAAAGTAGCGAAAATCGGCTACAAATGGCTACAAATAGGTATATACCGTATTTCCTCGAAATACCCCCCCCCCCCCTCGAAATACCCCCCTCAAAATGGGCACTATGAATTTGTGGTCCGGGAAATGCATAACAGACGTTCAAAACACTTACTGTGTTACGTTAGAACATCGTTTATACCATCTACATCCTTATATAGGGCTGTAAAAACTTATAAATGGTGGTTATTGTTGCATTTTTCACGTTTTCCTCTCAAAATTTTCACACACTCTAATTCGAGGAAATACGGTAAACATGTGTGAAGGCGAAAGCTGCGATTTTGAAGGTTTATAACTATAAAATGCTATGAAAATTAACGATTTTGAGCGAAAATTGGGCAAAATTTCTCAGAAATCGCTCCTGATAGGTAGGTAGCTGAGCGATTTGGGGGGGGGGGTGGCTCAGGGGGTAGTAGCCAAAAGTTTGCCAAAAGTGTGTAAAAACATAAGTATCCTGCACGTGCGTTTTCGACAAAGACAAGTAATTTTGGGGGCCGTATTAAGTAATATTTTATGGTCCGTCCAGTATACGAAAAATGATTGTGTAGCCTTTAAAAAGCGTCTTAATTGTGATTTTGGACCCTCGAAGTGTCATTTTCTACGCAACTAGGTTTTTGACGCTTGTCACTTCGCAAATAGCTGGTCCGGCCCCTGGCAGATTGGCGGCGGCGCTCGTGTTTGCACAGTTCCCGCGCCTTCATCCCCGAAAAGTGCGCTGTAAATAAGCACTAATAATATCCCCATTTACGTGATTTGTGTACTCGACCATTTACACCATTGCGTCGATATTTGCCGTCTACCGTTTTTGAACAACGTGCGGCGACCAACTGATTTTGACGAGTTTTCGTAGCGATAATTTGGCCACGGCGCAGGCTGTGGATAGAACAACACGAGCTACTTTTATTCACGGTCTTACGGTAGTTTTCGTTTGTCATCAACGATGGGTAAGTTTTCCTAAAAAAACTGTTTTGAGTTTTTCGAAGTACCTGTGTTTTGAGTTTTTTTGCAAAAAAAAGCTTGAGTAAGTCAGTTTTTATTTCTGTGTTCTCGGTGAAAACTCTATTTCATAAAATGCAGGTTTTTATCGAAATGCAGTGTTTCAATTCAATGCAAAAACAGTGGTTTTCTCATTAAAAATTACTTTCTGCATGTTCAGGGGGCACTCGATGACCCAGTCAAATGTGCTGAAAAATGTAGACAGTTATGTATTTATGTAAAATTTAATTTTTTAACTGGACATTTCGGATTTTTGATGACATTTTACTTTACTGTTTACACCTCACATGAAATCAGGAACTGATTGATCCCATATAAACATCACTGTATCAACCTGCCTATCATTCAAATGTAGGCAAAAGCACCACAAAATCAACAACATGTCCACCTGGTCAACAAAATTGAACGCAGGGGTTTTCAATGGGGGCTGGGTGTAGCTCCCCAAATCAGCCAGCAACGTAATCATCTATCACTGTTTATTGGTATTGCTATCTACGAGACCAAATTACTGGAAACCCCTGATCAAATGCACATTCCTTATTGTGCCTACCAGAGTTGTTCAAATACTGGTATTTTTGGAAAACGTAAACGTAAACGTAAATACCTTTTCCAAATCTAAAGTATAAATACTAAAACGTAAGGTATTTTTAAAATACCAAGGAATACGTAAAAAAAAGCGTAAACGTAAAAATTTCAAGAAGTGCCCCATATGAGCAGAGCTTCTGAAAAGACCATTGTTGTGACATTTTCAACAATGTATACCTACATCATTTCCATCCACATTTTTCACATACGTTTCATAGCAAACATCAAATCTTATTTAAATTTTTGTCTATTTGTTTACAAATGTTGGTGCTGATGGCCTCGCGGTTTGGCAAACTCATGGATAAGCACACTTCTTCATCAAAAATTACATTACTGCAAAACTTCAGCAGGATATGAATGAAACAAAACAGTGAATGTTTGTATAACCCACAACACGAATACATACACACATTCCATTTTTCTGCTTTGTATTTATAGGTAACACATTCCTTCACACTGTTCATATTCCAAAATTGACACATTGACTACATTTACAATTGATTGATTACATTTATTTGCAATATTTCCACTGTCGAAAAGACTATTACACAACATAATTGGCATTATTTACGTCCACTTGTATAACTATTTACACAAAATCAATATGTGACTGCGGTAATACAGCACATTTCACAGACGCGTGGTTTTGTGTAGCTGGATTTTTACGTTTTCTCTGGTACCCGGGTAATTGTGCCAGGAAAACGTAACAAAACGTAATGGTATTTTTGGAAAACGTAAACGTAAACGTAAGTATAAATACCTGAATAACCGGGTATTTCGGGTAAACGTAAATACGTTTTTCCAACTCTGGTGCCTACACACACTAGTTTTCACCGTGACTTCGTGGGAAAACTGAATTTTTTTCAAATGCAGATTCATCAAGACGGTTGAATGATTTTATTTAATTTATATGTGAATTTAAATTAATAAAAGTTTAAATTTGAAAGTTTGAAAACTAAAACACATAGCATACAATAAGAGTAGGCTGAATGTCGTTATGTCGACATTTCAGTTTTCAGTGACGGTGAAAAGTAGTGTGTGTAGGGCCATTTTGTCCAGTCAAACACAGCACTGCATTCCTCAAATGCAAAGAAAAACTCCAAAAAAACCGTTCTCTGTTTAATTCCGTGTTCTCCAATGAAAAAAACTCATGCTAATTTTGAGTTTTTTCCAAATTATTGAGTTTCCGTGTTTCTGTGTAGAACAAAAAGAGTTTCAAAGAGCTTTCTTTGTTTCTGTGTAGAACAAAAAGAGTTTCAAAAACTCAGAGGTTCTGTGTCCAATTTCTGTATTTTTTCCATCGTTGTGTGTGATATTGGCCCTCACACACTAGTTTTCACCGTGACCGATGTGAAAACTGAAATGGCGACATGGCCACATCCAGCCTTCCAGAGTTGCGAAAGCGTAGTTACGCTTACCGGAAATACCCGGGTAAATGGGTATTTATACTTACGCTTACGCTTACGCTTTCAAAAAATACCCTTACGCTTTATTACGCTTTCCTGGCTTAAATACCCGGGTACAGAAAGCGTAAATTTTACAGCCGATGGTCCCGTTAATGAAGCATTAAACATGCAGTTTTGCACTGAAAATAGGGATACATGTATGAAATGTGTCAATACATGAAAGTGTATTCAATAAGTACTTGATTGTGTGATATTTTGAGGCTGGTGAAATGGATCCGACGACAATTTCCGTACACACATACTTGACAATGACACTAAGGCCGGAATTAGAGCTCAGCGTCGATTCGACGTGAAATGATGACGTGAAATGTTGTCGTGAAATTAATTACACGAGTGTGGATCATGCTACGGGTCTACAATTTTCTAAGGATAATATATGAATCAATACCTTAATCGTGTCCAATACTGAGTGTTATCAGCCACAACTAGAGCGAATTGAAAAATTCAATTTTTATCATTCCACGTCATCATTTTACGTCAGGGAACAACTTGACATTTCACGTCAGACTATTGCAAGCAGCAGTCTGACGTGAAATGTCAAGTTGTTCCCTGACACTGTGACGTGAAATGATGATGACGTGAAATGATAAAAATTGAATTTTTCAATTCGCTCTAGTTGTGGCCGATAACACTCAGTATTGGACACGATTAAGGTATTGATTCATATATTATCCTTAGAAAATTATAGACCCGTAGCATGATCCACACTCGTGTAATTAATTTCACGACAACATTTCACGTCATCATTTCACGTCGAATCGACGCTGAGCTCTAATTCCCGCTTTAATGTCAATTGGTTTCAATCTCAAATCAAAACTTCCTGACAAGCCTATAAATGGCATTCAAATGCAAAAGTTTGATCATGTTGCAAATGACCTGCAGCGTTTAAAAAATATTGTGGTAAAATATGTGCCATGTTAAAATCTGGCATGAACTATATGTGTATACCAAAATGCATATTGCTACTTGTGAGCAATCTTTGAATTGGGATCAGAACTAGTTGACATTTGGTGGCATTGTCATTTACCTAGTGTTTCTAGGGTCAAAATCAACACAATCGTCAGTACAAAGTTTTTCATCCATCTAAAAGTGAAAACAATGGTGTTTTCCAATGCTCAACAGCGCGAGCACTTGTGAAAACAAATTTTTACGCTTACGCTTTTTTTACGCTTTCCTCGGTATTTTAAAAATACCTTACGCTTTTAGTATCCATACTCAAAATTCGAAAAGTGTATTTACGCTTACGCTTACGCTTTCCAAAAATACCGGTATTTTAACAACTCTGCAGCCTTCTGTGTTTCTATGCTTTATGTGTTCTAGTTTTAAAATTTTCAAAGCTTAACTTTCATATATCTAAATTCCAATTTAAATTAAATTAAATCATTCAACCGTGTTCATTAATTTGCATTTGATAAATTCAGTTTTCACACGAAGTCACGGTGAAAACTAGTGTGTGTAGGCACAATGGAATCCGTAACGACGGGTCAGCCAAATTCTAGTGTGACGGTTCACACTTCAGTGCTTTGTCGGGCGCGAAGTGGTCCTCGCTAATTTATGTAACTAAGTGTTTAAGGATCTGTCAAATCAACTAAATAACTGAAGTAGGTAACTAAATCAAATTTATTAACTTACTTAAATTTAGCTTCGCAATCTGACAACAGTATTGAGTGCCACTTTATTAAATCACTACGCCGTTGTGATGACTACAATGTACCCACTTATAATAACAGCACTTGGAAAATGACTAATTAATTAATTATAATTATTATTTATTGTCCGTCAACTTAATTAGCTCTCCCAGTTTTATTAAGCGTGCCGTACCAAAGCGTGCTTGCAACCATTCCAGAACAAAACTAAACTGAAGTACCGGCGATATTTGGAGGCAATCACCGTTGCCCCACACATTTAATTGAAACATTGAAACGCACATGAAGCTCCACCAGAAGTCACTATTAGCCGATCTAAATACATCTAAATCCATTAGCCATTTTAGCTTATCTAAATATATTTTAAAGGCAATTTTTGCCGTCGACTGCTAATTTTGACTCTTCTACAATTCGATGGACATTATTTCAGCTAACAAGCGGTGCGTGGCTCCTGCGTAGGTGACTAGTATACTAAGAGTTGAGATTGCAATCTTAGTGTACTACATCTGCGCACTGAGGCATGAGCACTGCGATGCACTAAATAAATAGCAATGGATATTTATATGTCACTTGTCATTGATAATAGAGCAGCTGCTCGAACATTTGATCGGAAAGGAAGAAATGAGGTCCTTCATTGTGCCGCGTATCACAAAATATCCCGGCGAGAGAGGTTTAGTTTGAAAAAGTTAACAGGTTAAAAATCAATTTTCCACGGTTTTTCACACATGCAGGCAAGTATTTAAGTCGTAAAATTCACCGTAACCGTAAATACCGCAAGTCGTAAAATTCACCGTAACCGTAAATACCGTAACCGTAAAAATACCGTAACCATATACTCATGTTTTAGTTAGCCAGCTATACATGAATTCAGTTCTGCACTCACTATTCATCCATAAATTGGGAAGCTGGTAAACGCTATTTAAATATCACGGCTATTTAGCTATTTATACGGTAACTTATTTCCTCGAATTAACTCTCTGAAAATTTGCTGTCGAAATAATAAAACCCGGGGGTATTTCGAGGAAATATGGTATACTTCTTCACTTTCATGGGTTACTGGGTTACTTTCACCCGGGTCCTCAAGTGGAGCACTTATGTAATATAAATATACCTACCTAGGTAAATTGGCTTGTTTTACATAGACTACAGTAAGCGATAAAAACATATTTGAAGTGATCACTTCTAAAAATTGATAATTCTAAAATATCGAAAATTGAGGTAGGTATAGTGATGTAAAAGCGCCATGGAGCTAGCGCCAAAGCAAAAAGCACTTGGCGCCTTTTTGCTGTGGCGCCATTGGCGTTTCGCGCTGTGCTACAGAAAAGCGCCACGGCACTTTTGGCGCTTGGCGCTATGCTGCCGTGTGCCGTGGCGTCATTGGCGCTTGGCGCTAGCGTTTTAAAACGCGCCAAAAAGCACCAAGGAGTTCATAACATATACCGTATTACCTCGAATTAACCCCCCTCTTGAATCAACCCCCCCTCGAAATACCCCCCTAAAATGTGGCTGTGGAAATAATAACCCCCCCTCGAAATAGCCCCCCTAAAATCGAATGTAAAGTGAACATACATGACAAATACCACAGTTTGTGATCTGTACAATGCAGAACACACGTTAAAACCGATGATTGAGTGACGTTAGGGAAAGGTTTGTGTGTATATATACAGTCATATATGACTATAAACACATGTGGTAATTGTTTGATTTTGATACGTCTGAGTATGGGGAATTTCCAAAAATTTCTGGCGAAATAATAGACCCCCCTAGAATAACGCCCCCTCGAATTATCCCCCTCAAGTTTTGCTGGCGAAAAAATAAACCCCCTGGGGGTATTTCGAGGAAATACGGTATCATTATTTTATGTAAAAAGACCTTGTGTGCATAATTTACATAAGTAAATGAGTTACTGTAAGTGTATTACAGGAAATACAAACCCTCTACTAGCTTGTTTTATGTAAACCATGTTCATACAATTGCAATGATATTCAAAACGTTTCCCAACTAATGGGCTTTATGGTTCCCATCCCAATTCAAAGCTTGCTCATTAGCCGACGTTCAAATGCATAGTGTTGCATTATGTTGAAAAAAAAGTTGCATTGTTGGTATTGTAATTTATGTGCAATTTACCAGGCCGACATGAAGTATATACTTTAGTCTCATTACACCTTACAATGAAATCTACCAAATCCCATCCGAATAAAAGAACAAACATAATTTATAGTTTCATTATATTTATCAAAATGCTCCTTCTTTGGGTGAATTTGGTGCAGTTTTAACGTGACCTTATTCATCAAAATTGGTACGTATCATTGATTGTAAGGCGACCTGTCTGTCCAGTTTATATGCGTATACACTGGGTAGCGCTGGGGGAAGAAAGGGTCACTATGAGAGTATGGTATGGTTCAAATTAGCCAAGAAAGGACTATTGTGCTTGAAACTTGGATGGAGAAGTTTTTCTAGACCCCACTTACTGGAGGATTTTTCAAGGAGGGAAATTATTTGTCAAAGCTGTTTCTTGGAACTAGTGTTACTGTATGGGCACGGACTGAATTCATTTTTTGGTAGCTGCCTTGTATTTGATGCTTTAAGGTGGAGCTATCTATATCTGGTGATGGTGAACGTCAACGACGCCGGCTTTTCGTATGTGCATACACTTAAAAATCGTGGAAAATTGACTGTTTGTCAGAAGATGCGACTCGGTGGGTCGCCGACCACAAAAATGATGAAACAGTTAACACCGCAACAACATGGAACATGAAATGGGTTGTGAATATAAAGATAGAAATCTGAAATATGAAAAGATATGATCAAATATGTCTTTGCTGTGAAGGAAAATCTAAACGAAATGAACTGATGCTAGCGGCAATGAGAGATTGTTCAGAATGTCGAGCACGCAACACGTGCCCTTGGGTGACAACACCAAAAATGACAAAAACACTGTGCTGTGAACAAGAACCTGTTAACGGTCAGAATCTTTCCAGAATAGATACCAATTGAATCTGCGTAAACATGCAATAACTAACGATGGCAAACCTCCCAGAAAAAAGTATTTAAATTTTTAAGTGTTTTTTCTTAAATGAATTTTCGAATTTTCGAATTTTTTCCCAAATTAATTTTCGAATTTCGAATTTAATTTTCGAATTTTCGAATTTTCGAATCTTTTTTGGCAATTTTCGAATTTTTTAAGAAAAATATCGAATTTGAAGCTTAAAACACAGTATTTGGACTGTTTTCATGTTGGGAGCCCCTTTTAACCTTAATTTCACTGTAAATGAAGCATGGCATGACACTTTCACTTCACTTTAACATGACAAATGGTAGAAACAGTTACCGTATTTCCTCGCATTACCCCCTTTCGGGGGTCTTTCGAGAGGGGGGTATTGCGAGGGGGTATTTCGAGGAAATACGGTATGTGGATCAGCTTGCACCATTTTCGCTGGGGCTGAATGTCTTCCAAAAAACGTTTGTGTGACTGCCCCTCGGTAGACCCGCGAGCGATTTTTTGACCTGGCATATCTGTATCCGCGGAAGTAGTTCGCCGCGGTTCTTTCTAATTGTTTGGGCGGCTCTGTGCAGTGTGAACTCCTAAACGGATTTGATGGGGTCCGCCGCTGGACGCCATTTCAATGTTTTTTATTATGTTTTTTTTTCATTACATGAGATTTTTTCAGACCCAGCGCATATCAATTGTCGCTTGATTTAGCACGTTGAACTTAAGACTGTGTTTTGTCGCCTTGAATTACCTGAAAAATTCGAAAACTATTTTTGAATTTTCGAATTTTCGAATTTTTTAAAAAATAAATCGATTTTTAAGTGTTTTTTCCAGGGGTGAAATAAAAATTCGAAAATTATGAAAAAATTCGAAAATTCGAAAATATTTTCGAATTTTCGAATCTTTTTTTGCCATCGTTAGCAATAACCACCAATCACTGACTAGCGACCGTCTTCAAGCAGGACGCGAAGTACAACTCGGCCCTCTCGTCGCGGCTCCTGGGGGCACTCCCAGACCCCGTAAAGGACTCTGTAAAGTGTGAAAGACCCTGTAAAGTGTGAAAGACCCCAAATCTTATTGTGTATCCAAATCTTATTGTATAGTATTCAAATTTTATGCTTTTGTATCCAAATCTTACTTCTGAGCATAAGATTTGGATACAAAAACATAAGATTTGGATACGATACAATAAGATCAGGATACACATGAAACTTACAGTGTCTTTCACATGACATTTGACACTTTACAGGGCATGACACATGACATTTTACAGGGTCTTTTCACTTTACAGCGTCTTTTACAGGGTCTGGGACTGGCACCTGGTGAACCAGTCGCACAGCAGCACGGCCGCGTCCCTCATCTCGGTAGGTCTGCCGCCGCACCACGACGACATGGTGTTGGCACAGTACAAAATGGTCCATTTTTGAGCGGGCTGCATCTTGTGGTGCCTGGCGCCGGCACTCGGGCTGCCCGTGGGCGCCTCCAGCGGCATGAGCACTTCTAGGGGCACGCAGGGACCCTGTGAGTGCATGTGTTGTAGTTGGCGATGTTTGGATTTGGCAGGGTGCCAATTGGCCTGAGGTTTGATCGCGTATCCTGTAGACCTGTCTTATTCGAATTTATTAGAGTTGTGGCGGCACTATTTATTAAGTTACGTTTGGATTTTACGAAATTGGACACTTAGGTAAGATGGTGGAAGTCATAAAAAGCAGAAATGTTTCAGTCGATATCTTGAGAAATACGTTAAATACCGTACTTCCTCGAAATACCCCCAGTGGGTTCTGTGCGGTTCCGCCTAATTTACCGTAACCTGCATTTTTGTTTCACTTGAATAGTTTTTATTTCACTTAGAAATATTTGCCTTTTCTTGCCTGCTGTAAACAACGGGTGATAAAAGTAATGACATTCATAACATTTAATCTATGTTTTTATTAATCTTTATAATTCTTTATGTCAACCCATTTTCTAACGACATGCGACAGGTGCAAAACCTGATATTTGCTTTAAAGTAGACATAATAAGCAATTTGCTCGCGTTTGAAGGTTAAATCGCCCATATGTAAGGCCGTTCTTGCCTAAAGAACGGCCCAGTCTACGACTACTGATTTCTGAATTAAATGATTACTTTGTTTGATAGAAATAAAATATAAACCAAAAACAACTTGAATAAATATCTGAATAAAAGCTAAGGTTTCCGCACTGTAGAACGCAGGAAAATTAACCCCAAATAGTGTGAAACTTTACATGGCGCAGCGGAAAGGATAGAATTGATAATTCAGTCCTGCAAAAAATAGAACCTGCACAACAGAAACCCCAATAACATCCAATTTTTTATAGAACATATAAATCAACATAAATTACAAAAAATTTATATCGCAGAAGCTAAATTCAAATCTAAAGCGAAGCGCAAAAAATCATGAGCGAAGTCACCCCCACTGGACCGCTCAGGATGAGGCTTAATGCCTACAGAACCGATGCCTTGAAGATCCTACAGGCCGAAATACCGTATTTCCAAGTGGACAAGGACCAAGATTACCACCACAACAAGGACGCAGCAGAATCTGCCACAACACAACAACAAATGCTGCTTACAAAAATTCGAGACAAAACAACATTGCTACAAACCGCTACGGACAAATATGAAGAAGCTGTGGCTGAAATCCTAAAAGCTGCCAATGGGCCAAATGCTACACCGGAGATGATTGCCGCAGCTAACAAGGAAAACGAAAAATTGAACGACAAATTATATCGTGACAATGGCATCATGGCAATATTAGCAAAAATGCAAGAACTACAAAGCCAGCTGGATGCCCTGAAGGACAGCACGGAACGACAAATAAAAGACCTAAAAGAAGGTATAACGGGTGGATTAGAAAAGAAATTACAACATTTAGATAGTTCTAGTGATGACGAAGAATTAATGAGGTTGCCAAAGATAAACGTTCCAAAGTTCTCGGGCGACCCATTAGAATGGACTCGTTGGTGGAACATCTTCAAAACACAGATCCACCAACGAAAGAAAATGAACGTCACCCTAAAATTCACCTATTTGAATGATTCACTCAAAGGTGAAGCCAAAAAATTACTTGGCGGACTAAACATGGATGGCGCTGATTATATGACAGCAATAAAACTTCTAAAATCCAACTTCGGCAATACAACATATGTCACCAACACATTATGGGAAAAATTATATAATTTACAATCCCCTACAATGAGAGGTGACAGTCTCATGGCGTTTAGACGGGAGGTCGGCACAACACTGACTCAACTCGCAGAGCGCGGAGAAAACACGGAGTCCGGAGCGGTGCTGCGCGAACTGAGGAAATACCTCAGCCCAGAACTTCGCTTAGCAGTAACCGAAGACTTCAGGCGAGAAAACCCGCGCGACGACGAGGATGACGACGAAGATGGACCGGCAATGACCGTCAAAACGTTTGTTAAAGCTTTGGGAAATGTGGCCCAGGCCCGATTAGAATGTCAAACAACAGCAGAAGCTTCAAAACAAAATGATAACACTTCAAAACAACAAAATAACAAAATTAAATCTAAAGGAGTACACAATACCGTTGCCTATTCCAGCTCCGAGAAACAAGCGGAGGAGGAAGACGAGGACAACACTACGTGCGCGGCCGCTACAACACAACGCCCAGCGCCACGCACTTACGAAAAACGACAACAACAAAAACAAACAAAACCACCCGCAAACTACAAGTGTTTGTTTTGCTCTGGCAATGAACACTGGACGACAGATTGCGACCAGTACCCGACGATCGAAGATCGCAAATTGGCACTGAAAGCGATGCCGAACAGATGCCCGAGGTGCACAAAACTGGGTCACGACAAAGCCAATTGTCAATCGGAGCTAAGCTGTTACTACTGCCGATCAAAGGATAAGCACCACAGCACCATGTGCCCTGACCAGTTTGACAGAAACTCCAACAACAAAACAACATCCAGCAGCAGCTCAAATACGAGAGAACAAAAAACAACAGCGAATGCAGCAACAAATTACTATGAAGAGCTGACGCCGGAACCCGACAGCAAACCACATCGCCGAACAGAGACGGCAGCCGCGACTACAAAAGCAGCCCACCAAGACGACAGTGAGTCTTTGTCTTTTAAAGTCGTGAGGTTGCAAATGGCCCAGTCACCAATCCTGAACAAAGAGACTGGAATCATGTCAGAACATGTGAACATTTTCTTTGATACTGGGTGTGAATACTCTTACATACGACAAGACTTAGCACATGAAATAGAATTAGACAACAAAGGGGATCTCATGCTGAGCATGAACGTGTTCGCAACCCCCCACCCACTGAAAGTGAAAGCAAAATTGGTAGAAATCACAATACCACAACAACACCTAGGACATGAGGACTTGAGCATGTTAGTAAGGGCAGTCCCTGAACTGGCTACTTACTGCCAACCTCCCCCGCTGTCAATAAACGATAAAAATATGATATACAACACTTGGGGAATAAACGCCGATGAATTGTTCGCCGAGAAATTTGAAACGGCAACACAATTAACGGGCACTAAATTGCGACAGCCAGCTGTTGTAATCGGACAAGACAACTTTTGGAAATTTGACATAAAACAAACTGGACTCCAATTACCATCGGGACTACTGGTGGTAAGCTCCACGCTTGGCTTCATGCTAGCAGGAGCAAGTGAACAACAAATTGACGACAACCACATGGATTTCGCAATGTCAGCCACATGTGGTTCGACAGCGGTAGCCATTGGGAAAGAAACTTTACGACAATTTCACAGTTTAGAAGCCGTGGGAATCACTGACGACCCCTACGCCATCGACGACGACATCGCTGAAGAAATGATATTAAATAGCATCAAATTTAATGACAATGACAAACGATACTACATTAATTGGCCCTACAAAGAAAATATCGGCGACCTGCCAACAGGAAAAGCTGAGGCACTGGCAAGGTTCAAATCGCTGATAAGAAGATTCAAAAAGGACCCTAATTTATTCGAACAATATCGAAAAGTGCTAGATGACCAATTAGAAAAGGGAATAATAGAAATATGTGACGACAGAACAGACAACAAGGGAGTCCACTACCTGCCGCACCAGCCAGTCATCACTCCGGGAAAATCCACGTCATGCAGGATTGTGTATGATGGATCGGCAGGTAAGCCCAGTCTTAATGAATGTTTATTCAGAGGGCCAATCACAACACCATTGCTTTTGGGTCTGCTCCTGAGATTCAGGGCAGGCAATTTAGCATTAATTGCGGACATTGAAAAAGCCTTTTTGCAAATCGGATTGCATGAACCCGCTAGGGATTACACCCGATTTTTCTGGCTAAAAGATGCTTCGAAACCGATAACAGAAAATAATCTTATGGTACTCCGATTTAAAAGAGTATTATTTGGTCTAGTCTGCAGCCCATCAATTTTGGGAGCAGTCATAAAATACCATCTAGATTTGACAATAAACAACATGAACGAATATGAAGAAAATGAAGTCGAACGAAACCAAATCGCGATGATAATTAACAACATTTACATCGACAACTTCATCATGAGCGTCACCAATGAAAATGAGGCGCTGGAGCTGTACTACAAAGTCAAAGCCCTCTTCAACAAGTGCTCAATGAACATGAGAGAATGGCTATCGAACTCCAAGGCAGTCATGAAAGAAATAGCAGAGCATGACAGAAGCCCAAAAATGAATAAAATTGTGGCCGTCATGGGAATGAAATACAATCACAAAACCGACATGCTAGCAATATCAACACCAAAATTACAAATTGACAGCATTACAATACCCACTAGAAGAAATCTGAACAAATTACTGGCATCGGCATACGATCCAATTGGGTTCACAGCACCTGTGACCCTAACCTTGAAGGCTCAGTTGTCGACACTGTTGCAAGAAACAAAAACAACACAATGGGATGAATTAATTGAGGACAAAAGAGCACTTGAACTGATGACAATTATGAAAAATCACTTAGAAAAAATCGACAGAGTGGAGTTTCCACGCTCTTATCAAAGAATGGGTATAAACGTGTTTGATGACGACAAACCCTTGGAATTGCACGTGTTCAGCGATGCATCAAAATTAGGATACGCGGCATGTGCGTATGTCCGACAACAAAAGAAGAAAGGAGCTGGAGACTACAATACAGCATTCGTGACAGCTCGAACAAAATTGGCACCATTACCATCCAAATCTGGGGCCACAACACCAATTACCAGACTGGAACTACTCTCGGTAACAATTGGTGCAGAACTGGTTAATTACATCCACGAAGAGCTGAAACAGCTAGGCGGATGGAAAATAAAATCGACAATACTGTGGACAGACAGTACAGTGGTGATTGGCTGGCTCAAAACAGCCAAGCCACTAGCGACGTTCGTCAACAACAGAGTTAAAAGGATAAATGAACTTAGCAACAAATGTGAATTCCTGGTAGCGAAGGTCGCTACAGAGGTAAACCCGGCTGACATCGCATCGAGGGGCAGCACGATCGATGAAATCATGCTGTCAACTTTGTGGAAAAGCGGACCAGAATTTATGAAAGTACCAATTACAAAAGAAATGAAAGACGTGTCACAATATCAAAAAGCAACTACAGAATTAGCAAAAGGAACAACAATAATACACAGACCGATATGGGCCGGCGCTGCGACAGAGAACAAAGCGCACTACCTAGTAGAAGAATCAAAGAGAAACTACAACCCATACGACCTGAACTTCGAGCGATACAGTAGCTTGACTAAGCTACTGAATATCGTTATCAGATTGAACAGGCTGCACAAATTCTTCAGTAACAGCTTAAATCAAAAAGTGAGAGGATTTTTATCCCGACCGCTGGAACCAGAAGAAAGAAATGCAGCATGGCAACACATTGTGAGAATTGCACAACAACAACATTGCCGCAAATTGATACAACAGGTACGAAAAGAAAGCCACCAGGAACTGGCCTACGACAACAACGTCGACATCTTGTACAGAGTAACAAGATTACCAAAGGATGCAGACAGAGTCCCGATAGTATTGTACTATCTTCCGAAACATGCATACCTGACAACACTAGTAATAAATCATTACCACAAATATGTACAACATGAAGGGGCAGTGCACACACTAGCAGAAATAAGAGAACAATGTTGGATACCGGACGGCCGAAGAACAGTTGCTTCAGAACTCAGAAAATGCACAACATGCCGAAAAGCAACGGGAGGCACGTTCGCGATGCCAGATTTTCACACGCTGCCAATAACAAGATTACAAGCCAAAATAAAACCCTTTCAACACTGCGGCATTGATTACATGGGGCCGCTACAATACATGCACAACAGTGAAAGGCACAAATTTCATATACTTTTGATTACATGCTTTTCAACGAGAGCTGTACATCTAGAATTCGCTGACACAGTAGCGACAAATGACACCCTAATGGCTTTACAACGCTTCTTCTGCAGGAGAGGCATGCCGAAGTCCATCTGGTCTGACAATGCGGGAGCATTTAAAACTTGCGCAAAATCAGTTCCAGAAATAAAATGGAGATTTACAACAGCAACCTGCCCATGGCAAGGAGGTGTGTATGAGCGCATGATCGGCCTCGTAAAAAATCTCTTAAAGAAAGCGAGCGGGCACCGATTGTTAACATGGAAAGAAATACATACAGTAATTCTAGACATAGAATTCGCTGTCAACACCAGGCCAATTACCTACGTATCGAATGACGACATTTCAGCAAAAATTCTCCGCCCCGTCCATTTTCTGTGGGGAACCCCCCCTGACGGAGTGGAAGAAAATCTGGATAAAAATGAAAAAATAACATGCATGGATAAAATTGAACTTACAACAATCAATGAAAAAGAAAGAGACGACATGATGCAGTTATGGCAAACAATAAGTGACAACAGAGAAAAATTATGGAATGCATGGTCCAAAGGATATGTGGATATGCTAAGAGGGACAACAAGGAAAATAAACAACAGAGGAAAAGTGAAAGAAGAACCAATAGTGGGACAGGTTGTGCTCGTACAACATGACAAGATGCCGAGAGGAGCATGGCAAATGGGAAAGATAACAAAAGTGAATAGATCGACCGACAACAAAATTAGAAGCGTGACCTTGAAAACAAACACTCAAAGAGAAATAGAAAGGTCACCAGCACAGCTGTGCCCACTTGAAATTAGTGGAAAATATCAAGAACGAGAAAACATGAAAAAAGATGAAAATGAAAATACACAACAAAGTTCTAAACAAAAGAATGAAACAGCACCCATCAAAGAAAGACCGAAACGAGGGTGCAGATACGCAGGCTCATATGCGTTCTGGGCGACAATGGCAATAGTCACGGCGGCAAACGTCATGGCAGCCAATGCAGAACAACAAACATGGATAAATAAATACAACAGAAATTACAATGTGTGCCATAAAACAAGGACAGGACACCCGGTACAAATCCCGAAAACAGTCAACTGTCACTTCCCTGAACCACAAAAGATAACCAAACAAGGAGTGAGAGTGTGGGCGCTGAAGACAGAACCACAACAAACACAAGTATACCGGTGTTATGAACAACAACACGCAATAATCACATACATGAGCCTGGTGGGAGGCAAAGCAATGCTGCCGCCGGAAATTCTAAACAACAGAGTCGTGACCTTGTCTGAATGCATGAAAGCGATGGAAACAAAAAGGTGGAAAGAACAAAACTTGACACAAGTCAATAAAGCTTTATGGAGCACAAACAACACCTTAACAATACAATATTGCTACTTTTGTCGAAATTTCACAAATGAAGTGATAAATTTTCATATAGAAATCGGCACAGTAGCAAGTTTAGACGGCAAACGCATTGTCTCGGAAATTCAAGATCTGTCGCACTGCGCACCAGCCGCGGGTTACTGCTTTGACAGTGATAATGCAGTGTCGGTGTGGGACGCTACAAAATTTGAAGGACAATGCGCATATGAAAATTTCGGAAATTTTGAAGCTCAGATATCCGAACGACACATTGTCATACAACAATTACAAGCAGCCTTCACAATAACGATACAAAAGGAGAGACCAGAGAATTCGGAATGCGTCCCCGAACATGCAAAATATACAGAGCAGGGATCGACGTTCATCGAATTTGCAAAATCAAAAGAAGACAGCATGACCGCACAACAGATCAATTCCGTAAATCTGAAATATCTCAGAACGGAACAAAGACAATATGTTATATACAAAATTGCAAGTTTGGAAAAACAACAATTCTCTATGATATGGCAACAATTATGTTATTTGAGACAAAACCAAATTAACATAATCAATCAATTTATAACACTGAACCCCACTTTGGGATTGAGAGCCCTATTGGGCCGCAACAACATCTACGCAGAATGGCATGGAGACGTACTAATGTTCTGGGAATGCCAAACAGTGACACCAGAACATATTTACTTCAACCACAAAATAAACGACACATGCTATAGATTCTTGCCAGTGAGACTTCCGGGACACAGGCACATCATGTTCGTGTCCCCAGGAGGAAGCGACCTTATTACACAATCACCTGAGGAAAATTGTCATTATAAAGATCATAAATATTACATGCTGAGAAACGACAAATGGGCAAACGAAAATGGACCAACAAATTTGCATGTGACAAAACTCCCTCTGGAACTCATCTGGAACGGGACTTGGAGCCCCTTCCATTTGAACGTCACTGGAATGCCAAGTCATACTATGACAGACGTAGCGTTCAGCATAACAGCCGCACGACATCAGTTCAACAAACTACACAACATTGAGAAAAAATTAGACAAAACTGTACAATATTTCTCAACCATGTCAAACGACCCCAAGGCTATCCAGGCCTTTGTGGCTGGAATAGGGCAAGGGGTTGGAGCCTACTTTGAGGGTGTAGGTAAAGAATTAGGACACATAGTAAGCGGAACAGCAGAAGGAAGTGCTTCGGCGCTAGACATCTTGCTGACTGGGCCATTACAAACAACAGTGAATGTCGTAATAATAATATTAATAATTGTGGTGATAGGCTACTGTATTTATTTATATTTGCAGTGGCGAGCAGTTACGGGCCGCGCCGTCATGCCGAAGCTCGCGTGTTCTACAACACGACTTCGCGCCCGGTTAAACGCTTGGCGAGCGCACCAGAGGACCTCAGGAAGCGCAGCCGCAGCTACCACCGAGAAGTGTGCGAACCAACACGACGAGGGCCACGCACACCACCTCCTCCAGAGCCCAGGACTCCGCCAAGACACCACCGGTCTCGGTCAAGGAGGTCCCCCTCCTCCCGACGCCGAAGGGACAGAAGGTCTACAACATCTCGGAGCCATGACAATGACGACACCAACGACACAGACGGCCAGGCTGACAACAAACAGCCGAAGGTTGGCCGACAGCACCGAATCAATGATATCATTGACAATATTGAGGCCAAGGCTACGACAAATAACAAGCCCTTGAGCATAAATGATTTTCACTTCCAGAAAACAACAACAACACTGGGGACAACATGCGTCGGTGGGAAAGCTCCAAATCTTCCTGCAAAGAAGAGCCGTGAAAAGTCGAAGAAAAGAACCCCGACCCCATCGTCTGACGGTGAGTGTAGCTCGAGCACGAGCTCTACAACAGGCTCTTCCGACAACAACAATAACAACACAGAGCCTATGGAGACGGATGGGACCAATGGAGCTGCCACCGATGATTTGCTGCCCCCCGAATGATACCTCTTTTTTATTCGTAAAGCCTCTTTTTAATTAAACGTAAAATTTTAAATTTGCGATTTTAAAATTTTTCTTTAATTTCTGGGGAGTGTGCGGTTCCGCCTAATTTACCGTAACCTGCATTTTTGTTTCACTTGAATAGTTTTTATTTCACTTAGAAATATTTGCCTTTTCTTGCCTGCTGTAAACAACGGGTGATAAAAGTAATGACATTCATAACATTTAATCTATGTTTTTATTAATCTTTATAATTCTTTATGTCAACCCATTTTCTAACGACATGCGACAGGTGCAAAACCTGATATTTGCTTTAAAGTAGACATAATAAGCAATTTGCTCGCGTTTGAAGGTTAAATCGCCCATATGTAAGGCCGTTCTTGCCTAAAGAACGGCCCAGTCTACGACTACTGATTTCTGAATTAAATGATTACTTTGTTTGATAGAAATAAAATATAAACCAAAAACAACTTGAATAAATATCTGAATAAAAGCTAAGGTTTCCGCACTGTAGAACGCAGGAAAATTAACCCCAAATAGTGTGAAACTTTACAGGTTCATTTTTAAGAGTGAAAATTTTGAAGGGGGTTAATTCAAGGGGGGGGGGGGGTGGTATTTCGAGTCAATACGTACTACACCCCGGAGAAAATCGTGCCTATTTCATCGTGATAATCGAAAAACAAAAAGTCAACCTTAAAACTGTGGAACCATTTGCCAAGTAGAGCGAGCAGGAGCAGTGAATTGTTTTCCGCCGCCAGCTGGTCCCAACAGCCGCTGAACTGCTGCATGGATCTCTGTAACGATGTGTACGTTTGGACTCTGTTTGCACGATTACACAAATGACACGCTAACCAACCACAGTTGTTGAAACGTATTTATTTACGTTTACTCGATAAATACGTATACTCGAGTACTGCGTAAATATGTTTACGTTTCCTCTCGGAAAAAATCCTCCCCGTTTACGTGCGCACACATACTCGCGTACTTTTTGAAAGTAGGCGAGTACTGAAAACGTATTTAAACGGGACATCAAAGTGACATTTTGACAGACAGGAAGTAACGAAAATAGGATATTTTCCTAAGATAAATACTTATAGGGCGAAAAACACATCTTTGATGTTTTCAGAATAAAAATTGTCAACGTTGTTGACTTTTACGTTTTCTGTGAGAAAAACACTCATTTTCACGTTTTCTGTGAGTAAAAATAGGTACTCATTTTTACGTTTTCCCAGAAAAAAAAATTTTACTCAGTGTAAAAGTAAAACGTTTTTAATTTGCGTTTTCTGTACTCAGTTGTCAGTAAAGAATAAATACTTTACGTTTACGTTTACTTCGAAAAAGTTCAGTACTTTTAACAACTCTGTGACTGTAACCAACCTCATAGGTGAGCACCTGCCCTTCGATGGCGCTGGGCAGGTAGCGCGTCAGAGCGGCCTTCAAGGCGGCAGTCCAGTCGGCGTGCGGCTGCGCCACCGGCGACCAGCTGCAGCCGGCGCTGTTCGCGCTGTTCGCCGTGCTGTCGGGGCCAGGCTCGCCGCTCGCTGACGGCGAGTGCATTGGAGACTCGGTGTCCGCGTCGGGGATCGGCGGTAAGCTGCGGGCAGAATGTTAGCGTTATTTGCTCGCCTAGCTCGGTTTTCGAGCCTCAGTTCACTAGGGTTCAAACGGGATCCCGATTCCGAATCCCGACAAATTTCGGGATTTTGCAGTCCCGATCACGATCGCGAAACACCAAACCCGATCCCGATCCCGAAATCTCAAAACCCAATCCCGATCTCTATCCCAGTCCCGAGACCCAATCCCGATCCCGAGTCCGGTGCTGAAACCTCAAGAAACAAATCCCGATCCCGACCCCTTGAAAGTCGATCCCGGTTGAACCCGACAGCTCACCGATCGGCGCCCCTGTTGTACTGCGAGGAGGTGCTGCCGCCGCTGCCGCCCGACGACCTGGTGGAGCGCACTCGGCTCGGCTTGCTCGCAGCATTGCTCGGCGTGTCCGCATCTGTTTCGGTCGACTGCTGCGCCCCGCAGCTGGTGATGTGACCGCGACTGGCTGCGTGGTATGAATTATGATGCGTTTGATCGGAAAGTGCGCGGCCCGTTTAGAGTTAAAAGTATCGAACGTCACCTATTTTTGGCCTCATATGTGTTTTTATGTTCATTTTTGGCTAATTTTATGTATTTTTAACTTTTCTCTCCCTTCCATCCCTTGAAAAGGCCTATATAAAAACCTAGATATCGGAAATACGTTTTCTGTACTGAAATGTATATCAAAAGGTATGCGTAAAAGCGAGTACAGGAGCTTTCTTCGGAGGAAACGTAAGCGTATTTACTCTGTACTCGAGTATACACATTTATCGAGTAAAAGTATTTAAATACGTTTTAAGAACTATGGTCCTATTTGTTCCCACCCGCCCAACCGGCAGTTTTCTCGCCGTCGGCACTTTTGGCCACCACGTCCACGCTCAACTGCCGTATCATTCTCATCGTGTTTGGATTATCGTGAACGGTGTTTTCGCGGATCTGCTTCGACTTGTTAGCGTCGAAGGCGTGCGGCGCGAGGTTCTCGTAGAACTGGGGGCAATCCCAGACCCTGTAAAGTGCCCTGCAAAATGTCGAATGTCATGCAAAGTGTCAAACGTCATGGAAAATGCCCTGGAAAATGGCAAACACGTTTGCGATTTTGCATGGCATTTTACATGATATTTGACACTTTGCATGACATTTCACATTTTACAGGGCACTTTACAGGGTCTGGGACTGGCACCAGGTCGTCGCCCGACGCGAGCATGTCCAGCTTGCGGCGCAGTGAGCCCGGCCGCGCCTTGCCGAACAGCTCCGAGAGACGCTCGACTAGCACGTAGACTATCTGGGTGGGAGTGGGATTAGGTAGCTGGTGTTTTGGTGCAAGAAGGGCAACTGGGGGTAATTCTGCAAGTGGACTGGGAGAGTGCCGAGTAAAGTGATAAGTGGTAAAGCCGTACGTGGGAACTTAAAATATCTCACAAGTATTTTCATTTACAAATTTACTTGTCACTTAGAAGTCGAGTATTTACTAGACTTATCGTTAAATTAGGTAGGTAAACTCGGCAGACATTATGCTATACAATGTTCCCATACGAGTGTCACCGCAACGTATTTTAGTTTGCGAAAGATTTCGTTTAACTTAGCTTATTGCGCAAAGCTTTTTTCACTTATCTGCTTACGGACTAAATATGAACTATTTTTATTTTACCTAGGTGTATATGGGAATGTCCCAACACTTTGTGACAAAAGCGACGTCGGGTAGAAAATTTTCACCTTGGGCAAATGCTTCAACACTCTGGCTTCCACTCCATGCAGCGCGTGTCTCTGCAGCTCCACGTACGCGAGGAAGTCCACGTCGGGGTTGAACACCAGTCTGATGGGGTGCAGAAAGTCGCAGAACTTGTGAACCAGTTCCGTTTGCTCCGCCGTTTGGATCGAATTCGGTCTGGTGGGAGTTTGGCGATTTGTCTAACCTCTCTCAATTTCGTCCAGCAGTCACAATTCTGTATATCCTTGAATAAGACCCCTTGAATACCAGCCCCCTTTGAATAAATCCCCCTTGTTGGCCAGGTGAGGAAAAAACCCTTGAATAAATCCGCCTCCTAAAAAACTCATCCTCTGTGTATTTGATATGTGTATTCACAATGATTGGGATGCCAAGCAATGAACATGAATTTTAAATATGATACAGCTTGTTTATTGTTGTTATTGAACTGTTAAATACCTGGCTTACATGAGTTTATGGAATGCATTCATAAAATTGATAAGGTGAATGTTCTGAGGATAAAAACTCCCCCATTGATCAACATCCCCCTTGAATAATTCCACTGCAAAACGTATGACGAAAAAATAACTCCCCTAGGTCTTATTCGAGGATATACGGTAAATAAATATTCACCTTTTCCTCCTAACATAAGTAATCGCCTCCACAGGGTGCATGCGTCTGGCCCAGAGCATGTAACAGGCGATGAGCACGCCCGTTCTGCCCAGGCCCGCGTGGCAGTGCACCGCGCACCTGCCCTGCGTGAGCGCGAAGCTGAGCACCTTGACCATGTCCAGGATGGTCGCCAGCGGGGACACGCCGAAGTCAGGCCAGCCGAAGTTGTAGTGGAAGACTGTGTGGGGATGGGTGGCGGATGTTTGGTGGAGTGGAGCGCGTAAGGAAGGTTATGGATAAATACGGTATTCTAATACAGGATGAATACAGTAGGAATCGTTGTATTGTTGCATCATTTAAAATGCCAGACAAATTGGTCAAATGAAATGAAATTTGTCAAATGAAAATTCCCTGTGAAATATTTCTTTTTTTTACGTATCATTTAATCATGGACATTGGAGTCGAATAAAATGTCAGCTGGATTTCACACATTTCTTCGTGTCATTCCATCTTGCATTAACTGTTATAGAATATTCACTCTGATCGCTCCCTTCACTGCACACTGCACTGCCACATCCAAAGCATTTTATTACGTGAGCAACGCAACTTCTCCAGTGAAAATGTGAACTCACTGCCTTTCTGCATGAACGCCTCCGCGCTGTAGCTGAACCCCGCTGGGAGCAATTCGGCGCACCATTTGTGTTCGCCAGCGTGTTGTAAGTTCACGATGCTGCTGATGCCCTGTCTGCAGTAAAGTTTGCAACTTATGATGATGTTTGGTTTGTTCGACGAGAGTTATACACGAATTTGACGCACTCTATAAATTGATCGACCAGCTCGTATTTCTCTATTGCTGCCGTGGTGGGACGAGCCATCGCTAGGAGTTCATCGGTGACCCTGGTAGAATGAACGTTTTCTGTTTTGACTCTATCGATGGCCTTTCGCACAAGAGTTTAAACTAAAAATGAGGTAAAGTTTTTAATCAACTTTGTTATTAGTTATTTCATTTGTTATTAAATTTCAAAATCAATTCGCTATTTACTCAAAACAAAATATCCCATCGCCACCCAGTACAAAAACGAACCAATGCGAATACAATCCCTGGACGGCCATGTCCTCCTTTGGCCAGCAGTCGTAGCGACAGTACTTGCACTTCATGCCGCCGCAAAATAACCTGCACTGGTACGACGAGGGTGTCATTTTCACTCCGACCGCCTTCATTTTGTTGCGCATGCGGCGCTCCTCGCCCCCGTCGGATAGCTTGCGTTGCTTGCCCGAGTGCAAGTTGGCGCCCGTGTTGGGCGGCTGGCTCGTGCCCGGCGCATCCGCGCTGGCTGAGTGGGATGTGACGAGTTATGGGAATGGGATTGGAAAAAAACTGGTAAATTTGTTGTTTCGGCGTATCGCTAGTTTGTGAGTATTTATTTTCTCTGTATCTCGTGTTCTATCAACAGCGTTGGCGTATACTCGAGCGACTTAAAACACCTAGCGCGCGTGGTTCACGTTGGAAGCGGGCCAACGATATAGGTAGGTAGGTTAACGCATACAGTTTTCATAAAAAATCATATTAGCTGTTATAAAATTAGACGTTTAAGTTCACAACAATGAATTTTTTAAATTAAATCACATGCTTTGATTATTATAGGCACGCTTCCAACGACGTAGGCTCATCCCACATCTAAACCCATCCCACATCTAAATTTATTTTGCCTCTCAAATATACAGTATTAAATTTCGGGAATTTCAAAAAAGTCATGATGACACAAGGTAATCAATCTACCTAATATATTTCACATGTTAGAGTGTTTGAAGGCAATTTGACACCACATGTGTTAAAACATGACAGTTGACAACTATTGAGTGCAGTCAGTGTTATTGAGTACAACTTTGACCTGCGAAATCACCGAGTCATCGAAAGTGGCTCTTAATGTAGCACTTTTTCATCATTAACATTTTTTTTGCATCCATTATCGCAAAAATGCAAGGAATACGCATCAATATGACAGGCATCAAATTTCTGGGCCAGGATGTGGGATGGGTTTAGATGTGGGATGGCACAGACCCCTTCCAACATGTGACATAAATAAATAGGTAAATGCGAGTGCAGAGTATCAAGTCCGTCGAGTATATCTAGTTGTGGTGGAAGGATTACAAGATATTGTCGTCGTCGCAAAGACGTCATTAGATAATGAAGGGAAGCTTGACTTAAGGAGAAAATGGAAAATGGCGCTAACATTTAATGGAAAAGCACACCACACCCTCAACACATCCACACCTATTCGCCACAACAATGCATGTTATGTATGATTCTCTGACGTGCAGTATTATTGACCGCCTCATGACTAGACTTGGCGTAGCGGAAATATCTAATCTATTACAGCCTAAGCATAGCGCTGCTGCACTCTGTCAGTAAAGATGGCAAGCAAAAATTCGATTTTTTTTCTACAGCTAGGAAAAACAGTTAAAAGTCGTTTGTTCTGTTTTGTTTTTCTATATATTTTTGCTATTTTTGCTTAATTGTATGAAAATTCAGGAATGGCGCTGCGCACACTAGCTTACCGCCAGATTTCGGTAAACTCATAAATCGACTTTGAACGCATTTGAGTTTACCAGAATGAGGTTTCTGTCAACTGCAGTCGATTCGGATTACGAATAACCAATTTCTATAAAGCGGCGTTTACACTGCAAAATGTGCCGACAAATCAAAAAGTGAAAAAGTTCCATAAATCCGGAATAAAGTTCCATATCTGCGAGAAAAAACAGTGAAGTATACTCACTAGTTAGGTGCACTCACATGCCAAATTTCAGATAAATCGGTCTGTTCGTTTCATAGTTATAAGCATTTGAAAATTTTTGCGTTGTCGGTTCGCATTTTTGGATCGAAAAAATGTTGTTGTCGGCACAAGCTTTTGATTGGCGACAATGCGACAATGAGCGCTTGTCGTCACATGAGACACAATGTCATCGAGCGAGCCTGATTTTTGTTCTTGCTTGTCCTCATAGAGCTGCGAACGTGTTTTTTGTGACGACAATTAGTAAATTTTAAATTGAATAAAAATTTTTTGCAGAGGTATATATACTGTATTTATATACCATATTTCCTCGAAATACCCCTAGGGGATTTTTTTTTCATAGTGGGAATTTTGATGGGGGAGTTATTATTTCGCCAGAAGTTTTTATAACTCCCAGTACTAATTTGTTGTTGTTAAAGTACACCGAGTGCTGACATAGAAAAATGCATCGATAACTGACATGTATTAATGTCTAGACTTATATACTGTATTTCCTTGAAATACCCCCTTGAAATACCCCCCCCCCCTCAAAAATCTCACTCTGAAAAAATAGAACCCCTGGGGGTCGAGGAAATACGGTAAGTATTTATGTAGATGGTACAAACCCTGTTCTAACATGCCTAAATTATTGTTTTAATGTGTGTTGTGCATTTCGCAGAACACACACTGCATCTACATTCTCTTTACAATCAATTATTTTGGGGAGTGGGTATTTCGAGGGGGTGTTTTTAAGTTCATAGTGGTCATTTTCAGGAGGGTATTTCAAGGGGGGGGGGGTATTTTGAGGAAATACAGTACTGTATTTTCTTTTAAATACCCCCTTTAGATACCACCCCCTCGAAATACCCCCAGGTGTGGTGATGTAAAAAGTGCCATGGCGCTTTTGGCATGCTTAGCACCAAGCGCCAATGGCACCACAGCAAAATAGCGCCAGGCGCCAAGAGTGCCATGGCACTTTTCTAGACGATGGATAGGGTTCAAACGATATATTGTATCAAATATCGAATATTGGATATTGACCATTTTTATATCGAATATCGATATCGAAAATTTAGAAAGTTTATTGAATATCAATGAAAATTTTTGAATAAATATCGGATATTGATATCAAATATCAACAATTTTGTTCGATATATTGAACCTGTATTGTGTCCCTAATTAAAGTTATTATTTTCATTCTGAGTTATTTGTGATTGATCTGATTTACTTATTGTATTTTATTTGATGTCTAAAATTACAATATTCTTAGTCATTTTTGTTAAAGTGCTAAATTTGAAGCCTGAGAATGCTGATATGCAATTGCTTGGAACATGCATCAAGCAATTCAGTTATAAGTATGAACTGTACTACCTACAAATTGTTGCTTGCCTGATTCACTTTGATTCATTGGGTTATTTTCCATTTTCTACATTTAGCTGATGTAAACCTTTATACATGTAAAATCACTTGTACCATTCACATTTCAGTAAAGGGATGATTAGCCATGTGTGCAACCACATGAAAATACAATATGCCACTTTAAATTTGCCATGCTACAACAAAAGCAATTTGCAAATATAAAAAATATCCAATATCGACCATTTTTAATATTGAATATCAATATTGAGGTTCCATATTGTATCGATATTGAATATCGAGTTTCCGGTTTCCATTATCGGTTTCCATTTCCATTTTTCTGGCAAGTGCAAAAAATTTCCGTTTCTGTTTTCCGCCAAAAAGTTTTTGCTGACACCCTAATGAAACATAACAATTGCGGGTTTGGTGGCACCCACCTTACCTCTACAAATGCCTTCTTGAGCCATTTTTCACTTATATTAAGCAATTTTTGACCCAATTTCACAATTTTTTACCTATTTTGAGTGATTTTTTACTCTCTTTTCCTTCTATACCTTGGAAAAGCTTATATATTGAACCCCCGCAACCCCCCTCCCCCCCAAAAATATTTGTCAGCTATCTATCCTTCCGGAGGACCGATTTACTATCTATATGAACCCCCACAGGGGTTCAAATCCACTAAACCGCTGTGATAATGGAAGTTTCGATCTGCAGATAAATTTTTATACATGCAAATCAGACTTTTGATAATAAAATTATTTGCAAATAAATTTATTTTTAAACGTGCAAAAATAAATTTTGATTGGCAAAAAAATCAATGTCTACATGGGGAGTTTCATTCTAAAAATGCATATATCCAAGTTTTTTGATTTTTCAAAATCGCATTTTAAAGTTTGACACTGGCCAGACGACGCTATGTTTGGGGGACGACGCTTGCCCCTGCACTTTTCAGATAGATCCGACATTTCTCTACAATTTTTGTAATCACTAATTTTGTTGGCCGGGAAATATTTAGGGAGTTATGTGAGATTTTGTAAGTCACCCAAAATTGGGAACAAATCTGAACATTTGAAATTAAATGGTTAATCACTTCTTAACGGTGCATTGTAGGATAAAACGAATTACATCACAGCAAAGCCCGTGTCTAAAAGTACCCCTACCTAAATTTTCAGATTAATATATGCACGCATACTTGATTTTTAGTGCAAAATATATTTGGAAATTCACATATGCATTTTTGGAAATGAAACTTTTTTGTATGGGAATTCCGGCCAGCTCTTCACGGCCGCGCCGAAGCACACGTGCATTTTTGGAAATGAAACTATTTTTTGGATATGTGCACTTATGAAATGAAACTCCGGTGGTCCGAGATGGATATGTGCACTTACGAAATGAAAGTCCTGTTTTTCATAGGGGATCTGAGATGGATATGTGCACTTTCGATGTGAAAATTGTGATTTTATCTGAAAAACGGTACCACTGTATCTCGGGAACGAAATGGACTATAACGCTGATTTTTTTTCAAAAATGTGAAAAACAATACGTGGAGGTCAAATCCACGCTTAACTCGATTTCTCTGGATTTGGCGCTTGTGAACTTTTAGAATGGAACTTTAGAACTCCCCACATCATTTGCAAAATGCATTGCTCGATTTGCAAAAAAAATTATTTTTAAACATGCAAATCGAAATTTCCATTTGCAAAAATACAATTTTTATGCATTTTTATGTTATTTCAAATTCATATTTGTCATGTTTTCATTTTTTGTATTTGTCGGTTTGGGTCTCGTTAACGAGACCCGAACCGACAAATTGAGCAAAAACGACGTTGGTCGGATCGATCATGCGACTGTTTGTCGTCACGTTTCTGTCACAAGCTGTGAACGGTTTTTCTGTGACGACAACAGTCAGGAGTAAAACATTCAACGAGACCCAACCGACAAACACGGGTAACGAGGCTTTTTTGTCGGCACACGCAAAATTTTTGAAAAATTTGTGCGTTGTCGTGACAAACTGTCCATTGCCGACAGAAAAAAGTTTGCTGGCACAGCTCGCAGTGTAAACGCCGCTTAAACTCAAATGCGTTCAAAGCCGATTTATGAGTTTACCAAGATCTGGCGGTAAACTACCGTATTACCTCGAATTATCCCCCCCCCCTTGAATTAACCCCCCCTCGAAATACCCCCCCTAAATTTCGGCTGAGGAAATAATAAACCCCCCCCCCTCAAAATACCCCCCCCTAAAATTGAGTGTAACGTGAACGTACATGACAAATACCGCAGTTTGTGATCTGTACAATGCAGAACACACGTTAAAACTGATGATTAAGTGACATAAGGGAAGGGTTTTTGTGTATACACAGTAATATATGCCTATAAACACATATAAATCTATGTGATTGTTCGATTTTTCTATGTCTGCGTATGGGGAATTTCGGGAAATTTCTGGCGAAATAATAGACCCCCCCTCGAATAAACCCCCCCCCCCTCGAATTACCCCCCCTCAAATTTTGCTGGCGAAATAATAAACCCCCTGGGGGTATTTCGAGGTAATACGGTAGCGTGTGTACGCGCAATAAAGTGCAGAACCACACTTCAAAACTTTCATTTCACATGGATCTATTCGTGACAGCAAAAGATGTGTAGGTAAATGTTTCTACGGAGTGCGGCAACAGCTTGGAGGAGGGCCACAAAACATAAAGGTGTATTCAAAATTGGCCAAAAAATATGAAAACGCAACAATCTTTTCAGTGGAAAACCTCGAAACTACAAAACTTGATTCAAAAATTGAAAGAATATTGTTGTAAAAATATCGGGAATTAGAAGTTGATTCAGAAAAAAACACTTTTTCTGGGAGGTTTGCCAACGTTATCTGTCAAGCGAGGGCATGGCTCATCTGGACATGTCTCAAAAGTAAATACATTTATGACTTTTATTCAACAATTGTCATTTTATGACTGATGACGTCATGCTGGAGTGTTTCCTTCGGAAAAATGCACAGCGTGCGGTCCGTCGAATATAACACTAAATAATCTACCTTATATAATTTCATGACGAAAGATGACAAAGATCACATTTAATTTACCTCTGCTTTTAGCAGCGTCGACGGCGGCCACGCCGTCAACGGCCGACTTGCCCTGCAGCACGGGCAAGCTGAACGAATGCGCCAATGAGCTGTTTCGCACCGGGTTCATGTCACACTCGTGTCAAATGTGTGTGTATATCGATTGACGGTTTGGTTATTCGGTAGATATATTCAACAACCTATATTTAGAAAGTGACCGTGTATTCGCTGCCCAGCTTCTGAAACGGTGGGCGTGAGACGTTAGCTTGGGATACATTAGCGCGCGCATTGCAACAGCACTAGACTGGTGATGATATCGGCCTTCAGAGTAAGTGACGCAGTGCAGCGAGAAATTCGTTGCACATCGCATTCGGGGCTCTTTCGTGCACAGCACGGCTATAAAGTCTGATTTACGGGATTGCCGCAGAGCGCACGCGAACGCCAATCTACTATGCGCTTCAAAACGAGACACCGTGGTAGAGTAGGCAACACGCAAAGCATGACCGACCGTCTAAGCGCCGACTAGGTAGTGCTAGAGTATGTACATGCAGAATAAATGCTTGTGTGTGTGATGCGACCACTCGCAGAGATAGGAAAGGCTGCACTCAAAGGCGCCTTGGAGTAGTCGTCATAACGCTATGGTGCTATTCGAGTTTGCTGACGACTAGTGATGGAATGGCGCCATGGCGCTGGCGCCCTTTAATGGCGCCAAAGGGCGCCAGCGCCATGGCGCCATTGGCGCCTGGCGCCATCTTCTCTGGCGCTCTTTGGCGCCCGGCGCCATTTTTCCTGGCGCTTTTCCATCACTACTGACGACCTACTGCTAGTGATGTAAAGGCACCGGGGCACCGGTGCCCCGGTGCTGGGAACCGAAGGGCACCAGCACCGATGCTGGGGCGGTGCCCTTTCGATTTACAGAGGTGCCCTGCCGGTGCTGGTGCCATTTTTTCAGAATAGCACCGGTGCTGGTGCGGTGCGGTGCCATTTTTTGGCCGGTGCCCCAGGGTACCAGGTGCCCTTTTCACGCCATGGGAGAGGTGCCGGTGCGGTGCGGTGCCATTTTTTGGCCGGTGCCCCAGGGTACCAGGTGCCCTTTACACGCCATGGGAGAGGTGCCGGTGCGGTGCGGTGCCATTTTTCCCGGTGCCTTTAACATCACTACCTACTGCCTGTCAACGCGAGGGCATTGTTCTGACCTTTTACATAGCTGACCCCCACAAAACAGGGCAGAGCGCCAACTCAAAAAACGCAGCACGGTTTCGTCACTCAGTCGCTTTAACTTTAAAGTTTTTAGCAACGGCAGCGCGGCGCTAGTCGGGTATGCCAACAGCGTCGGTCCGGCCGCCCCGTCAATTCGCATGAGCCGCCGCGTCACTCGACCGCGCGGCCGCGTATAAATACAGGCAGCAGTGCTGTGCGACTACAAAAGACTCGGCCGCCCACGCACAAACGCAGCCGACTCGCCGCGCCCGATACAGACCCCGCAGCAGTGCGCTGACGCTCGCTGATCAGCCGCGCGAACCCGGCGCCACCTGGAAACGCGGCGCGAAGATGCTTAACGAGGTCGCTTGATAACGCGCGTCGTGCGACGCGGTCGCGCCGCGAGTGTGTGTCGCGCTGGCGAGGTCCCCGCAGCGGAGAAAATTGCCGCGCCGCGGCAACTTCACCACCTCCGTTCGCATGCTCGAGAGGCTACGTGGCGACAATCTTCGTGTCACTCGCTCGGTTCAAGTTTCCGCTCAAGCGGCATGCGTTGCTGCGCGGCGGCGCCATTGTGCTGCGGGCGCGCTCGCTCGCGGCGCGGCGGCAATCGATCGAGAGTGTCCAGCGACCTTTCGACCGCGTCTTTGGACGCTGGGTACTTTTCCGCCCTTGTCGAGAAAGCGTTGGCAAGGTAAGTGAAATGAAAGAAGGACATTCAATTGGTCAATTGAATACTGGAACAATCACAGTAAAATTTTTTATCTACAAAGTCGAAATTATACTTAGGGCAACGTTCCGGGCTGAACTGAATTGACCCACGTGACGACTTATTGAGATTTAGACAGGGTCTGGGGACAGCCCCAGAGAGTATTTTCTACTTGATTTTACAATCCCTCAAGTTTCAAACTTTTTCCCCCTGTGCATGGGGCGGCGGCACCCAGCTGGCCGGCCGGCGGCGCGGTCGCTATGGCCATCGCCACTTATTTATGCACAGACACTTTTCATACTCGCCACGCCCCATCTAATCTCGATGCCAGCCTAGTAAAACGCTCAGTGAGTGGTGGGGTGAACTATAAATATATACACGCGGACCTTCGATTGGCGTTCCAGTCGGAATAGAATGGGGTTCAGCTTTACGGCTTACATCCAACTGAGTATGCAAAGTGCACGCAATAGGCAACGTTGAGTAAACTAGATGTTCTGACCGTATATTACCTCGGATAATGTCAGGCTTTTAGCAGACTGACAAACGTCAGCAAAGTGTACGTAGCAAAGATCAATGCTTAATTGTGGTACAATTTCGAAATCACAGCCCCACTCGCAATGGGCCCACACACACTAGTTTACCAACATGAAATGCTCGACCATTTTGGTCAACTGTTTTGACAAAACATTACGAAACACCGTACAACTCTGTACGGTGCCTTGTACTGTTTTGTCAAAACAGTTTACCAAAATAGTCGAGCATTTCATCTTGGTAAACTAGTGTGTGTGTGTGTTGGCAATATGACACACGGAACGGCGTATACATATTTTTACGGAAAACGAAATGGTATACATATTTTGGGTGCGGAAAAACGGGAAGGCGACAAATTTTCAGCTGTCGGAAAACGGAAAGTGAAAGGTAAAAAATTTTATTCTAGAAAAGGGAAAGCGGAAAATTGACAACCTGAACCCACTTCGGAAGTTTACCAACGTCGTACGTTTACCAAGTGGCCCTACACACACTAGTTTTCACCGTGACTGATGTGAAAACTGAAATGGCGACATGGCGACATCCAGCCTACTCTTATTGTATGCTATATTTGTTTTAGTTTTGAAATTTTCAAATTTTAACTTTTTTTAATTAAAATTCTAATTTAAATAAAATCAAATCATTCACCCGTGTTCATTAATTTGCATTTGAAAAAAATTCAGTTTTCCCACGAAGTCACGGTGAAAACTAGTGTGTGTGAGCACAATACGGCATTTCAGATAAATACATTAAGGCTGCATCCAAAAGCGAACTGCGTGCAGATGAAGATTTTATTCGCCGTTTCGTTCAGATCCTAACGACTGTAGTAGCTGGTTGCTATCCCGTTTTGTCGGTGATAAAAAAACCCTAGGGTGCACCGAGGTGCAGTGCACTCGTAAATCGCACTTAGTAAACGCACGAGTTCGCGAGGGAAGTGCTATTTACTTTCCATTCCCAAATGGAAAGTGTGCGAGCGCATGTCATGATAACTGCGGGCGAGTCATGCAAGCCATTCCAATCAGACGGCAAAAGCATGAGCATAATTGCGGACTGATAACGTGCCGTGCTTGATAAATTATTGCCGCGCGCGTCGCCGCAAGCGCGCAGCGGACGGGAACCTCGCGATTTGTCGATAGAAGGTGGTGCAGAAAGTTTGCAAATCAATTTGCCCAACTGCAGAAACTGCAGGTGGAGTAATCAAATTAACTATCAGCCCCCCCTAGATTTCTCGCACGACATATTCCGTGAAGTGAGCTACAATGCGGATGTGACACGTGTTTAAATAAAAATCATCTACTACAGTTATTACATTATATAACGGTGTGTATTGATGATACATATTTTAAGTGCACACATACAGGGTGCGGCAATTGAGATGTACGCACTAGATTTCGAATAACTTGTGACTGAGTGGTCGGATTCACGTCAAATTTTAGGTCAGCATTAACAACTAAATAGGAAAGGATCCCTGAAAATATGGCAGTGATAGCTCCACTCGTACACAAGTTATTCACGCAAACGCGTAATTGTCACTTTACCAACCCGCGTAATAAGATTAAAATGGAATTGACTTTTCGGGACCGGAATTGGAATCAGGATTGTTTTTTGTGTTTTTTTCCAGCGGCGTGCCTCAAGCCCTCAATACGTGCCACAGATCCGCTATGCCCATAAGGAAATCGGCGGCCACTTGCGTAATTGGTCTTAAAGTGTGGTGGTGGAAAAATGACAATTACGCATTTGCCTGAATAACTTGTGAATGAGTGGAGCTATCGCACGCAACCATATTTTCAGGTATTATTGCCTTTTTAGTTGTTAATGTTGTCCTACAAGTTGACGTTTATCCGACAACCCAGTGAAAAGTTATTAGAAATCTAGTGCGTACGTCTAAATTGGCGCACCCTGTAGATCAAAAATGTGCATTGCAACGAACAGTGGGGGTAGATAAATAGTGTCCGCTACCGCCATTTTTTTGTTAGATATCATTTATGTTATGTTATGTTAGATTGACCGGGGATCACCCGCCATTTCTCAGTCGATTCCTTTGACGATCCCGTTTTCGTCAGCGCAGCGCATTCATCAACGATGCCGGAACATTTTCCGATAAAAAATATCAGCTACTAAATTGCTATTTTCCGCCAATCTTCAGCAATACTATTTCATGACGTCGCCGGCTCTTTCCTATACGTTATGAATAAAACCGGGCGGTCGGAGGGAAATTTTATCCCCGCGGCAGTTGCATATTGCGTTGCCCTGCGCGCCGGCCGCAATTTGCCGCAATCAACCGCGCTGAGAGTCTATTAAAAAGCGCGCGGAGCTATCGAATCGAAGCGGCGAAATGGTGAGTATTTATATTTAGTTAGAGTTGCGCTGGTATTTATGTCTCGGCAAATGTAAAATCAAGTTGTTTTTTCTCTCGCAGTTTTCATCGGTTTGACTGATGTAGTTTAAGACCGCGCGTAAACTGGACAGACCAATGGCTATAGAATGAATGGTGCCATGTTTTGGTAGCATTAAGGTCAGGTGAAAAAATGCATTAAATTCACCCAAAGAAGAAACAATGTGATAAATATCATGAGAAAATATTAATGTTTGTTCTTTTATTCAGATGGGATATGGTACATTTGTTTGTAAGGTGTAATGTCGCTGGGGTTTACCCTAAATCCTCGAATAAGACCCCAGGGGAGTTATTTTTTCCTCAGCCGTTTTGGAGGGGGGAGTTATTCAAGGGGGAGTTTTTCGAGGGGGGGGGGGGAGTTATTTTTTCCTAAACTCGGACTTTATTCATTGCATGGATGTAGTCTGTAACTCATGTAATTCATGTATTTAACGGTCCAACAACAACAAAAAGAGTGTATACCGTATTACCTCGAAATACCCCCAGGGGGTTTATTATTTCGCCAGCAAAAATTGAGGGGGGATAATTCGAGGGGGGGGTTTATTCGAGGGGGGGTCTATTATTTCCTCAGCCGAATTTTAGGGGGGGTATTTCGAGGGGGGGGGTTTATTCAAGGGGGGGGGGATAATTCGAGGTAATACGGTACATTGCATATTTACACATTGTGTATTTGCTTTCGCTGCTGTAGGCTCATGCTCTTTTGTATTTTTGTATTGTATTGTTTTCATCCAAAGGGGGGAGTTATTCATGAGGGGGGTTATTCGAGGGGGAGTTATTTTTTCCTCGTCTCGCCAACAGGGGGGAGTTATTCAAGGGGAAGTTATTCGAGGGGGGGTCTTATTCGAGGATTTCCGGTATTTACAGTTCCTCAGTCATTCAGAAATGTCCAGTGTTTACTTACAGAAATAGGCCGTCGGTGACGTCTGTGGGCATTGGGGTCGAAAGAAAAACACCTATAACTCTCTCAAACTACACTTTTTTCCGACATAAAACGGCAATGGATATTCATGTTCGCGCTCCCTTCCCGTTGACAATTTCCATGAAACAAACGTCTAGAAAAAACTACTCACGGTCAATATCAACGCCGCCGCACAGCAACGAATCCATGAAGATGCACTCAATATTTTTATGAGCAATTGAAGTTAGGTATTTAGTTTTAAATATTGTCTTCAAGCCAATGCAACACATCTATTTAGATTTGAGCTGTGTATTTACGTATTTAAATATATACACCGAGTGACTGAGAGGAATGCTCAGACTGAGTTTTGTTAACATGTTTCGTCGTTTTGTTTGTAAAAAATTGAGTGGATATAATGAAATGTATGCGTTTTCATGCAAGGCCTCCTGTATCCAATGTAAATTTGATGCATGCATCTACACTGAAGCAGGACGGAACGCTGTACAAGGTTATACAATGTTTTGACGAATAAACTTACATTTAAATTCTGCACAAAATTCACCCGTAATTGGACCCAATCCAATATGATGACAACATATTATATTTTTTTGTGTTTATCATTCAGATGTGATATTGTATATTTCACTGTGAAGTGTGCCCTCAGTGTACTTTAGTACATGTTATCTCGTTACGTGCTTCATTAGCATGTGATGAGATATGAGCAGCGCAAACAGGAAAGCTACTTGCCAAAGCGGAGGTAATCCAGGTACAATTGGCAGAGTTGTTCAAGGTACAAACAATTTTTCAAAGTGCAGAAAACCCTGAGTACAGAAAACGGAACGTAATTTTTTTACTTTCACTGATGGATAAATGTTAGTAAATGTACTTTTCCCGGAAAACGTAAAATTTAGTATTTTTGGTAAATCCTACCCCAACTTTCACTCAAAATAATCATTTTCATACTTTTTTGCCCATTTTAATTAGAATTCACTAATTCACGTACGTTTTGCGTTTTTCAGCTATTTCCGGTCACATGTGTTTTTATGCCCATTTTTGGCTATTTTTAATGTGTTCTTAGCTTTTCTCTCCCTTCTATTCCTTGAAATACGTTTTCTATACTCAAGGAATTTTTCAAAAGTATATGTAAAAGCGAGTAGGTACCGTTTCTTTTTTCAGAGGAAACGTAAATGTATTTATACTTAGTACTCGAGTATTTATACGTATTTTTCGAGTAAACGTAAAAAGGTACGTTTTAACAACTATGCAGTTGGGATGGACTCAGCTACCTACCGTATATCATATAATTAGGTTCATACAATCTATTTCAATATAAATAAATGTATCAGCGTCAAGCACGAATGATGAAAAGATCACTGCCAGTGTATTTATGAAATACTGCAAGAAGATAAAAAAAGCGTGTGCTTAACTAGCAACCGTATATTGTTTATTTTGTATCTTGTTACCGTGACATCGGACAAGCGATCGTGTTCTATTGTTTCGATCGTTTTCGATTTTTTTACCTTGTGCTTTCCCTCATTAGTCGGATTTGAAGCCGGTTAGCCGGTTACCGTATTTCTTCTAATATAAGAGCGCCGTTCTACTTTTTCGTCTAGTTTTTCACCCGTCATTCTTTTGGAGGCTGCCGTTGAATTTTAACGTTGTAAATAATTAGCCGCCATTCGAGTGTATTCAAATTCAATGAAATTGAAGAAAAAAACTTTTAAAAATGTTTCCCGCTGTAAATATTGTGAACTCACAGATTTGAGTTATTCATGCGTGATGTGACGGAATGGGCAGTGATGCACATTGAACATTTTGATTTTGATGAAAAATTTAGCCAGAAAAACCGGAATGAGCCGGAAAAATGGAGACGAGATAAAATTTAGCTTCGGGAAAACAGAAACAGAAATGGGAAACAATTGCCTGCAGAAAGCCGAAATGACAAACAGAAAGTTATATGTTAAATTATACAGAATAATGGTAAAAAGTCTCTGTTTACTGTGGGTGTATCGATGTTTATGCTAAAAACATTTCACTTTACATTTCATGAGCTTACAATACAACGCAAAATTATCACCCATTCGATGTTTTGATGTGACATTCAACAATCATCTACAATTTATTACACTTTTTATGTTGATCGGCATAACATTTGTATGGTATAAATGAATACACCAGGGTTCGGAAACCGATCCGACTGCCACGAACACAATACCCAGACATTTTTGTAACCCAAGCCCAATACACAAACGGACACTAAGTACTCACTGAACAGACACTTAATACCCAAAAATAACTGTCCATTTGCTGGGACCCGGTGCAGATGATGACCCGATAGCAAACTTTTCTATTACCCGAATCGAATGTGAGATATGGAACTGAAAACTCAACCGTATGCCTATACCCAACCTCAACCGGAACCGATAACTTGCCCGGAACCGATACCCACAAGAAAATTTCTGATACCACTGATACCACTGATACCCAATTCCCAACCCAAACTTTTTGACGCAATACTAGAACCTAAAATTCCAACCCTTTTTTACACAAGCATTTTCATTGGATAGTTTGAACTTTTTGACCATTTTGAACAAATTCTGCGCAATCAAATTTACATTTTTACACTTTTCTGTCTTTAGTATAAAAGTGTCGCAGAGCAGATCGAAGGTTAAATTTCCAAATCCAGATAATTTTTATGATTTTTTATAAATACAACCTTAATGTTTTTTCAGCCATTGAATAGTATCTGCTAAATATTGTTATCGAATACCGCATTCAACACAATAAAAACGAATCAGATAAGCATCACATCATGAAATTCATAACTATTTCACTTTTATCAATGTTAATTTTGCAATGCAGCTGTAAAGGAGTCAAAAAGAGGTCAGATAGTGAGAGTGAGTAAAATGTGTTAAATATTTTCTATGTAGGACACGACGACGGCAAACGATGGCAAACAAAAATTCGAAAACGTTTTCAAACTTTTGAATTTTTGTACTTTTCGAATTTTATTTCACCCCTGAAAAACACTTAAAATAGATTTTTTCTCTCTCGATAATTCGAAAATTTGAAAACGTTTTCGAATTTTCGATTTTTTTATAGTATTTCTGGCTGTAATTGTGTACAAGATAAGGAAACTTGAGTCGAGATAACTCTAAAAAACAAACTCGAATCAGAAATATGGGGTCAAGTCGAGTCGAGTTGAGTTCAATCTCTAGAAGCACATTTTCAGAAAGCACATACCGTATTTGCTTGAATAGTTCCCCCCTTGAATAATTCCCCCCTCGAATAATCCCCCCCTGTTAGACACATGAAGAAAAAATAATTCCCACCCTTGAATAACCCCCCCCACATATGGACTGAAAATAGATCATAGGTAAATACATGTGTAGGTATGTTGTGTGTACACATTGTACACAATGAATGTGCGCTGACGCTGATTCTGGTGAATATGAATTTTAGGCATTTGGTAAATGTGTTGTGTGCAATTTGAACAAAAATGTCATATTATCTTGCTAATAAAGCATATTTTGCAAAATGAATCGATAGAAACATGCTTGACAATTTTGACAAAATAATAATTCCCCCCCTTGAATAATTCCCCCCTCGAATAATCCCCCCTCAAAAAAGTCTGATGAAATAATAATCCCCCAGGGGGATTATTCAAGCAAATACGGTATTTATACATACAAAGCTGATTTACCATATTACCTCGAATAAACCCTCCTCGACTTAACCTTCCTTGAATTAACCCTCTTCGAATTAACACTCCTCGGATTAACCCTCCTTGAATATACCCCCCTCAACATACCTCCAGGTCTGAGCGACCTAGGGAATAATAAACCCCCTCGAAATACACCCGTCTTCAATGATGTACATCATGAAAAATGCAATGTACATGACGTATTAATTACGTCGCAGCCACGCATATACTAGTGCAGATAGGTAAATGTATCCCTATACATATTTACATGTACAAGTAATTATAGCCTGTTT
>OZ038452.1:19045426-19195426 GCA_964036195.1 Sphaerolaimus hirsutus | reverse complement strand
TGGTTTATGTAGATGTCATCAAAATGACCTCGCAGGTCATTTAAAAACTCCCGCTGAATTTTGGCAAGTCAACTAAGTGACCACCCCCTCATTTCGTTTTTTTTTCTAAGTGGGCCAATGCAGCCAGGAGGCAAGTGAAAAGACAGTGTGCCTTTGCCTCTGTTCTGCTTACCAACGAGGGACGAAGAATTGGGCGCGCATGCGCTGAATGAAAAGTGAAATTCGATCACGACTTGGGCCAATTTCCAAGCTACCTTGTCGGCTAGTGCCGCGCGCCGCTCGCCCAGCCGTGATATTGCATGTGTGCAAACCTTCGCGGCAAACGATGGCAAACTTTCTGGGGAAAAGTTTTTACATTTTTAATTGTTTGTTTTTTCTAGAATTACTTTTCGAATTTTATGTAGGTAATTCTTTTTTAATTACGCTTTTTCCCACAAAATTATTGCAATTTCGAATTTTTCTGCTGAATTTCAGATACACTCCCGGAAAAATGTCTTTATCCTCCTCATCGGGAACAAAAAAATTCAATGTCTCCCCTGCTAACGTGCGATCCCTGCCGGGATAAATATGCATGGGATGAATTCTTGTAGATAAAGGTGCCTTTATGCCACATGTCGATTTTTAGGTTTCTGGGTGCCTTGCTGCTTGTTTGACAGCTGACATCCAAAGTCAACTTTCCGGTGGAAAAAAGTCTTTATCCCTTATGCTGAAACATTAAAACAAAGAAGTAAAGATGGTAAAATGATGAAAAAGGCTGCGATGCAATGTAAAAAAACGATGCACCACTCAAATATTTATCACTTTGTCAATTTGTATTATGGTATACTCAGTGGACTTGATACTCTGCACTCGGATTGATTTCGCATCATGTTCAAAATCATCTGCCGTCTGTTGGCAGACAAATATTGACCCGGCATGGTGCGTATTTTTGAATATATGAACAAAACAAAATGTTGGCACCGTGCCAGCTCACCACTGTGCGCATTAAGCGAAATGTAAAAAAAGCAAGAAAAAATCGCGGAAGGCACTGTGTTCATGGTGAATGTTTTATTGACTATATATGCATGAAGGGAGCCATATTTATACTGTGGGGGGTTGACATAATTACCCACTCTATGTATGAGTTTCGCACCTCAGTGGCCCATATTTTATGTTTGATTCACCATTGAACCAAAAAAATGAAAGGGATAAAGACATTTTTCCAGGAGTGTACATTTAAATGTTCTGCGACCAGCCAAGTTGTTACCATCGACGCACTAGCACATTTATACGCTGCCACTATGAATAGATCCATCTGAAATTGAATTCTTGAATTGTTTTTCTGTATTTTTTACTCATTTTCCATCAAAAACACTGAAAACCTTTTCGAGTTTTTGTTTGCCATCCTTATGCGCATGTGTTTTGCATGCGAGCCACCTCTGCGCAGTGCGACGGAAGCTTGCTTCATGAGAATTTGTATGTAGCACAGCGCAGCGCACAGAAACACTGTAGAATGTGGTGCGGACATGCCACCAAGTGGCCAGGTTCACTTTGTGCCATTGATATTCGACGCACTTTGTTGACTGGCCGACTTATTCGTTCCTTTTGTGCCCGCCACCGGGTCTTCGCAACAATTTTTAATGAAATACGCTGCGGAGGTTTAGCCGCCGGGTTTAAACTTCCATTTCTGACTGAAATTTCAGATTTGAAACACATTTCTATGCGCAAGAGCCAGTGCGGAATTTTACCCTCGATTTCTAATCATGCCGCCGCTGCAGCTACAATTGTCGCTAATTTATTCTAGCAATAGAAAAGCACATGATCCTTCCACATTGTACCGCATTTGCAATAAATCTTGAATGGACCGGCGCCTTGGGCTACGTGCTTTATATATTTATCACGGTACCTGCTCCGACTATTTATCTTTTTTCCGTTATTTAAAATACAAAATACCGTATTTCCTCGAGATACCCCCAGGGAGTTTATTTTTTTAGAAGTGAGAATTTTGAGGGGGGGGGTAAACGAGCGGGGGGTATTTCGAGGGGTGTTATAAATCCCTTGGGTTCTATTTTGAGGGGGGTATTTCGAGGGGGGTATTTCGAGGGGGGTATTTCGAGGGTGGTATTTCGAGTATATACGGTAGGTGTAGGTCACATGCGCCGCGGCGGCCGATACCCGTGGTTTTGCGCTAAATAAAAATGCATTTTACATAATCAAGATTGTGTTTCCGCACGGAACGGCTGAATGGGGGGCTCCTACATCTGCGATGCACTTTCAATTTCAAGGGCTGATGCGTCCGCGCGTACATACGCATGGGATAGAAAGTGCACTGCGCGTAGTGCAAATAAATTCTTGAATTTCACCTGACGCTGCGCTTCTGGTTGCCCCACTCACGGCCGGATGACAAAATTGCGATGAATATGCACACTGAAAGCAAAGTGCACTGCACTTATTTATCTAAAATTCATCAATATTTTATCCATGCGTTTAATATGAACTGTCCGACTGCAAAAACCATGGACTTGGAATAGCATTTACTGATATTCATAAATTTTTCAATGAAAAACTGCCACAGGTCGTTACTTAAAGTGCCAGCGTTGAAACTTCCCTGAAAAACGCAGTGAAATACCAACAGTCCAACACATAGCAATTTATGGGCACAAGAAACTGTAATGAAGTTTCTCGTGAAGTGCCAAGAGCTTTGTTTTACTTGAAATGAACTGCCGTCTTATTGCCGCAAGGTACACTGAAAATTTGCGTTCCGCATTTGAAAGTTTTTGCATACGGAACTACCGTTTTTCCTCGAACTATCTCGAGCTGAGGAAAAAATAAACCCCCCTCGAAATACCATCGTCTTGAATGAGGTACATCATGTATACAATGTACATAGGTACATGATGTAATTACTGGGGGCAAATCTGATCGCAGATATACTTGGTCCGGCTGATAAGTCCCCGGGCAGTGCTCGCCATCCGCGCCAGGGGTAAGCTACGGTCATAAAATTTTGACAGGTTAAGATATCAGGTGTTTTGAGTTTTCACCTAAAATTTGACCCCTTTAGCTGCACCCACTGCGGAACTGTGGGGGTTACAATTTCGGTCATTTTGTACTGATGAACAAATTATGCTCTAGCTCAATGCTGCATTACGTTGTGATCATGAAACTTTGCCTAGTGTAAGCCACCAGTGTTGGCAATGTGCTGAAGTATTCAGCACTTTCATCAACATCATTGATATTAAGGTAAAATTAATATGCAGATCAGGATGTTTTTGGTGATCATCTGAGATCATGTTGTATTCCAGTGATTTTAATGTTGTTTTGAAATGTGCAGTAAATGAATCATGTGAATAAAATTTACCTATGTTTCATTACTAATCTATAGTGGACACATTACCTGTGTTCAACAGCAGTGTGCATGCTAAATGCATCCTGTATTAACCAACTGTAGAGGCAGAATGATGAATTTGGTAGTGAGAGTAGTGACAGTAATGACAATATGGATCAGGTTTATGATATCACAGCTAATGTTGGTTAGTGCTGGCACATTGCCAACACTGGTGGCTTACACTAGCCAAAGTTTCACGATCACAACATAAAGCAGCATTGAGCTAGAGCACCATTTGAAGGGTGTGCTTCTAAAAGTACCGATCTACAAAAAATCGATTTTGAGATAATCGCGATTGAAAGTTTGGAGCATGCAATACCCATACATGGGTATTGGGTATGGGAATTTTGGGTAAGGGTATTTCGGCCATATTGTTGGGTATCCACATGCATGGGTATAATCATTGATTATACACATAACACTAGCTATATAAAATTTTGGTAATTGTATTTTTGTAGTACAGTACATTTTAAAGGAACAAATTGGTAATAGCGTGTAGATCGGTATTTTTTAAAGCACAAAATCAGAAAGCTGTAGATCGGTACTTTTACCCATAATAAAAAAGCACAACATGAGTTTTTGCGCAACCGGACGCCGATCTGATATCGGTACTTTTAGAAGCACAAAAAATAATGTGCAGATCAGTACATTTAAAAGAACAATTTTGAAAAAAGTGTGTAGATCGGTACTTTTAAAGACACAAAAGCTGAAAAAGCTTGTAGATCGGTACTTTTAAATTTTCAAAAACTGTATTTTGCGATTTTTTTGCTTTTTTCGACCCCCCATATCTCAAAATTGAATTTCGCACCCCCCACATATTATATATATTTTTGAAGCGCATTTTTATGGGGACCCCAAAAATGGTCCTAACTCAAATTTGAAAAATTTGTAGGTTGGTACTTTTAGAAGCACACCCTTCATTTGTACATGAGTACAAAATTACTGAAATTGTAACCCCCACAGTTCCGCAGTAAAGGACCTCAGTAAAGGACCTCAGTAAGTATAGGGGTAAAATTTTAGGTGAAAACTCAAAACACCTGATATCTTAACCTGTCAAAATTTTATGACCGTGGCTTACCCCTAGTGCGAATGGCGAGCACTGCCCGGGGACTTTTCAGCCGGACCAAGTACATACAGTAGTTTGTATAGGTACCTACGTTTGAATGTTCTAATACCTCGCGTTTGGTCACGTTTATTACCAGTTTTGTGTATGCAAAAGCCCTTTCTTCACTACGATATTTATGAAAATTTCTGGCGAAATAATACCCCCCCCTCGAATAAGCCCTACCCCTCAAAATACCTCCCCGCCCCCTCATTATTTCCACTCTGAAAAAATAAACCCCCTGAGGGTACTTCGAAGAAAATACGGTATCTGTAGACACTTGTATTTTTTGCATCTCTGTTATTGTAGGATTTTTCTACGTCTGACTGAGCATTGAATTTCATAAAATTTCTGGTGAAATAATAGACCCACTTCCTCTTATAAGCTTCCCTTGAATTACCCCTCTAAATGTGCTGGCGATATAATAATCCCCCTGGTCTGTTTCGATGGAATACAGTATCATCAATTCGGAAATCTACGGGAATGAGACATGTACACAACGCAAACGCGTTGTAAAGCTGAGATTACAGCCCAGCGTGAATTTGACATAAAATGAACGTGTAAAATTACGTCATAAAATTAATTACATGAGTGTGGATGATGCTACAGGTCTACAATTTTTTATGGAAAACATATGTATCAACACTAGTGATGGAATGGCGCCATGGCGCTGGCGCCCTTTAATGGCGCCAAAGGGCGCCAGCGCCATGGCGCCATTGGCGCTTGGCACCCTTTTCTGTGGTGCCATCTGGCACCTGGCGCCATTATTTTGAATGGCGCCATGGCGCCCTTGGCGCTTGGCGCTATTTTCGCTGGCGCCAATTTGGCGCATAGCGCCATTGTTTTGGATTGCGCCGGAAATGGCGCCAAGATGATGAGATGGATGAAGGGAAGAATTGTCATATTTCGCAATATTCAACTGCTTTTTCTGATCAATGATGTCATTTAGTTGATATTTCACACATTCACCTTTGTATTTTTTTTGCCAGCCTTGCAAGTTTGGGTTTACGTTGATTGTTTTATGCAATATAAACTGCAATCTTCATATATAACAATTGGAACAATGTTAATCTAAAATAATTTTTTTCACAGCCCTTACATAATTGAATACCTACTTACAATGCACTGTATTTGCATGAAATACCCTTGCAGGGGGTTATTATTTCCCCAGCTTGCTCAAACCTAGGGGTAATAATGGGGGTTTTATCTGAGGAAACATGGTAGTTGCATTAGGAAGGGGGAGGATGCACCGCTACATTCTTAGGTGTATACTATATTTGCTTGAATAATTCCACTTAGAAATTATTTTCTTCTTATTGCCTCCTTACTGTCTGGAAATAAGTGTCTTCTGACATTCTTCAGTGGGAACTATGTACCTAAGGGGAGGAATTTTTCAAACAAGTATGGTATCTCTGTAGACCTTAAGAGATGAATAGATACTGTATTTCCATGAAATACCCCATGGGGGTTTATTTTTTCATAGTGCAAATTTTGCTAAGGTAAATCGAGGGAGGGGGTATTGCTAGGAAGTATGGTATAATATTCACAATAATGCTGTGATTACAGCTCGGGCGTAAAATTCCAGCGTAAAATTCCATCACAAAATTGATTACATGAAAGCGGATGATGATTCAGGTTGGCAATTTGTTATGGACAATATGTTTATCAATACCTTCATTGTGATCAAGGGTCATCGTCCACGGTCATTTCTATTTGATTCTGAAAATTCAAAAATTTCGATTTTATGCTGCAATTTTACGCCAGATGAAGAAAAATCAATTGATAAATCAGCTACGCCAGGTGATTGCATGCAATGACATAGCGTAGAATTGAGTTTTCTTCAGCTGGCGTAAAATTGCAGCGTAAAATCGAAATTTTTGAATTTTCAGAATCAAATAGAAGTGACCAGGGGCCAGATTAAATACTCCCTACAGATTTGTAGGGTAGGGCGTACGCCCGATAGGTTTTTTAAAGTTCAGCCGCATCGACGCACATGCACCGAGAGCAAGGCGGTTCGTAAAATACACGAAACTATCCCGTAAGGTCGCCGATATTGCAATATGATGTATATCGCTTCGATTTTGGCCCGGAAATCACGATTTCGTCATTTCTTGGCCGTCTGCCAATTCGTTTTTTATTTTATTTTGTCGGGCGGGTTACTCGCATAAATCGCGCTTTTGTACGCTCGTGCATGCATTTCTTTCTTGTCGCTGCCCTCATGGTTTCGGTTGCAGACAGTGAACACTAAAAAAGTGACCACCTGACTACACAAAAGCGCGACTTATGCGAGTAACCCGCCCGACAAAAAAAAATAAAAAACGAATTGGCAGACAGCGAAGAAATGACGAAATCGCGATTTCCGGGCCAAAATCGAAGTGATATACGTCATATTGCAATATCGGCAACTTCAAAGGATGGTTTCGTGTATTTTATGAATTGCCTTGCTCTCAGTGCATGTGCGTCGATGCGGCTAAACTTTAAAGAATCTGTCGGGCGTACGCCCTACCCTACAAATCTGTAGGGAGTATTAAATCTGGCCCCATGGACGATGACCCTGGCACCATTTTCTGTGGTGCCCTTTGGCACCTGGCACCACATTTTTGAATGGCGCCATGGCACCATTGGCACCTGGCGCCATTTTTCCTGGCACTTTTCCATCACTAATCAACACCTTAATCGTGTCCAATACTGAGTGTTGTCAGCCACAGCCAGGGTTGGCAAAATCTCAGAAAAAAAATAACAAAAAAATAAAATGGAAAATTGAATAATAATTTTAATAAAATTAAAATACAATTTTACTAAAATTTTAGTAAAATTGTACAAAAATTTGAATTTTTGTACAATTTTAGTAAATTTTTACAAAAACTCTAGTGTCTGTAAAATTCTATAAAAAGTTTACTATCCTGTTGCTTTAGATTCTAGCTGCCAATTTGCAGAACTGATTTTCTTCGCCCCATACTTTGAAAAAGCCTATGTAGTGGACCCTGCAAACCCTCCCCCCACCCCCCAAAAACAAACAAACAAATTTTTAACTTTTTCCCTCAGGAGGAGCAATTAGCTACATATCTATCAGGCCCTTGTGAAGGTCAAAATTCAAGATACCTACCTATGTTGCAACCGTGTCACAAGTCTACCATTAATTTTTTTGTATCCATTTGCATGCTTCTAGCGTGCACATTGTTTTATGGCCTTGAAACCAAGATACCGATTTTTTGTAAAATTGTTGTAAAATATTTGTAAAATTTCTGTAAAGTGGTTTCATTAAATTTTATTAATGACATTTCAGAATAAAATAAAATAAAATAAAATGAAACATGAATAAAATAAAAATAAAATACAATTTTAATAAAAAATAAAATACATTTTTAGTAAAAAGAAGTTGTTCCCTGACGTGACCTGGAATGATAAAAATTGAATTTTTCAATTCGCTCTAGTTGTGGCTGATAACACTCAGTATTGGACACGATTAAGGTATTGATTCATATATTATCCTTAGAAAATTGTAGACCCGTAGCATGATCCACACTCGTGTAATTAATTTCACGACGTCATTTCACGTCGTCATATCACGTCGAATCGACGCTGAGCTCTAATTCCGGCTTTATGGATGTCGCCTTTGTCCAAAAATTACGATTTTCAAAATAATAATTCTGCACTTGCGGAACCAAATCGTTCAAATTCGAAACAAAAATTGCTGCGTGCCGTGGTAGGTGCGAGCGACGTGCGTACTCTGAGACTGTGAGAATGTAGCTGAAATGGAGAATTCAAAATGTCAAAACAAACCAAAACGGCAAAAATTTGTTTAAGTCTAGACATTGTTTAAGCATATATTTGTGCACATTTATTTAGGACAAAACTTATCCCAGTGTATTCTTACATTCTGAAGATGCAGACATGTTTATCTTTCACAATACTCACAATTTTTCTCTGTGTTTGTTGCTAAAATATCCACCAAATAGTATTTGTTTGAACTTAGCAAAATGTAGACAAAAATACAGGCATTTATAATCTCTTAAAAAGTGTCCTCAGAAGTCCAAAAGGTACATACATGACATGTTTCATTAACCTGCAGTTAAACCTATGGGTCTGCATTTTGAAACAGCTGCTATATGGATTAATAAACGCATGCTGGGCTGCGCATTATGCGCGGTCGCGTCGCAACAGCATTTGCGCTGACTTAGTCGCTATAAATCGAGCTATTTATTTATACGACTATTTTCCCAGCTGAATTATGGGAATTTGATGGCCTCACTAATTTTTATGTGTTTCACTTAGTTTTTGTTTTTCACTGTGTGAAAAAGTCCTCGTAGGGTAGGAGTCACCAATTGAGTGCGTTTCTCGCTCGGTATTAAAAAGCTCTTTTTATTAAGCACACCTGGACCGCGCCACGATTCGGCGCCGCACACAGCGCTCAGTCAACTGCCAACTTTAGAAAAATATTAAATTTCTCGGTAAATTACGTGCAAAGTTCCAAATCTTATTTTTTACCTGTATTTATACACAGCAGGCAATTTGAATTTGATATTTAGGCTAGACGTGGCCTTTTTACTTTGTGTTGTTTGGCTGTATGTTTGTATTTGAATAGCCATTCAGTTCTGCCTTTCTTTATATTTATTCGAGTTCGCGGGAAAGAAATCTTCATTAAAATGGTATTTGCCCTCCAATTTTCAGCGTACAAAGCATTTGGAGCAGCGTTTGTACTATACAAAGCACATAGGTAGTAGGTACATCCTTCAATCAATTGCAGATTCAGTGTTCACTCATGATCATTTTCGCACAATTTACACATTTTTCTCTTTAAAAAATCGTGATTTTTGTAAAATTTATGAAAATTTCGAAAGTAGCATATGAATTTCAAGGTACAGTTCAAGAGAAATCAAGGTACCTAGGATAAAATCACTTTATTGTACTTTATTCCCCAATTTGCCGAAATTAGTTAAATTTCATTTTCATTAATACTGACCTTTAACTACACTGACACAACCTGTTCATTGGGCAGTGGAAAGAAAATAAGCTTCCGGGGACAACAAATACAATCCGAGATGTCTTTTTTGAAATTAACAAGGATAGTAACAATGCGCAACCGCAAATGTCGCTTCTGATTATCAACCGCGCTCATGCATGAATAAAGGGAATTTTGTGTATTACCTAGGTTAGGTAGCATTTGTATTAATGCATGTGTAATTGAGGTATTTCATATTTATATCCTACATATTTAGCTGCTGTTAACACACACAAATACAGTATGAACATGCAAAACTTTGGGTTTTCATTCGGCGACAAATTGATTGCGAGTAGATTATTGAATGGTTCATGCTTTTCGCAATCTTCTAGAACATGTGTTAAAATTAAAAATCCTTACAGACGATTACACCGAGCCCCCAGAGCAGCCAGATTTCTATTCACCATCATTTTTATCCAAAAAAATCACTCTAAAAACCGTGCCAAAATGCGCGGCCGGCGGACATCGCTGCCGGCGCAGAGCAACGCGGGGCCCCTGCTCACGGCGGCCATGCGGCAGCACTCGCAGATGTATCTGGCGCAGGTGAGAGACTTTTTTCCATAGCTATAGATTTAGTGGGTCGGTGAGAGAGCTCCGCACCGATGAGGGCAGTCCCAACCCCAAGCAGTGTAAAGTGTAAAGTAAAGTATCGAATGTAAAGTCAAATGCATAGTAAATTGTGCATCCAATCCAGTGTCATTTGTGTATCCAAATCTTTTTTGTATTCAAATGTTAGGTTTTTGTGTCCATAATAAGATTTGGATACAAAAACATAAGATTTGGATATAAAAAATGAAAATGTCAACTGCCGTTTTCACAACATCCGAGCATCCGTATTTTAGTTAAAATCCAAGTTACAGCATAACGAGAAAAAAACACTGAAACGTAAAATTGACAACAAAAGTGTCAGCTACATCTTCATCCTGCCAAAAACATCAGCGTAAATGGTTCTATTTCGCGGAGATATAACTTTTTCTGTGATTTAAAGTGAATTTTCTGTCGTGATTTCACGGCCGTTGTCCATTCTAATGTTATCGTTTTCACTGCAAAGTTCAATTGTTTGACTCAACCGTATTTTTCCTCAAGTCGATATGTGCAATAGTCAAGTTCAATATGTCGACGGAGAGACACCTATTTATTGGCGCAGGCAGCGGAGGCGAGGGGGTTAATCGAGGAGCTTCTAGCGACTGCAAAGAGCAGAGAGACGCCGCTGGATCCAGACGTGGTCGGCGCTCTGCGCGCCATTCACAATCTGCTCAATGTCACTCATGTAAGTACTGTACCGTATTACCTCGAAATACCCCCAGGGGGTTTATTTTTTCGCCAGGAAAATTTGAGGTGGGATAATTCGAGGGGGGGTTTATTCGAGGGGGGTCTATTATTTCGCCAGAAATTATCGGAAATTCCCCATACGCAGACGTAGAAAAATCGAACAATCACATAGATTTAGGTATGTGTTTATAGGCGTATTTTACTGTATATACACAAAAACCCTTCCCTAACGTCACTTAATCATCAGTTTTAACGTGTGTTCCGCATTGTACAGATCACAAACTGCGGTATTTGTCATGTACGTTCACGTTACACCCAATTTTAGGGGGGGGGGGGTATTTCGAGGGGGGGGTTATTATTTCCTCAGCCGTCCACAAAAAAAACGGATGTGTGAGGTTCACACAGATAATTTGTTGACACTCGCAGCACGCAGTGGCCGAGCAGACGTTGGGAAATTTACCGCGCGTCATAGAAAATCCCTATTCTGGCGACAAGCTGCTCGTTAGCGCCGTGCGTTCTTGTGCTATGCTTGAAGTTTTTTTTCACTGTCATCGTAAGGGTAATTTTGTAACGCCGGAAGTTTGGTGAAAGAAGTTGTAAAGAAGGGTAATTCGATAAAACTTCATTTGTACGGACTGTCGCGACGAATCATTTTCTTTCATACCCCCCCCCCCCATACGCGTTTGATCACAGCCCTTCATTCAGTATAAACATTTCATTTACATTCACATATTAAATATATTTATAATATTACATTCATCATATTTTACTCATCATTTTACATGAATATTTTCATATAATTTTTTGTATTTTTTGTATTTTCATTCGAAAACATTTCTTCCTCTAGCGTTGGAAAACTCTTTGGGAACGGTTTTCGGCTTTGGCTGATAACCAGAGGAATGTGAGCAGAATCAGTATTTATTTACCCAGATTCAATCGGATATTTTAACAAATTTTGCCTTGCAGCCATAGATAGGTTCACTGGGACCGCTCGGCGAAAATTGCCCAAATTTGAAAAAGATTTGATTAACATGAATTTTTTTGCAAAAATGAGTTATTTTCATTCAAGTACGATAGCAGGGTCAAAACGATTTACCGTAATTTGTTTTGCGAAATTGGGTCAAGTAAGCATGAAGGAATGTGGACGTGTTAGTTTGACGACGAAAATGAAATACAAAAATATTTTTTATAAAAAAGAATGAAATTTTTATTTTTAAACGAATTTGAATGACATAAAAATGCCACAATGGAATGGGAAAACACGGAAGCGTTGTGTACATAAAAAGTGACAAACACAACTTTTTCTACCTGTGCACACGTGAAGTGCATTTCGGGCGATTCGGTCGGGCGTAGCTTCCATACAGAATCTGTTCGCAGATTTATGCCAATGTATTCCGCCCATGCTTCTGGCGTAAAATTGTACGATGTATGGCTATGTGTACCTTCGTTTTTCACTAAAAAAATTTGATAACTAATATTGATTTCATTGTAGCTAATTTACTATGAATTATGGAATGCGTAATCTTCACAAATTTATTTTCCGTTTTAATTCTGAAGAAAGAAGAAGTTAACAATTCCCCAGTTAAAACGCAGACAAAAAATCCCGCCACGTGTATTTACGGTATAGGTATTTACGTTATTCGATTCAATGTTGTGTTGATTCGCCTTTGGGCTGCCCGAGAAACGTGTCGGGCAAATTAAATTTCATCCTGCGCAGCCATATAGCACTTTGCTAGAGCTTTTCCACTGCCACCCATCACATTTTCATGCAAATACGTATTCAGCATATCCGAACAAAGAAATTAGCGCCTCGCTTGTTCTTTGTGCAGGACGAATAGAAAGCGCAACAGTATTAATCAAAACCAGCGGCTATTTGAAGCGGCGCGCGCGGACACTCATCGCGAATCGCGATGTAAATAGCATTGGAAAGCTGACGAACCCGTAGGTGCGGCCAACGATGGGTGAGTTCTCAAAATATAAACACTTTCTGTATTTTGAGTTTTTCAAAATTTTATAAATGTGTTTTGAGTTGTTTTTTTTCAGGAAAAAAACTTGAGTTTTCTGTGTTTTATTTATGTTTTAGTTTGTAAAAACTTGAGTAAACTAAAGTTTTGTGATAAAAACTCAAGTTTTTTAGTAAAAACTGAATTTTTTGATAAAAACTCAAGTTTTTGATTAAAAAACTCAAGTTTTTTTTTGGTAAAAAAACTGAAGTTTTTTTTTACAAAAAGTTGCATTTTACAGCATTTTACTGTGGAATCAGTGGTTTTCTTATCAAATATTAGTTTTGCACATGTTTTTTTGTGAGTGGAGAATTTTCATTAGTTCACTGGTGGTATTTCCAAATACGTGACCATGAGATACCTTTGACAGGTTGGGTGGTGATGAGCCCTCAGCTCCATTGTGTGAGCTAGCCTACTCTGGTGGACACCCCTCAACACTTCAATCACAGTCCCTATCATTGTCATAACCACCAGGAGATGCCGACACCATCTTTTATTTTCTGTGTTCTTATTTCATCATTAAACCTGGATACTTTATTTACATATTTACACACAATACATACATGCATACCTTATGTATGCACATATTCACATTTTTCAGTTCAAATCATGTGCCTTAAATTGCTTGTATCAAAAAACTCAAAAAACATTTATGTATTTTCTGTGTTTCCATGTTTCTGTGTTCTCCAAAAAAGAACTCTTTTGAGTTTCTGTGTTTTTCAAAATTGTTGAGTTTCTGTGTTAAACAAAAACACGGAAACTCAATGAGTTACCATATTTAATATGTGTGTTGTTGCCATCATTGGGTGTGGCGCCAAAACTGGTTCGCCCAACAGGTGCCCCGTAAAATTCCCTGCAAAATATGCATAGGGATCCTCCGTGTATCCTCAAAATACCCCCTCGAAATACCCTCCCCCCTTGTTTAACCCTCCCCCCTCAAAATCCTGAAATAAATGAACCCCCTGGGTTTTTTTTGAGGAAATATGGTAGTTACTACTGGTGCCACTGTAAAAGACCCTGTAAAAGACCCTGCAAATTGTCAAATGTCATGTAAAAGACCCTGTCAAATGTTATGTGTAATGTAAAAGACCCTGTAAAGTGTCAAATGTAAAATACCTGTAATGTGTCATGTGTATCTACATCTTACTTTTTCGATCCAAATCTGGATACAAAACATAAGATTTGGATATGATAACATAAGATTTGGACACACATCACACATTACAGGGGTTTTTTACATGACATTTGACACTTTACAGGGTCTTTTACAAGACACACGACATTTCACAGGGCCTTTTACATGACACATGACATTTTTCAGGGTCTTTTACACTTTACATTGTCTTTTACGTGACACATGACAGTTTACAGGGTCTTTTACACTTTACAGGGTCTTTTACATGACCGTCGACATTTTACAGAGCCTTTTACAGGGTCTGTGAGTGCCCCCTGGCTCGGGTTTCGAACCCGCCTTGCCGAGCCTTGGCCCAAACTCACCTGACCCGCCGATCCGGTTAATTGACCCGGTTCTACTCGCCGAGTTTCCAGCCCAATGCACTGCGATGTCTGCGATACGCTCGCGCCGTGATGCGGTAACAATTAGCTGAATAGCCCTCGCTCGAGAGCATCTGCCTTACCGTCCTTTTAATTAGCTCGGCTACAGGCGGAAATATTGTTCTCTGCGTCTATTTAGATGAAGGAAAGTGCCCAGTCACTTGAACAGCTCGACACCTACACATTTTTAAAGTATTATTGATTTGAAAAATCACTTTGAGTTTTTTGTGTAAATCAGTTGTGTTTTTATATAATTGATTTATTTGGGTATCAATTGCACACAGTGATCAAAGTAACTAATAAATTTCTTGATTTAAGGAATTCCATGCAGTTTGATTATTATTCCTATTTTACCTTGTTTTAAAACTAGGTAGTTATTTAGATTTTTTAAATATTTGGTGCTAAACGTTATGTTTACCACCAGGGTTGGCAAATCTCAGAAAAAAAAGAAAGAAAGAAAATGGAAAATTTAAGGAAAAAATGGAAAAAATTTAAAATTATGTACCTATAAAAATTCATATTTTCATAAATGGTTTGTATAAACGTAAATATTTCCTAAGTTGTAGAAAAATTTATATATTTTTTGTAAAATTCTGAAAAAATTATTTTTAACTGGCCAGTTCAGAGTTTTTAACGAAAATTTCGATCATTCGTTGTTCTTGAATAGGTAAAATATGAAAAAAGTGCGAAACTCTCATTCCGATCGTTTGAATACATAAATGTAAATATTTATAACGTTTATTTAGGGGTAATGATGCTTGAACACAACATTAACCGTAGATATCCAGCATTCACATACCCTTAATTGGTACAATTTGTTCGAAGTCTTTCTCTGACAAAATAGAGATGCTTAAATTGCACCCATTTTTGTTGCACGGTTCCGACCCAATTTGAGTTCTTTTTCTCACTACAAATGGCCTCTTTATTATTTGCATCGCATCTGTCTACATACCCATGTCCTTATACAAATTGTTTTTGATCAGCTAGCCGACATTTTATAAATAAACTGCACGTAGCGTATTTCTACTAATAGAAAAGCGCCGTTCTACCGTATTTGCTCGAATAATCTCCCTGGGTAATCATTATTTCGTCGGGGACTTTTTGAGGGGATAACTATTCAAGGGGATTTCGTAAAAAAATTTCAAGCATGTTTCTATCAACTCATTTCTCAAAATATGCTTTATTAAATCTTTTAAGGGGGAATTATTCAAGGGATAATTAGGTATTATGCCCTCACTTGTCCTACAGGGGAGGGGGGATTTTTCAAGGGGGAACTCTTCAAGAAAATACGGTATTTCTCGTCAAACTTTTTCCTGCCATTCATTTGGAGACTGCCATTCTATTTTTTCCATTTGAACAGCTTCGTTTTTTTTAATGAAGCTTGACCACTATTTTAATATTCATACCTGCCGTTCTATTGGAGGTGCCGTTCAATTGGAGGGTGCCGTTCTATTGTTTGCATGTGCGCAAAAACGTTCCGAAACCTGCCATTCTAATATTGATTGTACCTGTTATTGGAGGTATGCCATTCTATTACAAGAAATACGGTACATATGGTCGCTATTAAAGTCTAATCCCTCCCACTCCCTCCATTTTATAGTGAGGTGTTCTCTGTTAAATTTATGAGTTCTCATTCTGACAAAATTTATCCTCACAGCAATTGCAAATTTCGACATGTAATCGTTCCACATAAACATTTTTTCGACTCGACCGCGAGTCACTAGAACGAGGCTCAAGTTAGGGCTTATACGATTTGCCAAATCTGTTTACAGGAACGTCTTTGAAGGAATAGTTGATGAGAGCAGAGTGTATGATCTGGGTGGGTCTCCTTATCAAGTGCCGACGGCGCAGGCAATTTTCAGCCGCGCCCAGTCTAGGCCTAGGGTTGCGCTGAAGGTGTTGCACTGCGAAACTAGACATCGCCAGTGTTGCGACACAGATTGCGGCCTGAACGCTGGGGGCACTCCCAGACCCTGTAAAAGACCCTGTAAAGTGTTAAAGACCCTGTAATGTTTTTGTAACTAAATCTTACTTTTCGGCATAATAATTGGATACAAAAATATGATTTGGATACGTTAAAATAATATTTGGATACATATGACACTTTACACGGTATTTTACATCACATTTGACACTTTACAGGGTCTTTTACATGACACATGACATTTCACAGGGTCTTTTACATCACACATGACATTTACAGTCTTTTACATGACACATGACATTTTACAGGGTCGTTTAAATGACACATGGCAATTTACAGGGTATTTTACACTTTACACGCTTTTTACATGGTCTGGGAGGGAGCGCCCCCAGAAGATCCGCCGGTTGATATTCACCTCGGATCACTTTGCAAAACACTGCGCCAGCGGCGACGACCAGAATTAATAATCGGCGGGTAACAGGCTGACGCTTTGCGTGTGTCCTTTGCCCGCGAGCGCAATCGAAATGAATCTAGCACAGTTAATGCTGTATGCTAAATAGCGTTGATAAATGCGCCTTTATTTTTGGTCGATTTTCGGACCTTTTCAACGAAGAAAGTACTATTGGAAAAGAAAAATGGATTTGAAGCTACCTAGTTTCAATCTGCGGTGGTTGCGAAGCACAGTTAGAAAAAGATAAGGTTTAGGTTAAACCGAACGTTTACGTTATGTGCTTATGTGTGCAGAAATGCACAGGATGGATTTCATAAAATGTAAAAGAGATTACCGTATTACCTCGAAATACCTGGGGGATTATTATTTCGTCAGCAAAATTTGACGGGGGTTAATTCGAGGGGGGCTTATTCGAGGGGGGTAATTATTTCGTCAGAAATTTTTGTAAGGATTGTAGTAAATAGTAGGCATTTGCGTACCCAAAACAGGCAATAAGTGTGTCCAAACAGGATATATTTGGACATAAAGACATAGATAGCTACACAAACTAGTTTAGATATGTATGTGTAGCTGCAATGCAAATTAGCAGTAATAAATACATCATGTACATTGCATACATGATGTACATCATTCCGTAGGGGATGTATTTCGAGGGGGAGTTTATTGTTCCCCCGACCCATTTTGGGGGCTTATTCGAGGGGGGGGGGTTAATTCAAGGGGGGAATAATTCAAGGTAAGGGTTTACTTACATTTATTTCTTAAACGTTTTCCCAGGACATGCTCTATTACACCTCGAGCTTTGGGTACGCATATTCAAAACACAGACATGATAATTATGCTCATTTAAATATCTTTACTTTTCCAAGTCTACCAGTATCTGACCAACTATGCAGTGCAGTGACCCATTATCAAAGGGTATAGCGAATTTACATGGTCGGGCTGAAAAGTCCCCGGGCAGTGCTCGCCATTCGCGCTAGGGGTAAGCTACGGTTATAAAATTTTAACACGTTAATAAATCAGGTGTTTTGAGTTTTCACCCAAAATTTCACCCCACTAGCTCCACCCACTGCGGAACTGTGGGGGTTACAATTTCGGTCATTTTGTACTGATTTACAAATGGTGCTCTAGCTCAACGCTGCTTTAAGTTGTGATCATGAAACTTTGGCTAGTGTAAGCCACCAGTGTTGGCAACGTGCTGATAGTATTCAACACATTCATCAACATTATTGCTATTAAGGTAAAATTAATATGCAGATCAGGGTGATGTGCAAGAAACGTGGGAACTGTGATGGATGTTTTTGGTGATCATCTGAGATCATGTTGTATTGCAGTGATTTTAATGTTGTTTTGAAATGTGCAGTAAATTATTATGTCAATCAAATTTCATTTGTGTTTCATTACTAATCTGTAGTGGACACATTACCTGTGTTCAACAGCAGTGTGCATGAAAAAGCCTCCTGTATTAACCTGTATTGACCAACCGTAGAGGCAGCATTATGAATTTGGTAGTGAGAGTAGTGACAGTAATGGCAATATGGACTAGGCTTATGATATCATAGCTTATGTTGGTTAGTGCTGGCACATTGCCAACACTGGTGGCTTACACTAGCCAAAGTTTCATGATCACAACTTAAAGCAGCGTTGAGCTAGAGCACCATTTGTAAATCAGTACAAAATGACCGAAATTGTAACCCCCACAGTTCCGCAGTGGGTGGAGCTAGAGGGGTGAAATTTTGGGTGAAAACTCAAAACATTTGATATATTAACGTGTTAAAATTTTATAACCGTAGCTTACCCCTAGCGCGAATGGCGAGCACTGCCCGGGGACTTTTCAGCCCGACCATGTAAATAAACTTGAGGAACACTGACGCTTTTGAATCACTATTAGGTAAAAACGGAAACGCATTCCCAGCATATTCACTCTCAATGCTTTGTAGCTTGGGTACAAATTGCCGCTAAGCAGTGGTGCAATTTTAACATTTTCATGTTTTCGGAGAATACGTAGCGGCACAAAGGCGCGTAAGGGCACTGAGGTGATTTATTAGACGGGACAAAAGCAATTAGGAATGGCGCTGCTTAGTTTTATATTGTCGCATTGTGGGCAGTGCAATACGCAGCGATAGTATAAAGCACAACAAAGGGGTTTCTAGAAGCCTCTGTCATTCTGAGTCAGACGACATTTATGACGACACACTATCTTCTGGGGGTGCATCATTTAGTATGCTAGTCACTTAGTATGACGCATAAATGCACAGTTAGTATGCTGTAGTGCCCTATTTCAAGTGTTACTGTGCTAGAAGTGAATTGAGAAGTAAAATGAGAAATGAATTGAGAAGTAAAAACAGTAAAAAAACACAGGGCAAGTGAGAAGAAAATGCCTAACAAATATTCAACAAATTCAATTCAATTCTAATGCTCATGAAATCCATCTTAAGTGTCGCATCGGATGAGGAAGCATGAGATGATTTGATGGTGGCATACAATGTGTAGCTAGTTGTCATGTCAAGCGATGCCTTACAGCATCCTAAGTGAGCTTTTTCGCAGCATACCAAACGGCTAGCATCCTAAGTGGTCTGGCCCCCTATCTTCTGAGGAGATTGTCAACTTGATCTACCTATTAATAAATTTAGTTTCAATCAAGTCAAAAGTTTTCAATTTTCACAAATTAATTTTCCATTTTTCAATGTTTTATAAAATATTTTTGTTTTTATATTTTCGCAAAATAACAGTTATTTTATCAACCATATTTCTGTTAGTTGCAATCAAATATGATTGATGCTCCATCCTGATTATAACAACATTTTTTGCTATACAAGTCATTATTTTCTGTGATGTTTTTGAAGTGCATGCAGGCACATTTTGCATCAGGTTTGACCCACGCAATGTTGTGATTAAATAAATACCACAAAATCAGTCAGTGCATAGTTGACATACTTTGCATTGGGACAAATTTATGCCCTGTTTGTAGAAGAGTCCTAACAAGATTCAATCTACTGCCGGCCAGTTCTGCAAGTGGCAAAGTAAAGAGTAATGTTAAAAATTTAAGTAAAATGATAAATGGAAAGAGTAAATACCTAGTAAACAGTAAATAGTAAAATGTAAAGAGTGACGAGTAAATTAAAAAGTAAATTGAAGAGTAAAGAGTGAAGTTTGGAGTAACGTACTTTGCCACTTGCGGAACTGATTCCTGCCCTTGCGTTTATTAGCTGATTAAATCCACAACCAATGTTGCGGACCTTATCAGCTGATTAAATCGAACACGTTGCGGAGTTGGTGTTTCCCCATTCTGACCAGTCCGTTGCACCATGCACAGGCATTTTTATTGCATTTTGATTAGGTATATATTTGACTTGTTTTTCATTTTTCCACAACACAGTCACATGATGGACAGTCAACGATAGCAAACTCGCCGGAAAAATGCTTAAGTATTTCTATGTACACTGAGTTTTCGAATATCGACATTTAAAAAAAATCATTTTTTAATTACTTTTTGTCACCATTAATGGACACAATCATATAAGTATTTTTAACTTAATTTCTGCACCAATATTTTGGTACCGCCGTGGGCAATGGTTCACATAAAATCCAGCTCTTTGGTTCCAAATAATTTCGTCCGACTTGTCAGCAATATGTGATGCAAATACTTAACAAAAATCGCAAAAGAACAGTATCATTCCAATGCGAAGTCTTCTTTCAGTTCTGTCTTATTTGGTTTTATAGAATACGATTTTAGTCCCATATAGGGGCCACACAAGCTAGTTTTCAATGTTCCTTTTTGAAAACTCGTAAATAATTGAACGCATTGTGTATTCTAGAATGAGTCATTTTTACTCTCTGTCAACTGTAGATGACGGGCACCTCATGCTAGAAAACTCTAATGCATTCAATGCAGATCTACAAGTTTTCAATATTTCGGTTGAAAACTAGCTTGTGTGGCCACATTGTGATGGAAAAGCGCCTGAAAAAGGCGCCATTCGGAAACAAGGCGTCGCAGAGAAGGCGCGCCAAGCGCCAAGGTCGCCATGACGCTATCCAAGACATTGTGCTGGGCGCATATGGCACCACACTGAAGGAGCTTGATCGTTTTATATACTGTTCTTTACTGTGAATGACAGTGAAGGAATTTCACTGTTCATGCACTGCGTTCCTTTCACATCATGCCGTATTCGACAAGACAATAACAAAACAAGAAGCAAAGAAATAGCTCAGAAAAAGTGTTGTCATAGGTATATTGATCTGACTGAACCCATTAAAAAGAATGTTACCATTTTATGACTTAAGTGATGTGTACACTCATAGACCAACTTCACCCATAATAAGAGCAATGTAATACCAGGAAACGAAAGGGTCTGGTAGTGGTGGCACCAGTATGGTAATAGTGCAATCCCGTAAATATTTAGTGTTCAGAGATATTATATCCATATTATACATCTGATGAATTGTTAAATACAACAAAAATAGTCTACTTTTTTTGTCAAAAATAGATTTTTGATGCATTCATTTTTAGTTTTTTTTTACACACCTCACGATGAAACGGTGTTCGCGCCAGGCGCCACAGAAAAAGGGCGCCGAGGGTCAATGGCAGCATGGCGCGGCACCCTTTGGCGTCCTCAGAAGGCACCATTCCATCACTAGTCCCATAGAAATGTGTTTTAAATCCACTGTATTCACTGATATCAATGAAACGTGAAAGAAACACAAAAGTCATGTGTATTTGATATCCATAGCGAACTATTTTAACCGTGTAAATAAATACATTCAGCTGTTGCTATCGGATAAAATTATTGAAATCGCATGATAGGGACCAAATCATTGAACAGCTTTATCATTTATCAGACACATTTAGTTGCCTTATCTGTCGATGCAGTGCACTGCGTCTGCGCTGTTAATGCTTTTATCCCACATACCTATATTTTTACATGTCCACATTCATATGCACGATTCAGGTAGAAATTCTACCCTTAAAAGGATTTTTTTGCCGTGTTTGCCCGCGCTCTGCGATTATTTATGCCAGTATTAATGTAGCGCCGAAGTACTGCCACACGCTTTGGAAAGCTGAGAATACGATTCCCCACAGCACTTGTTGTATATGTTTTTGCCGTTTCCGGATCGTTTCGCATTGGAGCGTCCAGGATGATCAGTGGGTTTTCAGCCGGGTTATATAAGCAGGCATTAATTTAAGTGTAAATTTTTATTGTGAAATTGATTAGGTAAAAGTGGATCAAGTCCTAATCCATCTCTCAATAATGGCCAAAACTGAACATGCACGGCCCAGCATTTCCACAGTTTTCGATGTTACAACGAAATTCCAATGTAAAATCAGTTGGAAACATAAAGTTCGTGACATTTATAATCATCTACTTCTATGTAATCAATTTCGCGGTAATCTTCTTATTCTTAAATTTTACATCGCGCTGTAATTCCAGCTCATATAGCCCAACTGAAACCTCACGATCCTGAAACGACAGGAACTTTTGCAACGAGCCAATAATCCACTACGTATCCGACACATTCTAGATGGCACGCTGACAATTTGCGGGCGCCGCAAGCCACGCCCACACAGACACTAAAAAACCAGTCAACAACAGAAGCGCCGAGAAGCCTCAACACTCAACTGAACTACCACTGAACACGCACCAACCAAGGATGGAAAAGGCGTCGGCGGCGCTGACCACCCTGTCGCAGTGGTGGCGCGCCGGCGGCAGGACGCAGCAGGGCCGCGCCGCGGCCGAGGCCAAACTGCAGCAGGGTGGCAAACGTGGCAGACTGGAAGGTCGTGACGCCAATGGGTGAGTCCTGGTTGCGAAAAGATATGTTTTTTTGGGTGACTGTAAGGGGGTGTGATTGACGTACAGAGTGAAATTGTTTTCAATGTTTACCCAATTAAATACGTATTTTTGTGGTCCACCCCGTGTTTTGATTCCAATTTCGAGTCGTTCTTGAGTCATCCGTCAATTCGCGTATATTTACTGATGCAGGCGGTACTGCCCATTCCATGCGATTCTTAGTCGATTTCTTCGGCAGTACGGCGGGTAAATGGCACAAAAACCCTCATAATTTATGGTCGTAAGCTTAAAGAAAAGAAAGATAAATACATTCCCATGCAAAATCGTAAATAGAGCTGTGTGCATACTGCATACCCCCATTTAAAATTGCCTTCCATTCACTCCAATACTGGAAAAACAGTACCATGGATCCGTTGCCACACGCAAAGTGCTTTCTTGTTGCAGAGTGCAAAATGACGGCTTCGTGCGACATGATTTTAGAGAAATACATTTTAAGGCCATGAATATAAAATTCGTTAAAGCTCGAATAATAATTGTATGTTCATCTGTTGTGATGATTTTTACGCAACGGGAATAAATGACTGATCCTCATACTTATGAATGAAAGCAAATATTATCCAGCAATTCTTTCACCTATACAACATGTCATTAAACAGTCGATCTATCAATTTTCATTCTTTGAGACCGCCCATGACTATTTTGTAAGCCAAAGGGTCAATCACGTTGCCACCATATCATCAATCACCATTTAGCCATTTTTACCAAATACGCTATTCGACCTATTTTGAGGTGCCGCTTTTTCGCACAGGAAGTGCGCTGCAGGAAGCGGCGGCAACGCGGACAATGCGCTGAACTCCGACAAGCACTGCGGCTACAGTGCCGCGCGGCCGCTGCCGCTGCCGTCGCAGCAGCAAAGCGGCGGGGGACGCGGCACTAGGGCGGCGAGAAGTGCGCCTCAAAAGCCCGTGACTGCGAGCAGCAGGGCGATAAGCGCCGGCGACCTACTGCGCCCGCGTAAGGCGGCACCAATCTCGCCGCTGGTGAGTGGCAGACGGCCGCGTTCCAATTTGGCCCTGCGCACACTAGGTTTCAAGTGAAATTTCGAAAACTCATAAATCAGCTTTGAGCGCATTTGAGTTTTCTAGAATGAGTCATTTTTATTCTCCGTCAACTGTAGTTGAGAAATGCGTCAAATGCGTTCAAATGCGTTCAAATCTGTTTTCTGAGTCTTCGAAATTTCTATTGAAAACTAGTGAGCTCAGGCAGTAAGTACAGTTCACCTAGATTCCATGCATCGCACTGCACAAGCCGATTGAGGGCAGTGACGTGTCTCTGCCCGTCGCAACATCGCACGCTACTCAATTCCATTGTACGTGCAGCCTAGATCGCCGCGCTGCACACTGATGCGCGTCGAAATTGAAGCAGGTCGAGCACGCTCGCAACATTTTACCCCCACCTAGCTGGAAAGCAACTATATTGCAAGGGCGCTTAGATCAAAAGGTCTCATCGCGACATCTTCACATGCGCGCGCATGCGAAACTCCCAGAGGAACGCCGACTGGCGAGCAAAGGCCGCGCTGCATATATCCGTGCGCGTTGAAGCGGCTCAAGCTTTTAGCTGCAAATACGCACCCACGCTCTGAAGGTTCGGAAATGCGTAAACAAACGCTTTCACCTGTCAACGCTGACGTTCATCTTTCTTAACGCAACCACTTTGGTTGATTGGCGTTATTCTTTGGCGATACAAAAGATTCTAATTGCGATGCGGCTTTTTAGGTATTACGTTCAGCATAAGGATTTATTTTGAAGGCTGTTTAGAGCAGATTGAGACCATTAAGAGGACTACAGAAATTTATGTTATAATACCTAACTACCATTTAAATAGTCTAGACAGATGCACAAGCTCTTCTCTCCTATTGCAGAAAAATACACAGTAAAAGCAGAGTATGTTTCGCTTAACCTGCGTATTTACAATCTGTAGAACTACTGTATGGGTAAATAGGTACGTATAACGTATGACGCGTTCATTTCCTTATCTTAACTTTGGCAGCCGCACACTTTAAATCAGTGGCCTGACTCATCTTCCCGCCGTACGCAAGTCCCTTTTAAGCGCGCAAAAACACAAATAAAACTTGTGCAAAACAAGCGACATTGCAGTTGGACGGCGACGACAAGCCGCGGCGAACTTGCGTCGGCCTGCCCTCATTTCTCACGGTTCCATTTAGAAGAAAAGAGCGCCGGCGGTCGGCGGCCGACTTGGACAGCGCCGGCAAGGACTCGGGTCTGTTGACGGACCCGGAACACCCGCCCATCATGAACGACGACAGAGTCAGGCTCAGGTGGGTGCGGTCTGTGAAAGCGGATTTTTTGTAAACTTGCGTCGAGTGGGGATGGAAAATGTTTTTTTTAGCAGAGGTGTTCATGCTTCGTTGCTGCTTGGTGTCAAGCTATGTATTGATTTTATTTAAATATTTAGTACCACTATTAGCACCTTTTTTACACAAAAAGGTATGTAAATACGTAGGTGCTTTTAGGTGTAAGATGGAGTGATAGGAAAAATAGTCGAACTGCTAGTAAAACCAGGTAATCCAAAACTTCAGTCAGATTCTCAAAAATTGACAAAATTAAATGTAAATTTTTGACATCAAATTGAATTTTACGGTATTAATCCCATATCGACGGGTCCGGTCGGGTCGGGTCGGGTTTCTAGCCTTACGAAACACGCGTTTCCAGTTGTAGCGCCTAGCACAAGCACATCATCTTTAGAATGAAAGCATAAATGGTTCAATCGAGTTGAACCTGACAGCCATTCGCGTCGGGCGCCGCGCATAAATATAATCGAGTGCGCACGTGCACATGCACTGCACTGCGCCAGCGCGCGGATCCAATCACGAACTCGCAAACAGCACAAGGAATCATTAAAGCAAAACAAGAAAACAGGCAGCCACTCAAAACAGCCGCGGCCGCGCGCCACTCGCAGACGTTCCAGTCTGACGCGCCAAGACGAGCTGCATTTCGCGCCGTCGCCGCGCGGCGGCAACTCCGCGTCGCGACTGCAGCACAAGGCGAACAGCACCACGAGCATCGTGTGCGCGTCGAACAAGACGGCCATCTACACCGCGGCCGCAGTTCCGCAAGCGCAGAGCAGCGCCGCGCCCAGCGTGACCGTCACCAGCGCCAGGGACAGTGCGGATCAGAACAGCAGGTGCGGACGGGCAAAGCGGTACAGAAACAATCTGCATCGGTCTGCACAGTTCCATTTTGTATAGTGTGTTGAGTCAACACTGTTGACATCACCGTTGTAACGAAAAGAAGGTGGTTCGCATGTAGCAGGGAGAATAAAATGCTATTCAGCAACATGCAATATCAGTCATACAACGCCGATTCCGTTTTCAGGTCAGAATTATGGCTGAAAACCTTGAACAGCCAAAAACTGTTTTCAGTCTTTATTTCGGCATATTTAGGCTGTAGCACCTTGACGCTTTCGCCGCCAAAATGCATGCATATTCATTCACCAAACCACATAAAAAGCTATATCAGTCTACTAGCCACATTGACACACCTTTTTTAGCGTGACGATCTGCGTGTCGCAAATGTCAGTGGACAGCGCGATCGGCGACGACAATCCGATGTCCACCGGCGCCAATAGCAGCATCGTGAACGCAGCGCGCACGCGGCTGGGCGGCGCGAACTTGGCCGGCCTGTGCGAACGGCCACCCTTTGCCAGGGGTGAGTGCGGAGGAGCACCACTATACCGTATTTGCTTGAATAATTCCCCTGGGGAATTAGTTTTCCGTCAGACTTTTTTGACGGGGGGGGGGACTGTTTGAAGGGGAATTATTCAGGGGGGAATTAATTTCTCGTCAAAATTTTCAGGCATGCTTCTATCAGTTATTCCACGAAATGTGCTTTAATAACATGATAACATGCCATTTTGTTGAACTTATACACAACAAGTAGATCATATGACTTTAGGAGGGTATTATTCAAGGGGGGGGGGGTATTTCTTTCTCGCCCGTCTTACATGGGGAATTATTCAAGCAAATACGGTAATTCGAAGTCATTTCCTCACACTGCGATTTAATGCGTTGATGTGACAGTAAGTGCAAATGCAGACGGCAGCCTGCACCTGGGCGGCGAGCCGGCGACGCGGTCCCAATCCAGCCGGTTGCTCGCACCCGCGCCCTGTTAGTCAACGGACATTTTTTAATGAGTTAATTGGTCTCTTGACAACACTAAAGATCAAGGAAAAAATAACACACATCTTGGGACACACGGGGGTAGTCCCACCCAAACCCTTGTAAAGTAAAGTGACACAAGTCAATCAAAACAAAAAGATTTCATTTTTGAACTGCCTGACAATTGACACGTTACTTTACATTCTTCATGGCAATTGACACTTTACATGGTCCAGGGACGTATCCAGGATTTTTGAGCGGGGGGGGCTGCTTGTTTACGGGGGTCGGCGAACGGGGGGGGCTCAGCCCCCCCCCCTAAATTTTTTCCCTATATAGGGATGGAGAGGCGTTTTGGCGCTAGCGCCATACAAAGGCACCATTCCATGGCGCTATTGGCGTTGGCGCCAGCGCCAGGAACCGCTTTATATGTATCTAAAATGCATACATATACAGCGAAAATCGCAAAAATGGGTTTTATTTCGTTTACATATATATATTGGTTTACAGGGGCAGATCCGCTGAAAATACAATGCATGGGGACGACATTGCGCGCTTGCGCGCAAAATTTTTAAGAAACGTCGGAAAATATATGGGAAAAGTTGCATTTTCCGGGACTTTTTGGGTCTCACCCCGGGAAGGGGGGGGGCTGCAGCCCCCCCCCGCCCCCCCCCTGGATACGTCCTTGACATGGTCTGGGATTGGCACCACGTGAATGTCCCGTTCAAATTCACATGCGATTAGTAAACCATCTTGACGCTAGTGCTAAATTTATGCTATTAAGACGGATGCTTGTGTTGGGCCTACAAGTTGACCAGCGCGGAACACATGCGCAGGTGCGCTGCAGCGGTCAGCCTCCACGGACGCGCACAGGTCACGCAGGGCGCGCATGCAGCGCAGACTCACCAACACCGATGAATTGTGCGCTAGATGTTTTTTTATGTACAAAAAGTCCCTTTCCAAGTTTTTGTGCTAAAATGGCACGAAATGACATTGAACCGCAGGCGTTCCAGCCCGGCGCAGGCGTACACGCTGTGCACCGAGTGCCACAAGGAGCTCATCTGCACCTGCTGTAAAAACTGCAAACACACGGCAAAGTTTGACCTAGCTCAATGGGTTTGCTTTGGTTCTCTTTCTGCGTTCCCTCAACTATTTCAATCTTGAGTTGATAATTGATGTCATACCATTCAACGAGTCATGTAAGTCCAATGGAACTAGTCAGGTGAAATTTATTGGAACTGCCTCTTAATTATGTCGATTGAATGAGTAATGCTTTAATCTAAATAATCACGACAATATACATACATATCTCACGTTTCCATTCATTGTATAGTATGCTATCCATTACAGTGTCACATCGACAGGTGCATGGCATTATTATCACAAAATGAGCCCTAAGGTATTGTGGCAGGGGTATAACACTAACACATTGGGTTTCTTGCTAAGGACTGACAAATTTATTTTATTTTGCAATTAATTCTGAATTGAAAATACTTTTAACCTTTCTCGTACCTCACGCAACAATGGAAGTTTTCTGATTTGTTCGTAAATGATTTCTAAGACTTCGCATGTTACTTTTTATGTTGAATTTTAATTTTAAGAGAACAAGTTTAAAAATTTGGCAAATTTTTTTTCCATTTTTAGTACACTATCACACTTAAAATTATGAACAAAACTTTTGATAATAATCTGTTTACACATTTTCGATCATCGTTCAGTTGATCACACATTTTGGAACTGATAACTCCCATTGTTGACTGAACAATTTTATATTTGTCATATTTACTCATTATTCAGACAAATCGTATTCCATCTCAAATCAACTTTTTACCTCTCTGCATCTGTCACCCACTGACCACGCAGTCAATGGTGGCGCACACACTAGTTGACACATGTGTGTCAACTGGTCTGTGTCAACTCAGATTTTGGCTTCAGATATCGCAGAGTGATCTTCCAATGCACGCGCCGTAATGTTTATTTTTCAACATTGCCGCATGTGCAGTTGGATATCTCTCTGCGACACGTGAAGCCGAAATCTGAGTTGACATAAACCAGTTGACACACATGTGTCAACTAGAGTGCGGGCTCCCAATAACCATCCTTCACTATTATACAAATACATGTACTCGGTGCGTACCACAAATAGCGTCACTTCTTAGTTGTTGATAGTTAATGAGTTAATTTACATTTCATCACACATCGACTGTGAAGTGAAGTGGTGTGCTATAGGCATATTGACAGGAATGTGAAACAAACCGAGTAAATTTATGTGTACTCACCGAGTATTTACACATTTTTATAATTATTACGAGATGTAGGGCCTTACCTCGTGAGAGCTGTTTGGAGAGTCTGGAGTAGCTGTTTGAGACAGCCTTTCCAGCCCTTAGACACACCACATAATTTAATAACACTCAGAAAACGCAATTATGTGTAAAGCTGATGTCAAAGCAGTCCGTATAAAAACTACCGTAAACTCTTCACCGCCGATGCACTAATTAGGTAATATAATCGGCTAATTAGGTGAATCAAGTGATACGCATTACCTAGTCGGCCAGTAGAGAAAAAGAAATTGCACGTACACACTTGAAAAGTACCATATTCATTGATAGATGCTTAAAAGGTTCCTGACCAGAGTAAACGACAATCTTTCACCACCATTCACCTCTCACAAATTAGGTAGCGTAAATGCACTATTAGTACGACCCCCTCCAATAAAGCGACCCCTCCAATAGTGCGACCCTCTGCAATAATGCGACCCCCAAAGAAAAATAAAAAACAAAAAACGGACGTAAAAAAATGATGTGGCAATCTTCGGATGCCGCTAATTTGGCGGACAAGGCTAGTTCGCCAGAGCCAGCGGGCAATTCACAAGAGCTGGCGGGCAGTTCGCAAGGGTCGATATTGCTTTACAATGCCATGCTTATATTTACTAGAGTTACATGAACAGTTGAGTTGTTGAAAAATACAATGCGACCCCCAAAAATGTGTTGAAAACAATAAAGCGACAGTCGCCTTAATAGAGCATTTACGGTAAATAGCTGAAATTTAAACATGGCTCGCAATTTGAGCGAGAACACAAAAATGCTAGTGAACCGTCAATGGCGCAGACAAACAAGTCGCGTCTGCTGACTGCCGCCTTCAGCACGGTCACGTCGGCCACGGGCCTGCCCACCGTGGTGGCCGAGCCGAGCAGACCGAGGTCGTCGTACTTTTGGAAACAGGTAAGAACATTGGTTTCAAGGTTGTTTTTTCATTGTTTTATGGCGGATGACAGCCGACCCAGACAATAAAGGTATGCATTGGGATTGGAATTGCAACAATGCAAAAATGCCTGGGAGATATAAATTGTTTCAATATCAGAAAATATAAATATAAAATCATTTTATATTTATTTTTCCAGGATTCTGCAACGAATTAATGTCTTTTTGAGAGATTTTCTGCGATTATATTTGATTTTATTTTCCGGTAATAAACGGAAATACTGAATTTCAATAAGGAAACTGCGAACATTTTTGGCGCTGCTTCGGCAGAGAAGTCGCCATTTACTAAGGTCAGTTGCACATTTCGAAGAATGACGCCACAGAACAGGCAACATGTCTTCTATTCCCCCTCAAATGACATCATTCCATTACTCATCCGATCCGCTATTCAATGGCTCGGATTCGGAGTCGAGTCGGGTCGAGTCGGATCGGGACGGGTCGGGGTAAAACGCGGCCACTAAAGCTCACCTAATGTCTCAGAGTAACAAGGAGGACAACGAAAACACATCGGATGCCGACCCGCAGCAAGCCACCACTGGCAGGCAAGAATTCACCGCAGCCTGTGATAGAATGGTAACGCTTTTGCAGCGCACCGTTTTCCAACACCATTTATTTCTGTTGCCCAATTTCGCGCAGAAATTCAATCTGAAAGATATCGATGAGGATCAGGTGCTACACAAAACGTTTCACACGTGGAACTTTAATATTCTCGATTACGGTTTGAAATACAAGAAGTCTGTTTTGACCAGAGTGAGTGATGAGAATGAGCCTATTCACGATTACAATTTCATCTGAAATTTTTCAACCATTCGCAGTGCGTTTACCATGTATTCAAGCATAGCAATTTATTCAACGTATTCAAAATCGACAAGAGAAAATTCATCAGCTTCATGCACCAGCTGGAGCTGGCTTATTGGGACATTCCATGTGAGTGTAACACATCAATCCATGCACTCGCAAAAAGCGGCACTCAAATGGAGCAACGTGACCAACGCAGACCACAACCGGATGCACGCGACCGACGTGCTGCAGGCGGTGTTCTACCTGACCAAGCACCCGGTGCCGGGCGTGGTCGCGTCCACGTCGGGCGAGACGACGCCCAACGAGGCCACCGAGGGCTCGGACGCGGCCGACGGCGGCCAGGGCGTCGACGACAACCAGTGCCAACTGCGCCCGTTGGCCAACGCCATGTCGCACTTGGAGCTGCTGGCGCTGTTCACCGCCGCCGCCATGCACGACGTCGACCACCCTGGGAGGACCAATGCGTTTCTGGTCGCCGCCGAGGACAGCAAGGTGTGGCTTAGTGGGCTGGCTGGCTGGCTTAATGTCTACGATTTCATGGATGCGGCGAAATTTCGTTTCTGTTTCTATTCACCCAGTTCACACATATCACATCCGTAATTTCTGTCACCAAAAACCACCAAACACACAGGCAATTCTGTACAATGATAGATCGGTCTTAGAGAATCACCACGCGGCAACAGCGTGGTCAATGCTCACAAATAAAGATAATTTCTTTATCGACCAATTAGACGCTACTGAAATTAAGCGATTGAGATATTTGATATTGGACTTAATTCTGGCCACTGATCTGAAGCGACACTTCGAGATAATCATGGATTTTAACGCAAAGGTCAGTGGCGATAAAAGGAAAACGACGCAAAACTCATTGTGAAAAGTAGCGCTTCAACAGGTGAAATCAGATGACGGTTTGAACCTGGAGGAGGAGGCGGATCGATTGCTCACTTTTGAAATGGTCACAAAAATGGCAGACATAAATAGTCCGGCGAAACCATTCGACCTGCATATCAAGTGGACGGAGAGAATTTTGGAAGAGTTCTATCTACAGGTGGGGTTACAAATTCAAATTTGTAAAAAACAACAGGATTTGATGGATTGCAACACGGATCCGTATGCACGGATGCATGGCGATCAGAAAAAGAAGGAAATTCTGCATCGATCATGCGGCTGAGAACAATTAGGGATGGAACGTTAGGACACTTCCATTAGATATTCGAAATATAAATACACAATGCTCAACACTCCATTTTTCAACCGATATACCGCTCAAACGCAACAGCTGACAACCCCGGTGCCACAGGGTGACGCCGAGCGGCGCCTGGGCATGCCGGTGTCGCCGTACATGGACCGATCTCAGCCGAACGTGGCCAAGCTGCAGCACTCGTTCATCGAGAACATGGTCAGCCCGTTGGCCACCGCGCTCGCCGAGGCTGGCCTGCTGCCGACAGCCGCCGCCGTCAACGGGCTCAATGTGGATGGGAACGGCGACGCACGCGGTCGGTGGGCCAGGGTAATCGTGTTGCTACACTTTTATAGAAGGCCGCAATATTCCGAAGCAGGGGTGTCGGAGGTGGGGCATTGGGGTGGCCCTGTGCCGGCGGCCATGTAAACCCGCTGGCCATGTAGACCCGGCTGCCATGTATATAATTCTACCCGCTCGCCATGACGTTTTTAGTCACTTTTCACTTTAAAAAGTGCTGAACACATTTGAAAAGTACTGTCACCGAAAATGAAACCTAGTCACAAACACACCATGAAAACAACCCAGCCACAAATGTACATACCCCCTTCAATTCAGACGACAATGAGTTGCCAGAGGTGGTGGCACATCTGGAGCAAAATTTGGTCGCATGGCGTGCTCAAATAGAGCCGCAGGATGACGAAAACTCGCAGCAGGAAAACGCGCAAATTGGCAGACAAGAGTCGCAGGCGTCGCACTCGGAAATGGCCACCATTGTGGAGAACGAAGAGGAGGCTACTGTTACTGATGTATAAAATGTGTATTATATTCGGCTGACCGCAGAGTATGCGTCCAAAATTACTTATGTCCTCTCGATAACGCGCGAGCAGGATACTTATGAACGTACTTTCACAAAAAAAAATTTAGAAATAAAAAGACAGAGTCGCGTACAAGCGACGAATGTTTTTTTTCCCGAAACGTTTTTTCAACAATTTATATTAGGTTGTAAACTAAATAACCTTAATTTTTTGCGATTTCACATTCATGCACCCCATTCTGTTGTACATTGGCGGATATTTATGCCGATCGAGTATGTTGGGGTTTGGGGTTGGGGCTATGACAAAAAAATTTTGTTCCCTCGAATAATCCCCCAGTCCCGAGATAAGGGGAGTCTATAAAAAGGTGGTCATTTTGAATGGCCGATCTGGACATTGGGCGGATCATTTGAAGCTCCATACATCAGTCATTTCTGGGCCGATCTGGGTCAATCAACGCTTAAAATGATCACAATAACCTGGAGATTTCAATGTGATCTTCAGATCATCTGTACATTTAATTACCGTATTACCTCGAATTAACCCCCCCTTGAATTAACCCCCCCCCCCTCGAAATACCCCCTAAATTTCGGCTGAGGAAATAATAACCCCCCCCCCTCGAAATACCCCCCCTAACATTGAGTGTAACGTGAACGTACATGACAAATACCGCAGTTTGTGATTTGTACAATGCAAAACACACGTTAAAACTGATGATTAAGTTACATTAGGGAAGGGTTTTTGTGTATATACAGTTATATATGCGTATAAACACATATACATCAATATAATTGTTCGATTTTTCTACGTCCGCGTATGGGGAATTTCCGAAAATTTCTGGCGAAATAATAGACCCCCCCTCGAATTATCCCCCCCTCAAATTTTGCTGGCGAAATAATAAACCCCCTGGGGGTATTTCGAGGTAATACGGTAGATTTCCCATACAAGAGAATATTGTGAACTCTTGTATGAAATTATCATTTTGAAAATGCAGAGATAACCTGAGCATCACAATGGGATCTCCAGGTTATTGTGATCATTTTAAGCGTTCATCGGTGAAAATCGGCTGAGAAACGCTCGAGTTGGAGTTTTGACGTTGCACACATCATTCTTCATGCGATTATTTATGTGGATGGGAGGCGAAAGTTTGAAGTGCTATAACTTTTGATTGGAAAGAGATATTGAACTCATTCTTTTGGTATACGACTTCTCATGGTCTAAAGTATACGATAGCATGTTCAGATAAAAATTTTTTACGCGTCTAAAAACCGGGTCAAATCGGCAAAAGGAATTTCTACATCACTAATACGACCTCAAAAATAGAATCCGACGGTTGTCCTTATCATTTTAAGTGTTGAACGGTCCAAATCAGCCTATAAATGAATGAGTTATTAAGCTTCTAAGTCAATCAGCAAGATCGGCAATGCAAAATGACCATGTTTTTAGACCCCCCTTATCTCGGGACTGGGGGATTATTCGAGGAAACAAAAAGATTTCGTCATAGCCCCAACCCCAAACCCCAACATACTCAAACGGCATTTATATCCCCCAATGTACAACAGAATGGGATGCAGGACTGTGAAATCGCAAAAATTAAGGTTATTTAGTTTACAACCTAATATTTTATTAAAGATGAAGTCATGGAGCGTTTCCCTCTGAAAAATGCATAGCATGCGGTCCACGGAGTATACCTAACCATTTATCTTCACGATGATACTAATCAGTATGAAGAAGTATTATTTGCATTTTAATGACCATGGAATATTTCCATTGGTGTTTGATCGAGATACATTCGGCCATTTTGTTTATTCCACACGTTTCAAAATTTCTATGTCGGCCCTTCAAGCGCATCTTCTCACAGGTTACCTAACTTTTATTGTTCTTTTACGCATTCTCGACTGAAATATGTCAAACATCATTTACAAAATGCACTACTGCAGTCTTTGCAGGTGACGTCATAAAAACATGACATTTTTCGAGTACAAGTTGATTTTCCGCTAGTTTGTCTTCGCTGACGCGACATTTTTTGTCGCAATGTGCTATTTTACCGTATTTTCACATATTTACACCCCGAGCACGATTTTGATATTGATTCATCTGCCTGACATTCCTTACATTCTAGTCACTGTTTGACACCGCGCGGGACTTCTATTTTACACATGTCATAGGCCATTCTTCTGATAAAACCTACTGCTGAAAAATGAATGCCAGCTTAATTATTTCACTGTCGCGTACTGTACATAAATATTGACTATGCCTCAGTGGAACCACAGAGACAACAGCCATACATTCGCGGATAAATGAACCCTACCGATGCTATGTACTAAACAAGAAAGGTTTCTCTTGGTTGATGAAATACTAGACCGACTACACGCAATTTTAGACTAAATTTACCAGCCCAACTATGCGGACCGAACTTTCATGCTCTGGTATTATACAGATACATCAATATGTCAATACTTGAATTGTAGCAATGACCGCTGTCCACTAAGTAACCCGAAACACTTACACTGGTCAAAATCCACCAATCAAAATTTTACACAACAATTTACATCAAATGTCATAGTCATCGAGACAAGTTTTTTATTCAATGTCGCACAAAGCGGGCAAGAATACAGATACAGACCACAATCACAGCACCAGTAGTAAATATTGTGAAAATCACAAACACGCTCATAACACGTATGTCGGATAAATCTGTGCTAAATTCCTTTTGTTATTGCACAGCCGATCAACCACGCGAAAAACACAATTTTACTCACAGAAATCACACACAACAGCATTCACAACACAAGCGCACGCTAGCTTCTCACAGGGTTCACGTACAGTTTGAAATGTTCACATTTTGGGGCGCATGCCTTCGTCTTGGAAAACACTCAAGTGCCTCATTGGACCAGGGAATTTCTCATCTGAGTGAGAAAGTACAAACAATTGACTTAAGGGCCGCTCACATGGATATTTGTGACGACAGCACTTGAAAAGTTCCGTATTTAGGTGTGAATACGGCGAAGCATATACAGTATTACCTCGAATTACCCCCTAAAATTTTATCCCTCGAATACGCCCCCTCTAATTAACCCCTCCCGAAAATTTGCTGGCGAAATAATAAACTCCCTGGGGGTATTTCGAGGTAATACTTTAAATATATTATATAAGCACACACACACATGCCAAAAAAACAGATAATTTCTCGCTGTTTCTTTATATGTACCAGAGTCCTTTAAAAATTGTCATCGATGTCACAGCCCGCTCAAAAAGCTCCCCTCCCCCCGCTAAAAAAAACCTGGCTGCGTCCCTGGAACACACAGACGCAGATCTGAAAAAAATTAAAAATATAACACCCAGCCCCGTCAAACCAAGGATATCAGCAATGACGTGGAAACGATCGGAGCCAAAAAAGCAGAAATCGCGAGTGGCGCGCGCCCTTCTCACTATCAGCCAAGGGGAACCAAAGGCCTAGGTCATTTTTCGGTATTATTTACGTGAATATGCATGACAAATTGGGACTGACGGCAGTGACTTACGCCGCTCTGTATGGCTTCGTTGGTGTGCGCCTTCAACATGGTCTTGACTTCGGCCGAGTGAATCGAATCGATTATCTCCTGCGCCAGCGCACTATCCAGGCCGATTTCGGTCGATATCTAGCAATATTTATAGCAAGCTATTTAAATAAATAAAAAATCCATTTGTTAGATTTTCCATTTAATTATAAGCCGATTCCACCATGCTTGCCTATTGGTGTTGCCATAGTGTCCATCTGCGGCTACCGGCATTTGAATCCCCCAAACGGCCCAACTTACAGCCGAAAAAACTCTCCAATTTATGTTCCCACCCCAAAAGACACCATTTTCCATCTAGATAGGTAAATTTCTTCCCAAAAAACCTCAACTCAGCGGCAATCTCTAACCTCGCCCAGATCGGTGGCGCTGTGAATGTCGCTGTCCATGCTCCACCGCCGGACCCACAGGGCGCGGGTGGCGGCCACGGAAAAGTGGGGCGCGCGCAGCTGCACCGCGCACAGGTAGCGCTGCGCCGGCAGGGTGCCCTTGGTCAGGATCGCGTCGAAAGGGTCCTGCCAGAGTTTGGGGTGAACACTTGTGTGATCTAGAGTGAATACCTGCTGGAATACACCCCCATATACTTTTTGTGGGAATATAACAGTTCCTACACGGAAATTGACAGCGACAGACAGGTGTCGGTTCCGTAAAAGGAGAATGGATGAGATGTGAAAAGTGAAGTGAAATGTATAGTCAAAATCGAAATGAGAAGTGAAAATCAAAGTGAAAAGTGAAATGAGAAGTGAAAAGCGAAGTAAAATGAGAACTGAAAAATTTATAAAAACAAAAATGATTTTAAAAAACGTAAAGGATTAATTCTGACTTAGGAAGCATTGTTTCGGTAATGACGAATTAGTGAGAAACCTATTGAAAACTTTGGGATTGAAAATGTTAGCCTTTTCAAAAAACTATTTCACTTCACTCCACTATTCATTTTGTGGAATTGGCACCAGGTCAAATAAGCACCCAACACCAAAACACACTTTCAACGGATTCATCGGCACGCCCCAGTACTTAGCCACCTGGCCCAGGTCCCTTTCCATGTACTTTTTCTTGGCCGGCACCATCATGGGCGGCTGGTTGCCCGTGCTGGTCATCACGGCGCCCAGGAAGAACGGCTTCAACAGCACGTCCATGTCCCACACGGTGGCGTAGCGCTGCAGCGCCTGCGGGTGCGGCTTGGAATGGCATCATTTCACCGGGGGGGGGGGGGGGGTCGTGGCGCCGGGCCAGGCCTATTTCGCACATAAGCCTGTTTCGCACAAACGCCCGTTTCGCACACGCATGAAACCCGTGTCGCGCAAACGCCCGTGTCGCACAAAAATGATGCCTGTGCGAAACGGGCCTATGTGCGGAACAGGCGTATGTGCAAAACAGGCGTCTGTGCGTGTGAGTCAAGCGTATGACCAGGCACCCCAACTTTACCCCCCCCCCAGGTGGCGCAAGCTGGCTGTATAATCTGCAGACAATGCAACATATTGAATGACGCAATGCGACAGGGTTTCAATCTCATTAGTCATGGGAAATGCCCTGCAAAATGGCAACTTGGTTGCCATTTTGCAGGGCGTTTTCCATGACTGTTGACCCTGTAAAATGTCATGCAAAGTGCGGAACAATGTTCGCAGAACAATGCGGCACAAGCGTTTGTAAGGACGACCCGAATACCGGTACACGAAAACCAGGTATTCGGGTTGGCTTTACCAACGCTAGTGCCGTGTTGTTCTGCAAACAATGTGGCACAGGGTTGGGAAACAAGAACCGAACTTTGGTACCCGAAAAAGTTTCGGGTTTAGTTTAGTTTACCAACGCTAGTACACATTACTAATGCACTAGCGTTGGTAAACTAAACTAAACCCGAAACTTTTTTGGGTACCGAAGTTCGGTTTTCGTTTCCCAACGCTAGTGCCGCGTTGTTTGCAGAATTGAGTTTCCGTTTTGCAGGGCATTTTTCATGACTTTTGAGCATGTAAAATGTTAAATGTCATGCAAAGTGTCAAAATTCATGGAAAATTCCTTGCAAATGAAAAATCAGACAGCCGGCACCGCCTGGAACTCATTGTGCTGCGGGGAAGGGGGGGGGGCTAAAGTTGGGGTGCCCGGACACACACCAGTCGGTGACACGCACATAGGCCTCTTTCACACACACACACACACCTGTACCGCACATATGCCTGTTCCGCACATAGGCCCGTTTCGCACAGGCATAATTTTTGTGCGAAACGGGCGTTTGTGTGACACGGGTTTCATGCATGTGCAAAACGGGCGTTTGTGCGAAACAGGCTTATGTGCGAAACAGTGCACCCTCCGTGGCGCCGACATCGCGTGTGACCAGTAAACAAGGTCTGTTTATGAACTTGTTCAATTCACACTTTATATCTTTTCACATTAACTTTGATTACAACGGGATCCCGAGCACGATAATTTTGTGGATTTTGTGGTACCGATCATGAAAATTTTTAAAACCCATATCGATCGCAACCCCGAACATTTCAAATCCCAATACCGATCCTGAAAAATTTGCGAAAAACGTGTTTGCACCGAGAAACGTGAACAGAAACATCCAGTGTGCATTTTAAGCCACTTCTTTGGCATCGAAAGGCTTATGACTATTCCTGCAAAATTACAGAAAAACCCTTAATAGGTACCATAAATTTGCCAAAAATTCCGATCCTGTTTGAACCCTATGTAACACGCTGGGCAGCGCTAAGAGGCAGGCTCACCCAACGTGTTATCCAGCTGCAAATTTCCACAAAGCGAAGTGGAGTTTGCCAATGCTGGCAAGACGAGAAGAGAGAAAGAGGAGCGTTCGGGGTGCGATGTGATATTAATTTATATTTATTCACCGTCGCCTTGCGACACGTCCACTTGTTTTCTCTTCACTCTTGATTTGACATGGCCCGAGGCCAACAAATAACCAGGCCCAAAATCTGGGCAAATGAACTGAACTGATTCCACACAATAAATGGCCACTTATAAAGATTTGGTTGAAACACGAAGTTTAGGGGTTCAGAACATCACCCCAAAACCTACTTAGAACAGAATACAAAATACTGTATTACCTCGAATTATCCCCCCCCCTTGAATTAACCCCCCCCCCCCTTGAAATACCCCCCCTAAATTTTGGCTGAGGAAATAATAAACCCCCCCCTCGAAATACCCCCCCTAAAATTGTTTGTAACGTGAACGTACTTGACAAATACCGCAGTTTGTGATCTGTACTATGCAGAACACACGTTAAAAGTGATGATTAAGTGACGTTAGGGAAGGGTTTTTGTGTATATACAGTAATATATGCCTTTAAACACATATAAATCTATGTGATTGTTCGATTTTTCTACGTCTGCGTATGGGGAATTTCCAAAAATTTCTGGCGAAATAATAGACCCCCCCCTCGAATAAACCCCCCCCTCGAATAATCCCCCCCTCAAATTTTGCTGGCGAAATAATAAACCCCCTGGGGGTATTTCGAGGTAATACGGTATAATACAGAATATGTAGAATATAATAGGGTGTAAAATAGAAGTGTATAATAGAGTATAATCTAGTTATACAACAGTCCCCCCCAAGTTCACCCTACCAGGGGGAACTGACAAAACTCACCATCAAATACCTGTAAAAATAAAAAATAATACAAAAACATCAAATATATCACAGAAATGTGTCACAATTGTGCCATATCATCTGGCCTTTCCGGTGTTTCTTGTTCCTCTTTTGTGGTTCCTTTGTCCATTGAATGCCAGAACTAGTGCAATGACTGTGGATGGCAGGGTAGATGGCAGCAGCTTGTATGTAAAACGGCATCTAGCATCTGCTGCCTCAGGCAATGGCAATTTTCCAGGTGTTTGTATTGGATCATTGTGCATTGATGTGGCTGGATGGTGGTGGGTGATGTCCTTTGACTGTTGCGATTCCAAAATACGTGATCATGGTATTTATTTTCCTGTTTCTTTGTGTTCAACATGGGTGTGACCACGTGGCTGGAAATTTTCGATGCAATGGGAACATGCCTCTGGTTTGGTTTGTGCCCTCTTGGTTTATCTGGCCTGTGTCTGGCTGCCACCACTGTGGGTTGGCTCTCCACTCCCTCTTGCTGGTTCTGTGCCCCCAGCACATTTGTGTTGCTGCTGTGTTTCAATTTTGTTCCCATTTCCTGTTTGTATTTGTTTGACAACCTTTCCAGTTCCTTGTGTGCTGTTTGCACTACTTGCAATGGCCCCCATATGGCTGCTTGTCCAATGAGTAGCAGGTCTGCTGGTGTCAGGAATTTTTGTAATTTCACCACCGCTGGCAGCATATCTTTGTGCTGTACTCCATTGGGGGTGGTGTGCTCCACCAGCATGTCGTAAATTTGGAGCCATTTTCCATTGATGATATTTCCTGATGTTTGGATGTGGCTACCAGTGTATGGTCGGAATTTTGCCCGTTCTTGTGTTGGGTCTAAGGCTGCTTTGGCCCAGATATCTTCCAATGTTGCATCTTCAATGAACAGACCGATGTTACAGCCTGTGTCGATGTGCCCTGTGATTGGCATTCCTTGAAACATAATGGTTGCCATTGGGTCTAGTGAGTTTGTTGACAGACTGTGTATTTCATTGCCAATTTTTGTGCTTGCCACTGTGGGCACCCATTCATCTAAACAGCCCCAATCGTCATCATCACTTTCACCACCAGATACAGCATTCTCGTCTTCATACTCTTCTTTGGTGCATCGGCTTGCTGAGCTGTCTTTTTGGAATGGGATGCCAATCTCTTTGCATTTTTCTTCCATGATCCGCTTTGCGTCTTCTTCTGTCTGGCCACGTCTGGCCATGTTGCGCTTTGCATTTTCTGCTTTGCTTCGCTGGAACCTCTGTGATCTGCTGTCCACAAAGCAGTCAGATGGATCATGCGGCATTGGGCCTCCATGCAGGTAATGTGTGCACCATGGCCCTTTGTGTGTTTTTGGGTCAAAAGTTGCCCGTATTTTGGCCTGTGCACTACATGCCACTTTGGTGCTTTGTACTTTTTGTTCTGTTTGCCCACTCTGATCAACATTGTGGTAGTTTGCCCGCTCATTCCAGTTCCCACCGTACCTTTGGTGGGGCTGCTGGATTTGTTCTTCTTTGCGCTGTGCACGGTTTCTTTCCACTGACTGCCGCGCTGCTTCCATCATGGTTACTGCCATGTCCAATGTGCAGGCGTCCTCTGCCCAGCGTTGCTGCCACATATACCAGCAAGATGCTGGAACCAGTTTAGGTACTTCAATGAACAACTTGTCACCAATCATTTGTTCCCGGTCCCTGTCTGATAGCAGCTCACTGATGTGGTAAAATTTCGTACACAGGCGTGTATATAGCTCTGTTACCGACTCTCCGGCCATGGCTTTTAGGTTGTACCAGTCCGCCACCAAGTATATTTTGTGGTCTAACCGGTAAATTCCAATTAATTTATCTACCACATACAAAATGTTGTGGCTTCTGGCAATCCTGATACTCAGGTACCGGTTCTGGGCATCGTCGATTAAACATTGCTGGAATACACTGTTCCAAAACAGCTGTTGCTGGCTTTCTGGCACCCCCATGGACTGCTGCATGACCATGTGGAGCCAAAATTTGAAAGGGCCGGTCTTGCTCTTCTGGTCGCCATTGAATTTTATCTGCTTGCTCGCCGCTGACGCTACATGTCCCACACTCATCCGGTCGTTGGGTATGACTTGCTCGCTTAATCGTGGTAACCCATCCCCTGGCGATAGCGCGTATTGTTCCATGTATGCAATCATTCGTTCTAATATTGACCCTTGCGGCAATGTTGCCAATCGGTCATCTGTTCCCCATCTCCATGGATCGCCGGTTTGTGGGGTCATTGTGCTTTGGTTGCTCGCTAATAGAATGTTTGCTGTGGGGCTTGGGGATGGTTTGGGTATCGCCGCTGATTGTCCCTGCTGCATAGTCAAATTGGCCAGGTGCGTCAGTATTTGCTGCTGTTGTTGCGCTTGTTGCTGCATTACCGCTACCAGCGCTGAAATATCTGACGATTTTGCATTGGCTTTTAGTTCACGTCGTGGGGTGGGGACATAAGCCACGCGGTGTAGCGCCCCTGCGACCGGGTGGATTACTGGTGATGTGTCTTTGTCCATGTCGTCATCTGAATCCCCTTCGGGGTCTTCCATGGTGATGCTGGTATCTTTTGTTGTGCTGAAGTATTTTTCCGCCAATTTTAGCACTTTTTTCGCCAATACTTCGGTGCCGTCTTCCACAACGAGTTGAATTTTGGCCACTTGTCTTGGCGGTATTGGTTTAGCTCGTTTCCGGTGTTCAAGAGGGACCATCTGTCTGCCGCTAAAGTCCACTCGTTGATTTTTTGTGTGAGCTCAAGCTCTGTGTACGTGACCTGGCGGGCTTTTTTCCGCGGGTCAGTTTTCCCTGAGCTACCAGGGGCGTTCTCATCGGTGTCAGGCATCTTGTGCCTACCGGGCGCTCTTGTGGCGCACTGCACACGTATTGGGTTTACGCTGCAGTGGATGTTTGTGCTGCTGGCGCTGCTGCCAGCCGCACGGGTTCAGTTTACTTTTTTTATGCTGTACAGTCACCATGTAACACGCTGGGCAGCGCTAAGAGGCAGGCTCACCCAACGTGTTATCCAGCTGCAAATTTCCACAAAGCGAAGTGGAGTTTGCCAATGCTGGCAAGACGAGAAGAGAGAAAGAGGAGCGTTCGGGGTGCGATGTGATATTAATTTATATTTATTCACCGTCACCTTGCGACACGTCCACTTGTTTTCTCTTCACTTTATTTTCTTGATTTGACATGGCCCGAGGCCAACAAATAACCAGGCCCAAAATCTGGGCAAATGAACTGAACTGATTCCACACAATAAATGGCCACTTATAAAGATTTGGTTGAAACACGAAGTATAGGGGTTCAGAACATCACCCCAAAACCTACTTAGAACAGAATACAAAATATGTAGAATATAATAGGGTGTAAAATAGAAGTGTATAATAGAGTATAATCTAGTTATACAACACCTATTACATCAGAGATTCACAAACATAGCCAGTCAATACGTGAAAACACGAACGTCACGAAAACAACCACAGCAAGTCACCTCGAACGCAAACCACGAATACGGGCTAATGACGTCATAGTAGAGTTTGACGAGAGAACGGTCCAGCCGACCAGAAGCCGTAGGCATAGTTGCACTCAGCAGATAAATTCACGATAGCCGCTGGTGCAGATCGAAAACTTTGGCGCCAAAATTGCTGCCGCTTGGGTGGGTTGCGCACTTTATAGTGCTAATTTGTTGCATATTTGACTGCTGGTTTCATTGGAAATCGGAATAGGTAATCGGGAGTCGACTGCACAAGGAAATGCACAACCTTGAACAGAAGAACTTCAACACAACGCAAATATTCAATAGACATGCAAATTCAAAAACGTTCATGCAGTACATTGATTTCAATACACAGTAAATTTTTATACTGGGTGATAGCTTGAATACAGAATCTGGCGTTTAGTGAGTATCTTATTCCCCACATAAAAATTCTATGCAGCTTTATAAAAAATCAGACTGGTCTGAAATCCTGCAAATATCCAGCCATTTTACTTTCTATTTTGTTTTCTCATGATTATTTTTTATTCACTTCGTAAATAGTTGCAATATCATTACTGTTACACCAGCATTATTTTAGCCACACAAACTTCAAAGTTAGCATAACCATTTAAATAAACACACATTACATAAGGAGATACAAGTTGCGAAACAAGCACGATACCATCAGCCATTTGAACATTGCAAATTCATTTTTACTTGTATAACACCACCGGCAACCCGAACAATTCGACAGAACCAACAGTAGCCAAATGCAACCAGAATCCACAACCACACCATCACTGATTGTTTGTAGATGGTTCTGCCGCTGGGATATCATTAGCGTCAACAGCGGCTGCATCTGAAAAGTTGGGAGACACGTGCGGATGGAGGTGGCATCCACAGGTGGCAACTAGTGATGGAAAAACGCCAGGAAAAATGGCGCCATTCAAAAAATTGGCGCCGGGCGCCAAAGGGCGCCAGCGAAAATGGCGTCAGGCGTCAAAGGCGCCATGGCGCCATCTGAAAAAAATGGCGCCGAGCGCCAAAGGGCGCCAGAAACAATGGCGCCAGGCGCCAAAATGGCGCCAACAATAAAATTTACTGTTTCAGTCTGTATATCATCACGGAAGCATTTATAAATAGAAGAGGAATGTGTTATATCATTTTTCTGATGGTGAAAAGCTAGAAAACTCATATTATCATGAATATTTCCTGGAAGTACGTACTCCCAGGGTTTTATTATTACGTCAGGAAATTTTCTGGGGCGTTCATTCACGGGTGCTCATTCGATAGGGGTCCATTAATTCGAGAACTTTTATGAAATTATATTATCGATACCGTATTTCCTCGGAATACCCCCCCTCAAAATGGGCACTATGAATTTGTCGCCCGGGAAATGCATAACAGACGTTCAAAACACTTACTGTGTTACGTTAGAACATCGTTTATACCATCTACATCCTTATATAAGGCTGTAAAAACTTAAATGGTGGTTATTGTTGCATTTTTCACGTTTTTCTCTCAAAATTTTCACTCTGAAAAAATAAAACCCCAGGGGGTAATTCGAGGAAATACGGTATATTGCTTGTAACGTACTCAGAGAGTAAGATGTAGACAAATTCAACAATAAAACAGATGCATAAGTGTCTATAGGCACACCGCATTTGCTTGAATAATGCCTCGCCTTGAATGATTCCCCCAGAAAAAGGTCCAAAAAAATTAATCCCCGATTGGAATACGGTATAAAAGTATGTAAAATAGACCGTCCCACCCATTCATAATGCAACTAGCAGGTTTCCTCAAATACCACCACCCACAAAAAAAACAGGTCTGAACTAGCTGGGGAAATAATGTACCCCTGTGGGTATTTTGGGGAAGTACGTTAGATTGTAAATAGTGATTCAATTATATGCGCCTGGGAAAAATTTTTTTAGATTGATATAAATATTTGCAGTTTACATGATATAAAACAATCAACATGAACCTAAATTGGCAATGGTAGCAAATTATTACAAAAAATATAAGTTAAACACCACCAAAAGCAGATAAAGCAGTTGAAAATGGAAAAATGTGATCGTTCACCCCGACATTTTGGCGCCATTTCCGGCGCCATCCAAAACAATGGCGCCGGGCGCCAAATTGGCGCCAGCGAAAAATGGCGCCAAGCGCCAAGGGCGCCATGGCGCCATTCGAAATAATGGCGCCACAGAAAAGGGCGCCAAGCGCCAATGGCGCCATGGCGCTGGCGCCCTTTGGCGCCATTGAAGGGCGCCAGCGCCATGGCGCCATTCCATCACTAGTGGCATCAATAAGCCCTTTGGCAATTTTAAATGGCCACGGTAAAATATTTATGCCCACCGATGAAACAACGATGGCAAACAAAATTCGAAAATGTTTTCGAATTTTACGAATTCTTATTTCACCACTAGAAGAGTGGACAATAAGTTCAAATCGGTCGACCCCTGACATCAGACTCACCCGTCGCCTCAGGTTCATCGACGGGTGCAAGGTCCTGCAGAAGGCGTCGCGCGTGCACCAACGAGCCCGCCGCCGAGCGGGCCTGCGCACACAATGCAAACTCTCTAAGTCGGCGCCCCACCAATTAACACCGTGGTAACACTCACCGCAGACGGGTCTTGGCTCTGGTCGGCGGCCAGCTGGACGACGGCTAGCCAGCGCGACGTGTCGGCGCTGCCGTCGGAGCCGGACACGTAGACGCGCTGCATCCAGGGGCACCAGCGCTCGTGATACTGCCGCCCGTCGAATGCGCGCGTCGCGTCCTTCAACGGGGAGAACCGTAAAAGTGTTTTTTAGTCAAAAAAATACAAATGGCCGAAAAAGGTCGACAACTGTTCACCTCTGCGGAGAATCTGCGCTTGCTGGGCGTGATGAAGTAGGTGTCTTGTCCACTGCTGTCGCCGGCACTTTCAGCGGGCGCCACGTCAGCGATGCCGTACAGCCACAGGCCCACTTTGCGCAAGCAGTACGAGCACTCGGCTGGAAATGTAAGGTAATGACTACAGAGCACCTTATGCACGGTGGCTATTTGCCAACTCGAAGCGTGACTAGGATGTTAGAAATTTTTTACGGAAACGGAAAACATTTTTGCACTGGCCGGAAAACGGAAATGGCAAAAATGTAGCACTTTTCGGAAAAGAGAAAAATTAAATGACAAAAAAACGGAATGCAAAATTTGCACGGAAACACAAAAAATTTGAATTGGAAAATTGAAAAATATTTGCCTTCTGAAAACGGAAATTTGACACCCTAATCTTAACTGCCACGCACCAATGCACAGTTGGTCATCATCGGCACGCTGCCACCCGGTGACTGCCAAATGAACGGCGCTGTCGTTGCCGGTCAGCTGCGGCCACAGTTGCCGCAGGTTGGCGAAAACACGCGGCGCCACGTCCTGCGTGCGTAAGATGCTTGTAAATCTACTTTTTTACGATAAATGGAAAAAAGACGGATAACCAGCGCATCCAGATTTACAGTACGCAGACCAGCCAAGTCGACTGTGCTGAACGACTGCAGTCGCTGTTCTAGCTGCGCGGCGGCCACGTTCGCTTGCTCGCTCTCGGGGCACCACAGCCATTCTGCGGTGATCAAATCACACACAATGGTCAAAAAGTAGCGAGCAAACAAAGACCATCAAGGGCCGCCATTAGCTGGATGGCAACTGAATCTATGTCAACTAAATTTTGGTTAATTATGTGATTTCAACTTAACTATGTGTAGTTAATTACATATAGTGACACTCAGCTTTTATTGTTTCTGTCAAGTGTGGTGCTTAAAATTTTTTTTGTATGATTCAGTTGACATTAGCTGCCATTCAGTTGACAAAAATTTGCCATGTCAACTAGCTAGTGGGTGCCCCAAAAACGACAAACCGGAGACGCATTTGGCCCGCCAGACGCATTTCGGCTCGTGCGCCTGTATCACATTGCAGGCCAATCTAGACGTGGCCGCCTCCAAATACTCGGGCTTCAAACTGGCGTAGGAGGTGGGCGGGGGCAGGCCGGCCGACAGGTACGCGCCGCACGAGCCGCACTGCAGCAGGTTCCGTTGAACGCAGCGCCAGCCGCGTCTGTGAATGGCAAGGTGGCCGGTCTGGTGCTAGAGGTGGATGAAACACGCAGAGACGGACTACCTAAAACGGTTGTTGTGTTTATCTAGTGGGTTTCCTGGCTTAGGTTCTTCGCGCTGAATTGTGTATGGCGGCGATCACAAAAGACAACAGAAACAATGTCACACACGCTAGCTTACAATGGTGCTTTTGTGTTGATTTTGAAAAAATCGAATGAAAACTAAATAGTTTCAAAGTGTTCAATAGCTTTCAAAATTGGCGAAAACAGGACCGTTGCAAACTATTTAGTGTGTGTGGGCAAAATATTATACACAACTAAATACCCGTTTAAGAGTACGACTGTATTTTCTCGAAATAACGCCCTCCCCTCCCTCAAAATCACCACTCTGAAACGATCACCCCTCGGGGGGGGGGTATTTTGAGGAAATACGATAAACCGAAACAGCGAAAGTTATACCGAGCGACAGCTAGCGCGCTGGCCGCCCTCGGCTTGTAGCCGGCCACGCCGCCGTCCCACCAGCGGCCGGCGCAGGTGGACAGCCGGTCACGCAGCTCGGAAGTTTCGTCCGATGGACTGGAGTCGCTGCGATGCGAAGTTTACGTTGCCGCTCCGTACGTAGTCTGTTTTAACACACTGGATAATGGAATACCGTATTATCTCGAATTATGCCCCCTTGAATTAACCAAAAGTGCTGAATAAATAGTAAGCCCCACTCTCAATACCCGCACCCCCTCCGGAATGATGTACATCATGTATGCAATGTATTTACACAAATCCAGGGGGGGGGCTGCAGCTAAAAAATGTCCGGAAATGCAAGTTTTCCTGGACATTTTTCATGGTATGTGTATAAAAATTTGCGCGCATACGCGACACACTTAATTATCAGCGGATCGTTTCCCGCTGACACAAATCCCTGAATTTCTTTCAATCGTGTGAACGTCGCTGTATATGCACGTGTATTTACATCATAGACAATGGCGCCATGGCGTGGCGCCTACGAATGGCGCGATTCAGTCACTCTGCCACATCTCAACCACCGGCAGGGTTCGGTAACTTGGGACGCAGAATACAAGGAAAAACCGAACATTCGTCACGCCGGCATAGACCAGCAACAAATTCATTCAGTTTTAAAAAATCTTCCGACTGACGTAATGTGTCTACACTAGTTTTCACCGTGACTTCGTGTGAAAACTGAATTTTTCAATTGCAAATTAATGAACACAGTTCAATGATTTGATTTTTTTAAATTTGAATAAAATTAATGAAAGTTTAAATGTGAAAATTTGATACTAAAACACAAATAAAGAGTATACAAACAGAGTAGGCTGGATGTGGCCATGTCGCCATTTCAGTTTTCACATCGGTCACTGTGAAAACTAGAGTGCGTAGGGCCATTCGGTTACAATTTCGCCGCTCACCCAGTCGGTGTCCGGTCAGCCTCACTACGCAGCGGAGCAGTGCCGCTCTGCACCGCAGCCGCGTCAACAGTCATTGTTTAGGAACACGATAGGCGGCTACAATTTAAACGGATACAAAAAAGCGGACATTTAACACTTCCGGACGTTTAGAAAGGCGAGATTTGAGTGTCTTTTCTGAGAATGGACCGTTCGAAATGGTCAAATAAGTGTGCCATATTTGTGATGCGTTTGCGATACTTTGTTGACGTCAGATTAAAACGACAAAGAGTATTCCGTGAGTAATATTTCATTATCATAGAATGAGCCCAAACTTTTAGCAGAACAATCACAAAAGCAATGTAATATAAATGGCAAAACAATTGCAACACGCAGAAGGGAAAACATAAATGTTTGGGAAAATGATAGGCATTGTTTGAAAAAAGTTTACACAATAATTACAGATTTTTCATGCATGCACCTGAATATTTAATTTGATGGACATAAAAATTACGAGAGAAATGCTGAATGCTCCAGAACAATGAAATGAAACATATACTGACCATTACGTATTTGTATACAGTTTGAACGTGCAGATTACAATCAATACAAAATGATAGAGACGATAACAGAAATTAAATATCATATAGTAGGTTGTCTAACCTAAGTTTTAACAACAATCAATCAGAACGAGATGAATAAATACCAACTAGAAAAGCTGCAGAATACAAGCTCGGCCTAAATGGAAAACAGATTAGAAAATGACTTTTTGAATAAATTATTTAACTAATTCCCCAAGCAAAACACACATCCGCAACCAACTTCTTTATAAATCTCATGAAAGATTCACCAATACCTACGGCAGTGATTTGACCCAAATAAAAAATGTATCCCCGTCAATTAATGATTTATTTACTTGCACAGAAAATTTGGCATTCAAGGTAGGTAGGTAAACAAAAATTCGGCTGGATGCAAACACATGTAAATCCACAAAGCGCGAAGAATAATACATAATTACACACACAAATTTAGCGCACTTTTCTTTTCCACAAAATCAGCAAAAAACCGCGTCGCATTCAACGAATGGACATGTAAAAGTTGAGTTGCGAGCGTTCCTCTTTGGGGTTGCGCTGTTTGTTGAACACGTGCCAAAAGCGGAGCGTTTCATCGCCCGCCCCGGTAACTATCGACTCGCCATCGGGTGACGTGGCCTGTGGTGAAAAAAGTGGCATTGACAAACACGGCAATCCTTTGACGTTTCCACACGAGCAGGGACGTACGCAGGATTTTTGAGCGGGGGGGGGCGGATTATTTACGGAGCCCGGCGAACGGGGGGGCGGCGCCCCCCCCCCTAAAATTTGGCCCTATTGTAAAGGAATGGAGCCTTGGCGCTGGCGCCATTTGTAGGCGCCAGCGCCATGCAGTATTGGCGTTGGCGCTGGCGCCAACGTATACTCTATAGGTACCGATTTAGACCTATATATAGGACTAAGACCATGTTAGACACTTTTATGATGCTTTTTAAGCTCCTGAAAATACACATCAAACAATGGGATGGGGATTTGCGCGTGTGCGCGCAAAAATTTTTGAAAGTGCCTACAAAATCGCTTTAGAAAAGTGCCATTCCTGGCAAATTTTTATGTCCGGCCCGTGAACGGGGGGGCGGCCGCCCCCCCCGCCCCCCCCCCCCTGCGTACGCCCTTGCACACGAGGTCGCAAAAAATTGGACCTTTGTGGCACTGAACTTCCGGTTAGGGTTCAAATATCTACAGAAACATACAGTGACATATTTTATGCCATTTTTCAGTTGTTTTTGGTATGTTTTTTGGACTTTTTTGTAAAAATTAGGGTAAAACCCTGTATACCAGAACTTTAGGTTAGATCCCGATCCCAATCCCGGTCACGAGACCCCAATCCGTATTCCGATCCCAGTCCCGAAAACTCAAACAACCAATACCGAAAAACTCAATCCCGTTTGAACCCTACTTCTGGTCCGCATAGAAAATCGCTTTCCTAGAGGTCGTATTTATTTATATATGGGAAGGATTTTCAGTTTCCGACTGTTCAAGAAAAAAGGACCTGTTTAGGCAGACGTTATGAATTTCACGAGGGAAACCACCCTCAAAAAGAGCACCGACAAAACCACCGACCAAATACAGCACCCTGGTGGTGTGGCCGGTCAGCTTGGCCACCTGTCCCAAACTGGGGTACTTCCAGATGACGATCTGGTTCTGGCTGTAGCCGTGCGTGGACACCAGCTCGCGCGTGTGCCGCGACCAGGCCACGTTGCACACCTGCGTCCGCGGCAAACTATTTAAAAATACTCCGTATACCCTGAATTTGTCCCCTACTGAGAACCAAAGTTTTGATAACGTATTTACAAATACTTAGTATACCCTAATTTTGTCCCCTACTCAGAACCAAAGTTTTGAAAACGTACTTTACAAATACTTAGTATACCCTGAATTTGTCCCCTACTCAAAACCAAAGTTTTGAAAACGTATTTACGAAAAATACTCGAAAAATACGTGTACTCGAATACTGCGTAAATACGTTTACGTTTCCGCCGGAAAAAACCTGTACTCACCTTTTTCAAAGTACGCGAGTACAGAAAACGTAATTCGGAAAAGTGGAAAAGATTGAAGTTGCGATGGTAGGGACAAGGAATTGCGCTTTTATTTTTATTCACTTTTATCTTTTCCAGGGTACAAAATCGAAGAAAAAATTACTTTTCGTTTTCTGTATCCAGGGGTGTGTAAAAATAAAATACTTTACATTTACGTTTACTTTTAAAAAAGTTCATTACTTTGACCAAGTCTTTTTGAAACCTTTTGAATTTTTGAAAAAACGAGGTAACGTTACTGAAAAAATTGTTATCGTAGTCGGCATTGTTAAAGCAAACGCCGCTAATCCACCCACCCCACGTTAATCGAGAAACGACCCAATGTTCACCTGGCTGCCGGTGTCAATTTTCTGCATCGCCTGACCGGTGAGCGTGTTCCAGAAGCGCAGACATCTGTCCGCGGTGCCGCCGCCCGAAACCAAAAGGCCGTGCTGGTGCGGCGACCATGCCAGCGCCTGAAAGGACGCTACCGTATTTGCGAGAATGATGTGACGTGACATATTCGAGCATAATTTACTAATCGAGTCGACATTTAGATTTTCTAATGGAAAAAGTGATGATTTTTACATAACAAATCGGTGCCGAACCTGATGGACACACGGTTTAATTGCAATCTTCCGAATTGATTGATAATACTAATTGATATTTACATTGTGCGACTAAGATTTTCTGCTGCAGGCAGGGACGTACGCAGGATTTTTGAGCGGGGGGGCGGATTGTATACGGAGCCCGGCGAACGGGGGGGGCGGCGCCCCCCCCCCTAAAATTTGGCCCTATAGTAAAGGAATGGAGCCATGGCGTTGGCGCCATTTGTAGGCGCCAGCGCCATGGCAGTATTGGCGTTGGCGCTGGCGCCAACCTATACTATATAGGTAGGTATCTATTAAGACCTATATATAGTTACTATGACCACGTTGGGAACTTTTATAATGCTGTTTGGACACCTGAACTGATATATAAAACAGCGGGGTGGGGTTTGCGCGCCTGCGCGCAAAAAATTTTCAAAGTACCCACAAAATCGCTTTACAAAAGTGCCATTCTTGGCAAATTTTTATGGCCGGCCCGGGAACGGGGGGGGGCGGCCGCCCCCCCCCGCCCCCCCCCTGCGTACGTCCTTGGCTGCAGGATTGGCGGCAAATAATGATGTACTAATTAGCACACCCTCACGAAAAACAAAGGTAGTAAGGATCCGTAGCACAAATGACAACAGCTCAAAAAATCACAAAAGAATTTGTCAAAAATCCAACCTTCACAGCGGCTACATGCTCCACATAAGTCTGTACAGGCTGATCCTTCCTCAGCGACCAAATCAGCAACTGGTTATCATTTCCGCCGCTGGCCAGAAACTGATGATCAGGGCTCCATTTCAAGCCGCACACCTCCTGCTTGTGTCCGAGCAACTTTCTCTCCTTGGCGCTGTTCTCGGGCGCGCGGATGTCCCGCTGCAGGATGGTGCGGTCGCGGCTGCCCGAGCAGGCCAGGTCGCCGTTCCACGCGATGCAGCTGGAGGGAAGGTTATGAAGGTGAAAATAAGGTGACAAAGTGTCCGGTTTTTTGAAGCGTGAATATGACGCGAAAGTTGAAAAATAGCTGAGAAACAGGTGTATGCTTCAGAAAGCTACCGTATATCCTTGAATAAGATGCCACCCTTGAATAACTTCCTCGTGTTGGCCAAGTGAGGAAAAAAAACTCCCCCCTCTGGGTATTTGGTATGTGTAATTTTGAATGCCAATGAACATGAATTTTAGCATGGACACCTTGTTTTTATCGTTGTTGAACTGTTAAATACCTAGATTAAATGACTTGATAGAATGCATTCAAACAATAAATTAAGTGCAAGTGCTGAGCCAAAAATAACTTCTCCACTCCAAAACTTCTGACGAAAAAATAACTCCACCGGGGTCTTATTCGAGGAGATGCGGTAAATAGCTAAAAAGCCATGAGCACTTTCCGTTTCACTGTTCACATCCCCCACAACCGACCCGATCCTATACAAATGGCCTGGTCTGTTGAGTATCTTCTTAGTCTGCGTGGTGTCCCACACGTGGAGCAAGCCGTGCGAGGTGCCCACGGCGAGCAAGTCGCCCCTCTCGGACCACTGGACGGCCGTGATCAGGTCGTCGCCCTCGCTCGCTAGGTCGCACAGCTTCACCACCTGCAGTGGGGTGAAGTGGGGAGTGGATTGATTGAGGGGATTAGTATACTCAATCGCAATTAGTATACCCTGCTGACCGCAAAGTATGCGCCCAGAATTAGTTGTGTCTTGGTCGATAACGTGCCGGTAGGATACTCACGAACGCACTTTCACAAAATGAAAAGAATTTTAAAAAGACAAATGCGAAATCTAGTACAACGATTTGTGCCTGAAAATTTTTTTTACAATTAACGATGACGTCATAATGGTTGTTGTAATAGGTATGTCGCTCGTTGGAAAAGCTGAAAACTGGTTTAAAAAGGTGCTCAGGGTATAATATCGGTAAATCATCTTATTTCGACACAAAAAATAAGAATAATTTACCTGGCTATTGGCGGCGCTCCACAAGTACACACAGTGTCCAAGGCCAACGGCGAGCACATTCTGCGACGACCAATCGACCAGATTCAAGTAGAAGTCATCCTGCAGCTCGGGCGCGTCCAGCACCTGCAACATCACACAAGATTGCTACAGTTACTGGCATGTGTCATGGAACTTTGAAGGCTTTTGTTTGGCTTTGGAGATTAAGGGGGCGATTTTTTGTATAAAAAAAAAACAGAATCAAAAGTTGCCCCTAGGGTTGGCGCTTGATTTTTTTCACTGATTTTTTTTTAATCACAGGGTGGAAACTGATTTTGATTTTAAAAAATCAAAATGAAAAATTTCTGGTAGACTTGCACTAGGTATTTTGCAATTTTTTGCGCACAAGCGCGCAATTTCCAATACACATTACCATTGGTGGTGTTTTCATGGGTTTTGGGGCATTTTTAGCGTTAAAAATTGCATTTATTATATGGTTAAAGATTGCTACAGTGTAATAATAAGCCGTGATATGCTAGTGTAGTATATAATATCCAGCCAATGTGCTCCCACATACTTCTACAGTGTGTAACATCACTGGCAATGTATTGGCCTTCTCTTACAACCTTATTTAAGCACTATTCCATGCAGAACTTCACTTGAAGTCACGAACGTTCGACAAAAGGTGATATACGTAATAAGTCGACGTAAAATGGATATTGTTGAAAGAAATCACTGCTTATAATGCTATCCCATGACTCCACAGTCATAATATGACCACAATAGACATAACCATACATTGTCTGACACTTAACATACACATATTGTTTCTCTATACCCCCATTTTGGGCGATTTTTAAAAAAAATCTAATTTAAATAAATTTTGATTTTTTTTTATCAAGGCGTTTAAAAAATTGATCTTTTTCCAACCCTAGTTGCCCCACATGAGAGCATCGGTGTAAAAAAACAATGCATCTATTAAGTACACACCTTGTACGGATTTTTCGGTATTTTCCGAGGCGGTTTTCTCGGGCTTCTCAACAATCTATGGCTATTCTCGCTCAGCGGCGACAGCGAGTACAGCGCGGACAGATTTCTCACTGCCGGACTTCCCATCGGAACGGGCGGCCGATTGCCAAAGTGATACGATTTGGGCGGAGCCGATTTGCTGCCCAAAAGGCCGGGCGAAACTAGCGGCGACCCGTTTTGTTGGTTTTCGGTTCGCGGCGACGTGCGCGGCGTGCCGCACGACGAGCCGCCTTGCCGCGGCGGCGTTTTCGTCGGCGTTCTGAAAAAAGGTGAGTTAAAACTCTGAGTTAGAAATAGTTGCTTTAATTGGCTCACTTATTAAAGCCATACTGGAACAGGCCGGTGGCGGAGGCGTTGTGCCCCAGCGGCATGGGCAGCGGCGACGCGTTGCCGCCATTGCTCGACATTTGCGGCGCGGAGGCGACGGCTACCAACGGCCTACACACGTGCAAAACGGTGAATCCAGAGGGCTCGAATGGGGTGGTGGGGGGGGGACACCCCACAAACCGCCCAGTTTATATCTAACCCGGAGGCAAAATGTTTGGCTAATATACCCCAACCCCACCCTCACCCCCTCAGCCTAGCTATTTAGCTATCTGGAGCGATATTTAAGAGATGTTCCCAAACTTCAGTAAAAATTTTCATACTTTTTTAATAGATTTTCTCCTTCAAAATAATAGTTCATGTGTGATTGTTATATTGCCATTCTCAGTACTATATCTGCTTATGTACCCATTTTTAGCTATTTTTCACTTTCAGCGACGTAGCCCCCTTTTCTTCCTTCTACAACTTAAAAAGCCTATATATTGAACCGCCGCGAACACCCACCCCAAAAACTTTTTTTACAACCATCTGTCCCTCCGAACGAGTGATTTGCCATCGATCCAACCCCCGCAGGGTCAAAATTCAAGATACCCTGGATGACTCAAAATCAAGAACCCGGACTATTCTCGGGCCAACCTTGAGCTGGAAGCGGCCGTGATGCCGACCATGCTTCCAGTGAATGACAGCGATGTCACCGTCGCTTCCTTCGATGTTTCGCAGTCACCCCCGCGGAAGCCGCCATTTTCCCACTTTTGGGCAACCTGGAGTTTATGGTCGAAATTGAAAGTGGAGAGAGTTGACTATTCTAAATAAATCGATGTTGATGCAAAATGTCGACCAACAGCGACATCATCGATGCAAGACTTGAGCAGTTCATTTCGCAGCAAGGCCCGATGTGCGGCCATTTCTCCTCTGTTCGACGACTCGGACGCATCCTGCGACAATTGACAAATCAACGACCGCCTACAATATTTCAAGGAATTCACGACCAACCAGAGCGCGCGCAGCGGTGCCGGCCGCGTTCAAAGATGCCGTCGATTCCGCGCCGCTGACGCCTCTTCTGTGTCGCATGGGAAACAGTAAAATAGAATGTCGTTGACGGCATTTTTATTGCGAGCAGTAAAGTACTGGGTATTCTCGGGCGATGGCTAGAACGTTCCGAACGAAAACGTTCCCACTTTAGTCTACAGACCAAATAATCGCCCAGCGCGAATTTAATGGTTTATCGAGTGACGTGTTACACGGCCCTAAAACACATCAAAAAAGTTCAAAGACAGATCGGAACTTCTTCGCCGAGAATCTCCTCGAAAATTGCCCACTCGCAATTGGCATTCGGCCCAGAAACACAGCTAACCTGGGGCTATGCACTCCGCTATTATTGGCGCTGGCTCTGCTATGCACGGGCGGCGCGGACGGGCCGGCCAACGGCACCACGTCATCTGACAGCGCGGCGAAACGCAAGGACCATTCGGCCTCGGGCTGGCGCACCGGTATGAAACGGTCGCCGCCCTTCTTCGTGGGCGTGGTTTGCGAAGAGAGCGCCATCCGCCCGCCGTCCGACTGAGCAGTTGGAAGATTGCCAATCTATAGAATCGATAAAACAAACCGGGGAAACTGACCCGCCCCGCGTTGTGCTGCGCCAGAAAGCGCCGCTCGTAGTCGTTCTGCAACATTTGCAAATTCCCCCGGCGACGGGCGCGAATTATCGGTGGAAATGACAAGAGTTCATCGATATCACAGGGTGCAGCACGCCGTGACGCCAGAGGTCTTCGCTTTTTTAATTTTATTTTTCTGCAAATGGTATTTCCGCATTTTGCATAGGAACTAATGTCCGCCGAAAAGAGGCCGCATCGCTGGTCACAGCTTCCGCTTAATTTATGCGTATGCGAAGTGCATCGATCGCCTTCAGCGAGGATACCATACGTACCTCGAAAAAGCCCCCAAATCGCATTAAAACGATTTTGCACTTGATAAATGTACGTTTGAGCGCGTAAATAGGACTGTGCCTAGGCACGAACGATAGTAACGTTCATTTTTGCCATTTTATTTAAACATCCATCGAGATTAAATACAGTTTTGGCAACAGGAAACTATGATCACAAAGAAACACCCTCGAAATGATTTTTTTGTATACTCCGGTTACTTTACACCCTGCACGCGTGGTTCCCGCTGGAAGTGTGCCAACGATGGTTAACGCGTCCGAGGTTCATAAAAAGATGACAAAATTGATTGTTGTTATAATGTTATTCATTAACATATTCACATCGATGAATTTTTTTCACATTTTTACGGAAATCGCATGATTTAATAATCATTGGCACGCTTCCAACACGAGACATAAATCAGTGCGAGGGCAGAGTATCACGTACGCCGAGTATACCTAATGAAAAATCACTGAAAAAAGCAGAACCGATTTCGCGAAAGCTTCTCTGCCGTGTGTGAAGCGATGAAAAATGCGGTACTTGGCACCTGAATAAACAGATCAATAACACAAGTTCGGAGACGAACAAGCAATGTAGGCGCCAAATTCAATTGGTACGTAAGGCTACGCATAGGGCCCACACACACTAGTTGACATCAAAATTCGTGTCAACTAAACTCAACTAAAATATGTGATTTTAATTTTCCTATGTGTTAATAGTTTATTTTATATACCTTGTGATACATTACTTTCCTTAAATTTCATTCATGTTAAGCCTGATTCTTTAAAAAAATTCAGTTGACACGAATTTGCGATGTCAACTAGTGTGTGTGGACCCATACTGGTGGAGCGGACGTTCACAATTTCACGCGCTCGCTCGCGTGTCGGGCGCCATACATTCCAGTTGAATCTGGTCCCAAGACAGCTAAGACAAAGCCAGTTCTCAATCACCCTGCAACTGAAGGAATGCCAAATTGTCGCAACTCCTGGACAGTTTCCTCCTGGGGGCAGTCCCAGACCCTGTAACTTGACCTGAAATATGTCAAATGTCATGCAAAGTGTCAAAAGTCTTGTAAAACGTACGCACGTTTGCCATTTTTTCGGGCACTTTACAACACTTTAGACACTTTATATAACACTTGACATTTTACACGCCACTTCACAGTGTCCGGACTCGCCACCTGGGCGTGAGCGCGGCCATGAGTCCGTGCATGGCGTTGCCGGCGGCGGAGCCGTGGTGCTCGCCGGTGCTGAGCTGCTGCCTGCCGTGCGTCATCCGGTTGCGCAGCATGTGCATCCGACTGCCCGCCGAGCTCGGGCCCGAGTTCGAGTTGGTCGCAGATGCGACGGGCTGGTTTATGTGAACGGGCGGACTGTGGCGCTGGTGGCGTTTCGCTGCGCCGTTGGCTAGGTGCCAGTGAGAAGTGAGACAAAAATTGGATAGAAATTGTGACTCGGTTCGGTGCTGTGAATAACGAGTGGAAACTACCGTATTTGCTTGAGTAGGCCCCCTTGAAGAATTCCCCTCTTGAATAATTCTCCCCCTGTAAGACATTGGAGGATAAAATAACCCCCATTCCTCGAATAATTCCCTCAAAAGGCATATGATGAATTTGTTGTGTCTAATTTGATCTAAAATGGCATGTTATTGTGTTTATAAAACATATTCCGTGGAATGAGGGGAAAGGAACATGCTTGACACTTTTGTCGAAATAATTATCCATCCCCTTGAATAATTTCCCCTTTGAATAATTACCCCTCGAATAGCTCCCCTCTCAAAAAAAGTCTGATGAACTAATAATTCCCAGGGGAATTTTTTCAAACAAATACGATAGTTGTTCCCGTTTACAGTGGCAGACAGTTCAAAAACGGTCCTTATTGACGTGTTTTTGATATACTCGGCGGACAGCACACCTAGCATGAAAACCTACCATAATTTAATGAAAAAAATTTTGTGATAAATTCCGCAATTAATTATTTCATAGTAAAAACAAATATTGTGATTAAAAAACTGTATATGTTTTGTTCATTATTCAGGTGGATTATGGTAGGTTTTCATACTACGTGTGATGTCCGCCCAGTATACCATAGTGCAATCGAACCCAAGTCAGTTCAGTCGCGTGGATTCTCACAAACATTCACCAAACCAACCACAAGCAGGGCCTTTGCCCTGGGCCTGTTGCCGTCCACTAACGGCAGCGGCGGAAAATGTGCTGACCATCTGCTCAGCCAAATCGTACACGGGCGACGTTTTGCTCGCTAACGGCGGTGTGGGCGATATCAACCTGCTCACCGCCACCTCAGTTGAATGGCACTTCACCCGCTTGCACAACGATAGCACATCTGAAATGCAAAATGTCTGCGCTGTCCAAAATTGTGGTTTGACTAAGGATGGGAAACAAAAATTTGAAAATTCGAAAACGTTTAAAAAATTTCACTGTTTTTGACAGAAAATGCATAAATGGCCCTACACACACTAGTTTTCACCGTGACTCGTGTGAAAACTGAAATGGCGACATGGCAACATTCAGCCTACTCTTATTGTATTTACGCTATATGTGTTTTAGTTGTAAAATTTTCAAATTTTAACTTTCATTAATTTGAATTAAATTTGAAATTCAATGAAATCATCCAACCGTGTTCATTAATTTGCATTTGAAAAAAATTCAGTTTTCACGCGAAGTCACGGTGAAAATTAGTGTGTGTGGGCACAATAATGCAGAAGCGCAGTTCTTTAGGTATTTATTTGTAGCGGCAGAACAAAAAATGGGCAGAAGCGTTTGAAGTAACTGCAGTATAAGCCTGGAATGCTTGTAAAACATGAAATTGTAATTCAAAATTCACTGTAAAAATTTGAAAATGCAGTAATATGATGCAAAAAATTCGAAAAGTCCTGAAGAATTTGAAAATTCGAATACTAAATTCGAATACTAAATTCAAAAACTATTTGTGGAAAAAATAGAATTTCGAAGTCGTTTATGAAAAAACACTTAAAAATTTGAATACTTTTTTCAGGCGGCTTGCCATCGTTAGGTTTGACAAAGTATGGTCAAAGAAGTGCACCCTGTTTGGGCACCGCTCTGCGCCCGTCCATTTCGGCGTCCAAGTGCGTGCCGACGAGCCAAACGGGTTGGCCGTTTGCCAAAATGGACGCGCGCAGTCGACCGGCCAGCCGTTCGGCCTGACGGAAGGTCGACCAGTCTGTGAGCGAGTAGAGCAAAAGAGCGCCCGCGGCGGCGATCGACCGCCACAGGTCGTCCTGTATTGAGTGCCAGTGTGAACGTGGAAATTAGATATTTTACAAGTTACGTGTGTCAATGTGGTTGGAATTTTTCGAATGTTAAAAAAATATTTACCTTTTCAGAATCCACTTCAACCAAATTGATGGACTTTTCTTCCCCGTCTGATTTAAATGTGATTGTAGTATCTGCGAATATGCATTGCATTGTGCAAAATAAATACCTATTTCGATTCGTTACACTGAATCCATATTTACGGCAGAGCCGTAAAAATATGTGAATCCACGGACGAACCTAAAACAACGTTACCTAATTGTACTGTGTAGAAGAAACGTTGTTGTGACAACGTCTTTTCGCCATCGGGGGCCCGCCCATAGCATAAATCGAGGGTGGCATTTTAGGGGGGGGGGGTCCACCTAACTTTCGTGTCGTCCCATTCTGTTGTACGTTGGCCCATTTTGATGCCGTTCAAGTATGTTGGGGTTTGGGGTTGGGGCTACGACCAAATTTTTTTGTTTCCTGAAATAAGCCCCCAGTCCCGAGATAAGAGGGGTCCATAAAAAGGTGGTTATTTCCATAGTTGTTAAAACTTATTTAGGTTTACTCGACAAATACGGATACTCGAGTACTGTGTAAATACGTTTACGTTTCCTCCCGAAACAAAAACGGTACTCAATTACTCACACTTTTTGAAAGTACGCGAGTACAGACAACGTATTTCAAACAGGTTTTTTAATAGGCGTTTTCAAGGCATGAAAGAACCAAAGGGAGAGAAAAACTTAAAATATGGACGAAATATCAAAAATAGCATAAAAATAGGCAACAACAAAGTAACTAGTGAATTTGATGGTGAAAAAGTTCAAAAAGTAGTGATTTTGAGTGAAAATTGAGGCAAGATTTATCAAAAATACACACTTTTACGTTTTCTGGGGACAAAAGTAATTTACTCATGTTTACTCATGAGTAAAAGTAAAAAATAAATACTTTAGGTTTTCTGTATGCACGTGTGAGTAAAAAATAAATACTTTACGTTTACGTTTACTTTGAAAAAGTTCGGTACTTTCAACAACTCTGGTTATTTTGCATGTCCGATCTGGCATAATGAATTGAAAGGTCAATAACTCAGCCATTTCTGAGACGATTGGGACAACCTGCAGATTCCATTTTTGTAGTTGTATTAGCGATGTCTAAATTCCGTATGCTGATTTGACCCGGTTTTTCAACACGAAAAATGATATTTTTTTTTCTGAACATGCTATCATATACTTTAGACAATGAGAATTCATATAAAACAAAAATGAGTTCAATATCTCTTTCCAATCAAAAGTTATCGTGCTTCAAACTTTTCCCTCCCATCCACATAAATAACCAAATGCATGCAACTTCAAAACTCCATATCTCGACCATTTCTCCGCCTATTTTCTCCAATGAACACTTAAAATGATCGGAATGACATGGAGATTTAATTTTTAGATTATTCGTATATCTCATACGTTTTCCCATACAAGAAAAGAATGCGAACTCTTGAATGAAATTGTCATAATGAAAATGCATGCAAATAAACTGTGAATAAAAACGATATCTCCATGTTATTCTGATAATTTTACGTGTTCATCAGGGAAAATCGGCTGCGAAATGGTCGAGATATGGAGTTTCGAATTTGCATGCATCGTTCTTCATGCGGTTATTTATGTGGATGGGAGGGAAAAGTTTGAAGCGCCATAACTTTTGATTGGAAGAAAAAGATATTGAACTCATTTTTGTTTTATATGAATCCTCGTTGTCCAAAGTATACGGTAGCATGTACAGAAAAATATATTTTTTTTGCGTTTAAAAACCGGGTCAAATCGGCATATGGAATTAAAACATCACTAATAAAACAACGAAAATGGGATCTGCAGGTTGTCCCGATCATTTTAAGTGTCAAACGATCCAAATCGGCCCAGAAATCGCTGAGTTATTGAGCTTTCAATTCATTATGCCATATCGGACATGCAAAATAACCACCTTTTTATAGACTCCCTTATCTCGGGACTGGGGGATTATTTGAGGAAACAAAACAATTTGGTCGTAGCCCCAACCTCAAACCCCAATATACTTGAACGGCATCAAAATCGGCCAACGTACAACAGAATGGGACGACACGAAAGTTAGGTGGGCTCCCCCCTTAAAATGCCACACGTGTGTCAACTGGTTTGTGTCAACTCCAGATTTCAGCTCACGTGTAGCAGGAATAGTGATGTAAAAGCGCCATGGCGCTGGCGCCAAAGCAAAAAGCGCCATGGCGCTTTTGGCGCTTGGCACTATTTTGCTGTGGCGCCATTGGCGCTAGGCGCCACGCCCATGAAAAGCGCCATGGCGCTTTTGGTGCTTGGCGCCATTTTTGACCGGCGCCAGGAACAAAATGCCTGGCGCTGGCGCTTGGCGCTAGCGAAAGCAAAAAGGGCCATGGCGGTTCTGGCGCTTGGCGCCATTTTGCTCTGGCGCCATTGGCGCTTGGCGCTAGGGGTCGGAACAGCGCCATGGCGCTTTTGGCGCTTGGCGCCAAAGTTCTGGCGCTTTTCACATCACTAAGCAGGAACATGATCTACAAATGCACATGCGACAATACTCAAGAAAAAATGTTACGGCAAGTGCATTGGAAGATCACTCAGCGACACGTGAAGCCGAAATCTGAGTTGACACAAATCAGTTGACACACGTGTGTAAACCAGTGTGCGGGCCGCCATTACTGGCAAGTATTCGCCAAAAGCGCCAGATGCGACAGGAGGAAAGTACTAAAAACCCAGGGTATTACCAATAGGGAAGCGTACGTTATCATGGCTCGTAGCATCTGATAATGTGAACAGCTGTATTGCTATATGACGAAACTTCCAAACATCAATCCAGAAATAACGAAACCATATGGGTCGTAGCGGGCGCTGTTCCTCAGCGACCATTCCTTCACCAAGTGCAGCACCAAGCTGCTCTTGCCCACCGCGTCCGCGCCCAGCACCAACACGGTGTGATTTTGATCTCGGGCTGTGGATTGAGATTCATTGTCTATTTCATGTTACATAATATCATGATGTGGAAAGTAGTGATGAAGTATCGATAAAGGACATCGCCATTTGAAAAAGGGGGCGTGGCGCTACGGAAAGACGGTAGCACGACAAGCGTCCATGGCTCCAAATTGCGCCAAGCGCCACTGGCGCTATGGCGTGATGCCCTCCAACTATTATACGTCAGGGCCGAGGCGCCATTTTATCAATAGTCCTAAGTAGAAGCAGCGTGCTTTTTTATCGTTTAAAAAAACGTTTTTCAGCAAAAAACGCAAGCATTGAAACCCATTTTTTAAAAACTGCACCAAATTTTTTTAGTACTTACCGTATTTCCTCGAAATACCCCCCGGGGGGTGATTGTTTCATAGTGGTCCCGAGAGGGGGGGGGGGTTAAACGAGGGGGGGGGGGGTATTTCGAGGGGGGGGGGTTATTGTTTCACAAGAAAATTTTTGAAAACCAAGTACGAAATTGTCGTCTGAAACGTACGCAGACGTCGAAAAGTGCAACAAAAACCGCCATTTAAAAGGTTCTGTAGACTAATATTAGTATGTAGATGGTATGTACACTGTTCTAACGTGACACCGACATTGTTTTAACGTGTGTTCTGCAGTACACTGAACACAAACTACAGTTATTGTCATGTACGTTCCCTTTACACTCAATTTGGGGGGGGGGTATTTCGAGGGGGGGGGTGATTGTTTCATAGTGGTCTCGAGAGGGGGGGGGGTCAAACGAGGGGGGGGGGTATTTCAAGGGGGGGGGGTATTTCGAGGAAATACGGTATTCACTATGCAAGCACGCAATTACCCATTCAAACTACTATTGGTAGTTGTTTTAATTGGTTTTGTGGCACTTCCAGTGTAAAAATTTCCATTTTTCAAGCTGTGTACTCCCACATAACTTAGGTATACTCGGCGGACAGCACACCTAGTATGAAAACCTACCATAATTTAATGAATAAAATCTCGTGATAAAATCCGCAATAAACTATTCCATAGTAAAAACGAAATATTATGATGAAAAACTGCATAATTTTTGGTTCATTATTCAGATGGTCTATGGTAGGTTTTTATACTAAGTGTGATGTCCGCCGAACATCACTCTCACTCTTTTATTTGGCTTTTTAAAAACCATTTCATAAAAAACCCGGGCGAAAAAAACACGTTTCTTTCATCCCTAGCCCCCAGTATTTATACGAAAAGAGAACATCAAACACTTACATTTCGCATAAGGGCTGGTGATAAACTCCAACCCGGCGCTGCCATAACCAGCAAAATATGCGAGCCCTTTGGTTGGCTGGTTCTGATAGAGAGTGTACAAACTGCCCAACGGGCTCATGCCGGGCGCGCTGTTCTGGGACACTCACAGACGCTGTAAAATGCCCTGTAAAAAGTGTTAAGTGTCATGCAAAGTGTCAGCAGTCACGTATAATGCCCTGTGACATGACAAAATAGTTTGCCATTTTCCAGGACATTTTACATGCCTTTGGACACTTTTCACAACATTTGACACTTTACAGGGCACTTTACAATGTCTGGGAGTGCCACCTGGTGCACTTCTGCGGCGCTGCCGTGTCCGCCGGCGTGCTCGGACTTGTGCATGCCGTGGTCCGCGCCGCTGCCGCCCACCTGCCGCAGGTGCGCTATGGTGAGCGTGGTCGCTCCAGGGCGGTTCACCGAGGCGCACTTGCGCGACCTACGTGGGCACTTTGGGTTCAGTTGGAAGAATGACAATGTGGTCACGCAAGCTAGTTTTCATGGTTCCGATTTGAAAACTCGATCGAAATCTTGTCGATCTGCTTAAAAAGTAGTTCGTGGACTGATACTTTCTGTAAACTAATAATTGCATCCTGATACTAGTTGCGGGATGGTGGAAGTGTCAATCAGCGTTCGCGTCGCCATTCAGTTTTTGCCTGAGTTTTCAAATTGGAACCATGAAACCTACATAGCTTGTCTGGCCATGATGAAGTAACTACTAATGTGACGGTGTGCAGGGGTTGGGGCGGAAAACGAAACGGGGGTTGTTTTTTGGTGTAGAGCATTTAGCCTGGCCCACGCTCGAATCATTTTACACTTTTGTGAAAAAATACATGAGTTGAGTTGAGGCGTAGGCCTCCACGAGTGAACTGAAATTTGGACTCTGACTAGCCAACTCGCGACCCGGACCCGTGCGACGCCCGTCCAAAATGCCACCCCATCATTTCGGCGACCACACGCGTTCAACTAGAGGAACACACAAAGCGGCGGCCGCGTCTCCATCCCGCACTACAGCACTCAATTCGTAGTTCGACGCGGACAAGTTCATGCTTCCACCGCTCAACATCGTTCGCTTTAGATAGCCCAAAGTTGACTCGATCGAAACTGCGGCTTGATTGATTCGCAATTGAATCTGGGCTGGGCGCTTTCCACGCGGCGGCGGCCGGCACTCGTCAAATGGAATTGGGATGGCGCGCGGCCCACGGCGATCGCGCACAGCGGCGCATGACTAATGAGACGAATTGAGGCTTCCTGTATCCCATTCGCTGCCGGTGTTTCCCACTAAATGAAAATTGGAAATGGGGGGTGGAAAAAAATTGGCGTTTTGGGCTTCCGCGGCGGGGAATTTTCAAGCGCGGAAAAATTGGCTGAATCGTGAGGTAAATAGGGAGGGCGCTGATCGGTTATAAATATTTGTTATCATAAGCAGTATGTGTGGGCAATTTCGACAGCAGCAATATAGACCGGCACTTCAATCTGTCAGCAGAACGTGTGATTCACACATGCACTCTGATGCATTCTGATGCACCTCGTCCAGGACGAGATTTAATTGGCCCGGCATCGGGCACTAAAATTCATTGTAAACTCAAATACTTCACATCATTTTAATATTAGCCCGGCTTCCAATTAAAGACAAAGATTCGGGCTAGGGGCAGTCCCAGACCCTGTAAAATGCCCTGTAAAATGTCAAATGTCATGCAAAGTGTCAAAAGTCATGTAAAATGTCCGGTAATTGCCATTTTACCGGGCATTTTACATAACTTTTGACACATTGCATGACATTTAACATTGTACAGGGCATTTTACAAGGTCTATTTGCCATTTTACCGGGCATTTTACATGGCTTTTGAACCTTTGCATAACATTTGAACTTTTACAGGGCATTTTACAGGGTCTGAGACTGACACCTGCCTGTAATATGAATCGGACTACCTAAAAATATTTACCGGGCTAATAAAATCTCGCTCCAGGTAACTAACCCGTGTGTTCATCAACATTCGAGCAATCTAGGCACTAATTCTACGGCACTAGGGCAGACAAATTGGATTTGTTTACTGCCAGCAAACCGACGTATGTGCATCCGGTCGGTGCAATGCACAGTTGTTAAAAGTATAACATGTGCAAAGTTATAAGTCGTTGTTTTTTACTTACCCTTAAGTTAGCTTTATATATACCTAGACACATCTTTTCTATTTTACCCTATTTTCAAAGCAGATATAAAAGCTTATATGAAATACGTTTTCTGTACTCGACTACTTTCAAAAAGTATTTATATGTACCTAAAAGCTATTACCGGTACTTTTTTCAGAGGAACCGTAAACGTATTTACTAGGTAAATACTTGAGTATAGGTAAGTACTTTTCGAGAAAACGTAATTATGTTTTAACATCTATGGTGCAGTGCAATGCACCTGCAAGCGCCCGCCTACAAGGGCTCACGGTTTGGAACGTAAACACAGCGCGTGGGACAATAAAATAAATTGCGACCCTTTTTCCCTCTATTATTTATCTTCCGATAAAACATGCGTAATATCTACGACGGCTTCGAGCGGCTAAAAATTACGGACGCAGCTGCATTTGCTTTGCTGTGTATATAGTGGTGTGATTTTTTAGATGAAACCGTGCGACTCTCGCATAACATCTAATGAAGGAAGGGGGCAATAGTAAAGTCCACGTAACAGTTATAAAAACCTACCTCAGTGTGCAAAAGCACTGTATGGACTTAAAATGGTGCTCGGGCAAAATTTTTATCCCCTTTGGAACAGATTTTATAGTGCTTTGTATTTCAAAAACCAATCTAGCTGTCACCCATAAATGGCATTTTAGAGTGATTTACGACTTGCGAACACTACCCTGGGACTGGGAGTATTTGCACTTTACGGGGGGAACATTATAAAGAATACACAGTAAGAATTTACAAAAATACATTAATTGACAGCATATCGAGTCAACTCCGGACATTTGAACACCATCATGTCACGAGCATAATCTTTTACAATATTGTACATGGCATATAGTACCGACAGCACACCTTACAATGGAATCTACCATATTCCATCTGAACAAACGAACAGATACAAATTTTTTTCTCATCCAACAGACATTGCTCCCACTTTTGGTTAATTTGATGCACAAAGTTTCACGTGACCTTATTCTAACGATCGCAAAGAAAGAAAAAAAAATTCGAAAACGTTTTCGAATTTTCGAATTTATTTCAGAATTTTTTATTTTTTATTCCACCCCTGGAAAAACACTTAAAATCGTTTTTTTATTATTCAAAATTCGAAAATATTTCGAATTTTTCAGGGAATTCAAAGCCATAAAACAAACAACAAACATATTCGTAAGTTAAACGTGATAAATCAATCGACAAACAGACACCACTCTATCAAAAAATTATCGCGGGTTGTTGTTGCAAGATGTCGAACATAGCACTGTCCAACAATCCAATAGGTCCCACTTCCAGACCTGAAAAAGGCCCTGTTAAATGTCAAATGTCATGCAAAGTGTCAAAGTCATGGAAAATGCTCTGGAAAATGGCAAACATATTTGTGCTAAATTTAACTAAACTAAGGCATACTCGGCGGACCGCAAAGTAAGCGCAGAATCCTACCTTAATCCTAATTTAATGAATAAGATCTTGGGATAAATTTCGCAAGTAATTATTCCATAGTAAAAACAAAATATTATGATGAAAAACTGTATAACCTTTGGTTCACTACTCAGGAGGTAACCATACTAAGTGTGATGTCCGCCAAGTATAAATTACAGTGAAAATAAGGTCAAAAAGCGATCCAAACATTAAAACTAACCAAATGCAGCGTTTTATTACAAACTTTCAAAAACTACCCAAAAAATTCGAAAATTGCACAAAAAGATTCGAAAATTAAATTCTAAAATTATTTTAAGGAAAAATCGAAAATTCATTTTAGAAAAAACACTTAAAAATTTAATTTTTTGGGGGGGGGGGGGTTTGCCATCGTTACCTTATTCATCCAAATATTGCATTGATCATTCATCGTATTTATAGCGCTCTGTCAGTCTAGTATAGCATCGCCGCCACCCATCGATCAGACACAGGTTTACTCTCGTAATGGCTGTCGCACAGGCTTAATGCATGCGGTACAGTGTACTCACTACCCAACAGGTAACCACAACCACACGTACCTGGCGTCGGCGCTGCCGTGCCTGTTCGCGCTGGCGGAGCCGAGCAGGCGCGCCAGGGCCAACCTGCCGCTGGCCATGGGCGCCGTGCCGCTGCGCGCGCGCATCTGAACCGGCCCGGAGCCGATGTGCGCCGGCGCTTCGTGCGCCGAGACTGGAATTTGCACCGCGTGTGGATCTGTTGCGGTTGTAGGCGGTGCGCGTCGGTGTAGGAGTGCTGTTGACTTACTTTTAGACTGTGAATGTGACACAGTCAGGATACGATTAAGTCACCCCCCTCCGTACAGTAGCGATCATCTCGTCAGAAATTTTGAAAGGGAGTGAATCAGGGGTGTTTATTTTCTGGCAAAACTTTCACCAGAATCCACATGATTGAAGTCAATCCACATCAACTTAATGTGGCCAACTAGATAGCGGCCATCGACTCATTCAAATTACAAAACAACAACATTTGGACACGTTATTCAATGGAGGGGGGTTATTCAAGGGAGGGGGGGTATTCAAGGGAGGGGAGTTATTCAGGGGAGAGGGGTCAGTTCAATACTCAGGGGTAGGTTCTTCTCATGAAGAGTAACTTTAGTCGCGGATGGCACACCCTTGTGGGCGACGCGCAACACCTACGGTTCCCGGCAGCATGAGCGACGATCGTCGGGGACTGTTGTTCGGCCGCGCCATAGTTTTTTTTGTAGGCTTTCAAAAATTTAATACTTTCTGCGCGTTCCAATATTATATTACTGGGTGGGTACAGTATCATATATTTTTTCAATGTTAATACATTCAAGCCACCTGTTGCCAACTAGGTATGTACAATACCTTACAAAACGAGAAATCCGTGAAGCCAGCGAATATATAGCAAAAGGTCCATCTTATCAGGTTCACATCTGTAGCGCAAAAATAAGCCGCTTTGTGAGAGAAAATGCGGCGCAGAAACGGCCGCGGCGCAACACGCACAACCCTAAGTGCACGGTGATAATTCTTTCAGCACCCAGTTTAGAAAGATAGATTCATGTGCTCGTGAGTAAAGAAAGGATAAAACGCTTGAATCTGAGGTGCGGCGCACTTGATTCTAATTCTGAACGCAAACAACATGTGAAACTGGACCGCAGTTAGCAACGAACGAATGCTCATGCGCCATCGGGAAAATTCAACGATGATGTTTACGATCAAGAAATCTTAACGCGGCATTTCGCGTGCACCGCGGCCGCGGATATCGAAGTTACCGTATATCCACGAAAAAGACCCCAGGGGAGTTATTTTTTCGTCGGAGGTTTCGCAGGAGGAGTTATTCAAGGGGGCATGTTATTCAATGGTTGGAGTTATTTTTTCCTCAGAACTTGCACTTACCATATTACCTCAATTATCCCCCTGAATTAACCCACCCTTGAATTAACCCACCCTCAAAATAGGCTGTGGAAATAATACCCCCCCCCTTGAAATACCCCCCTCCAGAATGATCTACATCATGTATGCAATGTACCAGGATGTATTTATTACTGCAAATTTGCATTGCAGCAACACTTATATGCTCATTTGTGTACAGATGTAAATACATGTATAGCCCCAATATAACCTATTTTCTCACGTTTATTACCGTTTTGTGTATGAAAAAGCGTATTCTTTACTATGAATTTCACGAAAATTTCTGACGAAATAATACCCCCCCCACTCGGATGGTTAACACCCATCTCGGCCGCGCCATCTCGGCCGTGGACATTTCGGCCGGGATGGCGCGGCCGAGATGGGTCCCTACCCACTCGGATTACCTCCCCCCCCCCTCAAATTTTGCTGGCGAAATAATAAACTCCCATGGGGGTATTTCGAGGCAATACGGTAATTCATTGTATGAATGCATTCCATCAACTCATGTAATTCATGTATTTAACAGTTCAACAACAACAAAAACAACGTATCCATACGGAAATTTATGTTCATCAGCATCCAAAACATTCACATACACATTGTGGATAAACATATCAAATAACCAGAGGGGGGGGGGGGTTATTCAGGAGAGGGGGGTGATTCAAGGGGGAGTTGTTTTTTCCCCACCTGTCCAACAGGAGCAGTTATTCAAGGGGGGTGTTATGCGAGGGAGTGGTCTTATTCAAGGATATACGGTAAATGTGCTCGGTTGACCTTTTTCCTAAGGCTGATGAACTTCAATATAACAAAAACACAACAAACGCAATCTGGATGAGAGCGGGGCTTATTGCTAATTTAGAAATGCCAGGACTGATTACAGTTACATTGTTCGAGATTGCGACAAAACGGGGAAGACAAATTACAAACAACGGTCCGCAGAGAAATGGTGCATGCACGGCACCGATGTCCCCCGTTCCAAGCACACAATGACCGCATGGCACCATCGCAATGGATAGAAATAAACAGCGGACACGCCAGGTTTGGCACCCAAAAGTTGAGTCAGTGCCGGAGCCCATATCTCCAACTGTAGTGGGGGGATTTATTCAAAATTTTGAGGCCATATACTCGAAACCCCCCCACTACTATATACGGGCTGGGGGAGGTCAGCTGAGTGTGGGTCGCTGACCTCCCCCAGCCCGTATATAGTAGTGGGGGGTTTCGAGTATATGGCCTCAAAATGTTGAATAAATCCCCCCACTACAGTTGGAGATATGGCGTCCGGCACTAACTCAACTTTTATTGGGTGCCAAACCTGGCGTGTCCGCTGTTTACATAAAATACAGCTATGCACGTGTTTACTTACTAGCGATCCACAAATAACCATAGCGCACTACTTATTCGCTGTGGACAAACTCACAAAAATCAGTAAGATATTCACACTTGGTTGGCTCAATAGATGGAGGACGGAATTCGAACAGCTTGATTGCATTTCACACACGCAGTGCCGACCCAGTTAGCTGACATTTCATGGAGCGTAAAATATCTATTTACTTTGAAGCCGATTGAGTGCGGCAACGCGTTTCAGAAATGGTGCACAGCTGGCTATGGCTTGTGTATTGCATGTATTTGCACAGTATAATTATGGCCATGTAAATTTATAGTAAATACCTGTCAATAAATTGCAAGGAGCCAAATGGCAAGTCAAGAGACCAGTCAATTTATAAATGGCATACCAGGAGACAAATGGACAGTTGTAATCAGAAACATAAAAAAACATGAAGCATTCCATCAACTTCACTTTTTCCTCCGTCTTAATGTTTGAAAAAATGTAGGTTTTATTATCTTCAAATGTTTTCATGTCACTTATGTTATGCCCTGACTTCTGCGCAGGCACGTCGAAGATGTTCTAGAGAATATGGAGCTAGTCAGCTCACTTCACTGCTATTTCTGATGGGTCCAAAGGTTCAGAAGAAAAATTTGAAAATGTGATAATTTAGTGAAAAATGTCGAAAATTCAGAAAGTATTCTAATACAATTACAAAAATTCAAAAACTATTTTTGGAAAAATTTCAATATTCAAAACGTCCTTCTATGAAAAACAGAAAATTTTATACACTTTCTTCCAGGAGATTTGCCATTGTTACTTGTACAAATGTACAAAAAGTACTGCTGTGCATCACTTACGGAACACCTCAAATTAAAATTTGCGTATTACTTACACGAAATGAACACAGAATATAGTTGCTCGGTGTCCATTCGAAGTCAACGTGGCTCCAACGAGTCGTAAATAATCGACAGACACACTATGAAAATGTCTAACGAGTTACGAATTTTTTGTTTACGCAAAGCGCACGTGTTTACTTTTACCTCATGTCGGACTTCTGCAGGTGGCTACGACAAGCATGAATGCACCCACATAAATACAATTCCATGGAAAGCACAAGTGTACCGTATTTTCCCGAAATAACCCCTCAAAAGGCCCATTATGAATAAATAGGTAGCCCACTTTGAAATACCCCCTCCCCCAAAAAAAATTAGTGTGAAGAGAACGTAAATATATGACAAAAGCTGCGGTTTGTAATTCCGGGCAATGCAGAACGCAAGTTAAAAACAATCACTGTGTTACGTTAGAACAGGCTTTATATTTACCATCTACAGAAATGGTACTTTTAAAAAATCTACAGGTATCTATAGACTAAAAATCTAAATCTACAGACTCTTATTGTAGCATTTTTCTACGTTTGCGTACATACATTACACACTACAAATAAGTACTGGGATTTCAAGAAAATCCTGGCGAAATAATAACCCCCCCTCGAAAGACCCCCACCCCCTCAAAATTCCTCTGAAATAATTACTCCCGGGGGGTACCTATTTCGAGGAAGTACGGTATATAGGTATTTGGACACCTAAATAATTGTCCACATTTTTCGTAGCGCCTGCAAAGCGCCACTTCTAAAAGTCGTGTTCAAGTCTACTGCGATTCAAGATACGGGTCCGGAACGAACAAGCAGTTGATACATAAATACGTTGATAAACGGCACAGGGTGGGGCAAGTTTGGCACAGCTTTTTGGATATTCTATGGCATTGGTGGCGCCATGGCGCTAGCGTCACTTTTGAGCGGCATAGGGGGGTTCGAAACTCCATTTTTCCAACTGTAGTTCGAATCACAGCCCCGAAATTTTTGAATTTTTACTGACGGTTGAGTACAGTTACCATCCCAGCAGTGTTGTTAAAGGTACCGGACTTTTCAAAGTACACGTAAATTAAAAGTATTTATTTTTTACTCACTCCCTGTGTATAGAAAACGTAAAGTAATTTTTTTACTTTTACTCATGAGTAAACATAAGTAAACAGACTTTCTCCCAGAAAACATTTTTTGACAAATTTTGCTCCAATGTGTGTGTGTGTTAATTTATGCATTCGCTATTTTTCCCTTTTTAGCTTTTTCTCTCCTAAGCCTTGAAAAAGCCTATCTGAAATACATTTGCTGTACTCGAGTACTTTAAAAAAGTATACGTTAAATTTAAGTACGGGCACTTTTTTCAGAAGAAACACAAATGTACTTACTCAGTACTCAAGTATACGTAAATACTTATCCAGTAAACGTATATATTTTTAACAACTATGCATCGTAGCTTAAGTGAACAAACAGATGTGCTTGTGCACATACCGCTTGGGATGGTTCATTGCCCCGCCTTAATGACACGCGTTTCTGCCCTAATGACATTCCGATTTTAGTACTGAGAAGCGGAGAGCATCAAAGTCTCCATCTGATGCGATAAATATGCATACTTTTTTGATTTGAATATTGATATTTTGCGCGCGGTACGGTTCACGGCTTGATGTAAATGCACACGCGTGTGTGATTAAGAGCAGAGAATTTAGCCGCCCTGTACCCATGTATTTTTATAACTTGCTGAAACAGAGGATTTTATCTTTGGAGTGATTGTCTTGGGATAAACACAAAAATGTAATATCTACCTTATTGTATTGGGGCGCAGGGCCGGCAGTGGCATTTCTCATGCATTTTATTGGTATTTACAACTTTTCATTGTTTATGAGGTTACACGATTTTTCCAACGACAATAAATTTATTTTTGACTTACCATTTATGAAATTTAAACTGAAAACTGGTGTGTTGGCATTTGTACATAAAATGAAAATGTATTCAGTAAAAAACACTGACAATAGACAGTGTTCATGTTGTTTATAAACACTGCCCAAGCCAGGTCCAGCATCTACTCTCTAAATCCATGCTAAACACCCTATTTCCAGATGTACCAGGGGATTTATTCAAAATTTTGAGGGTTATACTCAACATTCCGCCACTACTTTATACAGGTTGGGTAAGGTCTGCCACCCACCTGAGTGTGGGCTGCTGTATACATGAATATTTTTTTGTAAAAATACCTGTCCAAGCAAGGCCCAGCACCCAGTGTTTTTTAGATATAAAAAAGCTACAAAACGAAATCTGATGGGAGAATTAATCAAAATTTTGAATGGGTGTACCCAACACGCCCCTTTACTTTATACAGAATGGGGGTTGGTGGTGGCCCGCTGAGGGCAGGCCTCCAAAAAATAAGTAGATTTTTTGTAAAGTTCCCTGTCCACGCCAGGTTTGGCACCAGACAGCCAAAAAATACCGTTAAAAGTCCCCTGGAGGACAATGTATCCAACAAAAAAGTTTTTTAAATCAAAATTAAATCTGGCGCTTGTGTATCTTTTATACACATACACAAGTTCCAGACTAAATTTTGATTTTACATCAAATTTTAACACACCTTTAAAGTGATTTAAGTCAATGTCATCTGGGAGATGATTATAGTGAAAAGGTTATGTAAACAACTTTGCCCCACAAATGAACTACACAGGAAGTTCAATGGGGGACAGTAGAAAAGCTGTCCTGAAAGCTAACTTTTGCACCTGCAATGATGCCATCGATGACATCATTACAGTGACCGCTGTTGAATATCCTCCATGGTTCATTTTTGGGGCAAGTTATTAATGCAAATTTTTGCCTAGTACACTTGGTGGACATAACATTTAGTATGAACACTTACCATAACCCATCTGAACAATGAACCAAAATTACAGTTTTTTCATCATAATATTCCATTTTTGCTGTGGAAGAATTAATCACGAACTTTATCAAAAGATTCTATTCTTGAAATTATGGTAGGATTCTGCGCATTCTTTGCGGTCCGCCGAGTTATACCTTAATCTTAAACTTGCACCAATTGAGAAAGTAGGTGCCGGACCTGGCTTGGACAGTGTTTAATTCCACCCAAGTGCAAGTCTACTCAAGTTAATCCCAACGGGGAGGGTCTTTGACGCATGCTGCTACTCGCCCCTCCCAAATGAAAATATCATTAAGGCGGGGCAGAAACTAAAGTGATCCCGGTCTCTAAGTGGGCGTGCGCTTGGTCTACGCTTGGGATACTTACAGTTACCGCTTGGAACTGGAATACGCCTTCGGAATCAGCATATCGAGTCAATTTCAAAATTTCCAGTATGTAACTGAGCACAGTATTAAACTTGTCAACTTGTGTGTGGGCGGCCATTGACACATTTTTGTCAAACTGATCAAATTGCCCTGTCAACTATTTCATGAGAATTTGTGATAAATGATGTATTTAGAATTCAGGTACCATTAATGCAATTAGCAATGACATTAATTAGCATTTGAAATGACCACATGCACTTCATGTCGTTCATCAATTCATGTCGATCAGTATATGAATAATTCAAATTCAAAATGCATACTATTTATGGGCTACTCCTATTGATTATCCCATAGGGGACTTATTGAAGTGGTTGGAAAACGTTGAAACAGTTGGATACACAGTGGGTCCCAATTAGTGATTATCCTGGTACAGAGGCGGCCCGGTCCCAGTCATGGTCCCGACACCCAAAAAATGTAAAAATGCCGATCCCGGTCCCGATGCTGCATTTCCGATAAAAAATTCTGGCCAAGGTATTGAGAACTGCTCCCGTAACGTTTGAACCATAGGCGAGATGGACATCAGTTTCAGCCATGTCCTGTCTTAATGACATTGCACGCAGCTCAGTTGCTGATTACACTTAACACTTTTGGGATGGGATGAGCTTTGAGATCAATACTTACTAATCTTTATCTGAAAAAACTATTAAATATACAAACACCCTGACATTCCCCTTCAATTATAGCCAACAGAAACAAAACATCTTTTTTTGTGAATTGAATACTTGATTACAGATGGATGAATTCTGGTAAATAGGCATGCATGATATCCAAAAAACGTCTTAAAAATACGTGTCTGTTCGCATTTGCTTAGCTGGAAAAGAAACCGTACGCAACTGACTACCGTATTTCCTCGAATTCCCCTCCCCCTCGTTTGACCCCCCCCCCTCTCGAGACCACTATGAAACAATCACCCCCCCAAAAAAAAATTGAGTGTAAAGAGAACGTACATGACAAATACTGCAGTTTGTGTTCTGCGTAGTGCAGAACACACGTTAAAACAATGTCGGAATCACGTTAGAACAGTGTTTATACCACCTACCTACTAATATTAGTCTACAGGAGTCTATACATGTCAGTTATTGATGCATTTTTCTATCCCAGCGCACATCACAAACAACGATTTTGTACTAGGATTTCAAAAAAGTTCTTGCAAAATAATAACCCCCCTCGTTTAACCCCCCCCCCCCTCTCGGGAGCACTATGAAACAATCACCCCCGGGGGGTATTTCGAGGAAATACGGTAATTGGGGAAGTGGTTATACATGATTCTGTGAATGCGTTCACATGTAAGTTTCTGTTTATGCGTTTTCATATCAAACATTACTGCAAATACATTCACATTTCAAACTGGTCTGGCACCAGGTCACCGGAGATATTTTGAAAAAATTATACCCAATTAATACCTACACGCTGGCGCCATACGTAGGTGCTAGCTCCAGAAACAGCTGTATGTAAATCTACGTGAATATAAAGCGACAGGCATACGATTGAGTGCCTTTTCAGGGATGTCTACGGGGACCGATCTGCTGATAAAACCCATGTGCGTAGGAGGAAATTTTCGTACGCCTTAAAAAATTTATAGAAACATTGCACTTCCCGGAGGTTGTCAGGTCTAAACCCTAGACAGCCGACTGTTTTCATAAAATGTTTTTAAATATTAGACATGCAACATTTTTCACATCCACCAGAGTTTGTTATCTGTCGGTTCACAGGGGCCGTATTAGAGGCCTTCAGGATACCGTATATTCTCCCGCTTTGAATGATCCCCCCCTCGAATAATCCCCTCCTTTAGGCATATGATAAAGTTTGTGTATCCCATTTTAAACAAAAATTCCCCGTTATTTAGTAAATAAAACATATTTCATGAAATCAGTAAGTAGCAACATGCTTAAAATTTTTGACGAAATAATGATTCCCCTTGAAAAGTCCTCCTACAAAAAGTCTGACGACAAAATAATTCCCCGGTGGATTATTCGAGTATATACGGTACACGCAGGGGTCTCCAAGATTTTGGCCTTCGCGGGGGCTGGATAGATAGCAAATCGCTCCTCCGGATAGATAGCAAATCGCTCCTCCGGATAGATAGATAGCTGGCGGATTGGGGGGGGCATCCCCCCCCAGCCCCCCCCCTAGGAGACCCCTGGGTACACGGCAAGTACGCACAAACAAGAAGAAAGCGGGAAGAAACCCCTCAGCCCGTTCTGCAACAAATCAAAACAAAATAAATAAATCAAAGCCGATGTGGGGGAGGTCAATATGCCGACCATCACTGCGCGTTCGCAATATCCACCATTAATTAATTACACGTGCCCACTGAGCCATTACCGATGACAAACAAAAATCCGAAAACGTGTATGAATTTTTACTTCCCCTCGAAAAAAGCCCCACAAATTCGAAAACTATCCCTGGAAAATCTGAAATATTAAAGTCAAAAAAAAAATTCTAATACTTTTCTAGATGTTTACCACATAGTTGTTAAAACGTATTTACTTTTACTCGATAAATACGCATATACGAGTACTGACAGGGACGTATCCAGGATTTTTGAGCGGGGGGGGGGGCTGCTTGTTTACGGAGGCCGGCGAGGGGGGGCTCAGCCCCCCCCCTAAAATTTTGGCTACATAGTGGCGGAATGGCGCCATGGCGCTGGCGCCAATAGTAGGCGCCACGCCATGGCGCCATTGGCGTTGGCATCAGCGCCATGGAATGCTGTATATGTATGTAAAAACACAACATTGAGTGTATTTACAACGATTTGCGGCAACATGGAGCAAATTGGATGATAATACCTTATTTCTGGTGAAGAATGCGCGCTTGCGCGCAAAAAATTTTACGCTGACATTGAAAAAGTTGAATTTTCCGGTCACTTTCTGGTCTCGACCCGGGAGGGGGGGGGGGCTGCAGCCCCCCCCGCCCCCCCCTGGATACGGCCCTGAGTACTGAGTAAATATTGACGTTTCATTTCTTCTGAAAAAGTACCTGTACCCGCTTTTATACTTTTTGAAAGTACTCGAGTACAAAAAAACGTTTCAGATAGGCTTTTTCGAGGCCTAGAAGGGAGAAAAATGCTAAAAATGGGACAAAATGGCAAAAAATGGAGATATTAACACGCACGCAAACAAAAATAGCTGAAGACAAGATAGGCAAAAAGCATTTGAACTAGTGATTTTAAAGGAAAAATGTGAGAAACAAAATTTATGCTAATAGTATGCACAGATTTTACTCACGAGGGAGAAGATACATTTACACACGAGTTGTGAAAAATTTACTTTTAACAATTCTGGCTTACCATCGGTACTTTCAATGCCAGCATTTACGCTGCGGCGGCGAAATGTCGCGAAACATACAGCCATAACGCGAGGTAATTAAAAAAAGAATAAGGAAGCAACACCGGGAGCAGAGAACAGCAACAAATACTGGACCAGATATAAAGATCGAACGGATAGTCTCTACATAACTTGCAACACAGCCGCAGGCTTCATTCCGAATAAACATTAACTGACTTTATCATAACATTGAACAGGAGTTGCCGGACTAGAAATCAAAAGTTTTTCTGGCTTTTGAGGCTATCCGAATGACCGATTCAGCCAGTCACGGTTGATGATAATTAACGTATTCAAAGGGAAGGAGGATACGGTACAACACGCTGTCCACACTGGGGTTGGCCGCGGTTTTTCAACGGTTTAAAAACGCAAGCATTGAGTGCGTTTTTAAAAAAACGGCTGTTGAAATTTTACCTTGCCGAATGTTGATTTTTTTACCGACTTTAGGTATTTGCAAAATTTTTGTGTGCGAGCGCGGAATATCACATGAATACATTATTGACATTGATGGTTGTTTTCATTGCTTTTGTGGGATTTCTGGTTTCAATGCTTCTAACCATGCATGCTACCATATAATAATAAGCTGTGATGTTTGTAGCATATAATATCCAGCCAATGTGCTTCAACAGACTTCAGTTTGAAGAATCATTGGAAAAACTATTCTCAATGTATCATATTAGCCTTACCTGATAACCTTTTTAAGCACTAATACATGTCAAACTTAGCTAGCTCCCACTTGCATCCCTAGCTTTTTGCAATTGCGCTTTTTTAAAGCAGCGTTTTTTTTAAATAGAGGCGTTTTTCTTAAAAAGCGCTGGCCATCCCTAATCTAAAAGACACACCATTATGCCAAAATAGCATTGATTTTGGCCTATGGAGTATTGACTTCGATGGTCGAAATGCTTAGACTTCGGTATAAATGCTGCAATTATCTACAAATGGTGTCATTTTGGCAAAATGACACACTATTATAAAAATTGATTTTTCGCGGATAAGTCTTTTAGAAGCACAGCGTGCAAGTGCTCACGCACGCGCACAGAAATTCGACTCATGCAAGATGCGGGGAACTCGCACCGAAGCGGCAGAAATTCCATACCAACCGGACAGCATCAGGGCCAGTGATGTAAAATCATCGGGGAACCGGTGCCCTGGCGTTAGGCACCAGCACTAACACCGGTGTGGTGCCTTTGTGATTTTCAGAGGTGTCACCCCGGTGCCCTTTCTCGAAATAGCACCGTTTTTTTGCTGGTGCCCCACGGTGCCAGGTAGGGTTGGGAATTTCAAAATTTTCGGTTCCGGTTCTCGGTTCCAAAATATTTCGGTTCGGGTATCGGTTCTCGGTTCCTGAAAATTTTCGGTTCCGGTTCTTAAACTCGGTTCCGGTTCGGTTCTTTCGGTTCTAAAATGATCAAAATTTCGGTTCCGGGTAATAAAAAACCCGGGTATCGGGTAATAATCGGCTGAACAACAGAAAAACAATATACCCAAGTTTACATGTGTAAGTACATTGGTTGGATATTTCATACTACAGGAGCATATCACAGCTTATTATTTCATGGTAGAATACAGAAATCAGACTTGTTATAATCATACTGGTATTTAAAAAAGTGTAAAAGCAAACATATACGTTTTCTGTACGTGGGTACTTTCAAAAAGTACATGAGTAAATGAGTACTGGTATTTTTTTTGGGAGGAAACGTAAATGTCTTTATGTAGTATGCGAGTGAGTATGCATATTATTTTGAGTACAAACATAAATAACTTTTGCCAACTACGGTTAAAACTGCCACAAAACCAATGAAAACTACTACCAGTGATAATGTGTATACTGCAGCGACATTACACCTTACAATGAAATCTACCATAACCCATCTGAATAAACGAACATACATAAAAAAATTTCATCATATTTATCAAAGCAATTTGATAAATATGATGAAAATTTTTTTTGTTTGTTCTTTCATTCAGGTGGGATTTGGTAGATTTCATTGTAAGGTGTAATGTCGCTGGAGTAGGTATATGTCAAATTACACGCTCCTGCGCAATCATTTCGCAAACAGATGAATTTTGCAATTCTGAACACGCACCAAGATGTTTAAGCTGCTGTTTAAAGGCTTAGATGTAGGTGTTGAAAAAACGCTGTTTCAAAACTGATTCCTAGAAAATTTCGGTTCTTTCGGGTATTTACTTCGGTTCCGGGTATAAGTGCCGGTTCTCGGTTCCGGTTCGGTTCTCAAGCTCGGTTCCGGTTCTCGGTTCCAAAATAATGCTCGGTTCTCGGTTCGGTTCGGGTCGGTTCGGTTCCCCAACCCTAGTGCCAGGTGCCGTTTTCATCCAATGGGGAGGTGCCGGTGCTAGGGTCCAAACGGGATCCCGATCTCGAATCCCAAGAATTTTCGGGATTTGTGGTCGAGATCCCGAAACCTCAATCCCGAACCTAAACTCCAAAAAAGCCAATCCAGATCCCGAAAGTTTTCAAAACCCAATCCTGATCCCGTGACTTCAATCCCGATCCCGTAAAAATCAGTGGAAATAACAAAAAGTGAAAACATGACATTTTTGCACTGAAAAAGCGAGCGGAAACCTCCATCACCTATTTTATGCAACTTTTCTGGCATCCGAGTGTTTTTAGACCTTTGTGAACAACCATGAATGCCAGAATTACGGCCAAAATCTCGACCCTGAGACCCAAATCCCGAAAAAATGACAATCCCGATCCCGTGACCCAAATCCCGAAAAAATGACAATCCCGATCCCGTGACCCCAATCCGATCCCGAAATCTCAAAAAGCCAATCCCGATACCGAAAAGTCAATAAAGAGCCGGTGCGGTGCAATTTCTTCCGGTGCCTTTATCATCACCAGCGAGGGCTCACTTACTTAATTACACACAACGCGGGCAGCTGCAGGCGCGCGCGCCACATCAACATTTCACTCGCATTTACTATCCGCGTAAATTGCACGGGCATAAAATCGCCGTAAACAATGGGGCAATGGGCAATGGATTTAAACTAGCGAGAGAGAATCCGCGACGCGAAATTGGATCAGTTCCAAAGCTAGTCTGAAATTTATATTAGTAGAGAATCAGGAAATCGTATTCCGTGTGTTTAAGGAACGGGGGCGATATTTTCCAAAGTTGTTATCAGTTAAATGTACGCGTCAAAATACTTTCATTTTTACCCATGCTGAAAAAATACCAGGGTAGAATACTTTTTTACCCAGTTAAATTGCGTAAGTATTTTTCAAGTATTTTTGAGTAAATCAAGTATTTTTCTGTCACGGGAGGGGAAAAAAACGATTATTTTTGTGTACATGGGTGCTTAAGTCACGTGACACTAAATTGAGACAACATATTCCTGCATTCTAAGAAAAAATTACACTCGAAAATATTAATGAATGCAGGCATACAGTTAATACATATTTTTGTAGTCACTTTTTGCTTTTTGTGTGCGTATTTGAATTTTCTGAAACGAGAAGTACCCAGTACTGATGAAAAACGTACGCGTACAGGTGGGTACAGGTACCAGTAAAGTATTGCACCCATGGGTATTTATACAGTACGCAGTTTTACGCGTATTTAAGAGTAAACGTAAATACCTACTATTAACTCTACTCTGGTAATTTCACATTGGCATGCAAAGTCAAAGCCGCATCGCATCGGGCAGGCTATGATTTAGTATAATAATTATACGTACAATTCATCGGGTTCGCTCGAAAAACGCTTGGCCCGATCTAAATTCCGGTTGATATAAATCAATACAAAATGGTCAACAGAAAATGGGTATACTTGGCGGAAATCACGCTAAATATGGAAATCTACCATGACCCATCTGAATAATGAGCCAAAAGTTTTACAGTTTTTCAGCAAAATATTTCGTTTTTACTATGGAATTATTAATTACGAAATTTATCATGACATTTTATTCTTTAAATTACGGTAGGATTCTGCGTATACTTTGCTGTCCGCCGAGTATAGCTTGTTTAATATGGGGGGTATATGTTTACGGCCAGTTAGTGCTAAAATTTAAATAAATGAAAGTGATCTGCTTCAGCGCTCATGGAATTAACGAAATCGAGTTAGCGTCATTTCAATTTTACTTGCGCAGCTAAACAGATATTGAACGTAAATAGCACACTTACTGACGATAAACAAAAAGTCCAAAAGCCTACAATTTTGATCTGAGATCCCAATACTGTCGAAACGATATATGTTTAACCGACAACAAAAAATCAAACTTAAAAAAAACAAGAGCCCACGCAAAATAACGAATTCAGGGACACCCAATGTAATACACCTGATACGAAAAGAAACATTTCTGCCCATTAAAACCCGGAAATACTGGACAGTTACAATTAGGGCAGGAACGACAGGACTATATCACTTTCGACCAGGGGTTCAGTATGGGGGGTTGGGAGGGGGGTTACTCCCCAAATCCGCCAACTATCTATCTATCCCGGAGGCCGCTCAGCTATCTATCTATCCCAGAGGCAAAATGTTTGCTGGCTACTATCCCCTGAACCCGCCCCCCAATCGTCCAGCTATCTATCTATCTATCTATCTATCTGGAGCGATTTTTGAGAAACTTTACACCGATATTCGCTCAAGATCGCTAATTTTCATACCTTTTTATCGTTTTTCACCTTCAAAATCACTGTTTATTGCCTATTTTCAGCTATTTGGTGCACTACTGCACTATATGTTTATATAGCTATTTTGAGCTGTTTTTCACCTACTTTGAGCGATTTTTTTACCTTTCTTCCTTCTATACCTTGGAAAAGCCTATACATTGAACCGCCGCGAACCCCCCCCCCAAAAAAAAATAAAAAAATAAATTTTTTCAGCTATCTATCCCTCCGGAGGAGCGATTTACATCTATATGAACCCCCGGAGGGGTCGAAATCCACTAAACCCCTGCTTTCGACATCGATATTTTATATTTTTATCGTTATCGACATAAGATAAGAAAGAAATGATCGATAGTCGATTCGATATACCGTCCCAAACTTGCTGTTATTCGAATTCTTTTTGTACAGTGTCGCTTATAATGGTAGTCATCAGAAAAATGTAACCCTGAATGAATCATATACAGTTTGATGAACATGAGGGAAAGCGTAACCAGAGTAACACTAGTTGCAGAAAAAACATGACCCTATTCAGATAAAGATTACATTGTTTGATGTAATAATATTCAAGTCAATTGATAAAGAAAACTACAAACTCATCATCGACACTGAATGAATTTTTCAGCTTGTAATCTATAAAATGGCAGCCCTGTTATCGACGTAACGTTTTCTGCTATGATAAGAACAAACAAACATGTCTATGTACCTAAAAAAATTGCCCCTATATGGCTTACTAAATATAGACTATTTTTACACGATAAACAATGTCGAACAATAAATGTTCTACACGTACACATCAACATCTTTAAATAATGTCACCGACCCTGATATACAGGGACGTACCAAAATTACATATCACATTTTATTATTGAATAACGGTCCTCTCAGAGAGGCAAAACATAGAGTTTTGAATATTCAGCAGAAAGCATTCACAAATTCGATGAATTCATGAAAAATAATATTACTGAACGTTCAGTATTGCTACAAAATAAATACAAAATAAGTTTTGTCTGCATCGTATTCAGAAATTTTATGCCACCAAAGAGGGTTATTAAAGAAAATGTGACTCGAAATTTGGGTACTCAAAAAGGTTGCCCCACCCTGCAAATGAACATAATAACAATACCAAGGAGATATTTGTTACTGTGCAATAGAGTCCAGACAGCAGGTTTATCGCACCGATAAAATAATTTTTTTGAAAAAAATTGGGCTCCCAGTTATGCAACCCAAGCATTGACAAATTTTCCACACAGACACTATTTAAAGGCTCATTAAAAACAACGCAAAACGGAATGAAAAACAGCCCACTAAAGAACCAAAACTCACGTTTGCACAACACGGCACCCCAAAATGTGACATCAAAAACAATCTCTCGGCGAGCAGCTCAAAAGCCGTATCCGCCGCCGTAACCTCCGCCATACCCCATTGGGCCGCCGTAGCCGCGCGGCGGTCCCCCGTAGCTGAAATTAGGGGCAGAATGTATTTCGGGGGTCTCCAAGGGGGGGGGGGCAGACCCGCCCCAAGTCGCCAGTTTTCTATCTATTCCGGAGGCCGTCAGCTATCAATCCGGATGCAAAAAAATTTGGCTACTACCCCATGAGGGCAGTGCACTATTCCGCATCTAAACCCATCCCGCATGTTGACCCGGAATCCATTTAATTATACCTGGCATTGGTGAAAATAGGTAATAAAACACATGACCTAGTGATTTTAAAGGTGAAAATCTATAAGATGTATGAAATTTGCGATTTTGGGTGAAAATAACGGTAAAATTACTCAAAAGCGCTCCAGATAGCTAGATAGCTAGGAAATTTGCGGGTGTGGGGGTGTTCAAGGGAATGTAGCCAAAAAAATTTGCGCCAGGGATAGATAGTTGGCTGGGCGGTTAGGGGTGGTGTTACCCACCCCCCTTCCTTACCCCTGCAGGCATAATGTGTCTATAATGGGTCTACATGCGGAATGGGCTTTGATGCGGAATGGGCCCTAGCCCCCCATGAGACCCCCACCCACATCGCTCAGCTATCGATCTATCTGGAGTGATTTTTTCAGAAATTTTTCCCCAAATTTCGCTCAAAATCGTTACTTTTTCACTATTTTATAGTTTTTCACGTTCAAAATCGCAGTTTTCGGCTATATACATGGTTATATACATATTTTTTGCCATTTAAACCTACTTTTGGTTACTTTTAGCCTACTATTAGTGATTTTTCCCCTTTCTGCGTCCTTTAGCTTGAAAAAGCCCATATTTTGCCTTCGCGAGCCCCCCCAGAAAAACTTTCAGCTATCTATACCTCAGGAGCAGCGATTCGCTAACTATCCAGCCCCCGCCAGGGCCAAAACTTTGGAGACACCTGATGTATTTATCCGCTATTTATAGATAACAGTCTCTAAGATATAAACTTGGGTTGGTTTCGGTACACCATTCGTTAACAGACAGTGAAACACCTTTTCGGGAGCCTGTTGAATATTTTGTGGGTGTAGAGTTGGAAACTAGATTTTATTAATTTGAGTAAACGTGAAAAATCATCTTGATTACGGCGCCAAGAAGAGGGGGGCAAACACCCACAGCCTCAAGAAATGCAGAAACCTCACACAGACAAAAAGTGTTCAAATAAACAACATGGGCATAAAGTTAGAAAAAGCTAACCCGCCACCGGGTGGACCCCTGCCACCCCTGGGGGGTCCCCTGCCGCCGCGGTCTCCCCCTCGGCGACCACCCCTGTCACCGCCGCGGCCTGAGTACGTGTGGAGGTCTATTAACTTTGGGGTATCGTATCTCTACATTTAGGTGCTGGAATTACAAGAAAAATTACAAAATCAGAATTTTGATCCACTTTTTTGAGTTCACGAGTTTTTTGGCAAAGCCATTTCTTTTATTACAAAATCAAAATATTCGACGTGGCGGCTGTTTCATGTGGCACATGGCCTGATTTTGATCGACCAATATTCACGATAAAAGGTACTCGTTTTTTAAAATCATAATGAGTCTATGCCAATCTACAAAATATTGGAACGAAATCCGCACATGTATGCACATGCCCCAACAATGTTGTGTAACATAATATTAGAAAATTCTTTCCGCCACCACCGCTCAGTCACAAAATTGCACACAGAAAACTGGCGTATGAAAACCCCAAAGCGGTAGAGCGCCCCGTCCCAATTAAGATCGTACCTCCCCTGGGGGGACCCCTGCCCCCACGTCCACCTCGGGGAGGGCCTCTCCCCCTGGGCCCCCCGCGGCCCCTGCCACCCCTTCCCCTGGGGGGTCCCCTGCCCCTGGGACCACCGCGACCCCTACCACCCCTGCCGCGAGTGCGCGGCCGCCGCGGTGGCTCGTCTACTAGCAGCGGTTCCAGTGCAAGTTCTTCTGGCAGCAGCACGTATCTGATCGAGTGTCATTGCTCGTGTCACGGGCGACCGTTTGTGTGTGTGACAATGTGTGACAATATTACGAGTCGGCAAGGTCCGCTTGAAAAAAATGAACATTTCCTGGGCATTCGTGCGCAAAAATTAACGTTTATACTTTCCGTTGTGATAAATAGCAGAAAATGTACGCAAATGATAAGACTCGAATACAGCGAATAATCGACCTTTATCGACCTAAGACCACGACCTGAAAACTCGGAACAGAATCGGACCTGACAGTGCTGCCCCTCAGTGTGATGAATTCAGCGTCAACTGGATCCCGCTTTTTCACCGTCATTTTCACATTTCTCAAATGCATGTTCATGGCGACATCAACGCCAATAACCCGTCCGGCGACCTGCGCGAAAGGAAATATTACCATGGCAACGAGCCAAATGAAAAAAAACAGCTAAAAATGTTACCTGTGTCTGATTTTTGAGCTCCACTGTGACGGGAGTTTCATCTTTCGCCAATCGAATCAGGAAAACGATAAGCCGTTTGAGACCCATCGCTGAAAATAATCGTTCTATTCAAACGAGCGACCGTCGCTTTTTTATTATTTTCTGTTCAATACCATGTTTTGAAAAAGAGACCTAATATAGGATGTTTAGGTTGAACTGTTGTAGTTGCGGACGACTGATGAGTCGTTTGTGGCCCAAAAAAGAGATACAGTTGCAAAGTAGGCGGGGTCGGCGGACTTTTTGTCCGAAAAAGAACACACAGCTCCACGGAAGATCCCCCTATCTACCATTGGCAAAGTGCCAAACCTGCCGTTTGGATACTCTGCTTTGTACACGTACATCACATACAGATGTCAACTAGTGCGTGGGCCACTATTAGCGACCATTTCCGGCTGCTCAATCGCATTCCGCGGCACTTATAGGTGACGCGGATTGAAGTCCTGCGTCTTTTACTCTCGTTCGTACAATATCCAATTGTATCCAATACAAACGTAGACTTATGCCAACGGTACGTACGTGGCCCGATCCCAGCTCCACACAACATTTAGATACACCGGGATTATCATTTTTTGGCTTTACCGAAAATAAGCGCGAACCACCGAAAAACAGACGAAAGCAGAAAGATACACACTCGTCCACCGACACTCTCACTATAACTCGCAATTGAGAATTCGTATGATTTTATTTGATTCCTCAGCGAATTGTATTGTATGCGTCGTCAATTTTACATCACCTAATTTCAGCCCTTGAAATTCAGGATGATACCAGCGCCATACCATTTTTCCATAGCTACACAAAAAATCACTGCGCGCGCCACAAAAGAGCCAATCTGTTCACAAGATCACTAAGCAACGTGTTGCCGCCGTGCGCCGCAATGCCCTTTTCGATGCTGCGTTGCAAAAAAACATCACGAGTTTCAAAGTAATGGCGCACCACATAGGCGCTCCACACGTAGAATTTTCAAAAAACAGTTCTAACACTTTGTTTTCAAAGTAAGAACCCTAATAAAACTTGAAAATTTATATGGCTTCCATTTTGAGTTCATGTTTTGAGTTCTTACTTTTACACAGTTCATGCTCAGCACTAGTGATGGAAAAGCGCCATGGCGCTAGCGCCAAAGCAAAAAGCGCCATGGCGCTTGGCGCTAAAACGCCCTGGCGCCATTGGCGCTTGGCGCTGGGGTTCAGAAAATCGCCATGGCGCTTTTGGCGCTTCGCGCTATTTTGCTCTGGCGCCATTGGCGCTTGGCGCCGGGATCTGAAAAGCGCCATGGCGCTTTTTCCATCACTACTCAGCACCTACTCAAATCGTCATCTGAGCATGAAATGTGTAAGAGAACGAACTGAAAACATGAACTCAGAATCTTTCATAAGGGCGAACCCATACAAATTTTCGAATTTTATAAGAATTTTTAATTAGACTTTGAAAAAAAATGTTCGAACTTATTTTTAAAATTTCTGTGTGTGGAGCCGCAAACGGAAATGTAAAAAAATCGTACGAAAGCTGTTTTTAAAAGTCGGTACTCAACAATTTGTATGAATTCCGTTTTTAAAGTTCAAATTTTTTACAGTTCCGACATTTGAGCTACTAAAGTATTTTCGGTACTCACAAGAGTACACAAGTGGAGTGGAACCTACCTAAAGTGGAACTGAGAAGCGAAACTCATACAAAATGTTCAAATTTTGTTTGAGTTCCGACTTTTAAAAACAACATTCCTATGATTTTTAACTTCTCTGTGTGGTGGGCCAATAGTGCCAGCAAAGTGTAGCACTTAAATCCCCAGAAAACGCACTCTTCCACCAGTAGATCCAAATAGTCCACAGTTTGTCTGAGCGCGCCGCACTGCTCGAGCAATTTAACGCAGTGCGCTTTTACCTCTGTCACAGTGGGTCGCTGACGGACAATTTCTGAAAGTTGTTTGATCGTTAAGCTGGAATTACAGCTCAGCGGCGTTTGACGTGAAATGATGACGTCGTAAAATTGATTACATCAAAATAGACATAGGTACAGCGTTGAATTTTCAGAATTTGATAGTTCTCGTAATTGTGTGTAATGTCCTAAAAAAATTAAGAAAATAATTATTATTTAATAAGTTATTAATTTTACGTCAAAATTTACACATTCTACGTCAAACATTGTATGTCACCAAAAAATTTTGACGTTAAATTAATAACTACTTAAATAATGACTATTTGGTAAATTTTTTTTGGGACATTACACACAATTACTAGAACTATCTAATTCTGAGATTTCAATGCTGTACCTTTGTCTATTTTGATGTAATCAATTTTATGACGTCATCATTTCACGTCAAACGCCGCTGAGCTGTCATTCCTGCTTTACGCATAGATGTTATCATTGTTACGTGGGTGTCAAAAATGAGGTGACGATTTACTTGCTGGTGATTTCAAATTCTCTACTTTAGACTAGAGTTGCGAAAGCGTATTTACGCTTACCTAAAATACCCGGGTATTTGGGTATTTTCATTTACGCTTACGCTTTCACAAAATACTCTTATTCTTTGTGACGCTTTCCTGGCCGAACGACCTGGGTACTGGGAAAGCGTAATTTTTTGTAGATAGCCAAGCAGAGTTGGTGGAGTTATTAGCAGTTGTTAAAATGTACGTTTACTCAAAAAATACGCGTACGCGAGTACGCGGTAAATACATTTACATATACTTTAAAAAAAGTAATGTACTCACTTTTACGCGTACATTTTAAAAGTACACGCGAACAAAGAAAATGTATTTTTTGTTGCTAAATCACAATGTTCTGTTGCTAAGATAAGAAAATTTTAAAGAAATCAAATCATTTTTCTAAAAAATACTAAATAATCACGTAAAAACGACATCTATTGTGTATTCCACTGTAAAACTCACTCTCACATGTAAAAATAAGTAGTTTTTTCTTCGTTTTCCAGGGGAAAAGTTAACGCTTTTACATTTTCCTGGGGAAAAAAGTATTTTACTCACATTTACGCATGAGTACGAGTAGAAAACTGTTTCACATTTGTCACATTTTCAACAATTTTACATTTTCTTTACTTTTCGGTGAGTAAAAAAATAAACAATTACATTTACATACACTTTTAAAAAAAGTTCAGTAATTCTAACAACTCTGGTTATTAGTTCAAGTACTGAACTCTTTCAAAAGTACGTGTACTGGTAAATACTTTCATTTTTACCCATGCTCAAAAAATACCCGGCTAAAATAATTCTTTTACCCAGCACCTGGGTAAAATTGCGTCTGAAAATAAAACTGCGCCTGAAAACTAAAACACCAGTCGCTCACCTAAAACTAGTTTAGCTTCAGGTCGCCCCGATCTGATGGCCACAATAATTGGATACGACAGTTTACCCTCAGTCAAATCTTCGGCGAATGTCTTCATGGCAGCGTAGTCAGACGAGCGCAGATTAGCATAGTCATCGCTGCGATTAAATAGGAATGGAGAAGTTATGGAGAATAAATTTTATTTTGGGAAAATATGTCTGGAAAATCCGGAGAATGCAGTGACCATTTGAATGTATCCTAGATTTATAGCATGTAAAAACGCTCGAATGCAAACTTTCAGTGGCGCCAGACCGGTGCACAAGTTAAACCGGTGCCCAAGTAGGGCCGGTGCACAAGTTATAATACCCAGTGCCCAAGTAAGCCCAGTGCCCAAGTAAAGTGCCCGTACTTGTGCACCGGCCCGGCATTTACTTGGGCACTGGGCGGCCGTTTACTTGTGCACCAGGCAGATGCAAGCGCCCCGCCCGGTGCACAAGAATGGGTGCCATACTTGAGGCATCTAGTTCCGAATGTCGTCAAGTCCATCATGTTGGGGTTTTTTCAAAATTGGTTTTGAAAATTCAAAGTTGGCCCAAGGGGGGTTGCCAGAGGGTTCAACCTTCCGTTTAAAGTAGTGGGCGGTGTCGTGTACACCCCCTCAAAATTTCGATCAATTCCACCCAAATTTTGCCAGTCCGTTATATAAAGAAAACACGGGTAGCCGGACCTAGCGCGGACAGCGATTTAAAAAAAAATATTCATGTATACGGCGACTCACATCCAGGTGGGTCGCTGACCTTCCTAAGCCCGTATATAGTAGTGGCAGGATGTCGAGTATATAACATCAAAAGCCATTTTTCTGGAGTAACGCCATGGACTCCAGAGCAGCGCTATTTTTCTGGACTGGCGCCATGGACTCCAGAGCGGCGCCATTTTTCTGGAGTGGCCCCATGGACTCCAGAGCGGCGCCATTTTTGTCTCAGACTAGATGCCTCAAGTGTTGCCCAAGCAATGCACATGTATGCTCAAGTAAAAAGCCGCCCGGTGCACAAGTAAATGCCCGGCCCGGTGCCCAAGTACGGGCACTTTACTTGGGCAACGGGCCTACTTGGGCACCGGGTATTACAACTTGTGCACCGGCCCTACTTGGGCACCGGGTTTACTTGTGCACCGACCCGGCCCCCTTTCAGTGTGTGGTGCAGTATGTTGTTTGAAATTTTTACTGTAATTTGAACTTCACCAGAGAATTGCTTGAATGGAGAATCAACACCTAATTTATAATGTTCAAACACATTCCTATCGTCAATGGTCACGAATTTTCAATTCTCCACCAGATGATATTCTGTTTTTAAACGGAAAAATTTTAATATGTAGTATACGAAGGAAGTACCAATCAAAAGCAACACTGTCGGAAAATCCAAATTAGTCATTGACGACAAACTCACCGAATTTGGAACAGCAAACCCAACTTGTCAATAAGAGCACCAAAATCGTCGGTGCAGTCTGAGAAAGTCTGCAGAAGTCGGACCGCTAATTTGAATAGGCCACCAGTTTCTGCAAATTGAAAAATTAGAAAATTTCGCGCAGGGGTACCGAAGAAGGAGCGATAACTCCCAAACTCGCCAGCTATTTATCTAAACATTCTTTATGTTATCTATCTGTCTTATCTATCTAAGTGGAAGTCAAAATTGTTGCGTACTATACCACCTCTCTCAAAAATCGTTTGTAGATACTTTTTTCACAGATTTGAATATATACCCATAAAAAATTCCACTGCAGAGTTCTACCTTTTTACACGTTCCCATGTACACCTGCTTGGGCTATTTATTAATTTTTTTTTGGTTGTTTGTGGATACTCTTAATGTTGTTTTAACTATTTTTAACTCATCATGCCCTCCACTAGATAAGCTTTTTATTCATTTCATTTCATTGCAGCCAGGAGCCCTAAGATCTTTCCATCTATCTATTCCTCTGGAGGCACTTTCTCTTTAAATCGACCGACACGAAGTACCAATCGAAGAGACTTCGAATAAAGTGCCAATTTTATAGGCAACACCAACTTTGCTTGACCATGGCCGTGTACTGCTGCAGGTCGGGGCAGGTGACCGTGTCGCGCCAGTAAATGTCCTTGCCTTGGCCACGGTGCAGTTCGATCATTTCATCTGCGCGCCAACTACAATGGATACATGGCAACACGAAGGATCCATGACAAACGTTAGCACACCGAGTCCCGAGTTCTAGGGCCATTCTAGGTTATAGGGCCAGACCCTCTAAAATGTCAAATGTCATGCACGACGTCAAAAGACATGTAATTTGCCCTGTAAAATGTCAGGGCATTTTTACACGACTTTTGAGACATCTCATTGCATTTGATAGGTCTGGGTACAGCGAATTTTACAGAGCCCGGGAGTTGCAACAGATCAGCCACAATCGACCCACCAGTGAAAATTGCGGCCGCCTTTGCATTCTTCTGCGCGTCGTCGCCGGCCAAATGCAGGCACTTCTGCAGCGCAAAAAAGTATGCGCAATTGGCCGCGTTGATCGTTCTGGGCACGCCGTAAATGCAATGGGCGGCGGGCGAGCCGCGCCGCATGGTCGAGTCGTCTTCGATGTCGTCCACCCTGAGAACGGGCTCGCTGTTACTTGTTTGGCATCTTACCAAGTGGAAACGGACCAGGGGGCAGTCGCGTACCCTGGGAAGTGTCATTACAATGTAAATCAAATTCAAAAAAGGGAAACTTTGCATGACATTTGACACATTACAGGGTGCGGGATCGGCACTTCCCGTGAACAAAATACTCGTCATTAGACTCCCACCACTTCTCCGGCCACCACGACGTGAGTCGGTTACAAACAAGCGCAGGCAAAATGCACCATAAAAACAAACATGAGACTGGCGTTGTGCAACATCTCGACCACATCGCACACGGCAGCCAGATGAGGGTCAGCCACGCACAGCCATAAATTGAACGCCTACAACGAGAAAATCAACGTCAGAGCACAATATCACAGCAGGGATGTTGCCAGGATTTTTGAGCGGGGGGCAGATTGGCGCACCGCACACTCAAAATTTTCAAGTGCAGTTCGAACGTTTTTGAGTTCCACCAAGGCGGAACTCCAAGTGCAGTTCGAACAATTTTTTAAAGGATTTTTAGGGCATTTTTTGGACATTCAAACAGAGTCCGGACGAATTCGTACACTTTTCGCTGATTTGCGTGTCATAACATTCCCACGTGTCATAACAGTTTCAAAGTGATTGGGACACTTTCAATTCTGCCCTTGACTTTCAATTCCACCCATTAGAGAAGGTTGTTGTGAGAAACACATCTCACTTATCTTGCCAAATATATTTGTGAAAAAAAATTTATAGGTAGATCTAGGCTTTGTCTTCAAAAATGAATAGATAATTTTTTAGTGATATCAACTTGTTTAAAAGATATTGAAGTTAACCGTGTGGCATATTTGTGTACACCAAAACTGAATTCCACCCTCTAGAAAGTGTCCCAATGTTTTCTTGCCTAGATGGCACACCACACACTCAAAAGAGTGCGGACGTTCTTCAAACGCTTTGCGCTTTCCGCCTTTTCCGAATTAATTCGGCCCATGTACAATTCCGCCATGAGTAAAAAAAGTGTGGACGTTGTTCAAACGCATTGCGCTTTCCGCCTTTTCCGAATTAATTCCGCCCGTGCACAATTCGAGGCAATTCCGCTGTCGAAAAAGTGTTCGAACGTTTCATGTGCGGAATTGAAATCGAGGGCGGTTCGGACGTTTTTGAATTCCACCTAGGGTGTCAACTTTCCGTTTTCCGTTTCCGCAGGCAAATTTTTTTCAGTTTCCGTTTTCCGGCTGCAAATTTTTTTCCGTTTCCGTTTCCGTTTTTCCGGCTCATTTTCCGTTTTTCGGCAATTTTTTTCACTTTTTCCGCCTTTTTCCGTTTTCCAGTTCAATTGTCTGTTTTTCCAACTTTTTTCCACTTTCCAGCTCAATTTTCTGTTTTCTGTTTCAGCCAAACTTATAAAAATGCATGCAGGTTCTCAATGAAGTGAATTTTTCCTATTTCTAGTGAGATTTCTCCAAAATTTTTTAATTCAGGATAAATTTCTGCAATTTTTTTTCCGTTTCCGGCAAAATTACAGCAAATTTTTTCCGTTTCCGGCATAATTTCAGCAAAATTTTCCGTTTCCATTTCCGTTTTCCGGTCTTCCATTTTCCGTTTTCCGGCAAGTGCACAATTTTTTCCGTTTCCGTTTTCCGGCATGTGCAAAATTTTTTCCGTTTCCGTTTTCCGCCAAAAAGTTTTTGTTGACACCCTAATTCCACCCCCGATTTTAATTCTGCCCTTTTGAATTCCGCCCTTGAAAAAGCGTTTGAACTGCAACTGAAAATTTGAGTGTGCCGTGCAACATTGTATACCGAGCCCGGAGAACGGGCGCCCCACCCCAAAATTTTGCCCGTGCAACAACGGCTGGTCATTGGTAATGGCGTTGGCGCCATTTGTAGGCGCCGCGCCACGGAGGGATTGTCATCAGCGTTGGCATTGTACAAAAATTCGTTCGCCAGGAAAAACTGTTTTCATCAAACATAAAAACATTGTGGCGAGCGCCAATAAAATCTTTACACAAGTTCAATTTAAGACATTTTCCATGTCCAGCCTGAGAAGGGGCGTACACAACCCTAGCCACATCCAACACCAGAGCAACAGCGTGACAGCACCAAAACCAGAGCAAGAGCACCAACATGAGCCAGCTGGACGCGCACTTGCTTGCCACCGACCGACCGCAAATACTCATACGGCGCCATTATTTCGGGATCACCACATTGGGTGCTAGCGTCGCTGCAATCATTTCCAGACTTCAACTGATGGTCAGACATTCCTGGGCTGCAGATCGATTGTGATTAGGTGGATTAGATTCTGAACACAAGATGCAAGCGTCAGTATTTTGGTTGCACAGCGTGTGACAACAGAAAATTATGATTTTATTAGGTCGTTTTTACACTGTCTTATAAATGTGCCAATGGAAAATATGATTCATCGCTATCCGGGAGAATGATGATTCACGAGTGTACACGTGGCAGAATACAACAGTCATCATGGGAAGTCTATTGAAGATCATAACATTCTAATATATAAAAAAAAACAGAGAAAAACACCTTGAAATAAAAATATTCCAAACAAAATTCACAACACACCATCACCAAACAACAGCGACTTCACGATAAACACATTTCAGAATGATAAATTTTCATCAAAATTCAAGATCGAAACCACAACAATGGCCATACACACACTAGTTTTCACCGTGACTCGTGTGAAAACTGAAATGGCGACATGGCGACATTCAGCCTACTCTTATTGTATGCTATATGTGTTTTAGTTTTCAAATTTTGAAAACTTAACTTTCATTAATTTAAATTCTAATTTTATTTAAATTAAATCATTCAACCATGCTCATTAATTTGCATTTTGAAAAATTTCAGTTTTCACACGAAGTCACGGTGAAAACTAGTGTGTGTAGGCACAATAAAACACAACGCATCATTTATCCAATAACATTTTCCTAAACTGCTCATTGCTCAACTTCTTGCCACTCACTGATCTTGGCTGCATGCCAGTAACACTAGAAGTAGACGGCTTCAAATCCAATGATATCCGTGATTTCTGATGCGATTGACTTTGATTAGATTGTTGATCGGATGGCGATTGATTTGTCGGTCGTTTTGCAGGCGGATTGCTAATAGCCACTTGGATGGGGCGACCTGGAAAGTGGGGTGGCGTTTTGGCCCACATACATTAGTTGACATCGCAAACTCGTGTCAACTGAATGTCAACTAAATAACACAAACAAAATTAAAACGTCACACGTACAGAAATAATGAAAATCAAGTGTCACGTTAATAGTTAAGCTAACTACTTTATCACATAGAAAAGTTGAACCAAAGTAATATAGTTGACACGGATTTTGATGTCAACTAGTATGTGGGCTCTGTGGGACGCTTGAATTTCAACCATAAAATTTTTTTGAATCATCGAGAAGTTTACCTTTAAAATTGGTGTTATCCGCGGCGACCACGGCTTTCGATGCAGCTTCCTCTGTGGAAAAATCAACATAGGCAATGCCCTTCGGTTTACCCGACTTCTGGGTGACCACGCGCACGCCAACTACTTGGCCAAAGTGCGAGAACAGCTCCTGTATTGGGGAAAACCGAATTGCTATAAATACCGTATATACTTAAATAAGTACCCAGGGGAGTCATTTTTCGTAGGGGAGTCATTTTTCGTCAGACTTTTTTTGACTAGGGAGTGTTTTTGGGGGGATATCGAGGGAGTTTATCGAGGATAAGCGGCATAAAAGTGTGTGAACGGTTCATACTCGAAGCTGCGCCAACTTCGAATGCAAGTGTTTTTCTAACAAAATTTGCCAGTATTTAAAAAATAAAATGGTTGGAAAAGCGTTGAAAGCTATGGCCATCCTCAGACCCCATCACGCGCACGAGACGAGCGTAATAGAAAAATCGACAAACTTTTATTTCATTCTCAGTGGCGTTGTGCGGCAAATTTCGTACAAACAACTTGTTCTTTTCCATGCCAGCCGTCACCCTGCTGGCCACGGTGTCATTCCTTGGAATTTTTTCGGCGATTTTCTGCCGCTGCGTCTTGTCCAACGCCTTCTGAACAAACATCGGCCGGCCGGAAACTTTTGTACGGTCGAGTGATAGTGCAGCCTGCAGATTCGTAGGTAAAAGTAAAATTATGTAAAAGTGGTGTATTGCTTCAAATCTTTATATCTTTATAAGAACTACAGATCTTGTAACAGACCAAGGTATGAATTCGGTTGTGCATAAACATCGAAATGAGAATGGGACTAAAGCACCAAACTGAACGTGACAAAAAAATTAGTTTCAAGAAGTTTCACTCAATCTCAATAAGTGCATAAGCGTCAAATCAGTAAAAATTAAGTTGTTGGATTTGATTGACACTTGACGTTGAAAGTAAAAGTGAGTGTATTGCATTAATGTTCTATAAGAGAAGATATTAGCAAGATCGGCTGTCAACCCTACCCCCCCCCCCTCACCCGCGCTCAAAAACCGCATAACTTCTAAAATGAAACTCTTCAAACAAAACCGAACCATTGCCTCCTTCTTCGTAGCAAAAACAACATATCCGAATCCCCGGTGCTGCCCCTTGGTGCGCCCCTTGGCCAGGTCGACACTCTGCACCGAGCCCACTGTAGACATGGCTTGCTTCACGCTGCGTTGAAAAAAAATAATAAACTACGGAAACTTGGCGTCAAATACACCCGGATGATCCTATGTGGAGAAAATCCGAGTAAATATTGCACCACCAAACCGTGTACTAAATTATCATGTCAACTGAGTCACAGCCAGGGGTGGTGCGTTCCGCTCTACCCAACACCCGTTCAAATGCACGAGCAGCAAAGTTCAGAGCCGCCCGCACGCTCGCGCTAATCCGAGCAGCAAATGCGTCTGAATAGCTGGCCGAATGCCCCGAAATGGAACAGACAGCAGGAAGCAACAGCGCATAGTGCTACCCAACGCGGCGAACTGCAGTTTACTGGCAAGTCGCCAACTCTGAATGTCAGCTCGGCATTCTTTGTTACACTCACTGTGGCACGCCGCAAATGATTTCCTATACTTGGCCAAATTGGTCAATCTAAATAAATAGTGGAAGGTGCAAGTTCGACCTAACTACAGCGGCCTAGCGGCGCGCGGCTGTGCACCCAATCAAAACAGTTCGGGGCGCGCCGCGCCCGCCGCGGGGACACCCAAACCAGTGTCCCAATGGACCAGATTTGACGCGAGCGCAAAATTGTGCACATGCGCGAAATCTGGCGGCCGCTGCGTGGGCTTAGGCTTAGAATGGAGCGACCGTCTGGTCAGGTCGCCCGGCGCGGCGTGCCACTTCGTGCGCAGGTGTTGGGCGTAACATAGAACTTAAGAAAAGTTAATTCGACTAAGAGCTTTTGTTCACGATACAATCACGTTTACCGTCGAAAATCGAAATAGATATACTCGGCGGAAATCACGCTTAGTATGAAAACCAACCATAACCCAACTGAATAATGAACCAAAAATTATACAGCTTTTTCACATAATATTTCGTTTTTACCGTGGAATAATTAATTGTGAAATCCATCGCAAATTTTTTCAAATCATCAGATTTTATTCATTAAATTATGGTAAATTTCCATAATAAGTGTGCTATCCACCGACTACACCAGTAAACCAAGCGTGTACTTACACTTCCTCTGGCGCAGTGTAAAGCAAATTGCTGACAAAAACAGTCCTATCTGTTTCTGGATCAGATGACTGGCTGCTGCAACTTTGCCCCGCGTGCGAACTGGCCGATGCTGATTGGTCGGTGATAGTCGATTGGGCGGAGCCTTTTTTGACCGCCGACACTGGCAGTGGCATCTGGGTATTGGAATATGAATTAAAATCAAAATAGTAGGCTAATAAACTTCGTGACAGACATATTTGAACGCAAAATGAAATAGAAGCGAACAGCACCACTTAAAGTTGACACGCGAATTTAGAAAAACAGGTAGATCTTATCACTTTGTCGAAATTACCACTAGCAATAATGGACCTTGAATTCACATGGCGCATCATCAGTAGACATTGCACCCGCGTTCAACTTCTGCGTGTCTTGCGGTCGTGGCTGTTTTGTTGGCGGTGAGCCATTTGTCGTCGCTAATCGGGTCTTTGAGGCTGTATTCGGAACCATCGGTGACAATTGTCGTTTACGCTTGATGTCCGGTTTGGTCGCCTAGGTGGCAATGTTGTGACCGTTTCAATTTGACAACGTAAAAAAAACTTAAAAAAAGATGCGCACATCCTGTAAAACTTTTTCAGTCTCCTTTTTCCTCTCGGCGACTTTCTTTTGCCTCCTCTGTTGATGCAACCTCTGTTTGTCTTTGTCATCGACTTTGTCGACTTGTTTCCTAGCTGCTCGCTTTCGCTGTTTACCTTCTCGACCGTCAGCCACACGCGCCATGGTTTGTTCTATCTATGGTACGACAAAGCCACGTAGTTATGGGACAGGAGTAAAAAAATTCTGATAAATTCCTGATTCCAGGTGAAATAACAGTACGTCGCAAACGACCGGCTATTACGTCGATGTAACTCAAAAGCGTATGTTAAGTACATAAATAAGTACAGTAAAATAAAGACAGAAAGTGGTCTAAAATAGTAATAGCTGAGAATAGGGTTGGGACGATATATCGTATCGAATATCGGAGATCGACCATTTTTTCATATCGAATATCGATATCGAAAATTTTGAAAAAATATCGAATATAGATCATTTTTTCGATATTCTTCCCTTCCCTGGCCTGACTTAAAATATGCCAGGTATTACACTTTTAGAAAGTGATTTTGAAGGTAATTTTCAAAAACTCTGTGCCCATGCGTGCACTTTGTCGTCACATGACATGTATTTCCATTTTAGCCGTTGCAACCACCTCTAATCTTGTGAAAATGCACTCTCAAATGTCCACGTCAGAGTATGTGCCATGGCGCTGGCACCTTGGTGCATTTTCTTTACCACATCCATCAAATTTTAGGGTGTGGGGTGATTTTATGTTAATTTTATGTAAATTTGTACAATCTACTCTTCATTAAGGATATGATCAACTATGTTTGTGACCAAATGGAAATACAATATGCCACTCAAGATATGCCTTGCTTTACAAAAAGCAAAATATCGAAATATCGAGCATATTTTCATATCGATATCGAATATCGAGGGTCCATATCGCATCGATATCGAATATCGAGTTTCAGAAGAAATATCGAATATCGATATCGAAAAGTCATATCGTCCCAACCCTAGCTGAGAAATCCATTTATTTTTAATTCATTCTCCAACCAACTGACAATTTTCTCCGCGTTGTAAAGACTTTCCGGCGCTGACACAGCCCACTCCCGTTCCAACTGCAGCCAGAAACGAGTGAGCAGCAGCGATTGCGTCACTTCCGAAGTGGGATTGGCATCATCGTGGTGCGCCAGGGCGTTGATTGCCTGAATATGATATGTCAAGCGTTTAGTTCACTAGTCACGGAAGATAGAGTACTGCTGTATATACTTATCCTTCTATTTGTTTACCGTGGAGTAAATTGGTAGAACGTCTTTCTAATACACACAGGGTTTTTGCCAAGTTCACTGCAAAAATAGGGGGGGGGGGGGCTTAAAGCGTTGAAAAGTGCATGAGCTGGCGCATATTATACTACTCTAACGATCAGAGAAGTTCGCCTCTCTTGCACAATTCCACACTTGAACAATCCCCCCATCCCCGCTGTCAGTCAACAGCAATGCGTTCTCTTGAACTGCGATCCCAATTTGTAAATACGTGAAAATCGCAGAAGTCAAAAAGCAGACAAAGATTTACTTATCGAACCACCCCCGGTATTTATCGCTGACCAACCGTAGTGAGCACCTGCCTGACATGTCTGCGCGCGCGATCGCTCGAATCGCTCGGGGCGCAGGCGACGATTATCTGACATCGTTCTATCCAAGTGGCGGCCAGCCTGCCCTCCGGCACTTCGGCGAAGTATTTGAACATTGCGTCCACCTGTGCGTAGTGAAATTAGTGCTGCTTGAAGTCGTGTTCGATTAGTGCTACCAGTAGTGTTCAAATGGGATTGACTTTTCGGGATCGGGAATGGGGTTTCTGGTGTTTTGGGATCGGGACCGCAAAATCCCGAAATTTTCGGGATCGGGATCCCGTTTGAACCCTAGCTACAATACAAGTAGTCGCGATGGTTAAATGGCAGTTCCAAAAATGAACCTCCAACTATAATATCTGCACCGCTAAGTCCTGCTGAAAATCCGACCTAAGATAATTATACTGACCGTTGCAAAATCGCCTCTTTCAGCCGCAAACCTAGCGTAGGTCCTCCTAAAGTCGCCATTTGGATCCCACATGTAGCCGTGGTCTCCGTAACGCGTACGCAGCGCCTCCAAAGAGCCGAGCCAAAAAGAATTGCTTCGGTTCTCACTGCCAACTGCATGGTTTTGTACACTAGAATCACCTGAAATTGGACCTGCAGCGAAGTGGGGCACGAGTTTGGCAAATGTTGATGATCGAGTAAAATTAATAGCAATCAGGGGCGTATCCAGGGGGGGCGGGGGGGCTGCAGCCCCCCCCCCTCCCGGGGCGAGACCAGAAAGTGACCGGAAAATGCGACTTTTTCAACGTCAGCGTCAAAAATTTTGCGCGCAAGCGCGCATTGTTCACCAGACATAAGGTATTGTCATCAGATTTGCTCCATGTCGCTATAAATACACTCAATGTTGAACTTTTTGCTGTTTTGTATGTATATTTACATGCATATACAGCATTCCATGGCGCTGGCGCCAACGCCAATGGCGCCATGGCGTGGCGCCTACTAATGGCGCCAGCGCCATGGGTCAGTCAGCCACTATGTAGCTAAAATTTTCGGGGGGGGGGGGGGGGCTGAGCCCCCCCCCCCCCCTCGCCGGCCTCCGTAAACAAGCAGCCCCCCCCCCCCGCTCAAAAATCCTGGATACGTCCCTGATAGCAATGAAGTATTTACCATTAGAATGCGTTTCAGCGGCGTGACGTTGTTGAATAAAAATCCACTCCAAATTAAGATCAACAGAATCTCCAGCGTCACCGGCTGCGGTGGACAGCCACGCCTGAACATTTGATCAATTCACTTTTTAACAAATAGTGGATGATAATCACAATAAAAAGGGAAAATAAATACGATTTCGTCATGCATCGCAAATAATCATATAGAAAACCAATGACAACAACCCCCAATGTGAATGTGTATGTGAAATTGCGCGCCTGGACGCTTGAAACAAAATGCTAAAAGTGCAAGGACAAGTGATGAAATTTTCCGCTACCGCTAAAGAAGTTTCGATGTTAGTTTCAAAAAAATACAAAACGGTTCAAAATCCCCTTTCTCCCGATTCTCACTCATACTAATAAAATGATAATACCGTTCTCACCAATTCCACAGAAAGCGCGATCATGTAAAATAAAAAAGTCCAAATTGTAAAGATCTGCGAAACTTAAGCCCCCCGAAAAAAACACCTTTTGAAAAAGCTGCTCCAATTGAACCAATTTGTGCCCATGTTTTTCAGCGACGAGTAGACACCGGCGCCAAACTTCTGCAGCCCAATAAACATTTCGCACCGCACGCGTTGACACAGCGTAAGCTACCTGAGAAGGGAGTCACTAAATATATAGTGAAGTTAAGCTTAGGAAAAATCGCGTAAAATAGGTTTTATGGACAAAAAGTAAAAGTTTGTCATGTAAGCCGAAATGGAAACTTGACAAAAAAATGCCAGAAAACCGAAAACTACCACCAATGTCAATTTTATGTGAAATTGCGTGCTTACGCGCAAAAATTGCACATGACATGTGAGTAAGGTCCCAGTCCCGATCCTCGACTTTTTAAAGTCAAATTTTTTTAAATTAAAAAATCTCCGGCCAAAATGAAAACAAAAACACGAGGTTCGCGCTACAAATCCGAAAATACCAAACCAACGTCAGTTACTGAGAGGTCATACAAAGCAAAATTGATAAAATCTATCCAAAGCCGTTCATCCAGCGGACAATCGCACACAGCACGTTCAAAAGCGAATTGTATCCGACCAGGGTCTTTGGACACCGTTTTCTGCGATTACATCCCGTTATACCAGTAAGAATTTTCACTGAAAATAGAAATCGTGCCGAACCTCGTGTCTAATAATATCCCTGTGGGCAAGTAGCAAGGCTTTCTCATCCTTGTCCTTCTGTTCTACTATGTCGTAGAGCGCGTCTTCGAGTTTTTGTAAAGCTGGCAACCTGCCAGTGGCTTTGACAAATTCATTGGTGACCGATGCATCAACCGTTCCTGTGAAGTTTGCACAAGAAATTGAGTTTTTTAGGTCGTTCTTTCAAGATTTTTTAAGAACTTTTTAAAGTAAGATTCCAATAAGATATGTAAGATTTTTAAGTTCCAGCCACGTTAGGCACCTGATTGAATCGTAAAAAACTTCCATCAAAAAGCAGGAGAGGTGTAGTAGAAAATATCCGCCAACGGAAGCACACATACCATTGCAAAATTGCTGGTACTCCTGGTGCGCTTCATCAATGCCCTCCAAAGGCAATCTCAGTTGTCTGCGATATAGCGAATCGACGCGATTTCGCTGCTCAGCATAGGCTTCCTTATCTCCTTCCTAAATGAGCCGGGATCATCATTGAGTAAAATAAACAGAAAATCGCACAAAAAAAAAACAGGAAAAATCGGCGCACCGATGTAGCGTTGAGTACTTGCATCTCGAACAGGCGGTAACAATCCCACAATAAGGCGCCCTTGCGAAGATGCAAACCGCAAGAGCCGAGCGCACGCTCGAAAATCTGCGACGGGTGACCATGACAATTTGAAACTGTTGCAGCGATTTCACAGAGATACCGCTAATCTACTGCCGCATACTTCTGAAGTTTGAAAAACTCTCTCGATGACCAACATTTTCTTTGAAGCTTTGAAACGCTATGTCGAATTTCAATCGATGAAGCCACGAACATTCAATCAAAGGGGATACAAACGAGTCAATATAAAATGGATTTTCTGGCAGAAATCAGTTTTTATTGCTAGCACATGGCTCTACACCGATTGCATGTCCACACTAGACATAAGATTTGTGCCACAATTCTGATTCTAATCGTAATTTTAAAAATCGATTTCCTTTCAAAAATCAAGCTTTAAAAATTGATTTTTATTTTTCAACCATAAACCTGACTTGTCTGGTCAATTGCACATCACCCCTGCCAATTCCCCACTGGGCGTATTCCAGCCACAATTCCACGGACACATAGTCGAGCACTGCGGATTCGAACAGTTCGTGCAAGTCGATATCGCTGTCATCTTCGAGGCTCTTTTCGTCTCTATGGAATGGGATTTCAATGGAAGATAGGTGATCAAAATACAGTGAGTGATGGGAAAACGAAAGTTGAGGACGTTTGTCCACAACGCACCCAAACACACCGAAATATTGTTTCCTATAAAGGAGGACTGCTTAGTTTCAATGTTTTTTTTTGTTTTTGGTCAATCATGGTTTTTGGTACGAACGTAATACAAACAAAATTTTGTTGATCGTATTCATTTGAGCAATCCAAAGGATTGACTTCAGGATCAAGAATAGATCGAAATTCGTATAGTTTTGACATCGTATTGGTTTGTCAAAATGAAATGCAAACATTCTGTAAATGATAAATCAATTCAGAATGCACAATAGCAGCACAAAGTTTTCGTCAAACATTAAAATCGACCAAAAACGGACACGCCCCCGCCCCCAACCAACTGAATCCATTGGAGCCACAGGGATGGCGTGAGGGGGTACACCAGCCGCATGGCTTGCCGGGCCTGCCGCAACTCGTCCAAATCGCCCCTGGCGCGTAGCCCTTTGATCAATGACACGTGCGATTGGTAGTCGAACGGATTTGCCGCGATCTGAATTTGTCAAAAAAAGGACTTCAGATCACGATTATATAACTATATAATAGAATTATAGACACTAAAGGTGGAAAAAACGTTTTATAATGACCATGTTTTAAAAATAATTCAAAGATTTTGTTTTAAGCTTCAACAATGCGAGCTCACGAGCAAAACGACTGTGAAACCCCGCCTATTCGTAGATCTGAAACAGTGCCAAATTAGAAACAAATCATGATTATTCATATCAGAATTTTACCGATTTCCTCAGCACAGAGATTTGCTCGTCGTCAATCATATCAACTTCATCCCCAATCGAATCGGCATTCGAACTGTGGTCATCGTCATCAGGGCTACCGTCAGCCTCCATCGTTTCCGGTCCAGTAGACATTTTTTCGAATTTTCTATATTTAATTTTGTCAATACATCACTCGTACACAATGACGGGTCATTTATAGCAACTTGGACAACGTCCAAGTTACCGGATGCGTATTGTACGAGCGAGAGTGAAAGCCCCAAAATTTGCTCCATTTTGCCAATTTTAACCTTCATAACAGCCATTTTCGTGTATATACATTGTTATATTCCTATTTACCTTTTTTGGCCTCTTTTGGCCTAGGTATTTTATTTATTTTGATAGCAATTTCGAAAGTGGGCTTTTACGCAAACAATTGGAGTAATAGGCATCTTTACTGTGTTGTCATGTTGACACAAATGCTGTCATGCTGTATCACAGCTTAATCAACTTTTTGTATGAAACATGACTCTACGGGATGTCAGGGTGGGGTGGAAATATGAAACTGGGCAAACCATGTCATGCCACATTGGTAAAATTCCATGGTTAAAACGTGTTACACCCTTTTAAAACGCTTTTTGTCCGCATTCACACATAGAACGGCTATAAAAAGTTGAAAATTTCCCGCTGGATTTCATTTTGTGCGAGGGTAAGCAGCACAGCAGCGATTGCAGGCGCCTCCATCTTAGTATTATAAAAAATCCACCCGATGGAACTTCGGCAGATTTGCAGGGAGCTTACAAGGAAGCTGCAGGGAGCTTACAGGTGCCAGTTCCGCAAATGGAGAAGTAAGAAGTAAATTGGCAAAAGCGAAGTAAAAAAAAGAAAGTAATTTCTCTCCGCTTTTGCCATTTTACTTCTCAATTCACTTCGCTTTTGCCATTTCACTTCGCTTTTGCCATTACATTTCACCTATCTGCAATTTCACTTCGCTTTTCAATTCACTTCGCTTTTGCCATTTCACTTCGCTTTTGCCATATCACTTCACCTATTTGCCATTTCACGTCGCTTTTGCCATTTCACTTCTCACTTCTCCACTTGCGGAACTGGCCCCAGTTCAATTTGGAAGACAGCAGCAGTGCTTCTTATGCGAGCCATCGCTTACATCTTATTCCTTTATGCTATGAAAAATATTGTAGAAACCTTTCTGCAATTTAAGACAGTAACAAGCATGAATATTGTCTTTTTCGGTGAGCGTGAGACAACATTCCCAGCGGTGACGTTTTGCAACAAAAATCCCATGATGAAAACAAAGGCGCCGAAGAAGGTAGCGTGATTCTTAATTTATTTATTATACCTATGATAAAACATACTTTGGACAAGTTGCAACTGGCGACGTCCGAGTTTCAATTCAGATTTTGGACTCCATTGTACAACACGGCCAATCAGTTTCTGCGGGACAATTGGCCGGAAATTTGCACAAACTTGACCATCTGTTAATGTTTGAACTTTACAAAAAGCAGGTCCGTTTGCGATTGAATACGCCCCCTAAATATTAGCCCTTACTATCACACTTACTTACGCATTAATTTGCATTAGTTAACTTTTGATGTACCGTATTTCCTCGAATTACCCCCGGGGGTTTATTCATTCATAGTGGAAATTTTGAGGGGGGTTAAACGAGGGGGTATTTCCATAGTTGTTAAAACGTATTTACGTTTACTCGACAAATACGGATGCTCGAGTACTGCGTAAATACGTTTCTTCCCGAAAAAATACCGGTACTCACTTACTCGCGTACTTTTGAAAGTACGCGAGTACAGAAAAAATATTTCAAACAGGTTTTTTAATAGGCCTTTTCAGGGCATAAAGGAACCAAAGGAAAAGAAAAACTTAAAATATGGACTAAATATCCAATATAGCATAAAAAAGGCAAAAACACAATATCAAACTAGTGAATTTGATGGTGAAAAAGTTCAAAAAATAGTGATTTTGAGCAAATATTGAGGCAAAATTTCTCAAAAGTACCCACTTTTACGTTTTCCGGGGACAAAAGTAATTTACTCACGTTTACTCATGAGTAAAAGTAAAAAATAAATACTTTACGTTTTCTGTACGCACATGTAAGTAAAAAATAAATACTACATTTACGTTTACTTTTGAAAAAGTTCGGTACTTTCAACAACTCTCGGTATTTCGAGGTGGGTCTCTATTTCGCCAGAATTTCTTCAACTTCCAGTACTGATTCGATGTTTGTACGCAAGCGTATAAAACTGCAACAGTAACCGCCATGTATAATACTTAAAAAGTATGTACTTAGATGGTATAAACCCTGTTTTAACGTAGCACAGTCATCTTTTCATCAATTTGGAGGGGGTATTTCGAGGGGGGTATTGTGAGGGGGTATTTCGAGGGGCTCGTCACTGATTTTTCAATTGAGTGTTCCATTCACGGGCACTTGATAACGGGTAATTGGTAATTGTGCTACATACAGGTAATGGTAACGTAACTTGGGCACTTAATAACGGGTACGTAAATTACAAGTAATTGTGTCAAACGTGAAAAAGAAAATTCGGAACCATCTTTAAATCCTTGCATTGTAAACACCTTCCCGGTCAAGTAAGCCACCCATTTTTTTATTTCTCTTCGGAAGCTATATCTCGTGCTATGGTGGGGTTATAGAGCTGAAACTTTGTGAATATATAGTTGTAACATCCCTCTACTCTGCACCAATGGGGGGCGGCATGGCGACTAATTACAGGGTGGGTCGCCCTATATGCAACAATTTTTTGCGGTGTTTTCAGTGTCCCAAACAAGTACACCACTCACTTGATTAGTAACACTAAAGGGGCTGTATCTCCAGTTGCGAGGGTGGTAGAAAGGTAAAATTTTTGGGGTATCTTGCCAACACCCACCCCTACTATACGCCAGTGGAGCAGCTCCCGTCGACCCACTACAGTTTGTGCCGTTGTGTATAAATTTTTGAAAAAATTGTTGCATATAGGGCGACCCACCCTGTAGTTGGTCGCCATGCCTCCCGCCATTGATGCAGAGTAGAGGGATGTTACAACTATATATTCACAAAGTTTCAGATCTATAACCCCACCATAGCCCGAGATATAGCCTCCGAAGTGAAATAAAAAAAATGGGTGGCTTACTTGACCGGGAAGGTGTTTATACCACCGGTTCACGTCGTCTACTGTAAACGCTTTGTCCGCGCGCAGGTTCCTTTAGAAAACGTCTCCTATACGCTCAATGATATTCTAATCTCTTGCAAATTTGCTGGCGTGAAATGTAACTCAACTCACATCCTGACGTGGACAAACACGAACTACGGGCTATGTCACACATTTTACAACACTATGCCCGTATACCCTGCGACCGGCCCAACCCATGGGCTCACAATAACACTGACTGTGTTGAGCAAGGAGTATTTCTCGTACATAGCACCCAGTTTAGGATATCAGGTCGGTGGATTTGATTGATTTCTCTGGCTTGCTCGCACAGTTTAGTGAGGTAAAAACTGTTTAATTTCAAAGTGTAAACAAACAAAGTATAAATACTGTGTTTCTTCGAATTCCCCTCTTGAATTGACCACCCCTTGAAATACCCCCAGGTCTGGGCGAGCTGAGGAAAAATACACCCTCGAAATAACCTCCTCCCGCCATTTGGAAAAATGTCCATCATTTATGCAAGGTACATTATGTATTTATTAATTGCTGCCAATTTGCATTGCAGCTACACATAGACTAACTAGTTTTTGTATTTAAATAGGTATACCGTATTTCCTCGAAATACCCCCTGGGGGGGGGGGGTGATTGTTTCAGAGTGAGAATTTTGAGGGGGGGTTAAACGAGGGGAGTATTTCGAGGGGGGGGTTTATTTCGCCAGAAATTTTTTGAAATTCCACTACTAAATTGTCGTCTGTAACATACGCAGACGTAGACAAATGAAACAATAACCGCTATATATAAGAGTCTATTGACTTATATACCGTATTTCCTCGAAATACCCCCGGGGGGTTTATTTTTTCAGAGTGAGAATTTTGAGGGGGGTTAAACGAGGGGGGGGGGTATTTCGAGGGGGGGGGGTTAATTATTTCGCCAGAAATTTTTTGAAATCCCAGTACTAAGATGTCGTCTGAAACGTACGCAGACGTCGAAAAATGCAACAAAAATCGCCATTTATAAGACTCTAAAGAGATTTATAAGTGTGTAGACGTACAAACACTGTTCTCACATAACAGAGTCATCGTTTTAAACGTGTGTTCTGCATTGCCGGGATGACAAACGGCAGCCTTTGTCATTTACGTTCTCTATACACTAAATTTGGGGGGGGGGGTATTTCGAGGGGGGGGTTTATAAGTTCATAGTGTCCATTTTGAGGGGGGGGTATTTCGAGGGGGGGGGGGTATTTCGAGGGGGGGGTATTTCGAGGAAATACGGTAAGTGTGTAACACCGTTCTAACATAACAATTCATACCTAGTTTTTAACGTGTGTTTTGCATTGGCCGAATCACAAACCGCAGTTTTGTCATGTACGTTAACTGTACACTCAATTTGGGGGGGGGGGTATTTCGAGGGGGTGGGTAATTATTTCATAGTGTCCATTTTGAGGGGGGGGGGGGGTTGTATTTCGAGACGGGGGGCACTTCGAGGGGGGTATTTCGAGGAAATACGGTATACATCTAACAGTATGTCCAAATATATCCTGTTCTGTGACATTTATTACCAGTTTTGTATATGTAAAAGCCTATTCTTTACTATTATATTTCACGAAAAATTCTGATGAGATAATAACCCCCCTTGAATTAACCCAATCCCAAAATTTCTTGACGAGATACCTAATAAAACCCCAGGCCCATAATTTAATTGGACAAATTTTTGCCCGATTTTGGGCCAAAAAAGGGGCGGGCGGACGGGCAAGTGCATGCCTGTCCAATTAAATCTCGAATTGCCAGACACGCCCATCATGTCCTCCCTTTTCAGGCGCGTCTGCCCAATTAAATCTGGGGCCTGGGGGTCTTTCGAGGAAATATGGTATCCGTAATTTCTGACATTCAAAATAAAATACATTGGATCTTGCAACTATGCCTTTCACATCACTACCTGTGACTGGGTACAATACTTATTATCGAAATACCTACCGTATTACTTCGAAATACCCCCATGGGGTTTATTTTTTTGCCAGCAAAAATTGAGGGGGGGTTAATTCGAGGGTGGATTTTTTGAGGGGTGGGTTATTATTTCGTCAGTAATTTTCATAAGGATCGTAGTAAATAGTAGGCATTTTCGTACCCGAAACAGGTAATAAATGTGTCCAAACAGGATATATTTGGACATTAAAACGTAGAAAGCTGCACAAACTAGTCTTATGTGTAGGCTGCAATACAAACTAGCAGTAATAAATACATCATCTACATTGCATACATGATGTACATCAGTCCGGGAGGGGGGTATTTCCAGGGGGAGGTATTTTTTCCCCAGCCCAGTTTGAGGGGTCAATTCGAGGGGGGTGAATTCAAGGGGGGATAATTCAAGGTAATACGGTATTCATTATCATGCGAAACTGCAGATACAAGTCGGTGGGTCTGGCTACATGCCCTTTCCTTCATTGGTCGGTTTTGGCGTGGCACCGAAAACAAAAACATCCATATCCGTGTCAGAAAAGTACATCCATAGGCTTAAATACAAGTCGTCAGGGGAAAATCCTCTATGTGTTTCTGCCCCAGAAGAGGGAGGATTTCTCAGTGGGTTAGTATTTACACAAACGACCAGTAAAAAGTACATTGTCACATGTAGTGATGAAAAAGTGTCTGGCGCTGGTGTCTGTGCCAGCGCCAAATGAAAAAGCGCCGTGGCGCTTTTGGCGCTTGGAGCTTTTTTGCAATGGGCCATTGGCGCTTAGCGCTGTAAAGTGGGGAACTAGGTTTCTGTGGGCCAAAACTATGGCTTAGTTTCTGCAGGTAAAATATTGTGTAAAAATGGCACTTTATGGGTAGAAACCTATTAAAGTGAACCTAGTTCGATTGCTACTGATTCTTTGGGTCGCATTGATCAGTTCGTTAGTTGCAATCACTTTACTTTATACTTATCAATTGAGTTATAGAATCGCTCGCCACCTGTTTTGGGTTAGAACAGGAACTAAGTTATTTATTTTAGTTGACAAAATAAGCAATGCAAATTACTTGAAAAGTTTATTCTTGTTCTTGATGCTTAAAAGAGACTAGAAAATGGTAAAAGTGATAAAAACTGTGTAACAAGCAAACAGATGTAAAAACAAACCCTTGTACTTCAACAGTTGGTATTCAAGTGTAAACAAATGAAAGGAATGAAATATACTGAGATGCACTGATCTCAAAACAGGTAGAAACTGCTTGGCTTAACCCCGGTTATGCCCAAGGCAGCGCTTTTTTAGCTTGACCCCGGTTATGCCCAAGGCAGCGTTATAGGTTGGCTTGACCCCGGTTATGCCCAAGAGAAGACTCTCCAGCCAAAAAGGGAGAATTGGACCTCTCACAAAGAGTACAGTCCAATAAGGCAGTTTCAATATAATCACAATACTTTAGTAAGTTTGTTCAAATGTAGTGTAGAATAATGAGAATCAGTGCTAAATTCTGCCCTTTTATATTCCTGCTTATGTACAGTTGATGATTCACCATCAGTTGCCAACTGTTACTAACTTTCCAGAACATTCTACACTTTCATGGTAAAATGCATATACAAAACCTTTACATCTGGTGAAACACCTGTTAGCAGTTGTCAACAGTTGATAACTTTCCAGAACAATCTTCCATTTAAATGGTAAAATGTGTATACAAAGCCTATAATTTGAATGGTGATTCACTCCTACCAACCGTTAACTTTGAAATAAAATGTATAATAACTGTATTTTAGCTCCATGTGTACTTCAATAAATACTTGCACAAAGTGACATCATGCTTTTCATTTAAATGATGTCACTGGATGACATCACTGGGACTACCATAAAAGTTGGCATACTTTGTACTGTGTTGAATTGGGGAATCAATAAATTCCACCCTTTGTACTTTCTTAAGCTAGGCATAGTAATGTGTGTGTGTGCGAATGAGAGCCATTGGCAGAAAATTGGACAGTCATAGGCAGATAAATAAACTGAAAACACTCTGTATGGATATATCATGTGTAGCCCACTGTCATTTATCAAGGTATTCAACATTTTTTGGGATTACCACTTGAGCAGGTTACAGCGCCACAACCATAAAAAGCGCCGTGACGTTTTGGCGCTTGGCGCTCGTTTTGCCTGGCGCCAGGAATAAAATGCCTGGCACCGGTACTTGGTTCTAGCGCCCGAGCAAAAAGCGCCATGGCGCTTCTGATGTTTGGTGCCATTTTGCTCTGGCACCATTGGCGCTTGGCGCTGAGGTTCGGAAAAGCGCCATGGCGCTTTTGGCGCTTGGTGCCAAACTCCTGGCGCTTTTTCCACCACAAGTCACATATGAAATAGGCCAGATCTGTAGAGTTGTTAAAAGTACCTAACTGTTTTCAAAGTATACGTAAACGTAAAGTACTTATTTTTTACTAACACCTGAGCACAGGAAATTTAAAGCAAATTTCTTTTACCTTTACTCATAAGTAAACGTGAGTAAACGTACTTTTCTTCCCTTGCTCACTAGAATAACTAGTGATTGAATTGAAATATGGCGCTGACATCTGACGCCGTCTCTGAACCTGAAGGGAAAGCACCAAATGACGCTACAGCCATGCGAAAGTGGCAATTGGCGTCATTTCTCGCTTCCGTCAATTCGCCCCAGTGCCATCGCTCTGAATGGCGCCACTTTTACTGGCGCTATTCCATCACTCACCGTAAGGCTTCACCGCAACACTCACGTCATTAGTGATGTAAAAGTGCCATGGCGCTGGCGCCGGGCGCTAGCGTCATGCCCATGAAAAGCGCCATGGTGCTTTTGGCGCTTGGCGCCATTTTGCTCTATCGCCATTGGCGTTTGGCGCTAAGGGTCGGAAAAGCGCCATGGCGCTTTTGGCGCTTGGCGCCAAAGTTCTGGCGCTTTTCACATCACTATACATGTCATACAGATGGAAGCAGGGCCTCGAACAATTCAATATTTCCTATCAATATTCAGTAGAAGGCTGCTCATATGATTGGCGTATCAGTTCAGTTGCACAAAAATGTGACTGCATGCAGAGCAACTCCATGAACTTTGTCTGGGTTAGTACATATTAGTAGATTAGCTTATATCCCCTTTGAAGAAAAACATTTTTTCTCAACATGCAGATGAATCACATTTGTACGAATTTGAAAAGTTCGGACAACATTGCCAGAACAGGCTGCCAAAACATCTCGAATGTGGGTGGTAAAAAGTTTTTACGGTTCTGCTTTGACACTCCAAACATTTAGTTCCATCAAAATACTAAAGTATTTTGATACTGTCCTGTGCAAGACTGGGCATTAATGGCTATACTACATTGAACCGGGCTTCTTCACGTCTCAAAAGAGTTAAATCAGGAATATATCATAACTAGCAGGATTCTCTCCAACCTTTGGTCGGGTTTTATGTATCTCTACAATTAATACCAAAGATTTATAAACACAAAAAGAACAGCAAAACACACACAACCAATTTAAGATTACAACGAACTTTGGCACCTTGCATAAAAAACACTATCATATCACAAAACCTGTACCACACAGAGTTTGTGTTTTGTTGTTCTTTTTGTGTTTGTAAATCTTTGTGGTATTTATTGTACAGAACCACAAAACCCAACCAAAGGGCTGAGAGAATCCTGCTAGTTCTCAATACCCTGACAAAAAATTGTTGTGAAGCTATACTGTTGCCACTTCTTACCACTATAATTGCCAACACATTTCAGAAGGATTTGAAAAGGGGGTTGTTGTGGGGCTTCAACACTACTTTGGTTGTTGAATGAAAAGTTGATTGGCATTCTACTCAGCTTCACAACTCTACTAATCAGCTTCACAACTACGTTTTCAGGGGATTGATAAAACAATTAGTCATTCATGTTTGTGAAAGTCGGTGCCATTGAAAACCGTATGATGCATCAAAACATGATTTGAAATTTTGAAAATTTGAACAAACCCCAGGGCATCCCATTTCAGTGTTATTATAATGTTGTGTCAATAATGAGTGCATATTTTAAATCAGTGACAGCAAATATACCCATATGCATTATTTCAGATTTGCAATTTTTTAGGATTCAGCAGGTTCTATTTGCGTATGATGGTAATATCATACTAACGTCAACAGTAACATCAAATCAGCCCCTTATTTGTAAAAGTAATCGGTCAGTAATTTGTAAACTCCACATAAACTCAGTCCCTAATTTGTAAACTCCCATAAACTTAGCCACTAATTTGTAAACTCCCATAAATGCAGCCCCTAATTTGTTAACTCCTGTAAACTCAGCCCCATAATTTGAAAACTCCTGTAAACTAAACCCCTAATTTGTAAACTCCTGCAAACTCAGTCAGCAATTTGTAAACTCCCATAAACTCAGCCCCCAAGTTGTAAACTCCCATAAACTCAGTCCCTAGTTTGTAAACTCCCATAAATGCAGCCCTAATTTGTAAACACCCATAAACTCAACCCCCAATTTGTAAACTCACCCCCTAACTTATAAACTCCCGTAAACTCAGCCCCTTATTTGTAAACTCCTGTAAACAGGGATGTACACAGGATTTTGGAGTGGGGGGGGGGTAGATGGAGCCCGGTGAACGGGGGGGGGGGCAGCACCCCCCCCCTAAATTTTGGCCCTATAGTAAAGAAATGGAGCCATAGTGCCAACGTTTACTATATAGGTATCTTTATATACCTATATTTTGCACTAGAATCATGTTGGGTAATTTTCTAATGCTAATGGAAAAATATCTCGTAATCATTGGGTGGTATTTGTGCACTTGCGCACCAAAAAATATTTGAAGTGCCTACAAAATTGCTTTAGAAAAGTGCCACTTCTGGCAAATTTTTATGTCCGGCTCAGGAACAGGGGGGGGGGGGGCTGCCGCCTCCCCAGCCCCCCTGTGAATGTCCTTGCCCGTAAAATCAGCCTCATAATTTGTAAACTTCTGTAAACTCAACCCCTGATTTGTAAACTCCAGTAAACTCAGTCTGTAATTTGTAAACTCCAGTAAACTCAGCTCCAAATTTGTAAACTCCTGCAAACTCTGTCCCAGATTTGTAAACTTCTGTAAACTCAGACCCACAATTTGTAAACTCCTGTAAACTCAGCCCATAATTTGTAAACTCCTGTAAACTCAACCTCTAATGTGTAAACTCCTGTAAATTCAGTCCCTAATTTGTAAACTCCAGTAAACTCAGCCCCTAATTTGTAAACTCCTGTAAACTCACCCCCAAACTTGTAACCTCCCATAAACTCACCCCCTAACTTGTAAACTCCCATAAACTCACCCTCTGATTTGTAAACTCCAGTAAACTCAGCCCCATAATTTGTAAACTCCTGTAAACTCAACCCCTCATTTGTAAACTCCCATAAACTCAGCCCCTATACTGTAAACTCCCATAAACTCAGCCCCTAATTTGGCAAACTCCCATAAACTTAACTCCCATAAACTCAGCATTTAATTTGTCAACTTGTGTCAACACAGCCGTTTTTTCAACTCCTGTCAACTCAACCCTAATTTATTAACTCCCATCAACTTAACCCTAAATTGTTAACTCAGCCCCTATGTTGTAAACTCCCATAAACTCACCCCCAAAAACTCAAGTCAGCCCCCTATACATAAAACACGAATGGGCAGAATGAAGTTCCTGTGTGTAAAGGCCATTTTGTGCTTTGTGTGTAAAGGCCATTTTGTGCTGATAAATAGTGACTGCATTCTGTTTAAAAACACACACAAAACGGGCAATGTCAGTGACGTCTCAATTAATGTTAGAGCATACTTTCCACACAAGCAAGTTGTGCATTTTTAGTAGGTTTTGATAAACTGTATGGAACTGTACAAATTTCAATGAGCAAGCCCATTGCCATTCAACTTTCATCACTGGAAGGGTCATGAACGAGAAACTTAAAATACAAGCTACCTAGTTCACATGGTTCCAATTTGAAAGCTCAACCGACATCTTGTCGATCTCCTTAACAGTAGTAACAGTAGTTCATGGACTGATCATTTCTGTTAACTATTGCATCCTAATAAATACTAGTACGCTGAGTCTAAGTGGTCAGTTACGGAATGCTGGAAGTGTCAATCTGCGTTCGCGTCGCCATTCAGTTTTTGAATGTGTTTTCAAATTGGAACCATGAAAATTAGCTTGTGTGTCCACATTCTGAAGAAAATACATTTTGGACTTGTTTTACTTAAGGTAGATGCCTCAAATACGTTGTAGGAGTGTATTGTCATATTCTTGTATTTCTCACGCATACCATCCATCATTGTTGAAAATTGTTGAACACATCCAGGGCAAAGTGGTCGCTAAAAGGCCGTGTCAGCTTGAAGGTGTGGACCAGAAGTGCCGCTCCGATGTAAGTACCTAATGTCCTTTTTGTCCGAGTAGCGGTTTGAATGATATTGATTCAAGAAACCGCCATAAATACTCCGACTTTTATAGATTAGGTACCCCTTTGGATAGGTGGAGTTGGGAGAAAAGGTTCCCTCTAAATGAAAGAAATCTAGGTAGGTAGCTCTCCCTCTGTTATTGGCAGAGTGGATGCTGTGTGTTTTATTTAGGTATTAAAATACCGTCGATTAATCTAGACCGACCAAAAATGTTACACTAATCTGCTTCATGAAATACAAGTTAGTGAACGGCGCCATTTGTGTATACCGCCATACCGTTTATACTACCTTTTTTTCTGTTGCCATATCATCAACCACTACCGTATTTCTTCTAATAGAAGTTCCGTTCTAGTTTTTCGTCAACTCTTTACCTGCCGTTCTATTGGAGGCTGCCGTTCTATTTTTTCCACCAACTTTCCACACATTTTTCATTTCAACAGTGTTTTAGGTATTTTAAAATGTAATTTGGCAATAATTCCATATCAGAGTATCATTTTGAAATATTGTATCTAAATATTTGAATGCTATGGATGTTCTCGCAATCCATTTTTTTGTGTCTTGGAACTCATCCAACTGTATTTCTACTTGCCGTTCTATTGGAGGTGCCGTTCTATTGGATTGGAGGAACGCGTTTATATTAGAAGAAATACGGTAAATATTACATTTTTGAGGTGCTACATGCTACTATGGCCAGCCAGGCCTACTTATCGACTTGCCTACCCGAATGCAACCAAGTGAGCTATGAAATGCACGTCACTACAGTCGGCTGGCCGAGGCGTGGATTTTTTGAACACGAACAGGAACAAGTTTGCGCTTTTTTGAATAATTAACATAAATGTGTAAGAGCTGCATAAATATTTTATAATTGATTGATAGCCTTTCACAGGAACTCATTGAAGCTGGCATTGACATGGAAGACGTGCTCACGATTGAAGTATATTATAAGGTTTGTTCGATCGAATTACCGTATTTCCTTGAATTCCTTGAATTGCCCCTCCCCCTGTAAATAACCCCATCATGGTGATGCAAATTCAGAGTTGTTAAACGTACTGAACTTTTTTTCAAAGTAAACGTAAACGTAAAGTATTTTTATTTTACTCACAGCTGAGTACCGCAAACGTAAAGTACATTTTTTACTTTTACGCTGCGTAAAACGTGCGTAAAATACTTTTCCCGGGGAAAATGTAAAAGCGGGTATTTTTGCTGACAGAAAACGTAAAAGCGGGTATTTTTTCCTCACAGAAAACGTAAAAGTATTTTCCCTCGCAGATAACATAACAATCAGTATTTTTTGTAATTTTTACACTGGAATACATCAAATGTGTGGGGGGTTTTTTTCTCCTGATACGTATTTTTGGGGAAATATCCCATGTTTGTCACTCTATATGATACGGAAATGCATGTTAGACAATACCTAACAGTGTAAAAGGGGGGAAGATGAGAGGAGCGTAACCTCATTCGAGGTAGGGCTCCATATCTCATTCACACTTTTGATTTGATTTGATATGTCCCCGTAAAAAACGTTTTCGGTATTCGCGTAAATTCAAAAAGTACGCGAGTGAATGAGTACCGGTATTTTTGCCAGGAGGAAACGTAAACGTATTTACGCAGTACTCAAATATCCGTATTTATCGAGTAAACGTATATACGTTTGAACAACTATGGATGCAGTGTACATGATGTATTAGTTGCTGCCAATTTGCATCGCAGCTACACATTGACTACCTAGTTGGGTAGATAAATAATTGATATAAATACGTACTGTATTACCTCGAATTGTAGGCATACCTACAATAAAATGTACCCTCTAATTTTAGGTACACTTATCAGCATTTTTGAACGTGACGAAATAAATAAAAGTCATAAAAAGGAAATTTACCGCATTTCTTTTCAGGATCTGACCAGAACCGACACAACAGAAATGGAACAAATGAATGTAAGTGTTCTGCTGTCAAGTCTCGGTGGAATGCTCGGCATGATAACAGGCCTATCACTTTTGGGTGTTGCCGAGTTCATTGTGATAAAACTGCCGGCAGTACTGAGGAGAGTTTTCAAATGTGATGAAACACAGACGAAAATGTGATGTATTTACATTATACTTTGTATGCAGAAACTAAAACCAAGCTAGAAGTTAACAAATCTACTCTACAAGTCAATTATTTCATGGAAAGCACAGGAAAAATGTTGGAGACTGACTTCTAAAAGTTCAGCAGTGATAGAAGTTAAAGTTCAGAGCTGGTCCTACCTCACCTCATGCACTGCGCATTTTACGGAATATGGATGCTTCAAAAGCAGTTAAGCAGCACACTATTATCAAATCAATATTTTGATGAATGTTTGTGTACAATAGACCATTGCAATTTACAAAATTTTTTTCACTGTGTACTGCCCCTACCGAATGAACAGCAAATAAATATTTTGCAACTTTATAGCCAGATGAACCAGCATCACTAAATGCTATATTTATCTCTTTTATTCAGCTATAATACACACGCAAATGGAGAAATGATTAGGGTTTCGCTTCCTATAGGAGACCCACAAATTTCTGAACGGAAATACAGATCGTATCCAAAAGACGCATAGATAAAAATGAAAAATAGAGAGGGTTCGGGTAACACTCGTGTCGATGTTCGCTCGCGCGGTAGGAAACTGTCCGCAAAATCCTCGATAGAACTTTGCCGCAGATCTCTGCTGGATCGAAAACGTGATGTTTTTAACGTGACAACTACATCGCTCTCTTTCTACAACAATTTCCAATGAAACCAAGCTAGTTGCAAACGTAAAATCGGAAAGACGTTAATTTAAGTGGGTATCTAACATTCACTACATTGGAATAAAATTTTATTGAGCGGAACAGATGGTGTGTTCTGGTTCTTATGATCGGGTCACATATGGCAACTTGGCCCACGTCCAAGTTACCGATCTCGTTTTTTTACGAACAGGAGTGAAAGCTCAAATGAGGTCAAAAGCGCTTAAATTTGCTCCATTTTACCAATTTTCACCTTCATTCGTTATTGTCGTCTATACACATGTTTGATACCTTTTTTAGCCTATTTTATTTATCTTTTGTAGCGATTTCGCAATTTTTGGCAGACTGCCAAGTTGTTATAACTGGTGTCTCCATCACAATCGGCTTCGAAATCTGTCAATCTGTGGACCCTCAGTCGAACAATGCCGCCTACGACCGGTTCCGAAGTTGGCAGCAACGAGAACGACTCAAATGAGGGTCAAAATGAGGAACAGTCGCACCTCAATCCGATGAGTATAGCTGAGAATCAGCACGGCAACGCGCTTTTGGATAAATTGTGCAAACAGCGGGAGACTGGCCGTTTCTGCGACGTTTTGCTTGTTGTTAATGGTGAGGATTTTTTCTAAGTTGTTTTCAGGCCAAGTGAGGTCAGTAAAAGCTCGTCGTTACGTAGTAAGTAACCAGTCATGTCACCTTTTTCCAAACTGAAAGAAATGCCTGGTATATGAAAATATTATCGCTATCGAAAGGCATACAACAACCATGTTACTCTCCAACTACTGCAACTCTACGCTATCTCAGGTCGCCATTTTGCCGCCCATCGGAACATCTTGTCCGCGTGCAGCCCGTATCTTGATGCCATATTACGCAGCAACAAAGTTGTGAAAGAGATAGTGTCATTGCAAGGCACCGACCCGCACAGCGTCGAACTTCTGTTGAACTATATCTACAGGGGCAGCGTGGTTCTGGACCGGAAGAATGTCGTTGGTTTTATTTTATTTTGTTGGGTTGATTTATTGGCGTACCGCACACTCAGAATTGGCAATATTCAAACGTTTTTTTTCCAAAGTGGTAACTCAAAAATGATCATATCCTAAATCGTCTGAACTGCACGATATTTCAATAGTTTTCCATTTTGTCGTAATTAAAATCGTTCGAACCGACTTAAGAGTAACGGCCTTGCGTGACTATAAACCTTCGAATGCTCATCACCAATTTTGAGCGGCAATTTGATCATCAGTTAATGAAAATCAAAACTAGTTCTGTCTTATTCACCTTTAATTTTCGATATTCACCGCTTCTCAGGTCGATTTACTCAAGCTTGCAAACAACCTTCTGGTTACAAAGTTGAAAAATTATTGCGCTGAGTACCTGGACCGTTATTTGAATGCAGACAACTGCCTGGCCGTGAAAGAATTGGCAGAGAGATTCAATTTGCAAACGCTTGTGAAAAATGCCAGCATTTTCTTAGAGAATAATACTGACGACTGTCTCCTGAATAGTGAGCAGGCGTTGGACTTGCCGTTGTATAGGGTGAGTAACCCGTTTTGTCTCATTTCATTATTCACGGCTAGGGTTCAAACGGGATTGACTTTTCGGGATCGGGATCGGGATCGGGATTCACTTTTTGAGATTTCGGGATCGGGATCGGGATCGGGATTGGGGTTTCGGGATCGGGATCGGGATTGGTAATTTGAGATTTCGGGATCGGGATCGGGATCGGGATTGGCCGGGATTGGGGTCACGGGATCGGGATCGGGATTGGGATAGGCATTTTTCCGGGATCGGGATTGGGTTCTAGGGATAGAGATTTTGGCCATTTTTCTGGCATTCACAGTTGTTCATAAAGGTCTCAAAACACTGTTGGATGCCAGAAAAGTGGCATAAAATTGACGCTGGGGGTTTGCATCCACTTTTTGCATGCAAAAACGTCATTATTTCATTTTTTATAATTTCCACTAATTTTTCCGGGATCGGGATCCCGGACTTGGGAGTTTCTCGGGATCGGGATCGGGATTTGAAAACTTTCGGGATCGGGATCGGGATCGGGATTGGTATTTTTGAGATTTCGGGATCGGGATCGGGATCGGGATTGGGGTTTCGGGATCGGGATCGGGATCGGGACTGGTAAATCCCGGAATTTCACGGGATCCGGGATCGGGATCGGGATCCCGTTTGAACCCTATTCACGGCTATGGTAATTTTCAAAATTTCAGTGTTTTTTGCACACTGGTAATTTAGGGAGCGGTCCGTACGTTTTTTGTTTGGAAAATGGACATACCCATACTTCATTTTGTGGTACATGTTTAACACGTAAAATAACCGATAAATATGCGAGTAGAAAAGAGCGAAAATATTTCGGGCAAATTTGAGCCCATTTTTTTCACACCAAATTTTGGCGCTCATAACTCAGGTGGAGGCGGTGTTGAACGATCGATCGTTGCAAATACGACCCGAGGCTGCGATTACATTTATTGTCAACTGGATTGGCAGATGTCCAAATTCACGTCTGGAACACATGAAAGGTGTAATGCGTGATTCTTGGCATGTCAATTTGGTTCTGTGTCCCATTGAACACATTTACACTTTGTTACAAGGGAATCACTTTCTGGTAAATGATCTGGATGGGCGCAAGGCATTCTTGGAGGTTTGTTTCTTTACTGCTGCTGATGAAATTATGGCGCCGGGCGAGTGTTGATAAAGTTGCGCAATTATTTGATGTTCGGGAAGTGCACCAAATAAAAGAAACTATGATGGGAAATAAATAACGCGCTGTTTCGCATATTTTTTATGCAAAATATCTAAGGATAGTCGGAAAATGCAAAAAAAAATTACATGTCACTTCGGCGGCTCGTTTACCTTTGACATATTCAATTGTTGGATTTCGAACAAACAAGAAGAATGGATAACACGACGCAGCTAATATACGAGTGCGGTCTGCCCATGGGGATCTACGAGCAGGAACTCCAAGCTTTGGCACAGGGCCAAAATATACAACCCGCTGCGAGCACAAGTAACTCGGAGCAGGTGGGTCAGGTTCAGGCTGCTCAGAATGAACCGAAAAAAGAGATCTTGCAACAGGGGGAGAGTCAAGTACAAGGTGGTGGTGGTGATAATCAGAGTGACATTGTTGAAGGGCAATCGCCTTTGCTACAGGTCACTGATGAGCCGATGGCGCAAGTTTGTTAACCCATTTGTTAATGGCATTTTAATTTAAACTTTTAGTTTTTGTACACGTTCCTAAATACAATTTCAAATAATTTTGTAAATAAAGTGGATGGAAAAACCGTTTTCTTACCTAGTGATGGCAGTTCAGTTGCATTTTTCAACTGATTTTTAATTTTTTGAATTACCTCTGATTTTTAATCTTCAAATTTAAAACAACAACAATACCAATGAAAACTACAACCTACCCCAGGTCCAGTTATGAATTATTATGCGAAATTGCGCGCAAAAGAATGGCAAAATACCTAGCGAAAAGCACTGAAACTCCGCCCATCCCTATTACAAAGTGTCCAGAAATTGGATTCATAAATCAATTACTCCGAGCAACTACCCTACAATACCCCCTCCCAGCCGGCCCAGGGTTCAGTCGCATCATATCTCGCAATTCGCGTGATGCACGGCGACACTAGCGGCGCCCGCCCTGTGTCAACTGAATCAGGGGACCCCCAGCCGCGGACGGACGAAAGCGCGCCAAAAATAGTCAAGCAAGAAACTAGTCAGCCGAGCCAGGATCCTGGCTGTGTAACGATGGAAATCACCGAGATACCAGTGGGCAACGGTTCTAACGTTCAAGGTGGTGGTGGTGAAAATGGCGCTGTTGTGTCCGAAGGCGGTCAAGAGAGCCAGCGTGATGGGGAGGGCGGCAGTGGGTATGTGTCTTTTTGATGCGCAATGCGTAGCTTTGGCCCCACACGCTAGTTGACATCGACAACAAATGTCAACTGGTTCCCGTGCCAATACAAAGCTTGCCGACGATCCGACGAACGACGTTCATATACAACCTTTGAATTGGGAATGGAACCAGTTGACATTTGGTGTCGATGTCAACTAGCATGTGTGGGGCCTTTTTTGAACTTAAAAGTCGCAGTTTACTGTTCGACCTGTTCGCTGTCCAGGTGCGGTCCGAGTACCGGTCCTGTAACCGCACGCGTGCCGCTCAAGTTGACGCTCAAACTTTCGGCTCCATTCAATCGGAAAACCCGAATACTTGGTCAGTTGTATATCATTTATTTGCACAAATAATAAACAATTTAAACACTTTTTGAATCAATTAAAACACATTTGGTCAACACAAGTGAAACGCGTTGAATTTCGCTACAAAACGCACGACATTCCCCGCAAAATCCCAGGTGGAGAACGTCAGACAGGCGCCAAGCCGTATCGCAGACGCGTGAACGCAGACTCCGCCCACCACGCGAATCCGGTGGCCAGCTCTGCGAGAACCATGGCGCAGGCGAAATTGCGCGCGGCGAAGAGAAGTCGCTATGCGCTGGGCTCGCCGAGCAGGCTGGCCGAGTTGAAGCATCGGGCGCAGGTAGTTTCTGATCCGTGCGCCAATTCAAATGGTTTTTATGTGGCACTTGAGTTGGATCGTGGATTTGAACTATAAATATCAACAATGTAAATTTATATTATGTAAATAGAAAAAAAGATCGTGGTGTTTGGGATCTGACGCGCGAGGGAAGGAGAGAAATGGTCACTGACGGTGTAAAAATGGATCTTTCACCATGCAGCTAAGCGGCAGCCAACCGAGTACTGAGGGCAGTGTGCTCAGCGCGGGCGGAATTTTCACGTTTGATGATCCCGCCACATTGAATATTCCACCTGACCACGAGGTTTGTGTAAAATTTTCCATTTTTAAACTTAGGGTTTCTGCTTTTTAGATTATTAAAGATAATTATTAATATAATTATTTAGATAATTATATTAATATTAAAGGTTATTAAAGATGAAATGATCTCGCGATTTTCCATAAATATGAGTTAGCGTATTTTTCCCGTTACGTCCACCGGGGTTATTTTTTACCAGGGATTCTGACCGTGGACTCATTCCTTCCGGGTGGGGGGCATTCAATATTGTTTCAGAATTTTCTATATAAAAATGGTTAAAGTTCGATCCTAACACCTTTCCAACCGCCCGTCAATTCCCTGGCTACATGCCAGACATCTCCATCCGGCAACGATGCATTCGTGGACGATTCAGAAGATGACGATTGCGGCTCGAATCACTCTGAAAGCGATCAGCGGCCGGTTTTGGTTCTCAGTCACAACGTGGACGGGGCAGGCGACAAGAACGCCTGCGCTGTTGATTCGGCAGCGCAGCAGCATGTCAATGCAGTCGTTTATAAGTGCGTTCGGTTTTTGGAAGGTTTTAGTTTTTGTTAACGGTTTGAGTTGTTGTCGGTCCACTAATAGACCGTTAATTGGTTCCCCATTTTGTTAATTGACATCATGCACACTTAGGGTGTCAACAAACTTTTTGGCGGAAAACGGAAACGGAAATGGAAAAAAATTTGCACTTGCCGGAAACGGAAAAAATTTCGCACCTGCCGGAAAACGGAAAACGGAAAAATGAAAGGCTGGAAAACGGAAACGGAAAAATTTGCTGAAATTATGCCGGAAACGGAAAAAAAATTGCAGAAATTTATCCTGAAATCAAAAAATTTGCAGAAATCTTACTAGAAATAGAAACAATTCACATAATTGAGAACCTACATGTATTGTTTACCAGTTTGGCTGAAACAGAAAACAGAGAATTGAGCCAGAAAATAATAAAAAGATGGAAAAACAGACAATTGAGCCGGAAAACGGAAAAAAGGCGGAAAAACTGAAATTTTAGCCGGAAAACGGAAATTGAGCCGGAAAAACGGAAACGGAAACGGAAAAAAAAATTTGCAGCCGGAAAACGGAAACGGAAACTGAAAAAATTTTGCCTGCGGAAAGCGGAAACGGAAAACGGAAAACGGAAGGTTGACACCCTATGCACACTAATTTTATTGCATTCAGTTAGGTGGCGAATAACCCCTGGACATCAAACACCCCTGGACAACAAACACCCCCGGACAACAGCATGCGCGCAGTGGGCCGCAATCACCCCTGGACAACACAGACACGCGCGCAGTGACCGTACGCGCCCGCCAACTCGGCGCCATGGCACCGCGCAGCGCACGCGCTCGCGCCAGACTGGCGCCATTTCTGCCGCGCGGCCACGTCCACCCTCACGCATTGTCATGCATTGTTTGCTGCCGCACAGTGCTCAAATCTAATCGCCCAACGTAAATACATTTTATAAATACATAAAAACATCACCTTTACATATAATTAGATTAAGCTTTTTTAAAAAATTTTACAGCATCAATGTTTAAAAATTTTCAAGTATTGACAAGCAAAAAATGTGATTTGTATAAGAAACTGTTTTAAAAATTGGATGGAATACAATTGTATTTATTATGGGACCAACTGTAATTGGGGCTTGCCCTGACAATTCGTCACTGATGAAAATTCGTCACCTCAATGCAAACACTTTACAGGGTGGTCCGCATATTGTTAAATTTTTTGCTAAATTTTTTTGCTAAAATTTCTGCTAGTTATTTTGATATCCTAATCCTAAGTTTTTTTACATCTTCGAATTTCTTCAATTATTTATTTAGAAGTGGACTCCCTAGATTGGAGTACCGCGCAGCGGCGCGCTAAAGGCATAATAACAATTGCATGAAAGTAGCCGCAGCCACGCGGAAGACATGGCGCCAGTCGGGTGCGAGCGCGTGCACTGCTCGCGCATTGGCGGCGTCATGGCGCCAACTTGGCGGGCGCCGGTAATCACTGCGCGCGTGTCTGTGTTGTCCAGGGGTGATTGCGGCCCACTGCGCGCACGCTGTTGTCCGGGGGTGTTTGTTGTCCAGGGGTGTTTGATGTCCACAGCTGCTGAGCCCAGTTAGGTATGTAGTTCTGTACCGATATTTTGAAAACTCATAAATCAGCTTTGAACGAATTGGAGTTTACCGGAATGAGGTGTCCACCGTCCGTCTACTACAGCTGATGGTGGTAAAAAATAATTCGTTCTGAATTTTCATTCGAATTTATTTATTTCAAAATTTCTTTGAAAACTTAGTGTTATACTATACAACCTGTCAGGGGTATCTTGAATTTTGACCCTCCGAGTGGTTGGATAGATCGCAAATCGCTCCTCCGGAGGGATAGATAGCTGAAAAATTTTCTGGGGGGGGGGTTGGGGGGGTTTGGGGGGGGGGGGGGTGGTGGTTGTGGTGGTTCGATATATAGGCTTTTTCGGGGCATAGAAGGAAGAAAAGGGAGAAAAATCGCTAAAAGTAGGTGTAAAATAGCTCAAAATGGGTCTACAAGAGCATATAGTACTTAAAATAGCTGAAAATAGGCAGTTAGACGCATGAACCAGTGATTTTGGAGGTGAAAATCTATATATAGGTATGAAAAATAGCGATTTTGAGCGAAAATTGCTGTATAGTTTCTGAAAAATGGCTCCAGATAGGTAGATAGCTGAGCGATTTGGGGGTGGGGTTTAGGGGGTAGAAGCCCAAAATTTTGCCTCCGGGATAGATAGATAGCTGAGCGGCCTCCGGGATAGATAGATAGCTGGGCGGTTTGGGGGGGGGGTAACCCCCCCCCCCCAACCCCCCCATTCGAGACCCCTGCAACCTGTTACCTTGCCTGCTGTACGTAGTCGCCATTGTTATATTTAACCGTAATGGCGCAGGTGCCCAAAATGCATCTACACCTCGGCTAATCGTCAGAGAATTGAATCGCACGCCGAAAAAGCGCACAAAGACAACCGAATTTACGTTTGCACCGTGTGCCAGCACGAGTGCAATTGGAACAGGCAGTTCTATACTCACATGAGGGGACATTTTCCCGGACCACCATTTCAGGTGTGCCAAATATTTCCATTTAAATTATTGTGTGTTCTTTATACACTCGCTAGGGTTGGAAAAAATCAATTTAAAAAATAGTTTATTTCAAATTAAAATCTGATTTTTTCCAAAATGATACAAAATTGGGGTATACGGCGAAAATATGTGAATTTACGTTATCTGTCATATAATATATATATATTTATGGTTATGATGAAATATATTATGACGGTGGAGTCATGGGATAGCATTAAAAGCAGTTATTTCGGCCTAAAAATGATTTTTTTGTTGATTGGCGATGTATACCGGCTTTCACAACCGTATTTGAATTCAACAATAGGATTTGCAGATGGAACAATGTCAATATATACTAAGACAAGGTGAATCTATAAAGTGTGATGTTTCCTTCTTTAGAAGACTGGCGCGCAAAAAAAATAAAATACCCAGTACGCGTGTACCAAACATACTGCCTTTTAATTAAAAAAATCTGTCTTTCCACCCAAATCAGATTGTCAAAAAGAAAATGAAAATCAATTGAAAATAATCAAGTGCCATCCCATCAAGTGCAACCCACACTTCCAAAACGTTCTCAGTGCGACGGGTGCGAGTACAGCGCCGAGCGGATCCAGCTGCTGCTCACCCACCGCATGAAGCACTCCGAGGAGCGGCCGTACAAGTGCGGTCAATGCGATTACAGGTCCAGGACAAAGACCAATTTGATGAGCCATCAAAAGTCGCACAGCGCGATTGGCGATGGGGAGAGACCTTACACTTGTCCGCAGTGCGATCGCACCTTCGCTATTCGGTTGGTGATTGATGTTGCATAAAATGAAGGCAGGGACGTATCCAGGATTTTTGAGCGGGGGGGGGGGTGCTTGTTTACGGAGGCCGGCGAGGGGGGGGGGCTCAGCCCCCCCCCCCCTAAAATTTTAGCTACATAGTGGCGGAATGGCGTTATGGCGCTGGCGCCATTGGCGTTGGCATCAGCGCCATGGAATGCTGTATATGTATGTAAATATACATACAAAACAGCAAAAACACAACATTGAGTGTACTTACAACGATTTGCGGCCACATGGAGCAAATCGAATGATAATACCGTATTTCTGGTGAAGAATGCGCGCTCGCGCGCAAAATTTTTTACGCTGACGTTTAAAAAGTCGAATTTTCCGGTCACTTTCTGGTCTCGCCCCGGGAGGGGGGGCTGCAGCCCCCCCCCCGCCCCCCTGGATACGGCCCTGAGTGGAGGTGTAGTTGTAGCCAGGGACACGTATCCAGGATCCTATCACGGGGGGTGCGCATAGTATATGGGTACCGGCGTACGGGGGTGCGCCAAAAATGTGGAACAATTTCAAAATTTTTAAATTGTTTTGAACGCATTTGATTCTACCATGATGAACAATTTGTGACCTCCGTCAACAGTAGTTGACACACTTGTCGTTCCAATAAACTCAAATGCTTTCAACAGCTTGATCAGTTTTCTGATATGTATCTGTTTGTCAACTGGTATGTATCGGCCCAAAAACCACATCAACAACATCACAGATCGACCCTGGAACAGCACCTGGCGACGCACTCGGACACGCGGCCGTACCAGTGCCATCAGTGCTCGTTCAGCACCAAGTACCAGTCGCATTTGATATCGCACCGGCGGATACACACCGGCGACGTGTTTCGGTGCACCTACGCCGATTGCAGCTATTCCAGTCCGAAAAAGTCCCAGTTGGCGGCGCATTTGAGGACACATTTGGCTGTTAGAGCGCATCAGTGTGGACAGTGTCATAGGTTGGCTGGGTCGGGATTTTTTGTATGTGTCACATTTCTTTTTTTCTTCTGATCAATGATTTCTGCTATATTTGATTTGTATTTTGCGGGGTTGTTTGCACGTGTTTATCAATCAAGGTGTTTTTAAGTTATCTTGACGTTTCATGAGAAGATTACGGTAGGATGGGTGAGACCCCTTTCACGCCTTTTTTCTGTGACGACTCCGACAACATGAAAAAGTTCAGTAATTCAAGTAAAAAGATCCATATTCATCAGATAAAATGGCCAAGTATACATACCACCTAAGCGTATATGTATGTCAAATTGCAGATGAATCGTGCTTGTCGTTTAAGAGTAACAGACGTTTGAATAAAAATTTACCATTGTCGGAGCCCGACAGATGGCGACGGCGCAGGACCAGTGCACAAGTAACAATGTCCGGTGCCAGTGTAGACCTGGTGCTTAGGTATGGCCCCCATATTGAGCACTGGGTCTTCATGGGCACGGCATGGGGTCAGTATAGGGGGTTGGAGGGGGGTTGGCTTACCCCCCAAACGCTCCAGCTATCTACATATGTATTTAGCGATTTTTCTCCCTTTTTCCTTCTAAAGCTTTAAAAACTCCATATATTGAACCCCTGCAACCCCCCCCTTTCAAAAACAACAAATATACACATGATTAGTGATGGCATGGCGCCATTTGACAGCGCCAAAGTACGCCGCACCATGGCGCCCTTCTACTACCTTTGCTACTTGTGCACCGGGTTTACTTGTGCACCGACACCCCCCATGGCGACAATGGCAAAATTTTTCAAACGTCTATAACTCTTGAACTACAACCACGATTCATCTGCAATTTTATATGCATATACGCCTAGGCGGTATGTATACTTGGCCATTTTATCTAATGAATATGGAACTTTTTACTTGAATTATTGAACTTTTTCATGTTGTCGGAGTCGTCACAGGAAAAAGGTGTGGAAGGGGCCTAACGTGTTTAACCAACATCTGTGACCCAGCTTCACGTTATTTAGTTCACAAATATGCTTCAAGCCAAGATTCAGAGCTCAAGCCAGGAACATCTGATATCACACAGAACAGCTTGCTTTTTGGGCTCCGGTTTCAGGTTCCAATTTCACTTCTTAGCTGATCAGTCCTGAAGCCTGGCTTAATAACGCTCAAGTATATATACTTTATACTATACTATATATAGGACTTTGCCAGACGGTAAACAAAGGTTAATCCCATGGGAATATAAACATATGCAGTTAGCATTTCACAGACATATTTACAATAGGTTTTCACGCACTTCTAATTTGAATCACAATAGCACGGCATCGCTATTGAAGTGGGGCAGATACCGTAAGCCAGCTTTCTTTTCTTTTATCATCATGTTAATTATCATTATTGCATTACTTTAATACACTAGCGTTAGGAAGAACATAATTGTACATGATGAAAGAATTCACTTGTTAGTAGGATTGAGAATTTCAAAATTTTCGGGCTCAGGTAGGGTTCAAACGATATATCGTATCGAATATCGAATATCGGATATCGACCATTTTTTAATATCGAATATCGAATATCGATATCGAAAATTTTGAAAAAATATCGAATATCGAATATCGATATCGAAAATTTTGAAAAAATATCGAATATCGAATATCGATATCGAAAATTTTGAAAAAATATCGAATATCGATATCGAATATCGACCATATTTTCGATATATCGAACCTGTATAATGTCCTTAATTGAGTTATTATTTTTGTTTTGAGATATTTGTGATTAATTTGATTTGCTTATAGTATCTAAGTTGATGAGTAAAAGTAAAGTATTTAATGTTATCTTTGTTGGAGTGCTTACTCCACATTTCTTGTATTTGGTTTGGCCACATACCTACTGAACTACCTACCTCATATTTGAAGCCAGAAAATGCTGATATGCTGCTTTTTTGCAACATGCCCTTAAACAATTGGGTTATAAGTATGAATTGTTGTATCTACCAATTATTGTTTGTCTGATACAATTTGTCTTGTCATGTTTTTTCTTCGATTTTTTCATTCTGACCATTGTAAACCTTGTTAAAATTAATTGTACTTTTCAGTAAAGAGATAATCAACCATGTTTGCAACCATATGAAAATACAACATGCTGCTTGAAATATGCCTTGCTATACCAAAAGCTAAATATCGAATATCGAAAATATCGAAATATCGATATCGAATATCGACCATTTTTTAGTATCGAATATCGAATATCGATATCGAGGGTCCATATCGTATCGAATATCGATATCGAAAATTTTGAAAAACTATCGAATATCGATATCGAAAATTTTGAAAAAATATCGAATATCGAATATCGATATCGAAAATTTTGAAAAAATATCGAATATCGAATATCGATATCGAAAAGTGATATCGTTTGAACCCTAGGCTCAGGTGTCGAGGTTCAAACGTACGGGTCGGGTGTCGGGTTCAGGTTCGGGTATTGAGGTACAGGATACATGAAATATTCCAGCCCCCTAATTTCGGAAGTTGTACCAAAAGAAAGTGGCTAAAATCTAGCTGTACGTAAATCTAGTTGTATTCACAACCCTGAGGCCTGAACTATTTGAAAGATTGAACTGTGGGAAATTTTTGCGGGTATTTTCTGGTATTGTGTGTGGGTTCGGGTATTTATGTCCTGTATCAGGTTGGGGTTCAGGTAAATAGTATAGTCGGTTTCGAGTATCGGTTTCGGTCCCAAAAATTTGCGAGTGTCGGGTTCGGGTCGGGTCAGGTTCCCAACCCTACTGGTCGGTCAGTTTGTCAGTCCAGTCGTCGCTTTGCTGCTCGTATGGCATTGGCCGGCATTGACCGCCTGCTTGCAATCTCGTTACTTGCGCACCCTTCCACAACGCTGCATACATTTTGGCGACTTTACAACAAGGGCTATCAGGGGCCAGTCCCAGACCCTGTAAAGTGTAAAGTAAAGTGTCAAATGTCATGTGAAATGTCAATAAAAAGAAAAAAAAATTTACTGAATTTTGCGTGTCAATTGAGACTTTGCATGACATTTTACACTTTGCTTTACACTAAACAGGGTTTGAGATAGGCACCAGCCTGTACAGTGCTAGTCTCGTTTAATGGAAACCTGCCCAGCTGCACTCACCCTTTTTCAATGCGCTCTCTGTTTTCACCTTTACATGATGGGCAGCTCTCCCAAATGAAATCCAACATCATTTCGACACAGCCATCTGGCGTGTTCAGTTTTGCGTCGTTTTCTCTCGCGTTCGAATGCACTTGCGCGTCGGGTATTCCCGACACGCACTGGCTGCACGCGATCGTGTCGCCTGTCTGAATGTTGTGTAGAAATGACCTTTTATAGAAAATTAATTCTAGGTAGGTTTTCAATGATATATTGTGTTGGATGTTGATGGAAAATTTTGAAAAACATCGATTATCGATATCATGGGGTTATATCATTGCAAACCTATCAGAATTCACGCATAAATGATTCCCGACAAGGATATAGTAAGTGTGTGGACCTCCCCCAATGTCGCCATGGTGCATTACACCTACAAATGGTCCCATTGGCCATACACACACTAGTTTTCACCGTGAAATTGGGGAAAACTGAAATGGCGACATGGCCACATCCAGCCTACTCTTATTGTATGCTATATGTGTTTTAGTTTTCAAATATTTAAATTCAAATTTGAATAAATTGAATCATTCAACCGTGTTCATTGATTTACATTTGAAAAAAATTCAGTTTACACACGAAGTCACGACTTCTTGCATGGAAATATAAGGAGCAAAAAAAAGTGTAAACAAGATTTTTTGCATATTGAAGTTCTGATAAATGTCAGCAGAATATTCACTGAGCACAAATTTGATTCACCATTGCTGCACATCCTGTGTGTGCTAATAAGCACGCTGCCGCCAGGATGGTGATATTGATGAAATTCATTTAGCTGATTTTGACTGTTTGCAGCACACGAATAAATGTCGTTCTAACGGTTTTCAGTTGTCGGTGCAAAATGCACGCGCGTCGACTTGTTACTATTTAGCTACCCTATAATCATTCGGTATTTAATGGTTTGGACAATAGCGTAAATGATGTACATATTTTTTACATAAAATTCTCAATGGCATAAGAGTAAATAACAAGGTTGAAATAGGTATTCACATGAATATTTTCATGAATCATGAATTTTATGAATCATATTTTCAGTGTGATTTGTTATAAAAAAGTTTGCGCTGGTTTGTATTACTTAGCATGATTGACATTATATTTAATTCAACTTTTTTCCTGAGCTATAATGGCGCTGCACACGCTAGTTTACTAACGGTAAACTAAGAATTTGGTAAACTCATTTCCGGCTTCTGAGCGCATCTGAGTTTACCGAAATAAGCTGTTCGTCAACTAGAGTTGACGGAGATTGAAAATAACACATTCCGGTAAACTCAGATGCGCTAGGAAACTAAAAAATCAGTTTACCAAATTCTTAGTTTTCCGTTAGTAAACTAGTGTGTGCAGCGGCATTATTTACACAAATCCCACCGTTTCGCAGATCGTTCATCGAAAAGAGCCACCTGGTGCGACACGAACGCATCCACTTGGCCGAGAAGCCATTCAAGTGTGACCTGTGCGATTATGCCTCGTCCAGGAGGGACAAACTCAAGGAGCACGTGGCTGTCAGTTCAAATTTATTTCCCTTAGTCATATTTTTTGGCTCAGTTTCAATATTCTTCCCCCCCCCCCCTTCCGCGCACAACAGAAACACCACGGATCGCAATCGACGCTGCGTCAGAAACAGCGCAAATATCGCCGCCAGCGGCAGCTCGCCAGTCTGGTCGCGCAGGCGGGCAACACGTTCAGACCCATCACGCCCGTCCGCGCGCAGGTCAAGATGCAGCAACAGGTTGTTGGCAGTCTGCCAGTCATCGGTGCTGTTCCAATTGTTGGGGAAGCTAGTCAGGCGGTCGCCGGCGAACTCGCTCAACCCGGCATGGACGTGGCCGGTGGGCAACACGTCGGGCAAGCGAGCAACCAGGCTCAAATTTCACAGCAGTTTGTCAGGTGTGTTCCTTTAACATTCCTTGCTTTGGGGTCGCTCACCGTCAAGCGGTCTGATGTATCGATTTTTCACACTTGCGCAGGGGTGGCGAGCACCGGCCTTCGTCCGCCAGCCTGCCGCATCTGCAGGGCGGCCCCGTGGCGCAGCAGCCCTCGCCCGCTTACAGTTTGAACTTCAATCTTGGCTTCGACACTCCCGTGGTGGGCAAAAAGGTTAATTCAGCTACAGCAATCCTTGGAACGTCGCCAAAACTAGGACAGAGCTAATATTAACATATTGTCTCCTATCAGGACGTGATGCTGGCATCAACATCGGTGGCGGTCGCTGGCGACCCCGGTTCGACCCTGCAACCAACGTCCACGTTGCCTGGCGCGGTGCCAAGACACTTGCAGCATGATGTGGACTCTATGTTGGCCACTTCGTTGACCACGCCCACTCCGGGACAAGGCGCCGGCTTGGGGCTACATCGGGGTGTTGGGGGTGTGCCCGGTTAGTGGGCGCCTGAATTTGTTGTTGTGGATTGGGGAGTGATTCTGACAGTTTTTGACAGTTAATAGTGACAGTTTTTCTGACTTAGTTGACAGAATTTTCTACGAGAAATTTTGTTAATTAGGTAGTAATATGCCAACCAGGCGACCAAAATGAATTTGACCAAGGCGGCGGGAAATAGAAAATCCAAGGAAATGCAACATTCTGTACCACTTTTAAAGGTGACGTGTGAAAGCTTTGCGCACAAATTTCGCGCTTATTTCGATTACACACGAAGAATAATCGGCACAACGTCTACACTGTGAATACATTGGGAATTCGGATCAACCCCTCAAACAATCCCACACCTACCCCAACCCATCCACTCAGCTGCGTCTCCGATGGGCGGCAACCTCCTGCAGTCGGCGCCGACCACCCCCGTGGGCGAAGGGGCCGACGCAAATCAGCGACCCATCAGCTTGCCCAGTTTACAGCAGCAGCAGCAGAATGTAGGGCAGAATGTAGGGCAGATGTAGGGCATGGAGGGAAGATTGTACGGGATGGGTGATTTTGCAGCTTGGACATTGTGACAGGATGTTTTATTTGGGGAGTTTGTGTTTTACCTACATTTCGTTGACATAATGGAGTCCACACACACACTAGATGGCAATGGCACACGGAATTTCCCAAACTGGTAGATCTGTTCTAAACACGCTTGAGTTTACCATAATGAATAATTTTTCACCAGTTCAAATTATTTAGTTCACGGAATCCTGATGCTGGAAAACTCAAATGCGTTCGTATTTTAACAGATTTGTCATCTTCAACTAGTGTGGGTGCCGGCAAATAGATAAATATATTTATTTAGTAGTTTCGTGTAACACACTTTTGTATGTATTTATGTTGTCTTCGTGTTTGTTGATCATTTAGTCTTACATTGCTCGGTTTGTGAATTTCAATCAGATAAAGTTATGGCTTGGCACGTCGTCCTGTATTTCCGATGCTATTATTTTTATTTTTATGTGCACGTGGTCTTTTGGTGGGTGTTATTATGAGCTATTTTATGCGCGTCCCATTTCATATGTTTAATAAATATCAAACAGATACATATAGATAACTATTTTTTAAATATGTACACCCGATTTATTTCACTGGGATTATATGTGACTGGTAACAATATCAAAAAACGATTAAAATCTCTGAAATATTTAAACGACTTGGAACTACCACAACTTTCCCGGTGTAGTAAATTCAACGTGGATTAATCTGATGAAATCTCATTGCGACTGCACAAAATGCCATCTAAACATATCCGGGAACCGGAATATTCGCGTATCTATATCTACAAGTAATACTGCACTATCATTCAACTGTGACAAACTGATGCATGTGAGTGATGCTTCGTATCCTACATACAGGGGTGGGCATCTTCAGTTACCGCTGGAAAAACGCGATAGCTTGAGCTACGGTTGAGCTATCACAGTGAAATTTTAACACAATAGAGTAGACTCCATAGGACACCTATTCTGAAGTTTGCAACCCAAACGGCCACATTTTGGGTGAGTAGTGGAACACACAGTTTTTAGTGTAATTTTGCGACTAGGCGTCACCCATAGGATAAATCGAGGGTGGCATTTGAGGGGGGGGGGTCACCGGTCTTTGGTGTTGTCCCATTCTGTCGTACATTGGCCGATTTGGATGCCCTTTGAGTATGTTGGGGTTTGGGGTCGGGGCTACAACCAAATTCTTTGTTTTTCTCGAATAGTCCCCCAGTCCTGAGATAACGGGGGTCAAGTCACAAAATTACACTAAAAACTGTGTGTTGTGTGCCACAACTCACCCAAAATGTGGCCGTTTGGGTTGCAAACTTCAGAATAGGTGTCCTATGGAGTCTACTCTATTGTGCTAAAATTTCACTGCGATAGCTCAACCGTAGCTCAAGCTATCGCGTTTTTCCAGCGGTAACTGAAAATGCCCATCCCTGTATTTATGTAAATACATGAATTTTTAAGCGGAGGGTGTAGTGCTGTGTGGGCACCGCGGCAGGGCGTATTTACTTCTCCCTAAATTTGCCCTTCGCTTTACTAATTTTAAGTAAAATTTCATACTATTTCCTCTTGTAAATGTCTTCCGGTAGCTTGAGCAAAATTTTTTGGCCTTAGCCATTTCTGGAATATCATTTATCCCGCCATTTTTAGTAGAATCCACCCTATACTCAAAAAATAAACTAGGTATGTACAAAAAGATTGCCACCGAGTTTAATGGGCCAATGTCCCCTCTACAGGTGGCAATCTTTCTGCGCGGCACCACATAAATACCGTCTTTTCTCGAAATACAGCCCCCGAAACACCCCCCTTGAATTAATTACCCCCTCAAAATGTCCACTCTGAAAAGTAAACCCCCTGGGAGGTATTTCGACGAAACACAGTATCTTCACAACCATCACACGATCATCGTTCTCAGCGGCGCGCTTTCATTGCGTCCACTTGTGGCACGGCTTGGTCAAATTGAACTGGACGTATTCGAGACCGGCGCTGCGCCACCACAACATGGCCATGAAGATGAGCACGTGCCACCACTGGTGCGACCAGCCGATCAGGTCGAACTTGCCTGAGACAGGTGGTGGCACTCTAGTTTTTTCGGTATTTATGTTGGGGTGGTGATGGGGCTGGCGGGGTTCGAGGGGCGGGGGGTTGCGAAGCTTTTTTCAGTTTCCATTTACCACTGTCTAGATCAAAATGAACTATTTTTAAAATATTCACAGATGGTTTTATTATTTTGTTGCAATACAAAAACGTTTGTGATATATCAATTTGTTTGTCCTGGCCCAATGACGGATGATAAGGTATGGAAGTGGTCGCTGGGCCGTTGACGGCGAAAAATCTGAAAGCTTCCACCGACACCCACACTCCACTACCCAACCACTCAAAGCCCGCACTCACCAGGCTGAAATCTCTCTGGCACACTGAACGCGTAGACGGCGAACGCGGCGCCGAGCAGCACGTAGAGCACGAGCACGTTGGGCATGAAGCGCTGCACGATGGGCGAGTCGGAGCCGCCGTGCAGCCACACCCAGTGCACCGTCGGCAGCACCCCGTACAGCACTATGCCTGGGTGGGAGGGGGATTGGGGGGTACTTTGGGGTGTGGGTTTGGTTTGAGCGATGTGGGGGTGGGGAGGGTGGTGTGTGACTGGGAATTCGCTGGATGGCGGTTGACAATGCTAATATTAGCATTGAAAAAAGGTGATTTTGAGAAAATATAATCTTAGAAAATCTCTCGTATGAAAGTATACCAAATTGAATCTCTAAGTTTTATGCAGAGAAAATGATAATAAGATATTTTAGTCTCATAAATAAAACATATTTAAATCTATCTGAAAAAAACCCTAGAGAAAATATCAAAATATAAGATTTTTTGATATTTTCTTTTTTTAAATAAGAGATTTTTTCAATGCTAGCCGTCATACACCACTACCACTTTCCTCCCATTGTTTCACGAGAGAAAACGAACTCACTTATATACACAATGTGGTGCCATGCTAATCTGCCGCCGGCGAACTGGGGCGTGGTGTAATCTGCCCTGATCGGCAAGGCGAGCGTGCCAATGCATAGAATCCCGAACAGCGCGATGTAAATATCGCGCCAGGGCTGTAAATAGAGGTGTGTTTGTAGTAGAGTGTCAAATTTCCGTTTTCCGTTTCCGTTTTCCGCAGGCAAATTTTTTCGTTTTCCGTTCCGTTTTCCGGCTGCTGAAATTTTGTTTCCGTTTTCCGGCAACTTTTTTTTCCGTTTCCGTTTTTCCGGCTCATTTTCCGTTTTCCAGCTAAATTTTCAGTTTTCCACCTTTTTCCGTTTTCTGGCTCAATTTCCAGTTTTTCCGCCTTTTTCCGTTTTCCGGCTCAATTTCCAGTTTTTCCGCCTTTTTTCCATTTTCCGCCTCAATTTTTCATTTTTCCGCCTCATTTTACCCTTTTCTGGCTAAACTTTCTGTTTTTTGATCAGCCAAACTGGTAAAAATTCATGCAGATTGTCAATGATGTGAAAATTTTTTCTGTTACCAGCAAAATTACTGGAAATTTTTTTCCTCTTCCAGCAAAATTTCAGCAAGTTTTTCCATTTCCGTGCAAATTTGATTTTTCCGTTTCCATTTTTCCAGCCTCTTTCCGTTTTCCGGCCGCTAAAATTTTTTTTTTCCGTTTCTGTTTCCGTTTTCCGCCAAGTGAAATTTTTTTTCCGTTTTCCGTTCCGTTTTCCGGCCGCTTAAAAAAATTTTCCGTTTCCGTTTTCCGTAAAATTTTTTTTTGACACCCTAGTTTGTAGGCAGTGCTTTCCAATGAGGTTTGGTGGGTTGCCTCTAAATTTTCAAGCTATCTGACTTTATGAGTAAGTTTTGAGAGCTTTTCATCCACCGTATTTCCTCGAATTACTCCCGGGGGGTTCATTTTTTCAGCGTGGAAATTTTAGGGGGGAGGGGGGTTAAACAAGGGGGTACTTCGAGGGGGGATTTATTATTACGCCAGAAATTTTTTTAAATCCCAGTACTAAATCGCTGTTTGTAACGTACACAGACTTCGAAAAATGCAACAAAAACCGCCATTTATAAGACTATATAGACTTATATAAGTACGTAAACGGCATAAACCCTGTTATAACATAACATAGTCATTGTTTTAACGTGTGTTCTGCGTTTCCCGGATCACAGAACGCAGCTTTTGTCATCTACGTTCTGTATACACTGAATTTGGGGGGGGGGTATTTCGAGGGGGGGTTAATAAATTCATAGTACCCATTTTGAGGGGGGGTATTTCGAGGAAATACGGCACTTTTGATTTAAGTTTGATTTGACTTGAAACACTATGGCCAAATTCACCTAACTCCTGATTTTAGGTTGTTTGTCTTGTCCATTTCACTATTAATAGCCGATTACCCGCAAACATTTGTTTCTTTTTCACCGTTTTTACCTTCTAAATAACTGACACTTATACCTATTGTCTATTTTGGATAGTTTTTATTTAAAAATATTGATAAAGCTAATTTTCATTTAGTTTAAGCGTTTTTTCTTGTTTTGTTGCCTTCTACACCGCCTATATATTTATTGAGTCTCGGCTAACCGCCCCCCCCAAAGAAAAAAATGGTCGGCTATATCAGACCCTCTGCGCAAACCTCGACCCCCCCTAAAAAAGAAAAAAATAGGTGGGTTTATACATTTTGTGTGGGACTTACCTGAGTACAGTAAAATCCATAAAAGATGCCAGACAAATAAAATCCAAGCACAGCCATCGTGATGCCCATAAGATCAAGCGCGAGAAACTTGTCATGCATTTGCTCAGAACTGCACGAAAACGTGTGGTAAATGCTGGATAGGAGCATGCATACCTGTAACGTACAAGGTGGATCTTGGAAAAAATGATAATGATATGGCAACTGCGAAAATATTCACACGGGTTCAGTATGGGGGGTAGGGATCTAACTATCCCCTGGGTAGTGATAGAAAAGCGCCATGGCCCTGGCGCCAAAAGAAAAAGCGCCATGGCGCTTTTGGCGCTTGGCGCTATTTTGCTGGGCGCTTGGCGCCATACCCACAAAAAGCGCCACGGCGCTTTTGGCGCTTGGCGCTATTTTTGCCTGGCGCCAGGAACAATATGCCTGGCGCTGGCGCTTGGCGCTAGCGCCAAAGCAAAAAGCGCCATGACGCTTCCGGCGCTTGGCGCTTGGCGCTATTTTGCTCTAGCGCCATTGGCGCTTGGCGCTGGGGTTCAGAAAAGCGCCATGGCCGCTTTGGCGCTTGGCGCCAAAGTCCTGGCGCTTTTTCCATCACTACCCCTGGGCCGCTCAGCTATCTATCGATCCCGAGTGAAATTTTTCGGCTACTATCCCTCGAACCACCCCCCCGCCCCCCTCCAAAAAATATATATTTTTTCAGCTATCTATCCCTTCGGAAGGGGCGAGTTTCTATCTATACGAACCACCGGTGGGGTCCAAATTGACTAAACCCCTGATTCCCACTACAAAATCACCTGAAAGCAGAATAGCGTGGAACTAATGAGCACGTGGTCCGTCCAATGTCCACCCAAATTAGGCAGCGAGTAAGCGTTGTCGTAACACTGGCACAGCGTAAAAAACACAAATCCGGCCAAATGTGTCCAAATATTCAATGTGTCATTGTTCAGGGTAAGGGCACTTTTGAGGCACAGCCCAAGGGACATTTTGGTCGGCCTGTAGCCGGTGTGGACAAAGGGCACCCTGGCGTAGTGCGGCACCGACTGCTGCGGCAGCGTGGCAAAGAAGCCGTGCTCGTGGCAGATAGGCGCCTGCGCGATGTTGGAATATGTTACAATGTGGATTTGTGGCAACTCGAAATTCATCGTAGCGTGTAAATATATTTATCTGCCTACCCGGGGGTATTTCGAGGGGGCTTAATTCAAGGGGGGGGGGGGGTTAATTCACTTCAAATTGCCATTTCTCGCCTCAAATTGTGTGTGACTGAACTGTTAATTTTTGTATGCGAAGCGACCGTCACAGAACGGTAAGCGGTATCAAAAATCACTTGTCACGACTTTTCAAAACCGATGATCAAATACTCACAGTGTCTCCCAGCAACAAATCCTCTTCAGTATGCTCATCAACCACCTCATAACTGTGCTCATCATTCTCCTCAGTCTCCTCGCCAAGGCCGAACTTGGCTTTCCCATCCGTCTGGCTCACTCTCTTTCTCCTATACGGCGTGCCCATCTGGTCGACTGGCGCGTCGCCGCGTACGGTGCTCGCGTGCAAGTTGTGCGTGGACGTGGTCACTGCCAGGCAGGTGGCGCAGTTGTCGCCGGGTCTGTTGGTGCGCAGCGCGTTTATGGCCGATTGCGACACCTGCCTGGCCATAGTTAGGTGTGACATGCTGTAGGGCCGGTGTTGGGTGGGAGAGTCGATGTATTTAGGGTCGATTTGATTGATGATGAGGGTATTTTGAACTGTAGATTTAATCGATTGATTGTAGGTTAGGTTGTGTTAGGCCGGAGTGAGTGTGTACTGTATTATATGAATTTTCCTGTGAACGTACTAAATTGCTTGCTACATTGGACTATTTGCATTAAATGAAGTGAATTGAACACTGTCGCATGCCATCTGCGGCTTTTAGCATTTATGATAGTCAGCGCAAAATTCCTGACAATTTTTACATCATTACTCACAGCTCATAGCGATTGCCTGCACCAACGCGACAAACTTGCGGAATGAATAATGAAACGGTACGAAAACGTTTTGCCGCCGTTCATCATTCTATTTGTATATTCAATTGCTTTTCTAAATTAGTTAAAAATGGTCGAAAAACACCTGCCAGCACTGCCGCTAACAACAAAGTATTTTCGCTTCCCGAAATTGCCGCCGAAAACATAAAATAGGGTTGGCGATTGACTGTTATAACGGTCAAATTCTCTATTAGTATGCCTCAATGAGTGAATGGATGGCATTCAGTAATACTTTATCAATGCCTGGCTTTATTTTAAAATACAGTGTATGGCAAAAATGACATGACTATACACACGTGACATAACTACGAGATAATATATTGATTCTCCGCAAACACAATGCATGCCTTCCTACTTCGAAATGCATGCATCTGTGGTATAAGGTTATGCGGAGGAGTGCATGCTTTGCATGGATTTCTGAGCGAAAGGAATAGGGAATACTAAATAATATCGCAACATTAAGCGCAGTCAGGTGAAAGTTCCAATAAAATGAAGTGAAAAAAACCGTCTTAACTAAGAATTAGGGCGCCTATGTGCACAGACTGAAAAGATTCATGCAAAAGTGCATGTTGTAATCACCTCTAGGTATCTCCGCATCAATAAGTGATAATGGGCGACAAAAAAATGTTTCTACGTGCAGCCGGGGCGTTTGAATCCGCACGTGGCTGTGAGCGCGGCACTGGGGTCCTTTATTGATTTTGTACCCCGTGGCTGGCACGAGCCGCAGGAGCAAAACGTGCAGACGTGTCCGGGGGGCGGGCCCCGGTGGTGGTACAAATGTTGTAACTTTTTGGATGTCTTTATTTTGCAGTTCTGTAAATATGTGGTTTTCGTGTGTTTCCAAAGCCCATTCTTTCGGGTTACTATATTTCCACATTATAAATTTCTTGTTGAATTCCGGTTTCACAAATAGGGTATGCTGTGTATGTGCTGATTTTTTACACATCTTCATGTTGTTTTTCAAATAATATCACTAAAATTTTGGCTTAGATTCACAAGGTATGTTTCCATGCAATTTTTGCATGCAAGCACACAACTTCATATACAGATTAACACTGGGGGTCGTTTTCATTACTTTTGTTGTATTCTTAGTGGGAAACCTTCCATTTCTGCATTTTAACACAGATGAAAAAGAACATTTTTCAATCACCCCTCTTTGAAACAAAAAAATGTTTTGTTTTTCCAAAAGCTCACAGATATGGCTATGAGTAGGGTATCAACTTTTCTTTTTCTGCAGACATTTTTTTCTGTTTTTATTTTCCAGTTGCTAAATTTTTTCCATTGCTGCTTCATTTTTTTCTGGCTTATTTTCTGTTTTCCAGCTAAATTTTCTTTTTTCCCATTTTTCCCATTTTCTGGCTAAATTTTCAGTTTTTATGCTTTTTTCCATTTTCTGGCTAAATTTTCTGTTTTCACTCTATTTTCCCTTTTCCAGAACAACTTTCATTTTATTTTTCAGCCAAACTAGTAAACATGCATGCAGGTTTTCAATTACATGAGTTTTTTCTGTTTCCAGAAAAGTTTCTGCAAATTTTTTTCCATTTCCAGCAACTTTTCTGCAATTTTTTTCCATTTGCATCAAACTTCAGCCATTTTTTCTATTTCCAGCAAAATTTCAGCCATTTTTCACTTTTCCATACAAATTAATTTTTCTGTTAAGTTCTGTTGGAAAAATTGTTTGGCAGTTTTGTTTTTTAAATGTGTTTTATTATAAACCATTGAAAAAATGCACCCAGTCATCATTAAAATTCCCTTGATCTTGATTCAAAGGTCTTGATGAAACTGCTCCACGAGACTTTGTGTGAAGTTATAAATATGTAGATAGGTTTTTCTCAGTTTCTGATATGACATGGGTGCAATATATGCAATTAAAAAAACATGGGCAAATGTTTGAAGAAAGATTATTCATTCAGCAGTGGAAATAAATACCACACACTGGATGTTTTCATCCAAAATTTCATTCACGTTGAATCTGCATGACATGCCTCACTTATGGCATCTTATGGTTTAGAGTGGGAGCCATTTGCTATGCCACTTGAAAATACTTGTCAGGAATTTCAATCACTTGTAACTCACACATATCTCAGGAGTACAAGCTGAAAGCAATCTATCTAAATACCTGTTATTAGCGTCAGTGCTGTTGAATTGTGTAATGCATTTTGCAAGATGTGATTATTCCAAGTTGATAAATGATTGACATGAATATTCTGGGTCTTTTTGAAAGGCCTTAGGTTAGGGGTATCCCATGATTGAATATGCGATGACAGTGCATAATAAACGTAAATCGAAAATTTTCTCCTGTGTCTGCTCACATTTGGCAAACTGAAAAATGCGGACCCAGTTGGTACTGGGCTGGAGTATCTAAATTGGCAGGGGCGCACTAGTTAACCACTGCAATGTGTAACCAACGAGTCAACCAAACCAGCGCCTCTGTTGACCTCACAATGCCAGTGTAATAACGTAACACCCAATGTGTAACGAATCAACCAACCCAGTTTGAACAGAAACTAATAAAATAGGAAAAATAGTAAATGTAAATTCCAAAAATTTCTGGATAAAAATGTAAATCTGTGAAGATTTCTTTTATATTTTTGCTCTTGGATTCACTGGCCAATTTCTTTGCAGTGCTGCGAAAACAGGCAGATGCATATGGAACTGCATGGCTCAATATAAATTTGAAATTAGCACAATTTTTGATGAGTGGTTTTTGCAGCACTACATGCACACACTTTCGGCTTGAATCTGAATACAGCCACATCGTCTGGAATGAGTCCAATAAATGTTTTTATGTGCAAACGAGTTGACTAGTCGATTAATTGGATGACTCATTCCATAGTTACCTCGTGCTGGGGTTGACACGTTCCATACGGCCCATAAATGGTTTGTCTGAGTCTGACAAACTGGGCTGTGTGTCGTTGAAACTCACTGTTTTTTAGCCTACACACATATACACACTCACTCGGTGTACTGCGTATGTACAACACCTATAACTAGTACAACTTGCATGGGTGGAGAAGTTTGTCGTTGTAAATTAATTGGTGACAAATTTTCATCGGACTTTTGAGCTTTCGGCACAACAAGAAAAAATCTCTGGGTGGCATTTCCCGGCGCTGCGTCAACGAAATCCACATGGTATTTTGCAGCAACGTACCTCATGTCCATCATCATTTTCCCGCTCTGCTTTACATATGAGTCATACAATACAAGCTTTCGTGAAACTCACTGAATTTTTGATTTTAGCTTTTATTTGAGGAAACTGCATCAGTTTGTTCTGTGCCGCTGCGCATCAGCTTTTCTGGCTGTTCTGCGGACGTTATTTATTTCATTCGAACATGTTTGTTTTTGCTTCCGACCAAAAATATTTCTGTTCATTTGACGCACTTTAATTTGTTATTCAATCATTTCCAGACAATCTTTTTCCAGAAAGCTTTTTCCAGAAAGCTAAACACACTATTTCTCACTATTTCAAATCTTAAAATTTTTATCTGCTACCTAACCTATCTGCTTTATCTGCTATTTTTATCTAACCACATTTTCGGCCAGAAAAAGTTCAAAATCACCGGAGAAAATGCCCACGGCGCCAGTGGTTCAAGCAATCAGTTCAAGCGGGCGCGCAGTGACAAAAGTCGTGCACAAATGCAACGATGCGAAGGAAAATGGCGGATTTTTAGGTAAAAAATGTCAATTTGAATTGTTCGGTAGTGGCTTCCACCGGGGTTATAGTGCACCGCGTTTTATCAGTTTTCCGCGTTTCGTCTCGACATTGTCATGTCACGCCGGGTGCGTTTCGATGCATTTTTGTGATAAGAGGTGATATATATTTTTTTTAGGTAATTTTCGAGCTCGACTGGTGGCATCTTGAAAGTGACACGTGCCATTCGTTTTTATCAAAAAGTAAACTTTTATAAAAGGTAGGCTGTTAAGATAGAACCATGTAAATGTGCTAGATATGTAAATGTTTGGGTGCTCGGAATCTGAAAACGGTGTAGATCATGGAAGCTGGCCATTTGATTGAACCCAAAACGATCCAATCCGAAACGTTTTCCAGACTTGTCATCCTGCGATTTGGTGCACATTCCCGACGCGGTGTATTTCCTGCTGCGGGGCTACTGCGACCGCGTGACCAGAGTTTCACTTCACGCCAATCATTTGACCAAAATACCAAAGAAAATGGCATCGAAACTGCCTAATCTTGTTGGTTAGTTTGTTGTTCTGTTGAATTTTGGGTCGCTAAACGTCAGTTTAGTTGACTGAGCGTTTGAGCTGTCTGGCGAGTGCCATGTAAAAATACGCATCGTGTAGCAAATATAGGCCACATTGTGTACTGAATGCAAATTTTTTCCCATAGCTATGATGACGTCTGCCGAAGGGGAGTGTATTTTGAGTAACTCTGTCTCGAATGACTCCTCGGTCAGATAAGTTAAAATGTTCACAAGTTGATGGCTACAAAAGTAATAAGTACTTTTTGACTGACGCCAGAACGTTTCCAAATTTTAACGCTGGTTTTCGCAGTTTTATGCTGAAATGTTATTAGTCTTATTGTTTGCTTGGATAATAATTCGACAATTCATTTTATTTGAACCGTGGAAGAAAAACGTAAAGTGCACGATGTAAATAAATTGTAAAATTGTGACGATTGTGATTAATTTCACAGAAAGGTTCAAATTCACGGCAAAATTTGAACACTGCACTTGAAAAGTCGCAACTCGCAAGTCAGTTGGAAGTAGGGTGTCAAATTTCCGTTTCCGTTTTCCATTTCCGCTTTTCCGCAGGAAAATTTTTTACCTTTCCGTTTTCCGGCAGCGGAAAAATTTTTACCTTTCCGTTTTCCGTTTTCCGGCAGCTGAAAATTTTTTACCTTTCCGTTTTCCGTTTTCCGGCAGCTGAAAATTTTTTACCTTTCCGTTTCCGTTTTTCCGGCCCATTTTTCCGTTTTCTGGCTGAAAAATTTTTACCTTTACGTTTCCATTTTTCCAGGCTATTTTTCAGTTTTCAGTTTTCAGGCATTTTTACATTGTTATTCCAATCTGTATTTATCTTTTCCACTATGGTGTTTATAACTACCAGGTTCTTCTGTCATTCATAATTTTTATCTGTATCCAAATCTGTAAAAAACACAGTAATTTTGGACACATACTTTGCAGTCCGCAGAGTATACTTTTTACTGTTCAGTTACATCAAAGTTCACTTTTGCTAAATTCTTATTGTTGTTGTAGTGTATTTTTGCTACCTTTTGATGATTTTTTGTTGGTTCAGTTAAGCTTGAACTACAAGTTACTGGCATGATCCATAGTTGCAGAATGTACAGCTACCACAATCAAAGCCAAACAGGCAAACCTGTATTTTTTCCTTCTGCAAATTTGTCTATTACCGTGCAAATTTCACTTTATTTTTTCCGTTTCCGTGAAAATTTGGCTTTCCGTTTTCTGTTTTCCGGCATTTCATTTTTCCGTTTTCCGTTTTCCAGCCGACAATTTTTTTTGACCTTTCCGTTTTCCGTAAAAAAATTTTTTGACACCCTAGTTGGAAGTGCATTTGACAGTTAAGTCAGTTTACCGGGAATTTTGAGCTTTGCTGTAATTTATCACACTTATGGTCACAGGACCTTAGGCAGGACTTGATATTAGCAGGGATGTATCCAGGATTTTTGAGCTGGGGGGGGGCTGTTTGTTTGCAGAGCCCGCAAACAGGGTTAGCTTCAGAGTCAGGGTTGGTTTTATAAAAATTATTTGTATACAAATTTTATAAAAATTGTATACAAATTGTATTTTAATTTTATTCTTGTTTCATTTCATTTTATTTTATTCCCAAAAGTCGTTTATAAAATAAAATGACACCGTTTTACAAAAATTTTACAGAAATTTTACAAAATTTTTACAAAAAATCGGAATCATACATGCAGACCAGAAAAATGTTATCATTATACATTTACACGAAAAACATGTGACAAATTTTTCCATTACTTTACAAAAGCTGTTTTCAGCCGGACCATGTACATTGCATACATGATGTACATCATTCCGGAGGGAGGCTATTTCGAGGGGGTGGGGTTTATTATTTCTCCAGCCCATTTTGAGGGGGGTTAATGGGGGGGGCTTAATTCAAGGGGGGGATAATTCGAGGTAATGTGGCCACACAAGCTAGTTTTCAAGCAAAATTTTGAAAACTTGTAGATCTGCATTGAATGCATTAGAGTTTTCTAGAATGACATGCCCGTCACCTACAGTTGACGGAGAGTAAAAATGACCCATTCTAGAAAACTCAATGAGTTCAATGCTGATTTACGAGTTTTCAAAAAGGAACATTGAAAACTTGCTTGTGTGGCCACATTACGGTACCTTATATTGGAGGGATGCGTTATATTGGAGGTAATGCGGTATGTAAATATACATACAGATACGTACAGCGAAAGGACAACGTTGAGTGTATTTACAAGAAATTGCAGCTACCGGGAGCAATCTGGTGATAATTCTTCACGCTGTTGGAAAAACTCACGCATGCGCGCAACATTTTTACGCAGAAGTTGGATATTTATAGTGAAAGTTGCATTTCCCTGTGAGCTGCAGCCATAGGGGATTTTGGGGTTAGCATTTTGGGGGGGGGGTTCATCTGCCGGCGCGTGCTAATAACTCGGGAACCGCTTGGCGAAAAATGTTGAAATTTGGATATGATAAAGTTAAATGTTGGGGCTACGCACAATTTTGACGATTTTTTTCTACGACCCCCCAGACCGGAGATAGGGGGGGGGCAAAAAAACACTGTCATTTGCGGGTTTTTTTGGGTGTCGCCGAGAACATGCAAACTTGAACATCAATAGCTCGGTCATTTGTGAACCGATTTTAGTCATTAAAATGTTAAAATGATCACAAATGTTCGGAGAGTTCATTTCTGAGGTCAAATCGGAGATACACATTTGTTTATATATCGATTTAGCCCGATTTCAAAATGCAAAATTTCCGCAAAAGTTTGCTTTTTGAACATGCTATCCTATTCTCCTGATCGAGAGAAACTCATTAAAACAAAAATGAGATCGATATCTCTTTCCAACCAAAAGTTACAGCTACTTTTATCTGCGCGCTACACACACACTCACCACTACCACGCAGTACGCGGTCATTTTCTTCCGCGCCATGACCTCGCTGCATAGTGCCTTTTATTTAGCACTTTTCCGCTATTTTTGAATACCGTGTTTCCTCGAATTACCCCCTGGGGGTTTATTTTTTCAGAGTGGAAATTTTGAGGGGGTTAGATGAGGGGGTGTTTATTATTTCGCCAGAAATTTTTTGAAATCCCAGTACGAAATTGTCGTTCCAAACGTACGCAGACGTCGTAAATGCAACAAAAACCATTGAGTATAAGACTCTACGGACTTCTATAAGTATTTACGCAGTATAAACCTTGTTCTAACGTAACACAGTAATTGTTTTCAACGTGTGTTCTGCTCGGACCACAAACCATAGCTGTCATTTACATTTAAATGTCATTTACACCCAAATTGAGGGGGGGGGGGGGGTATTTCGAGGGGAGGTTTATAAATTCATATTGCCCATTTTGAGGGGGGTATTTCTAGGGGGTATTTAGGAAATACGGTAGATAAATGAAAATGAATCCACCGCTAAATCGGAGCAGAGTGTCAGCAGAAAAGTAAACATAAACGATTGTATAGACATAAGAAAAGAGCATGTTTGCGAAAAATGAATGTATTAAGTGGTAATTATGGGAACAGTGTATTCAAAAATAGCGGAA
>OZ038452.1:18838270-19045226 GCA_964036195.1 Sphaerolaimus hirsutus | reverse complement strand
AGCACGTGCAGCAGCAGCGTGGTTGTGAAGCACCAGACGGTGGTGAAAAGGATCCTTTTTTGTATTGCCGCCTGCGTGAGCGTTTGTCATTTTGGGGTAGGGGAAAACGATTCCACTCACATAGATATTTGAACTCGCCTCTATTCTCCAACTTTCTTCATCCTTTGTACGTTGCAAATTGAAAAATTCTGTACATTCTTATTTTCTTAGTGGTTAAAAGACGCCCTAGAAATAGAATAGCGCCATACTTCAACACAAAATTCAGCCGATTATTGCGCTATGGATCTCTTGGCTATTATTGCGCTATCTTGGCGTCTAAGCTATGGCGTCTTTAATTTTGGCAATTGAAAATGGCGCCGCGTCAGATAGCATTTTTAAAAGTTGGTACATTTTTGGAAATGATTTTTATTGTATCTATCGCATTTTCTCTAAATACCGACAGCGGTTCACTTTTTCACCAGCACTTTTTGACCTAGGGTTGGAAAAATTTTTTCCTTTTAATGCCTTGATAAAACAAAATCAATTTAAAAATTTGTTTAAAAAATTTAAATCGCTTTTTTTTATTCTTCAAAATCGTCCAAAATGGGGGTATAGAGAAAAATATGTTTATGTTAACTGTCAGTATTGTTTATGTCTATTGTGGTCATATTATGACTGTGGAGCATGGGACAGCATTATAAGCAGTGATTTCATTCAAAAATAGTATCCATTTTTATGTCGACTTATTACATATATTGCCTTTTGTTGAATGTCTGTGACTTCAAGTGAAGTTCAGCATGGAATAGTTCTCAAAAAAGCCTGTTAGAGAAGGCTAATACATTGACAGTGATGTTTCACACTGTAGAAGTATGTGGGAGCACATTGGCTGGATATTATATACTACACTAGCTTATCACGGCTTATCAGATTTAACAAATCAGTTCAAAAAATCAAGTGCCAACCCTACCCTGACTTGGAGATATCTCGGGGAGGGTGGTTAATTCTAGTGGGAGAATTATTATTTCGGTAGCATTTTCGGCAAAGTCCATGATAAATTTATCTCAATGTTGGTCCATGATGTTGCCAAATTTTCACTCAAAATCGCTAATTTTCATACCTTTTTTCCTTCACCTTAAATTTCTCCTTGAAAATCAGTAGTTTTTGTGTGTGCTGTATTGCCCAATCTTAGCTATTTTTGGCTATATATGTGCTTTTATACCTATTTTTATCTTATGTCCTCTTTTTTTTGCGATTTTTCTTCTTCAAGTTGCTGCCTTCCACACCTTGAAAAAGCCCATATAAATACCTATTGAACCCCCACCCAAATTGCGTTCACCGAAAAATTACATTGTTCATATTTATATTTAACAATTGGAAAACCAGTAAAATTTGCAGCACACGACCATTCCACAGGATCCGCCGTCTCTGTACCATTCGGTAGAATGTCTGTGCAGTTTCGCAATAAGCACATAACACAACATGCTGTACAAGCCAGGTACAATTTTGGCCAGGAGCACTCCCAGACCCTGTAAAAGACCCTGTAAAGTGTAAAAGACCCTGTAAAGTGTAAATGACCCTGTAAAATTTCATGTGTCAAGTAAAAGACTATGAAGTGTCAAATGTCATGTAAAAGATACTGAAATGTGCCATGTGTATCCAAATCTTATTTTATCATATCAAATGTTATGTTTTTGTATCCAAATCTTACTTCCTGGCATAAGCTTTGGAATCAAAAAGATCAGATTTGGATACGATAAAAGAAGTTTTGAATACACTTGACACTTTACAGGGCCTTTTATATGACATTTGACACTTTACAGGGTCTTTTACATTGACACATTACATTTTACAGGGTCTTTTACACGAGACAAAAGGGCGCCTGCCCTCCCCCCCCCCCCTTCCCGGGCCCAAACAAAAAATGTGCCAGAAGTGGCACTTCCAGAAGACGATTTATCGATAGTTTGCAAAATTTTGCGCGCAAGCGCGCATTTTTCCTTACCGCAACATATATTTTCGGTACAATCCGCCCAAAAATCCGCCCCGCTCAAAAATCCTGGCTAAAAATCCGTACCTGATGAGACATGATTCTTTAAAAGGTTTTTTACACTTACAGGGTCTTTTACAGGGTCTGGGAGTGGCACCAGGTAATACAGGTTTTTGGCAATAATGGTGTTTAGCATCGATGTGCTGTAGCACGTGGCCGCCACATCTTGCCGTTCGTGTCGGTGTGTTATGCGTGGCAGGCAAACGTTTACCACGAAATATCCTGCATGTGATTCGCATGTGGGTAAATCTGTCAGTGAGGCTTTACGATGTCTATGAATACCCATACGTTGTTTTTAAACACCTTCCCGATCAAGTCCGGCCGCCTATTTTTTTTTTCACTTCGCAGGCCATATCTCCGGTTGCTGGAGGGGTGGAAAACTAAAACTGGGTGGTATATAGGCGCAACCCCCCCACTACCCCGCATGAATAAATGGGGCAGCGGCGACTCACTATAGAAGGGGTCGCCATATACGTGAAAAAAATTTGCAGCGTTTTCACTGTCCCGCACAGGTCCGGCCCCCGGTTGATTTCTTACACTGCGGGTCCCGTATCTCCAGCTGTGGGAGGGTTATAGATCTAAAAATTTTGTGATGTGTCTCCAACACCCCTCCCCTACTATACACTGGCCAGGCGGTTGTTGGCAACTCACCACAGTGTGGGGTGCAAAGTTTAAAATTTATTAAAATGTAACTGTCCCACACAAGTCCAGCATCCAATTGAATTTAAAAAAATGGACACTTTTGTGTTGTTTTAACACTAATGTGGTTGACAATGTGAAATAAACATGAAATTTCCTCTAAAAAATATCTTATCCAACCTAAAACTGGCCACCACATGAACCCCTTCCCCCAAGTGGGTGACAAAAAAATCACTTTTTACAACATTTTTATTAGACACTTGAACGGCTGGTTTACAATAATTTATAGGGGAGGGTTAAAGGTCTCAAGTTGTGTAAAAAATCTTACCTCAAAAATGCCTTCATAAGAAAATTTGCTGGGGGTGAATTTCAAATTGTAAAAATGACATCATTGCAGGAACAAAAATAGGCAAAATTCACAATTTTTAATTTACCACCAGCAAATTTTCTTATGAAGGCATTTTTGAGGTAAGGTTTTTTACACAATTTGAAACCTTTAACCCTCCTCTACAAATCATTGTAAACCAGCAGTTCAAGTGTCTGATGAAAAAGTTGTAAAAAGTGATTTTTTTGTCACCCACTTGGGGGGAGGGGTTCATGTGGTGGGCAGTTTTAGGTCGGATAAGATATTTTTAGAGGATATTTCATGCTTATTTCACATTGTCAACCACATTAGTGTTAAAACAACACAAAAGTGTCCATTTTTTGAAATTCAATTGGATGCTGTACTTGTGTGGGACAGTAACATTTTAATAAATTTTAAACTTTGCACCCCACACTGTGGTGAGTTGCCAAAGACCGCCTGGCCAGTGTATAGTAGGGGAGGCTTGTTGGCGACACATCCCCAAAATTTTAGATTTATACCCCTCCCACAGGTGGAGGTACGGCACCCGCAGTGAAAAAAATCAGTGGGGGCCGGACCTGTGTGGGACACTAAAAAAGCTGCAAATTATTTTTGCACTCGGCAACCCACCCTGTACGGGGTCGCCGCGACCCCTTCAATTCATGCGAAGTAGAGGGGGGTTGCGCCAATATCTGCCCCAAGTTTCAGCTTCTGGCGCGTCCTAGAACAGGAGATAGGACGTCAGAAGTAAAATAAAAAATGGGGGGCCGGACTTGATCGGGAAGGTGTTTATATTCTGTCATGAAAATGGGTTCGAAAAATGCATGTTTTCTGCATGATTCTAGAGGAGTTGGCGAGCATTTTTGCGATCACTTTAATGTATTGTTAAGCACCAAAACAGCTATGGAACATTTCATTGGGATAGTGCCGGAGCAAACTGGCACCAAGCATAAAAATGGGCCATGCAACTATTGCATTACTATTCTAACCCAAAATTTACGCTGCGTATGCTTTTCCCAAAAATACTGGTTTCTGGCATTTCGGAAAATCGAACCCATTAGCAGCACAGAAGTCGCCAGTCCGGCCGACACAATTGCCCATGCATATTTTTTACCATCGCTTAAGTAGTATTTGATTGGATTTGCCTCAGCAATAAGCCTGTCTAGACTCACGCAAAACATCATTATTGCTGCAAATTTGTTGTTGTTTTGCGACGTAAATATTCAATTAAATTGAATGGTTAATTGGTGAAAATTATTTAGTTCCAAGTAACTAACAAGCAAGTGGTGATGTGAGCATGAACATCACATTTGGAGTCATAATGCAAGTGTGTGCCTCAACCACGCAAGTGTCGCATACACAACCTGTTTTTTTTGTAATGGATGGATGAACCTTTCAGCCGGTTTTTCAGCGGTTTTACTTTATTGGATATTGTCATATTTTTACAATCCTGCACACCATGTATTCTTGAAATACTCCCCCAGGGGTGTTATTCCTTCTTAGACAATTTTTATGTTGGACATTTTTTGTAAACTTTCTCTGATTAGAATTTCCCCGAGTCAACTGAATCAAACAATCAACTTGACCGAATTTAATAATGTGAACTGACGTACACTCCTGGAGAAATGTCTTTATCCTCCAAACTGGGAACAAAAATTTTCATTGTCTCCCCTGCTAACGTGCGACCTGTGTCGTGATATGCATGGGATGAATTCTTGTAGATAAAGGTGTATTTATGGCACATGTCGATTTTTAGGTTTCTGGGTGCCTTGCTGCTCGTTTGACAGCGACCCAAAATCAAATTTCCGGTGGAAAGAAGTCTTTATCCATTCTGTGAAAACGTCAAAACAACGAAAAAAACATGTTAAAACGACGAAAAAGACTGCAATGTGATGTGAACAAAAATCATGCACTACTCAAATATTTATCACTTAGCGAATTTGTATTCAAAATAGTATACTCGGTGGACTTGATACTCCGCACTCGCACCGGTTTCTCATTATGTTCACAATTGTCTGCCGTCGGTCGGTAGGCAAATATCGACCCGGCCCGGCATGGTGCGTATTTTTGAATTTATGAACAAAACAAAATGTTGGCACTGTGCCAGCTCACGGCTGCACGCATTAAGCGAAATGTAAAAAAGCGAGAGGAAAATCACGCAATGTGCTGCGTTCACGGTTAACAATATATTGACTATATACGCAGGAGAGGGGCCATATTTCTACTGTGGTGGGTTGACACAATTACCCCCCTTATGTATGCGTTTCACCCCCAGTGACCCATATTTAATGTTTGGTTCGCCATTGAACCAAAAACATCAAAGGGATAAAGACATTTTTCCAGGAGTGTAGGTATATAAAAATTGACTGTATGATGCAGTTTCATTTTTACTTTTAGCACACATAAATATGTGTTCAGATTTTACACAAACATAAAAAAATGTTCATGTGTTATCATGGAATATTACTTATAAACAGCGTCGGGGTTATTGGTGATAAATTCACCTTATTTCCCTTACATTGGGAATTTTTCGAGCGGGAATTTTCCAAGAATATATGGCAGTTACCGTTCCCTCATCCAGCTAAAATTGTAGTTAGAAAAGATAGCTTTCCACTTTCCACATATTATGGTCACTTCCATTGTTGAGTTGTCATGGTAAATATTTACTACACCATTTGTAAATACCGTATTTCCTCAAAATACCCCCGGGGGTGATTGTTTCACAGTGAGAATTTTGAGGGGGGGGTTTAAACGAGGGGGCTTATTATTTCGCCAGAAATTTTTTGAACTTCCAGTACTAATTTGTTGTTTGTAACGTACGCAGTCGTAGAAATGCAACAATGAGCACCATGTATAACAGTCTATAGACTTGTATTAGTATGTAGATATAGTGCACACCCTGTTCTAACGTATCACAGGCATTGTTTTTAACGTGTGTTCTGGATTACACGATCACAAATCGTAGCTTTTGTCATTTACGTTGTCTTTACACTCAATTTGGGGGGGGGGCTAATCAATTCATAGTGCCCATTTTGAGGGGGGGGATATTTCGAGACGGGGAGTATTTCGAGGAAATACGGTAGGTATATTTTTATACTAAATGGTAAATATTATTGCATCACTTACCTTTTGCAACCAAGAGCCTAAAGATACCTGTAAAGTGTAAATTAGTCATTGGATAACTCTTTCACAAACGGCACTTACCCGCCACTTACCCGCAGCCACAAATGCAACACCATTGAGTGTGTCCGCAAATGCCAAGCCGAACCAAACAACAAAGTGCTTTGATTTTGGATTCGACAATAGGCCGCCTCTCAGAAATGATAGACATATTGTGCCATTGGTGACTGCCATGGATGTCCCAAGGAAAACATACACTATCAATATCTTTAAAAAATTACCATCTTCTGCTATAGTATGTTTGAATTTGTCGTCGTAGTTCGTGCAATTACTCGACTCGTTCAACGAATCAGACATCAGTATAGTTTCAGAACTGGGAAAAGCATACATGATTTCCCGTATTTACTCTAGAAATCGGACAGTTGCGCAGCGGGCTTCTCTAATCACAGGCGCGTGTTTTTGAGCTTTTTTTGCCACGGAAATGATGACAGGCCGAGCTCAACAATAGGCTAACTCAGGTCAATTGCTAACATTTAAAACTCGCCTGAAATGAAATAAAAATGATGAGATCGCCGGAAATACAATTGCGAGTGGAAAATATGCTAGAAAATTTGATTAAATGAATAAATAGCCACCTTCATAGTCGGCCAACTCCAATAGCCGATTATGTAAAAATGTTTCCGATTATTGGAGATATTTGCGTAATTGAATTTAAATGATGTTAAACGAATTTAAACGCGCTGCGGTATTTATACGTTTGTGAAATGATAAAAAAAGTTAAATGCTCACTTACGCTGTGTAATAGCGTTGGGATGATAAACATGTATTTGCGGTTCTTCAAAGTTGGCAATGTTACACATTATGTTCTACATATACTCGGCGGATCGCATGCTATGCATTTTTCTGAAGGAAACACTCCATCATGACGTCATCATTGAAAAAACTAAAAATAATTCCAGCAAAAAGAAAACAACATTTCGGGAAAAACATTCCTCGTTTGCACGCGACTCCGCCTTTTTCTTTTTTTAAATATTTTTCTTTGTGAAAGTGCATACATAAGTATCAAGCTCACGCGTTATTGGAAGTGACAGGTATTCGAAAAAGTCAAATGGACATGATCAATAAATTTTTTCTGGGCGCAGTAAAAATGACCATAGGTCTGTGTAAAACAACATGTAGCGATCCGCTGTGGAAAGATTTGGGGCACGTAAAGCCCTCAGATCGGATTAAAAAACACACAGTAAGCTACTGTGGGTATTTGTCACAAATGACGAACACTTTGTGCAAACAAGCCTACGATAAAAATAACAAATAAACCCCGCCGCAACGCAACAACAGCGCATGAAATCATGGTGTCCTGCATACCGGACAGGGCGGAGATTTGCGCGCGAGGGTGGGGTAATACCCTGGCAGAAACGAATTCCTTCAAGAAGTTCTGGCTGAAGAAATTGGTATGGCACTGGTGCACAGAACGACAAGATCATGTAATATTGGAGCGTGATAGCCTTGCTAGCAGACACACTGACTTGCCACCGCTAAATCTGCGTGTGTGCAGGAACAGCCATTCGCGATGGCTGCAGGCGCATTACAATAGTCTCCGATGACCAGGGGGACAGCGATGCACCCACTGTATTGGGGCCACGGGTGGAGCCGTTTTGACCGTCAAGCATGTGCTGTTGACGTGTCAGCACCCTAAAACTCACGATAACAGCAGAAATCTATTTGAACAACAAGGCCGGGGATGCAGATGTAGTGCAAATCTTGCCATATCAGCACTCCAAAAATTGGGCTGGCTGACGTCGACTGACAGATGCGACATGCATCACACTGCAGTCAGTACTCACATTGAGAAGGTACTAGCCAGATGTGTGAATAGCATCTGGAGGCCACACTTGACTGTGTGTATAAATCAGACATGATGTGGGCCAAAAAATCCAGCTACATGGATTTCTTTAGACCAAGAATTGTTATGGTTTCACCGTGCCAGCAGCTGATGACAACACAAGGCTCTCCTCGCGTCACTGGTCAACTTCTACTAGTCCCATTTTTCCTCTTTTGATTTGTTGGTATTTACGTTAATTAAATTGATACGTATTTATCCTAGTGCAAAGGTAGGCATTTGCATTTTATTCATTCGCTCAGTTACATGTGATAATTACATAAATGTTATTGGTGTGACTCGACACACATGTCACTGCATGGTAGTCACTGCCCAGGCGAACCAATAATGAACAAATCAAAATCAATCAAATATCGACCATGACATAAATAATTTTAGGCACAAAAATACTTTGCGGTCCGTCAAGTATACCTAAATACATGAAAAATTGCAAATTCTCAAACAATCGTTATTTGCAAATTCTGATGCTAGCAACAACGCCGCTGTAAATATATGTATACTCGGTGGACCAAAGTATGTGCAGAATCCTACCATAATTTAATGAATAAAGTTAATTAAATTAATTCTTCCATAGTAAAAACGAACTATGTTGACGAAAAACATGTATAACTTTTGGTTCCTTATTCAGAATGGTAGTTTTCCATACTTTGTTTGATATCCGCCGAGTAGAAATATGTATTATGTAGGTATACTCGGATTACTTTACACTTGCACGCCTGGTTCCGGCTGGAAGTGTGCGAGTTAACGCATGCGAGTTTCATAAAAATGACAAAATTGATTGTTGTTATAATGTTATTCATAAACATATTCACATCGATAAATTTTTTCATCTTTTTACGGAAATCGCATGATTTAACAATCATTGGCACGCTCCCAACACGAGACATAAATCAGTGCGAGGGCAGAGTATCATGTCCGCAGAGTATAGGTAAACCCCTGTTGACATACTCAATTGGCACCTCGAGCACAATTTTAGAAAACAAATCGGAACTTTCTTATACTTGATCGAATATGGGCGTGACTTACATCAACTTGTAGGGCATTTCAAGCTCTACAAGCTGATATAGGTCACGGCTGCCTAACCTTTCCCTGGGCCATGTCACGGCCCAGTAGGGTGTCAAATTTCCGTTTCCGTTTTCCGTTTCCGCCTTTCCACAGGAAAATTTTTTACCTTTCCGTTTTCCGTTTTCCGGCAGCCAACAAATTTTTACCTTTCCGTTTTCCGTTTTCCGGCAGCCGAAAAATTTTTACCTTTCCGTTTTCCGTTTTCCAGCAGCTGAAAATTTTTTACCTTCCCTTTTCTGTTTTTCCGGCCCATTTTTCCGTTTTCCGGCTGAAAAATTTTTACCTTTCCGTTTCCGTTTTACCAGGCCATTTTTCCATTTTCTGGCTCGATTTTCAGTTTTCTGGCATTTTCCCATTGTTTTTCCAATCTGTATTTATCTTCAATTGGCTCATCCCATTGTGTTGTTTTTGTCTCTTGGAGCAGCATTGACAACTGGGATTTCAGGGTCAATGAAACAGGTGCTGTGAACCCAATTGGGTCATATGCTGACACCAATAATTTATTCAAGTTTCGTCTGGTTGATGTTGTGATGCTGTCAATTTGCAATTTTGGTGTTGATATTGCCAGCATGTCCCTTTGGTGATTTTATTTCATGCCCATTACTGCGACAATTTTATTCACCTTTGGACTCCTGTTGTTTTCTGCTATTTCATTCATGACTGATCTGGAGTTTGACAGCCATTCCCTCATGTTCATAGAACATTGGTTAAATAAAGCTTTGACTTTGTAATATAGTTCTAAAGCTTCAACTTCATTTGTGACACTCATGATGAAGTTATCGACGTAAATGTTGTTTATTATCATTGCCAACTGGTTTTGTTCCCCTTCATTTTAGTCATATTCATTCATGTTGTTTATTGTCACATTTAAATGGTATTTTATGACTGCTCCCAAAATTGCTGGGCTGCAGACAAGTCCAAACAGTACGCGTTTAAAACAAAGTACTATTAAGTTATTTTCAGTTACTGGTTTTGAGGCATCTTTCAGCTAGAAAAATTGTGTGTAGTCTCTAGTCATGCAATCCTATTTGCAAAAATGCCTTTTCAATATCGGCAATTAATGCTAAATTGCCTGCCCTGAACCTCAGGAGTAGGCTCAGTGCTAATGGTGTTGTAATTGGTCCTCTAAAAAGGCACTCGTTGAAACTGGGCTTAACTGCCGACCCATCGTACACGATTGTGCATGATGTCGATTTGCCCGGCGAGATTACTTGCTGGTGTGGCAGGTAATGAATCCCCTTGTTGTCTGTTTTGTTGTCACAGATCTCAATTATTCCCTTTTTTAGTTGGTCGTCCAAAACTTTCCGGTATTGTTTGAATAAGTTTGGATCTTTGTTGAATCTTCTTATCAGTGATTTAAACCACACCAAGGCTTCTGCTTTTTCCGTGGGCAGGTCACTGATACTCTCTTTATACGGCCAGTCAATATAGTATTGTTTGTTGTTGTCGTTGAATTTTATGCTATTTATTATCATCTCCTCTGCAATGTTGTCATCAATTGCATAGGGGTCATCAGTGCTTCCCACTGCTTCTAAGCTGTGAAATTGTCATAGTGTTTCCTTTCCTATGGCCACTATGGCTACTTTTTGATGATTTTTTGTTGGTTCAGTTAAGCTTGAACTACAAGTGAAGTTACAGGCATGATCCATAGTTGCAGAATGTACAGCTACCACAATCAAAGCCAAACAGGCAAACCTGCATGCAGGTTTTCCTTCTGCAAATTTGTCTATTACTGTGCTAATTTCACGTTATTTTTTTCCATTTCCGTGAAAATTTTGCTTTCCGTTTTCCGTTTTCCGGCATTTCATTTTTCCGTTTTCCGTTTTCCGGCCAAAATTTTTTTTTACCTTTCCGTTTTCCGTTTTCCGCTGAGTGAAATTTTTTTACCTTTCCGTTTTCCGTTTTCCGGCAGAAAATTTTTTTTAACCTTTCCGTTTTCTGTTTTCCGTAAAGTGAAAAAATTTTACCTTTCCGTTTTCCGTTTTCCGTAAAAAAATTTTTTTGACACCCTACGGCCCAGAGAACTTTTTTGTAGACTTACGGTTGTTTACCATGGTAGGCACCCGGCCTTTGATCGACGTATAATTCTGTCAATCAAGGCAGGAATTGGCTGAAAACGCCACAGGGGCTCAGAATGGGCACTGTGCCAGCTGTGAAACTTGAAGCGGTCGTTTGAATGGCTTATGAGGGCCACAGTCATTCTTTTTCTGGAAAATGACCAAATTATGCTAAAAACGGCCAGTTTTAACATTTTTGACACGTTTTAGCTGCTGAAATTCCTTGCACCACATCTATGATGCTACACAAGTGCGTGCATGCGCTTTAGTAGGAGTACAGGTCACTGGGTGACATTTCCATGATCTTTGCAAATGTCAAATCCATATAGCCAACTTTGTCACCACACAGCAAACACCAGCAGGATCGAGCTGACCTGGCATAGCCAGACATTCAAAAAGAGGCTTTTTACTTTAAACTGAAGCAATCTGCTTGACCTGCAATATTGCAATTTTTAAGAGAATTTTTAAGGCAAAATTAAATTGTCTAATTTTGCCAAAAACAGGGAACAAACTTCACTTGCCTACTTTCAATTTAAAAATTCTCTTGAAAATTGCAATATTGCAGGTCAAGCAGAGCGCTTCAGCTTAAGCTTCAGTACAATGTCTCTTCTTGAATGTTTGGCTATGCCAGATCAGCTGGATCCTGCTGGTGTTTGCAAATGAGGTGACAAAAATTGGCAATGCTGACTTTGACATTTGCAACGATCATGAAAATGTCAGCCAGCGACCTGTCCTGTAACTTAAGGGCATGCACGCACTTGTGTTGCATCATAGATGATGTGCGAAGAATTTCAGCAGTTAAAATGTGTCAAAAATGTTCAAAGGCTGGACGTTTTTATCGTAATTTGGTTGTTTTCCAAAAAGAATGACTGTGGCCCTCACAAGCCACTTCAACAGCCGCTTTAAATGTTACAGCTGGCACAGTGCCCATTCTGAGCCGCTGTGGCGTTTTCAGCTGATTCCTGCCTTGATCGACAGAATTATTCGTTGATCAAAGGCTGGGTGCCCACCATGGTAAACAACCGTAAGTCTAAAAAAAATTTTCTAGGCCGTGACCTGGCCCAGGGAAAGGTTAGGCAGCCGTTACCTATATCAACTTGTATAGCTTGAAATGCCCTACAAGTTGATGTAGGCCACGCCCATATTCGATCATATATAAGAAAGTTCCGATTTGTTTTCTAAAAATGTACTCGGGGTGCCAATTGAGGTAAACAGGGGTTTACCAAGGACGTAGCCATGGGGGGTCGGACAGAAAAATATACCAGAAATGGCACTTCCAGAAGACGATTTTGTCACAGTTTGCAAAAATTTGCGCGCAAGCTCGCATTTTTCCGGCACACAACACATATAATAGTTAAATTCCTATCCATGTCGCTGTATATGCCTGTAAGATACAGACATATTTACACAGCTGTTTTGGCGCCGATGCCAACGCCAGTGGCGCCATGGCGTCGCATCTACGAATGGCACCAGCGCCATGGCGTAGCTTCTACGAATGGCGCCAGCGCGCCATTCCCTTACTACAGGGGCAAAATTTTAGGGGGGGCGCCCCCCCCCCGTTCGCCGGCCTCCGTATACAATCCGGCCCCCCCCCCCCCCGCTCGAACGTCACTGATGCTGGTAGGTACGTAGGTATATGCGTTAGGTAGCCGGAAAGGGGGGGTTCTGCTTATTTACGTCCTTGGTAATCACTGTTATGCGAAAAGAGATGGTATTGTGATCTTCACGTGATTATCATAAGAATTCGGCGGCAAAATATCACGAACGAAAACAATTTCGCGCATTTTTTCACTTTACAGCGCTGGATCTATCACAAAATAATATCACGTCCGTTTCTGATGATACTTTGACAAATTACAAGTGCCTGGAGCAGCTCGACCTGAGTTGGAATGCCATCGATGGAAAATTGCCAGATTTGGGTGCAATGGAGCACTTGAGCAGCCTCGATGTTAGCCACAATCAGATTACCGGTGTGTCTTGTTTTAGTTCGTTGACACTTTTGGTATGTTTGGCCGCTGGCCCCGGCGCCGTGTGCGTCATCGAACTGCGCTGGCGCCTTTGCACTGATGCCTAGTGATGTGAAAGTGCCATGGCGCTATTGGTGCTTGGCGTCAAGCCCAAGAAAAGCGCCATGGCGCATGGCGCTCGCGCTACTTTAATTTTAAGCTTGGCGCCATTTTTCTGCCGCGCTTGGCGCCAAAGTTTTGGCGCTTTTACATCACTACTGATACCATACCGGCAGCAACTGTTTACTTGTTTACAGGCCAATATCCTGGCATGGCCACCTACTGCGGTTATCATTGCGCCATAAATCTCAATTTGCTGAATGTCTATTTTTAGCGCATTTTGACATCACTTCATCTATCATTCTTCTATTTGTAGAAAAATTATGGTACGGGCAAATTGAGGCATCTAGTTCCGAATGTCGGTAAAGACCAAAGTGTAAAAAATGAGTTAAGTGCGGATCTGTGATAAGTGCACTTATTTCTTCATGATAGCAAAAGAATTTTTTCAATATCTTATACCGTTCCCGAGATATATATATGCCGATTTTCAGAAAAAAACAAAAAAAATCATCCGAAACAGGGTATCTCCACCCTCAAATTGGAAAAAATTCACTCGAAACAGGGTATCTCCAAAAAGAGCCACCAAAAATTTCACTCGAAACAGGGTATCTCCACCAACGGAAAAAATCATCCGAATTACGGTATAGATTTGAAGCAAACAGTCCAAATTCCCATACAAAACAGAAAAAATCATCCGAATTACGGTATAGAATTCCCAGTCAGTTTTTGAAAAAAATCATCCGAAACAGGGTATCTCCAAAAAAATCTTTGTCGGAAACAGGGTATCTCCAAAAAGTCTTTGTCCGAAACAGGGTATCTCCACTGCTCTGGGTAAGAAATTTGCTCTCAAGTGGGGCCATGGGCCAGCAGAATGGCAGCACCACCACCCATGGACTAAGTGGAGATACCCTGTTTCGAGTGATTTTTTTGAAAAAAATCACTCGAAACAGGGTATCTCCACTGAATCTGCTGACCTGCTATCTATCGAATCATCATAAGTCTAGCTATATACGCCGGCCGCAGGGTTTAAAATATGGAAAATGTAGACAATTTCATAAGCTTTTCAAAAAGTGTTGGGCAAGACTTGTCACTTTAAAGTTGCCCGCTCGGGCCAACTTTGAATTTTCAAATGCAATTTTGGAAAAACCTAAAATGATGGAGATACCGACATTCGGAACTAGATGCCTCAATTACGGTAGAGCAACAAATTGGGTGAAATAATAACTAGGTAGCACTGCGTTACGATCTGGGTATGTTATGTATGTGACGAGGTATGTTACGATCTGGAAAAAAAACTCGGAATTTTCAAATCCTAATCATTCTGCAGAACTGTCCTGGGATGGTCAACAACCAAAGTCGCTGCAATCAGTGAATCTGCTGGGGAACCCATTGTCAGATGAGACGAAGCAATGCATCGGACGGTCGGGCGCAAACATTTTTCATTTTAATGGTTGACTTTGCTGTTAAAACTGTGAAATTGTGAATTTTTGACTGGTGTTTAGTACATGCGAGAAAAACGAGGTCCAAATATAAATATGTATTATCTGTTAATGTAAATACGTGCACATATATTTACATTTACCACTCCTATGGAGATCAGCGGCTTTTCATGTTTGGAAGAACCACTCGCGTTTGAAATTAAATTCTGCGATATTATTCACCCATATTCGTTACAGTAAAAAAATGGCTAAAGCCAAACAAAAAGTGGACGCTGCCTCCACAGCAAATAGACATGAAGTGTGTCTCTCAAATGGACATGAAGTGCATCCCTCAAATGGACATTAATATATATTGGATGCACAAAAGAAATGTATCATTGCTTAGAAAATGGCATACACTTCACTGATAACACACTTTACAGTGTTAGACGTACACATCCATGTAAAAAAAGTTTCACACCCTTCAACTATCTGAGACGAAAAGGAAAAAAATTCACTCAAGTTTATCACAGCTGCGTGAGCTGTGCTATGTGTGTGTTTAAAACCAAAAAGCTCACGCTGCTATGATAAACTTGAGTGAATTTTTTTCCTTTTTGTATCAGATAGTTGAAGTGTGTGAAACTTTTTTTACATGGATGTGTACGTCTAACACTGTAATCTGCCTTGAAAACTATTGAATTAATAAAAGTCTGGGTTTCATGTGAGACATTTCTCACAATGCAGATGTAATGATATATTGCTTTTGTGCATTTAACAGTCAATACATGTAACTCTTGTGATGTAATACAAATAGTTTCTTTATTCAGGTGGGATATGTAACCACAGTTAAGTGTGTTATCAGTGAAGTGTATGCCATTTTCTAAGCAATGATACATTTCTTTTGTGCATCCAATATATATTAATGTCCATTTGAGGGATGCACTTCATGTCCATTTGAGAGACACACTTCATGTCTATTTGCTGTGGAGGCAGCATCCACTTTTTGTTTGGCTTTAGCCATTTTTTTACTGATATACTTCTTTTGTGTGGCCAGTGGCCCAGGCTTCCCCGAATGACACCCAGTAGGTGTCTTGCTGAACAATATATGTATGCTGGCAAGTAGATGGTGCCACTCCACAAAAATGGTGCCATTTTGGAGTAGATGGCACTGCCGTTTTGGAGTAGATGGCACCACTCCATGAAAATGATGCCGTTTTGGAGTAGTTGGCACCACTTCATGAAAATGGCACCATTTTGGAGTAGATGGCACCACTCCATAAAATTGCACAATTTGAAATCATAACCCTTGAAGACCCATATAGTGGCAGTATCACATCAAACAGCACTATATTTTGATCAAAAATATGCAACCCATAACTTGGATGAGGGCCAAGTTTATATGTGACTGGGTGAATTTCATCCTACAAATATCAGCTGGCATGGTGCCAGCGCGTGCCAATGATACTTGCATATGCGTTGTGTTAAATGACATATCCAAAACTCATTGAGAAATGTCTCTTAAACCAATATGGTCCACCATTAAGAGTTAAGGAGTGTATCATAATTCTATGTACAACTATATTTGTGACAATAGCATTATGTGATTGTTCACAAAAAAATTAACTAGAAATATGGATCACAGTTCAGTATCCATTTATCAAAGTTTTTCAATTTAATTTTTTATTTGCCATTTCACTTCTCATTTGACTTTTGTTGATTTTCGTTGCAATTTACTTCTCACTTCTCTTTTTACTTGCCATTTGACTTGACTTGAGACTTGACATTTATAACTTGACATTTGACTTGATATTTGATCACTTGACATTTAACTTGACATTTGACTTGACATTTACCACTTGAAATTTGACTTGACATATGACTTGTTATTTGACTTGACATGAAATTTGTCACTTGACATTTGACATGACATTGATCAGTTGACATTAAACTTGACATTTCACTTGAAATTTATCACTTGATGTAAAACTTGACATTTGACATGACATTTATCACTTGACATTAAGCTTGACATTTAACTTGACATTTGACTTGACATTTACTTGAAATTTATTACTTGACATTTCACTTGAAATTTATCATTTGGCATTTGACTTGACATTTCAATTGAAAGTTATCACTTTGTATTCACCTTGAAATTTATCACTTGACATTTGACTTGACTTGACTTTAGACTTGACATTTACAACTTGACATTTGACTTGACATTTATAACTTGACATTTATAACTTGACATTTGACTTGATATTTGATCACTTGACATTTAACTTGACATTTAACTTGACATTTATCACTTGACATCTAAAACTTGACATTTGACTTGACTTGACTTTAGACTTGACATTTACAACTTGACATTTGACTTGACATTTATAACTTGACATTTATAACTTGACATTTATAACTTGACATTTGACTTGATATTTGACTTGACATTTATCACTTGACATCTAAAACTCGACATTTGACTTGACTTGACTTTAGACTTGACATTTACAACTTGACATTTGACTTGACATTTATAACTTGACATTTATAACTTGACATTTGACTTGATATTTGATCACTTGACATTTGACTTGACATTTGACATGACATTTATCACTTGACATTAAACTTGACATTTCAGTTGAAATTTATCAGTTGACATTTGACTTGAAAGTTATCACTTGATATTTGACTTGATATTTTATCACTTGATATTTTATAACTTGACATCTATCACTTGACATTTATCACTTGAAATTTATCACTTGACATTCATCACTTGACATCTATCACTTGACATTTTTCACTTGAAATTTCACTTGAAATCTACCACTTGACATTTATCACTTGATATTTGACTTGATATTTTATCACTTAATATTTAATCACTTGACATCTATCACTTGACATTTATCACTTGACATTTATCACTTGACATTTGGCCTGACATTTATTGCTTGACATTATCACTTGACATTTGACTTGACATTTATAACTTGACATTTGACTTGACATTAACCACTAGACATTTATGACCTGATAGTAATCACCATGCAAGGTCACATGCTCAGTATCACATCAAGCAGTAGTTCAGGCATGTTTGCGCATTTTACACAAAACAAGCAAACTTGAATAACTTTTGTAAATCTCAACCAAAATCGCCAAAAATTGGCTCATTTGAAAGCTCTAGTCATGGCGCACATCGACAAATTTTTTTTATTGCTGCATTTGTATTCAAATTTTAAATTTATTGAGGTTTGAAAATTTCAAACAGATACCGTCCCAAAGTGGGCGGAGCCTGTGAAAAAATTCCCGAAAATAAGAAATGGCATCATATGCTCTTTCATATGAGCCATCAACCATGAAAATCGGTCGTGTTTCAAAGAAGTTATTGCAGTTTGAAGATTGTCGGGAGAACAAGAAGAACAACAACAACAACGAGAACAACGACAACAACACTACTTGAAAAAGAAAATCCGTAATAACTTCCTTCGAACTCAACCGTTGGATCTGAAAATTTGCATGGTGGTACTTTTCGACACGGGCTTTTTAATGGTGAAGTCGGTTCTGCACTAGCGCATTGCGTTCCGAAGTTATTGCGATTTTAAATTTGCGATTTCCGCATTTTAGTGTGTCCGACCATATTATGGGTGGGTCGCTTGCGCCCTCCCTCGGCAGCGAGGGATGGCGCTGGCGCGCCCACCCGATTTTACTTACTTTTGATCAATGTAAATTGAATTAACTGTACAATATTGCTTTCCGCATGATTCATGCAATATTGATGGATGTGTTTCACTGATAACTGACATTTTTTGCCAAATGCATGGTGAGTTTTTCCCATCATGAAATGCGTGACATAATCAATCATGCATATTTTTCCCATATGCGTATATGTTTTTCGTTATGAGGTAATATTAAATTAAGTTGAAGTTATAGTGTAATTTGCAATGTAAAACAAAATTTCGCAATAAAATTTATTGTAAGTACGATACACTAATGACTCTGCAATTTGTCATAACGAAAGCGCTAATGAATGTCTTTATCGCGCTCAAATGTGAGACAAATTGGTGCAGTGGTTGGGAAAAAATTTTATGGAAAAAAAGTTCTACTTATAATTTTATTTCACATAACACGTTATGCTGTAACCTCAGCATTGCATTGATCACACAATAGTTGGCCAATTGCCATTGAGCCAGACCACAGCCGTGATGCCAGCTCTCGTTGCTCATTCCACATTTGATTTCATCACACTGATCGATTTTTTCATATTGTCATCTAGTGCTCCTGATTCTGAATTTTGGCTGAAGAACCGATCGAGCTGGAATTGGGGTGGTAACATCCGATCCGATCCCCTCTGTGCCTCATCAGAGTGTTGAAAATCAGCGGTTGGAAGTCATTTGATTTTCTGAGTGTTCCATTTGAGCGGTAAATCTACCGTATTTCCTCGAAATACTCCCGGGGGTTTATTGTTTCAGAGTGAGAATTTTGAGGGGGGGTTAAACGAGGGGGGGGGGGGGGTATTTCGAGGGGGGGGGGGTTTATTATTTCGCCAGAAATTTTTTGAAATCCCAGTACTAAAATGTAGTCTGAAACGTACGCAGACGTCGAAAAATGCAACAAAAATCGCCATTTATAAGATTCTAAAGACATTTATAAGTGTGTAGACGTACAAACACTGTTCTCACATAACAGAGTCATCGTTTTTAACGTGTATTCTGCATTGTCGGGATGAAAAACCACAGCCTTTGTCATTTACGTTCTCTATACACTAAATTTGGGGGGGGGGGTATTTCGAGGGGGGGGGGGGTTATAAGTTCATAGTGTCCATTTTGAGGGGGGTATTTCGAGGAAATACGGTATGTCTACATAAACTGACAAGCAATGAATTGCAACTTGTCGTTACTACAACTTTTTGTCAATTCATACTGTCTGGCGGCTTCGTTGACACACTCAGCACTGCCATAGGTGCAAGCAGCTTTTAAACAACCTCACCCCTAAAACTCCTGACCATGTATGAATCCTTGTCACTTGAAAGCCATGTTTCCTTCGCGTACTCGTTGTAGGCTGGCTTCAGGGCCACCGACATAACTTTCTTGAAAGTAGATGTGAAAATGAATTGAACCGGATGAAGACACACGTGCATATCATTCATTTTATCAGTGAAAATGATCACCACTCAGGTATTTTGATGAAATGGGGTAATTTCAATTATGCTATCTTCGATAAGTGATCAAAGCAAAGTCAAGGTGTGTCCGCCGAGCCGCAACGCTAATGGCGCTGCACACACTAGTTTACTAATGGTAAACTAAGAATTTGGTAAACTCATTTCTCGGGATCTGAGCGCATCTGAGTTTACCGAAATGAGCTGTTCGTCAAGTACAGTTGACGGAGATTGAAAATAACACATTTCGGTAAACTCAGATGCGCTAGGAAACTACCGTATTACCTCGAATTAACCCCCCCCCCCCCTTGAATTAACCCCCCCCTCGAAATACCCCCCCTAAATTTCGGCTGAGGAAATAATAAACCCCCCCCCCTCGAAATACCCCCCCTAAGATTGAGTGTAACGTGAACGTACATGACAAATACCGCAGTTTGTGATCTGTACAATGCAGAACACACGTTAAAACTGATGATTAAGTGACGTTAGGGAAGGGTTCTTGTGTATATACAGTTATATATGCGTATAAACACATATACATCAATGTAATTGTTCGATTTTTCTACGTCCGCGTACGGGGAATTTCCGAAAATTTCTGGCGAAATAATAGACCCCCCCCCCTCGAATAAACCCCCCCTCGAATTATCCCCCCCTTAAATTTTGCTGGCGAAATAATAAACCCCCAGGGGGTATTTCGAGGTAATACGGTAGATTACCAAATTATTAGTTTTCCGTTAGTAAACTAGTGTGTGAAGCGGCAATAGGTGAAGTGTCGTGGTGATTTTGGTCTCTAAAGACGTCTAGTCGCCCTGCGCTCTCTTGCCATGTTCCCGCGGTGCAATTAATTCTTGATTATGTCAAAATTGATATCACTTGTCTTATTTATGAATGGAATCCTTCAAAGTTGTTTCGCCAAAAGTTCACAAGTTTATGGTCTTGGTCACAGAAGCATTTTTTGACTGGCGCCAGAACATTCGAAAAGTCCAATGTCGGTTTTCGCAGTTTCATGCTCAAATCCTGTCGCTTTTCTTTTCATTAGTCGTTTTGTGTGCTTGGATATTCATTCTATTTTAACTGTGGATGTAGAATAACGTATGATGTCAATTGATAAATTACACAGAAAAGTCAAATTCTCGGAATTTTAACACGTCAGAGTCAGTTGGAAGTGCATTTTATACAAAGTTAGTTTACCGGGAATTTCGAGCTTTGTCGAAATTTGTGACACTTTCAAATCACAGGACCTTAGACAGGCCTTCATTGGTACAAGTTTTTTCAAACAGTTAATAGTTACAAAGGTACAGTAAATCCTCGAATAACTCCCCCCTCGAATAACTCCTCCCTCGATATACTCCCACTTCAAAATATTCTGACAAAAAAATAACTTTCCCGGCGACTTATTCGAGGATTTACAGTATTTTGATAAATATTCCCATTTCAGTCCGGCCCAGTGTAATGTTATAATTATTTAGTTAGACATATTTTTGTACAGTAGAAGTGCATTGGGGCATCGGACCAACATGAAGACACCACAGCAGTACCGTATGGATTAGAAAAAAACCTTGTTTATAAATTCCTGCTTTGTTTCATCGAAATTTTCAAATACCTAACCACAAATTTTGTCTTGAAAGTTGGGTATACTCGACGGACAGCACACCTAGTATGAAAACCTACCATAATTTAATGAATAAAATGTTGTGATAAATTTCGTAAAAAATTATTCCATAATAAAGACGAAATATTATGATGGAAAAACTGTATAATTTTTGGTTCATTATTCTGATGAGTTATGGTAGGTTTTCATACAAGTGTGATGTCCGCCGCGTATACATTGTACGGGGATAGCAAATTCGCCAGGATTTTGACCCTCGCGGGGGGTTCACGTAGTTGACAAATCGCTTCTCCGGACGGATCGATAGCTGGAAAGATTTTGGGGCGGGGCTTATTTTGAATTGTACCGGCGCGTTTACGGTGTGCTTACCGTTCGATGCTCTGTGCACTTTTAACTATACAACCACTAATTAAAGTCGTATTAAAAATGTTACACGGCACCGATGCGCCATATCTAAGTGTAGGGTGCAAACGGGATCTCGAATGACGAAACTTTCAGGGATTCAGCGGCCCCGATCCCACCCAATCCCGAAACTCCATCCCGTTCCGGAAATACTTCCCCAACCGGGATCCGGATCTCGGAAAATTTAAGGCAAAAGATAACACAGTGAGAAAATGACTTCACTGAGAAATGAGAATGAAATTCGCCATCGTGGCTTTAACTTAGGGTTGGCCGATGTTTTTTTTTAAACGTTTTTTATTAAAAAAAACGTTTTTTTTAAAAAAAAAACATGACGTCCGAAATGTTTTTTTTTTTAAAAAAAACATCGACCAAAATTTTTAGTACTAAGCACTAGGTATTTTGCAAAATTTTTGCGCGCAAGCGCGCAATTTCACACATAAATTGACATTGGTGGTTGTTTTCATTGGTTTTGTGGCATTTTTAGTATCAAAGTATCCATTTCTATGTGCTACCATGGGTTAATAAGCCGTCATATGTTGCTGTAGTTATATAATATTGAGGTAATGTGCTTCCATGTACCTCCACAGTGTGTAACATCACTCCCAAAGTAACAACCTCCTTTTTTAACCTTGTTTCATCACTATTCCGTGCGAAACTTTACCTGAAGTCACGAACATTTGACTATAAGGCGATATACGAACGATATGTCGACGAAAAATGGATATTTTTGACACAAATCACCACTTATAATGCTATCCCATGGCTCAACAGCATATGGTCATATATACCATCACAGAGTATTGCAACTGTCTGATATACCTATATATGTTGACACAAGGTCATATCTGGGAGCTTTTAAAAAAAACGTTTTTTATTAAAAAAAAACGTTTTTTTAAAAAAAAAACGTTTTTTTTTTAAAAAAAACATCGAGTTAAAAAAAAACGTTTTTTTTTCCAACCCTACAGTTTAACTTAAGCTTTCTCTGGCAGTAAAGTGTGTTTTAGACCTTTTTTTGAAAAACTGGAGAAAAACCGTGTGTATTAAGTGTCGATTAGGTACAGCTCAAGCCTTACATGGAAAATTCAAACGGAAAATGAGGTATTGGGCTGTCGCATAAGTTTTTTCCGTTTCCAACCCAACCCACACCGTCGGCGTGGATGATGCACTGGTGAGGTTTCACCCGGGGTTAGTGATTGAAAAGCGCCATGGCGCTAGCGCCAAAGCAAAAAGAGCCATGGCGCTTTTGGCGCTTGGCGCTTGGAGTTGGTGTTCGGAAAAGCGCCATGGCGCTTTTGGCGCTTGGCGCTATTTGTGTGTGGCGACATGAAGAAAACGCCTGGCGCTAGCGTCAAAGCAAAAAGCGCCATGACGCTTCTGGCGCTTGGCGCCGTTTTTCTCTGGCGCCCTTGGCGCTTGGCGCCATAGTCCTGGCGCTTTTTCCATCACTACCCGGGGTATATAAACACACTGGGTATACGCTGATTTGAAAACATGGCAAGGACGGGGCCTTTATATACACCAGTGCATCATCCACGCCAACAGTGTTGGTTGGGTTCGAAACGGAAAAAAACTTATGCGACAGCCCAATATCTTTTGAAATTAGGTAAATTAGGAAAATTAGGTAAATAAAATTTTTGTTAACGGAAAATTACAAAAATTTACCGCAAAATAAATTACTACATAAATAATAAAGATAATTAAACGACGTTGGCCCCACACACGCTAGTTGAAATTGACCCAAATGTCAACTGGTTCCGGTCCCAATTCCAAGCTTGTATTTGAAGGTCGATCGTTGGCTCGCCAGCAAGCATTGAATTGGGATCGGAACCAGTAGACATTTGTGTCAATGTCAACTAGCGTGTGTGGGGCCATTCACACACATCAAAGATAATTAGTAGGGCTACTTAATTCTGAAGTTACAACGCTGTATGTTTCTTTGTTCTACTGTAAATTATTTTGCGGTGAAAATTTGATTCTCCGTTACATTGTAATTTTCTGTTGAGCTGTAATCTCAGCTTTAGAACTATTTCCAAAACTATCCCGGGATAATCTCGATCCCGAAAATTCAAAATACCAATCCTGATCCCGATCCCGAAAAGTCAATCCCGTTTGAACTCTATCTGCGTGCACTCACCTCTAAGCACCGGTAGTTGCGGTAGTGGCCCTGGCAGCTGGCGCCACAGCCCTGGTGGGTCGGCGCTGCCTGGCTGCAGCACGCATGTCTGCTTGCATCTGGGCGCCGCTGCTGCACTTGACCGTGCCGAGCACCGCGATCCGGACGTCCTTGTGCCGCAGCACGTAGATCGGCAGATTTAGGCACGGGTTCAGGTTCTGCGAGCACGCGAATGCCCAGCTTCATGCTTGCGTCAGTGGATGAAAAATCATTTATCTGTTTCAGTGTTGTCAAAGACATTTTGAAAACTTGAATTTTGAGACAATTAGAAAGTCGATTTTAAGAATCTTTTAGAAACAAGTTTCTGTTTGGATCATGCCCATAGAATTAATGTGATGGTAAAATGCGGGAAATTTGGCCTACATGTGCACCGAGTTTACATTTTAGGGGGCGTCTCCAGTGTTCCGTGTCGTCCCATTCTGTCGTACGTTAGCCGATTTTGATGTTCTTCGAGACCACCTTTTTATAGACCCCCTTATCTCGGGACTGAGGGATTATTCGAGGAAACTTTTTTAGTCGTATCCCCGACCCCAAACCCCAACATACTCAAACGGCATTTAAATCGGCCAACGTACGACAGAATGAGATCACACGAAACACTGGAACCCCCCCCCCCCCCCTAAAATGCCACCTACTACGACCCAAACAAAAAAAACGTTGGTTGAAAATGCACCTGTGCTAGAGTAACCCACATCCTCATGCTGCTATGAATCGAATACCCATGTTTCCACTGCAAATTCAAGCAGATCAGCTTAGCCATATTTGGCAGCACGTGCAGCAGCAGCGTGGTGGTTGAGTGCCAGACGGTGGTGAAAAGGACCCTTTTCTGGTTTGTCGCCTGCGTGAGGCTTTGTTGTTCCGGGGGTTCGGGATTACCAGTGGGAATTTCCCACTCACAAAGACCTTTTAACTCGCCTCTATTCTCCAACTTTCTTCATCCGTTGTAAGTTGCAAATTGAAATATCATGTGCGTTCTCGTCGTCTCAGCTGTGAAAAGAGCTGTCTCAGCTGTGCAGAGAATAGCGCCATGCGTCGGACACGCCACAGAAGTGGGCGCCGATTATTACCCTACAATGGCGCTTCCACTTTTAAGAATTGAAAAGGGCGCTGTTCTAAATCGTAATTTAGACATTCAAAATTCAAAATCTCATGCACCCCGTATGCCAGCTATGGGGGTGGCGTTCAGTATGGGGGTGACCCCAAGTCCGTAGTCCAGGACATGGTCACCAGATGCCACACCCAGCCGACTCTCCACAGCCGGATGACGGCATCAACTATATTTTTTCCATTTTTCCTTTACATGGGAAATAAGCAAATCCGCCCTGATTTTGCTCATTTTTCTACCGCGGGAAACTAAAGGAAAAATTGAAAAATATATATTTAATGCTGACATCCGCCTGTGGAGAGTCGCCTGGGGGCACCATCTGGGGACTATGTAGGGAACACTTGGAGGCACCCCCATACTGAATGCCACCCCCATGGTATGAGCCCATTGTGGCCGCGCCGTTCTGGCCGCGGGACACGAAGGCCGCGGACGTTGTGGCCGCAGGACACGAAGGCCGCGGCCACGAAGTCCGCGGACACGATGGCCGTGAGGGAGAATGCGGTTTTACCTTTGTGGTGTATTTACCTTGCTGATTAGTTTACCGTGTAGGGTTGTCCATTATCTTTATGTATCAATGTACCCTACAGAAGTAAGATTTACCCTACACAACAAACATTCACCCACAATGAGGGTATGAATTTACCCTAACACAAAGTATGCACGCCTGTTCATGATAAATACAGGGTTTGGTACCTGGCTTGTACTGCGTACTGGCTTACGTGCTTATTGCAATTCTGTACAGGCATTCTACAGCATGGTACAGAGATGGATTTGGGGGAATGGTGTTCTGCTGCAAATTATACTGGTTTTCCAATTGTTAAATATAAATATAAACAATGTACTTTTTCGGTAGAGATGTCTACCTAAATAGTTACAAACTGGTGGAAAATAAAAAATATATTTATTTTACTTGGAAAATGAATATCATAAAAATAAAAATTTATTTCATGCACCCCGTATGCCAGCATATGTGTAGGTGGAAATATGGCTAGCTAATCATGCGTAAAAACGTAACGACAATTCTGTGCAGACACTCCGACGACTCGAGAACGACCATGTGCGACCGAATGACGACCCGCGGTGCACAGGGAAGTCACAGTGAACGTGCGGTTCGCTGTGCACTGCAAATCCGCCAACGAAGCCGCAGCCCCAGGACGGTACGCCCGAATGGACACTACTGCGGCCATGAATTTATTAATTGTTTCTTTTCCGTTAATTATTTAATTACTTCCCGTGTGACGCTAATTTTTCTTTTTTCATGTTTCATTAATTAAGCTAATTAGGTTAACCGCATTTTTGAGTTAATTAATTGAATACTCCCGTTTTCTTTTGCATTTCCCAAAATGTACTTTCGAACATGATAACTATTAGGCTTTTATCAAGTTTACATTTCTGGTTAAAAGGGTGCAGTGTCTGGGAATGATTAGAAAGGCTTTTTATGTTTCTAGTTAAGCTAACAGGTGTTGACTCTGTTAAATGCTTAGACGCCCCGATAGATAACATTCAGAAAATTCCCCGACCAAGTGCATTTTTATTTAGGACTAGGTAATGGGTGGAAAAGTGGCAAACGGCAATTATTGTCGGCATGCGACTGCAAGACACATGCAGAGCACAGTTTACAGTGAAGAGCACAGCAGTGCCAATTAATTATTCCCATCACCCAGGGTGATTGGTGAACTCGCAAGTGCTAGTGTTTTGTGGCGTGTGTTCAGGCCCGAAGTTTCCAACCCTTACCCGGCAATGCAATAACCTTGAACAACCCCCGCAAATGAGCGTTCTTTCTATGGCCTTGGTCGGGCGTGCTATAAAAATATTTTTCACCTAAAGGGGCGCAGGTTGATAACACGTGTCACACCACCTGCGCTAGAATTTACCGTAACCTCTGAATAGCAACCCAGTTCCCGACACTCACCTACGAGATAAATTGCATTTTAATTACGTCATTGGTAATTACAGTTACTTTACGTTTGGGTTAATTCATTTTTGTACTCGTTTTATTTAATTAGTTATTTTTCCCGCATTTAATTAATTTACTTGTGCCTCGTACGCTATGTTTACAGTTTTCCAGTGATCATTGATTTCGCCTTATTAATGCGCTCATTACGGTTAATTGTTGTGTCTTTGATTTAGTATTCGTTTCGCTTATGGTAGATTTTGGTGATTATAAAACGCGCTGATTTTACATTTTTTCACCCACTAGAGGCTATACGACTCACTTGAGCTATTGTGAAATTGACTCTGACTATATTGCTAAATAAAGTTCCCGTGAAACCAACTTGGTCCCCCTGAAGCATACTGACTGCTTGAATTTTAGTCTGAATTTTATTAATTTCGGCTTTTTATTAATTACGGCTTTTTAACAATTAATCGAAGTAAACCGCCGGCAGCAGTTACGAAAAGGGATTGGTAAGTTGCCGTGTCCGTCCTCAGGAACTGTCAGGACCCCAAGGGGTACTGGCGCCGTTCCTGATTTGCGTGTAAAATCCCCGTACCATAAAAACAATTATTTATTTAATTACGCACGCAATTAGAAGCGCAAAGGGACCGGAATTTACAATTCTCTGCCGCGGTAAAATTCGACGAGTGGCGTATTTTTGTGGTAAAAACGGAAACTAGTAAAATTAGTAAAAACGTAAAATATCTGACAACTGGTAGCGTAGCAAGTGGTTTCCTAAGCAAGCCATAAAGTTTTCTGTCTGGGGCGCCTGATCAACGCCTCTACAAAAAACGGCTTCACGGATAACGAGTCACCCCAAAGGGAATTGAGATCGAGGGGGCCAGCAAGCTTACAAGGGGACACCATAGAACAAGTTTGGCACGCTGCGTTGGAGAAGCAAAAACAAGCACGAAGGCGCGCGCGACAACAGAAGGCTGGGCAAGAAGTGGACGCACAACTTGCTGCAGCTGAGAGTCAAGCAGGAGACAGTGAGTCGAACGATTCGGTTAACCCTGAAACAGAAGCGCCGGAAGCGCTAGAGGAGAGTGAAAGTCAACGCTGGTCTGGACAGACAGCTGAGGACACCCCGGTAATCAGGTTATCAACGGTTGAAGGTGCAGGGCCTGCGCCAGACAGTTTCAGTCAGTGGAAGACGCCAGCTGTACCGGCAGCGGCGCGGCAGCTAACGTCCAGCGCAGAAGCTGAAGAAGCGCCTGGGACAAGCAGACAAGCTGCAGGAAAGGAAGCAGGTAAGACAGGTAAGTGGTCTAAGCTTCGGAGGACATTGGGTTGGAGCGCGGGCAGCTCATCCATATCGCCTGGAGTGCGATCGGGTTCTGAAGTCGGTTCAGACGGATACGTTGGTGACAGCGAGCCTCTAGGGCAGCCGTCGATTCAACGTGATTATCCTTTGATTGCAGCTGAGCTTGGAGCTACTGCAGATCAATTTCCCGTGATTGAAAATACCGTAGAGGAATTGTTGGAGACAGCGGCGCAAAGTGGAGACACTTCCCCGGCGCTGCAGTTAAGCCCCCCGAAGAGCACTTCGACGCCGAGAGACGTGTCAGGCAACAGCAGTCGGAATTTATCGAGCGACCAGTCGAGATCGCAGAGCGCAACTGCAAAGGCTAGACGCCAGTTAATTAAGACCGAATTTTCAAGTAACCCCCCCGTGATAATTATTAGCAGTCCCGCAAGCAGAATGACAAACAATGGCGCGAACCAGACGGCGGCCCCGGCGCTGGAAGACAGATACGCAAAGGTCACTAATGCGAATTTAATTTACCAAGCTACCATAATGGACCTGGACCCGGTGCAAACAACGCCATCCTGTGCACAATGGACACCCAAAAAGGCATGTGAAGCCGCAAAGAAATGGGCAAACATGATGAGTCAGGCGAGACCGGTGGGCGCATTCTCACAGAATGGTGAACCAGGGGATTTGCGTATGGTGACACTAATTAAAATCGCTATGAACTTATGGGGAAGTGACCCAGTCGCCGAGGTACCTAGGGTGGAACATTATCTGCAGGAATTCGAAGCGCACCACAGTTTACATGGCGATGATATAGTTGACCTGACGACGGCGTACCAGCAGCATAATCAAGCCCTACAAAATCAAAATGCAACGCTGGGAGGAAATTCACCGGCCAGTGGCCAGCAGCCGATAGTGCTGACCAATGGTCAAGCAGCGCCTTTACAGTCATCAACGGCACCAGCGGCGCCCCCGTCGGCAGCTGGAACGAACCAGGTGAGAACTGTTACGCAGCGGCGCGCTCGATCCCGTTCGCCAGCATCCTCCAGGAGCTCGTCAGCTACATCTGAAGTGGCGCGGCCCACGGACCCGGGACAAAATTGGCGATTAGAACAAAGTAATGCGGCAGTCATTACAGCCTTAGCACAACAATGTGGATATTTTCGCGGCAAACCAAATGAGGGTTTCAGGGACTGGAGAAGGAGCTGGGACACGGTATGTGATGCGCTGCGCATAAAACTGCAGGAGCGGAAGCCGCTGGTAAAATTGTTTTTGAAAGGCAGTGCCAGAGCCATTTTCAACACTCGATACAGAGAACTGCGTGACCTGAACTACAAGGACATGATGCAAGCACTGGAGAAGTTCTATGAAAATCCAAATGATAAGCATCATGCACAGAGGGAAATTTTTGAGACGCGACAGGGCGCAGATGAGTCGGTACTGGAATGGGCGGTACGTTTGGAAAAATTGATAAAACGCGCTTATCCAGGCATGGGTCATGAAAAACGAGGTGACACATGCATGATAAAATTTCATGGAGGACTGAGAAATGAAATTCGGCGCAATGTACCTGTCACGGCGTCTATTACATGGAAAGAAATGGTTGACAACGCACGTGCTCAGGAGAGCTTTTTGGAAGCAGAGCAAAGCCAGAATAAGGGAGAAAAATCTAAACAGGATGTAGTTGCCAGCGCGACCGACAAGGTAATGGACAGGTTGATGGCGCTGAACATGCCCGCCATGGCTGGACTGCCGTCCCAGGCCGACAAGACGCTAGAGACAATGGAACAGAAAATGACTGAGAGTGTTGCCAAATTTGACTCAGTGCACCAAGAGATAGCGAAGAAATTAGCGCAACTGGGCGCGCTGGAAGGTAAACTTTTGGGATTGAATAGGGACCCCCCTAAATTGCCCCCACGAAAATTTGACAAGGGATGTTGGGAATGTGGCTCTGAAGAGCACATCAGATATGAGTGCCCCAAGCTAACCCCAGAACAAAGGGAACAGTATTTCAAAAGGAGCCGCGGTGGCGGAGCATCCAGAGGAAATGGACGTGGGCGCGGCGGAGGGCAACGTGGTGGCTATCAGGGAAATAATCAAGCCCAAGCGATGCAGCCAGGTATGGTGCCCATGCAATACGCATATCCGCAGTGGCAACCAGCGCAGCCGATGCCTGTACAGCCGGCGCAGACGGTACAGAGGGCTGGCGATATGAACATGCAACCGCAGATGATGGCATATCAAACGCCGCCAGCTAACTGGATGGCTATGGGACCGGATGGGCGCATGCAACAATATAACATGCAACCGGTACAGGTAAGTAACCCCCACGTAGAGTCGCTGAACCCCACGCGAGTGTCCAGTACGACTGGAATGACCATGCATGTGCGCGAAGATGATCGCTGCATGATGATACGTCCCGTTAATAAGTTAATCCCTGTGATGCAAGGCTTGGAATTAGAAGCTGAGGAACCTGACGAACTGGTTCCAGAGTCACCCGAAGAGCAGCAGCGCACTACGGGAATGCATGTGCTCGCGCAGGAGCGGGAATTCTGGATCAAACCGTGGGCATACATGCGAACTGAAAAAGGTTACTTGTTTCGGACTACCTGGCTGGCATTTTTACGCAGGATCGGAATGCATGATTTGAGAGAAACGGACTGCACGCTGTGGCCTAATTGTCCTGCAGACGACCACTCGGACACGTTGACTGAGGTGCCCTTGGACGTGCTCATGAACATCAGTCTAGACCCATTCTTGTACGCCACGCCGGCCGCGCTGCCGCCGCGTACTGGCTCCAGCAACCAGATAGACCGGTATATGGGTTTTCTGTCTACTGAGGAAGGGGTGCGCCCTGCGCCGCGCGCATATTCAGAACCCCCCTACATGCCCCAGGTCACACAGTCGTTGTTCTTTGTATTGGCAGTTGGGTTAATTATAATGGGATTAGCTTTATTGCCGGGCGCAGGCGCGACTACCATGCCCTCGTTTCCACTGCTCTGCAGCGACTTGACGGATCACTATGATTTATACACGTACCCCCCTCTACCAAATTGCACGGCTATTGTTGACACTACGGCGTCATTAGAACGGCCACGAAAATTGACACTGACAATATACAAGCGAAATATGGTAGAATATCGTGCGGCAGCGCACAGGTGTGTGGCCTCTATCAGAACGGCAAGGACGTATCAGAACTTCTGGGGCGACGTCACGCTGGAAAAGTTTGATTCTAACCCCCGATCTGTGGGCGCCGCCGAGTGCGAAGGCATGATTAAATACCACAAATGCAATGATGGGCCCATGACCCCTGTGAGTGATCTGGACAATGCATGGAACACCCAATACCCCACCAATGTTAGTTACTCAGGACATGGATTGTACTGCTGCAAATGGGTGAGTGAAACGACGCCACACTGTGGGCTGTTTCGAGGGGAAGTACGAATGAGATATGGAGCCAACACCATGCAAAGCACGCTGGGTGAGGTTAGCAAGTGCAATTATGAAATGGGTGCATGCACGCTAGAAGACGGCAGCCAATTAACATGGAAACCGAACCCGAAGGCGGAATGCCCGTATGAAAAATGGCGCGAAATGCATGGACGCATTAGACAGGATATCTGGTTAGCCGATGATCATACACTATCACTGTCTTTCAGAGCACATGAAGAGGTTGAATCATGCGGCATCAAATTATGGAAATCGGATCAGGATATAGTAGTGGCCCCATTTGAAAAGGCAGTGATTCGAAGCGTCAGACAAAAACGAGCGCAAGGGCGACCCACGCTGGGAATAGTGAGCGCAGGCCAACTAGCAGCCAGCATGCAGGCAGTATACGAAACAGCAGAGCAAACCATGCGTGCACAGGCCGTAGCCACCTGCAAGAATGTGCAACACTTCCAAGAATTTGTGCGCCTGGCTATGAGTGAACATGCCACTACGACAGCCCGCTGGTACATGAATGATAACGAATTAATTGCTAAACCCGCGCCGGACGGATTTTTGGTTCACAAATGTTTCGCGGTAAAAACATACGAGATCATGAAAGAGGAAAAGTCTCCAGAATGCTATGAAACAGTACCTGTGCAAGTTAGTGTACACGGGCAAAATGTGACGTTGCACATGAATAGGTTGACAAACATTTTGCACTTTCAAGCAATCCCGGGATCATGCACCAATGCTCACAATCGTGTGGTAATGTTAAATGGACAGTGGTACAAATATCTACCGGAAGTAGGCGGCCTGGAACATTTACCTATGTATAACACGCACAGTTTCCCGCAGAAATGGCAACAGGAAGAGGTTAAGGATGTGCACCATCAGATTTTTGCCGCCACGACCATGTACAATTTATCAGAACTATTGCCGACGACCACCCTGAATGAAGTATGGCATGCATATTCAATCGTGCGGCAAATTACGCAGGGGGCGGAGCCAAAGGTGGAATCACACATGCAAAGACATCGAACCTTGGCAAAATCGGTATTGGCGCTGGGATGGTGGGATTTTGACACTTGGCGCACCTGGCTGCAAGTATGGATTTACTTGATATGCGCTCTAGTCACCATGCAATATTTACTAGCCGCACTCATGGCTGCAGCGCCGGAAACAGCCGTGACTTTGGTGAACCGGGCAAAGGAAAAAATCAAAAGGCGACCAAAGACAGAAGAAAAGTCCAATATCATTGTTGAATTGGCTGAGGACCGCCCTAGCGAACAGGTAAAGGTAAGAACGGTAATTAACCCGTGCGTGGGAATGCCAAGTGGCATGCCCGCACTCACGGGCGCGCGTCGTTTTCCCGCTATACAATACAGTATCAACAGAAAATGCGATCTGGAAGAAGAATCAGTATGCATGATCACTTTCTCGACGGAAGAAAGAGATAACATACATCAAGTAGCCAATCGACGTGAAGAGATCGTGCATGTGTATTACAGCCCATCCATTACCATAACCATCGATGGGAGAGAATATCGAAGATGTCTACTGGACACAGGCGCCATGCGTTCATTATGCAACAGAGACGTGCTGATGCGACACAAGGAAAAGGCTACTAAGCATGATGAAGTTTCACCTATTGGAGCCCTTAGGTGTGCAGCCGACTCGAAACTTTTGGTATTGGGACAGATGGAAGTACCGGTAACCATGGGAAACCACACCTTCGGGATTGTGTTTCAGGCAGTGAACGGATTAGCTGGTGAAATTCTAATTGGTGCAGATGTCTTGCGGCACATGGTAGTAGACCTACCTGCAAGGGAATTACGAATCCCTACGGCTAACGCGATCATCCCCTTTGATAACCCCGACCCGGAAGTGCAGCAGCGCAGAATTTACGCTATTGTGAATGAAAAAATAGAAATTCTGGCTAGACATGAAGCGCTAGTGACGGCGAAATTATCTGCCCCCATGGATGAAAAGTTATTTACGGTCATGGGATTGGATACGGTAGGCGAACGCTGTGGAGTTATGGCTGCTTCAGCGGCGTATGAAACCAGTGCCCCCGTGTTTCAGGTGAGATGTGCAAATGTACGAAATCAGCCCGTAGTGCTACAGGTAGGACAGCGCATTGCGGTGGTCGAACCAGTGGATTGCGTGCTGAAAGTGAAACCTGGAGACCCCCCCGCTGAATGGGTGAAGCAGTGCTATGACAGAGATGTGTGTCGACAGGTTCAAGCGACTGAACCTCCCCCCAAAGTAGCCGAAGACAAATTAGGACCCCCACTGCAAGTTGCATGCCCAGATGGACACGTGATGGAATTCACCGTGCCAGAAACTTTGACGGACGAACGCAGAGAGGAACTGAAAAAGGTGATTTTGCAGTACAAAGAAGCTTTTGCCCGACATAAGTATGACATCGGCTACAGCGAATTAGTGGACTACCGGTTGCAATTAGTGGACAAAAAACCAATTGCATGCAGAATGTACCGGTTGAGTCTGGATGATCAGCAATACTTAGAAAATCATTTGAGATGCCTCATCGAGCACGACATCGTGGAACCCAGTACAAGCCCGTACTGTGCTCCCACGCTGGTGGTATCTAAACCGGATGGATCAAAGTGGATGGTAATTGATTACAGACGCCTGAACGCTGTTTTGCACGCTCCCCAATTCCCATTACCCCGCTTAGATGAAACAGTCGAATCTTTATGTAGCTGCAAGTATTTTTAGCAGTGCCGACATAAATCAAGCTTTCTATAACATTGCTTTGCATCCAGATGATCGACACATTACGTCATTTAGAAATGTTTTTGGACAATTCCAACTGAAACGTTTACCAATGGGATTAAAATGCTCACCCAGTTTAGCGCAACGCTGTTTTGAATTAGCTATGGCCGGCTTAATACATCGAAATGTGTTATTATACATCGACGACTTGCTGATTTATAGTGCAACCTGGGAAACACATTTATACGACATAGGGCAAGTGTTGGAACGATTGATTAGAAATAATTTCAAAATTAGTCCAAAAGTGTTTTTTCGCACGCGTTACAGCTGTACGTTTTCTAGGATTTATGATTGGCCGTGACGGCGTGTGCGTACCGGATGACAAACGTCACATAATACAGGACTGGCCGGTACCCACTACCGTAAAGGAAGTTAAGGGTTTTCTGGGAGCTATAGGGTTTTTTAGACGCATGATTCACAGGTGCGCAGAGTTAGCTGTACCTTTGTCAAATCTCACGCGTACGGGACCAAGAGAAAATTACAATAGCGACACCCCAGTGGATTTGACAGCAAAACCCAAAGCACTGGAAGCTTTCCATAAGCTCAAGGAAGCATTGTTAGGAAGCCCATGTTTGCAATTTCCCGACCCTAAATGCATGTTTATAATTATCACGGACGCCTCTAAAATCGCCGTTGCAGGCGTACTGGCACAACGAGCAGAGGACGAGAAAATATTACATGCATGTGCCTTTTACAGCCGGAAGTTAGGTGCCACCCAAAGCAAATGGCCAGCGATTTCCCTGGAAGCATGTGCAATCTACGAAAGCATACGTAATTGGCATTGTTATCTGGCGGGACGGCCCTTTGAAGTCTGGACTGACGCCAAGAGTATTTCATGGGTAAAGAATCCTAATTTAGAGACTACCCCGCACGCCATGCTGCACAAGTTCGCTTTAGCAATTACACCGTACCAAATCACGTTCAAGCATTTGCGGGGAAAAAGCAACGAATTAGCAGATGCATTATCCAGAAGACAAGACGCGCCAGTGGTATTCGACGAGAAAAAGGACCTGGACGAGGCTTTTGAGCAGTTCGCACAAGTTACGTGCCGTGAAATCGCTATCCCGCACGATAAGCAGGTTACGGTAGCTGCGGCGAGCAGGGCAGCGTACCAGCCAATCAGCGAACGAATCGGCGTAAACGAGGAGGCGGAGTTACTGCGACCAATCAGCGACCGGACGCGCGGGCGAAAAGAGGCGGAGTCACCCGGGCTGCGAGAGCGGCAGCGGAATGCGGAAGCGCCTGGAACCGGAACAATGGCTGGTGGTTCAGGAGCCGGAAATGAAGGTGTTCCGGGTTTGACGAGTGTAAACAAGCGCAGTACGATCATGGCGCTACCCCCCATGACTCCGGTTGACAAATTGAAGCGGCTACAAGCAGAAGAACCATACATAGCCACAACAATAGAAGTGTGTCGCGCGGATAATTTTTACAGCGCCGCGCCGTATTTTATTGATCAATACGGTTTATTACGTCGCCAAGCGGGAACGTCCCAGGTACCGGGTATACAACTATACGACCCAGTGTGTATTCCGTCGGAATTAGTTCCATTCGTGTTAGAATTAGCTCATAATCACCCCACGGCGGGCCATTTAGGAATAATAAAAACATTTGAAAGATTGCAGGAATTCGCGTGGTTTCCAGGAATGCGGCCAGAAAGTGCGCGCTGGGTAGCTACTTGCCCTTCGTGCAACGCCAAGAAAGGTCTCAGAGCGGCAATGCGAACTCAAATGGTGTGCCGCCAGGTAGCCAAAAGGCCAGGTGATGTGATAGCAGTAGACGCAATAGGACCTTTACTAACCACGAAACGCCGAAACCGACATGTGTTAGTATTTGTTGATCAGTGCACACGTTTTGGAATTGCCGTGCCCGTTCCCGACATAAAACAAGACACAGTATCATTTGCATTTTTGTTGCACATTTTGCCTATATTCAGTGTGCCTCCCATTATACTCAGTGATAACGCCCCTAGCTTTACCGAGGGCACTTTTGCCAAGCTTTTACAATATTTGAACGCGACCCAACATACATCATTTGCGTACACCCCCAAGAGCAACGGAATGGTGGAACGTAGGAATGGTGTTCTGATGGAAATAGTATCTCACTACGTAAATCGTACACATGACGATTGGGACATACATTTAGGCGCCGCTGTACATGCGTACAATACGTCAAAACACCCTTCCTTGCAAACCACCCCCTATGCGTTGCTATTTGGCAAGCCTGCTGCGTCTATGTGGGAGCGTATGATCGAGCCTCCCCCTGACACTGAGGCATTGCCCTCATTGCCGCATAAGCGCGCTCTTATAAATGAATTAGGCGCGCGTCTGACCACAGCACGCGAAGCAGCGCACACCGCTTTAGCAAAGGCGCAGCAAAAGGAGCAATTTTACGCCAATCGCCGTGCGCGCCGATTGAATGTGCAACGCGGACAAGCGGTACGCGTATACACGCCGCGTATTACTCAGTTGACAGGCCCCAGTAAGAAATTCGCGCCTCGCTTTATCGGCCCGTATGAGTGCATTGATTATGCCCACCCATTAGTGACTTTATTCAACAATATTAATAAGAAAATTTATGTAGTGCATGCAGATCGTTGCAAGGCAACCAGTGAATATTTAATTCCCCCTTCTTACAGTGAATTATACGGCGACGACTAAAATTGATTAATTAGCTGATTAATTAGCCGTTACGGCCATCGCCGTCGCGCCAAACAACACGGAACCAGGTACAACAGGCATGAAGTGTGTGTGAAAGTGTGTGTGTGTTTTTAGGAAGCTCGTGCACCCCTTTTGCCCACGGGCAACTGGACCGCACAAGTTCTTATTACTTTCCCCGTTCATAAAACTTCGCAATTAATTATTTTATCACATTGCTATAATTATAATGGCTTCGGCCTCTCGCAAACGCCCATTTGAAGGTGCAGACGCCCCGCCCATTAAATCCAAGGAGACAAATACACACGGTGCCTGCGGCGGCGGAACTATCCCCCCGCGACAACTTTACCGCGCGCAGCAGATGCAAAATGGACCGGAAATCTACCCCAGTAGAGGGAAATTCGAAGGTTGGGTAGATAGAGTGTATATTGACTCGGGCGCCGACGGGCATGTTGAGTATCAGTGCCATGTGAGAATTTCTGAGCAAACGATGGCGATACTCAGCGAAAACGAGCAGTGGGTGAATGCGGATGAAGCCTATCCGTATTTTTATTATTCGAATAAGCGGGCCAAGGCGGCTAGGGACAAACGGACCACCCAGCTGGTGGATTTATGCGCGAGAATTCAGAAGCAACACCCCTCGATGTTTTTGCCCCTGGTGCGCCACGGAATGCGTTTCTCGGCGACCGCAATCACACAGAAAATAGAAAATCCAAGATACTGGGAGTTCACCGGCGTCGCGATATGGGGTAATCAGACAAAGTGCCCCTTAAACGTTGCCGCCCCAGTGGTCGTGAGTACGCAGGGCACGCGGCGCGTCACTCAAGCGGCACGTACGTTGACGCGCGGCGACACTTCCGGCTACCAGCCCTATACGAGCGACTGGAAAACGGCGCGGCTGCGTGCGGCCTTCACGCCGTCGAATTACAAAAATCTGGAACCGCTGGGCGCGGCGGAGCGGGGCGATGCCGGGCCGGAAAAGTTGGTCATTTTACACAGAGAATATGTAAGTGACAGCAGAGTGGAAAATTTGAGTGCTGGACAGTTGGGGCTGGCCCACGTTGAATATCACGACCTGAACGATTTGGACGTGTTCGGCGATGAATTCTACGGCCATGCGTACGGGCTGCAGGTCGCCACGGCCGAGGACATCAGCACAACGGGCATCCAGCCGGACACAGAGAACCGAGACAACATGGACGCGTTTCTCAGGTATAAATTGAGTATTTTAGCAGCGGCCCACTGCTATAATGAGTCATTTTTGCGGTTTCGGGCGAAACGCGCAACGGATGTGTGCGCGCATGTGTTCTGGGAACACACGCCGCAGGGCACTGCATGCGACATTATGGTGCGCCGCCCGGACCCAGAAGAATTACAAGCTGACACTTTCGAAGGACCAGAAGAGCAGCGCGTTCGTCTGCTGGAGCAGGTAAATACGCAGACACAGCTGTTGAATCAGGCGACGCCCATGTCGGTGTTGAGCTTGGTGCTGGCCAGACCGGACGAAGACAAACCAGCGGCGGGCAGCCCCAATCTATCAGTCAGAATTACCAGCGTGGAATCAGAGCCAACCACTACAATGCTGCGTGCGAAATTGGACATGGCGGCGTCGCAATCAGCACTGCCCCGAACCCTGGAGAGTGGAAGATACATGGTGCGCGGCTCGAACGACTCGCCCAATTATGACCGAACCATGCGGTCGCTGCAAGCCGCCCTGAACAAAGCGCCGGTCGGCTGGGTGCCAAAAGTGGTCCACGGGTCAAAAGTACTCACCCTGGAGGCGCAAATCCAATTAGCTGTGATATTGAATTTGCGTCTGCTGGATGACGAAACGGACTGGGCGCTAATCAGCCGCGAGGCTAATGAACTGTACGAATCATTGTTCAGGGGAAAAAATGAACAAATGATTCAGGCCAAATTAGGTGAGTTTTTGCCACAACAAGGACAGGTAGAAGTTTTAGGAGCTGTTATCACAGCCGTGCGAATGCGCAAACCCCTTTTGATTATGTGTGACTCGCCTTTCGGGTCTGGGAAGACGACCACACAAAATCAACTGGCGTATGTGTGTTCACGCGGCTATAATTATTATAACTCGAGACCCAGGGTGCGCGCGGGCTCCGATTTGCCATCGGACAAGCAGCCGAACGCCAAATACCATTCGACGCTCATCACGTGCACGGTCAACTCGGCGGCCGACGAAGGCGCGCGCAGGGCCCTGACCAACCTGAATAAATTAGGGCAGCAAGATATTTTTGGGGCTTTGGAGGTTTTGTTGCGGGAGCGCGCGAAATGGACCGCTATGGCCGATACGCCATTTTCTGAAATGCAAAAACTGGAGGGTTTTGAAGAATTTTTGAAATTAAGAGCGGCATTTCCGGTGCGCGTTTTGAGCCCCATGTGGGAAACTGACCCCACCTACAGTACCACCCCCGCGACCAAATTGCCAACCCTGCACACCCTAGCACAGCGAACCGGCCACAACATCATCCGCCTCAGCCCCGAATTGACGGCAGCGCTGGAAAAGTACGACGGCGCCAAGAAGGACTACGAGCTGGTGGACGAAATTATCAATAACTGCACGGACGACGCCGTTATACGCGCGCAGCTGACCGAACAGGTGCCATTTCTCACTGCCGAAGATGGAGACGAGCAGCCATTCGATGACTTCGAGGCAGGCGTGGCGGGCGCCCGGGCTGGTGAGGCTAGTTTAGCTGACCAGGGATTTTGGGGTAAGGTGCTGCGTAGGGCGCTGTCTAAATATGTCAGGGCTACGGTCAGGCTGCACCGGGTGTTCTTGGAAGTGGTGCAGCCCGGTCAAATCCATGTCACTTTAGACTCCGCCCACGACGCCCGTATAAAAAGTGTGACTGCGTGTGCGGTAATTATTGACAAAGCGTCTTTGGCGTCTGACGCTGCAGTAATTAGCGTGGTTCAGGCGGCTCAGCTCCCAGTGAACGGCATGCTGCTTCTATTTGGAGACAGTAAACAATTGACGCGTATGATTCGCGTGCAAGACTGGGTAGAGCCTGTCCTGAAACCCGACCCCACCCTCATTGATAGGCTCACTCAATATCAACTATGTCCCGTGGTTCACTTGGAGACAGTGTTCCGCGGGCATCGCCAGCTCATTCAGGCCAACTCAGTGGCGGCGTACAACGGACTGCTACGCGCCTACAACGACACCGCAGCGCACGGCGCCACCATGTTGCCCGCACCTGGCGACTTCGAGGATGGCGTCATGCTGTCATCAACGTTGGTGCACCAGGGCTGCGAATCAAAAGAGGGCATGTCCATTATCAACAAGAAGGAGCTGCGCATCATCCTGCACCTGTACGACTATCTCGTGGCCACGGTGAAAGAAGATCCCACCCTGCCCTGGGCAGATCTTACAGATCCTGCTAGTTTGCTAATTGTGTGTTTCTATGCGGCGCAGGCGCGCGCCCTAATCAGTCGACTAGTAGCCCATACAGAACACGACGCGGCTTACTGGGCCACCCGCGTGATCACTGCCGACAAAGCACAGGCCCGTGAAGCGGAAGTGGTCATCATTTCCTGCGTGCGCGGCAGCCCGCCTACCGACTCCGCCCAGCTGGATGCCGACCCCAAGAAGGCGTATGGTAGAGTTGGATTTGTAGCGGAGTTGCCCCGGGGAAACGTAGCCACCTCCCGCGCCAAATGTGTGCGCATCGTGGTGGCCAACGCCGAGACCATGTTGTGGTCAACCTTTTTCCACCGGTTTCTAACGGTCGAGCACAAAGCCGACCGGATTTACTCTTACGAGTCAGGCCAAATTTGGGGAAACGTGTTGGGATTTTGGCCTCCGGAATGGCGCCCGCGGGCCGACTTGAAAGAACTAGTCGGACCGGACAGATACCCGGCCCTCGAAGAAGAACTGCAGGCGGAATGTTTGTCTGACATTGAAACCGCCACCGCGGGCTCGGACTCCTCCGCAGACGCGCGGGAGGAGGGTGTGCCGGTGTTGGAGGAAGTGGTGCCCGTTGTCGAACCAGTTTACCGCCCTAATGAAGAATATTCCCCCATTAGCAACGACATGGCGGCCATGGCACTGCAGAACGTCGCCGAGCCCCCCTCGCCGCCGCCCGAGCACCACGACGCGGTCGAGGCCATCCCACTGCCACCGGAGGAGGCTCCAGCGCAACAGGTAGAACACCACATGGAAACTGGTAATTGTGAAAATTGATACGAAACAATTTTTGTCAAAAAACCAGTTATCAAAGTTTCAATGTAATAATTCATGCACAACTTTTTGTCATCAGGAGAAACAGACAACTTTGTAACAAAAACCAGTAATTAAAAACATACTTGTTAATATTCCATGAAAACAATTAGAAAATCTTGTCGACGATCAATTTTCACACGCACGGACTGCGACGTGTCGGTCGAGCAGGTAACTTGAATGTTGACTCCAAACTGCCCGTCCAACAGTGGCACGACGCTGTGAAGCAGCACAGATTAATAAACCGATTAATTAGTTTCCAAAAAAGAAAAACTTCTTCTCACATCGAGCCCTGAGCGGGAACCAAAATTTCGAACTTTCGAGCACAAAAAGCCGGCACGGCGGAAAGCTGATGCCATAATTCGAATGAAGACGAGCCATATTTGCACCCCCAGGGCATGTGACTGCCACAGCCGTCCACCGAAAAATGTAGAGAAGGCATGATTTTTGAATAACCAAAAAAACGGCGCAAAACGCTTTTTCTGAACATGTCGTTTTTAGCCCGGAGGTAAAAAATTAATGGCTGGTGGGATTGTAGGTGGAAATATGGCTAGCTAATCATGCGTAAAAACGTAACGACAATTCTGTGCAGACACTCCGACGACTCGAGAACGACCATGTGCGACCGAATGACGACCCGCGGTGCACAGGGAAGTCACAGTGAACGTGTGGTTCGCTGTGCACTGCAAATCCGCCAACGAAGCCGCAGCCCCAGGACGGTACGCCCGAATGGACACTACTGCGGCCATGAATTTATTAATTGTTTCTTTTCCGTTAATTATTTAATTACTTCCCGTGTGACGCTAATTTTTCTTTTTTCATGTTTCATTAATTAAGCTAATTAGGTTAACCGCATTTTTGAGTTAATTAATTGAATACTCCCGTTTTCTTTTGCATTTCCCAAAATGTACTTTCGAACATGATAACTATTAGGCTTTTATCAAGTTTACATTTCTGGTTAAAAGGGTGCAGTGTCTGGGAATGATTAGAAAGGCTTTTTATGTTTCTAGTTAAGCTAACAGGTGTTGACTCTGTTAAATGCTTAGACGCCCCGATAGATAACATTCAGAAAATTCCCCGACCAAGTGCATTTTTATTTAGGACTAGGTAATGGGTGGAAAAGTGGCAAACGGCAATTATTGTCGGCATGCGACTGCAAGACACATGCAGAGCACAGTTTACAGTGAAGAGCACAGCAGTGCCAATTAATTATTCCCATCACCCAGGGTGATTGGTGAACTCGCAAGTGCTAGTGTTTTGTGGCGTGTGTTCAGGCCCGAAGTTTCCAACCCTTACCCGGCAATGCAATAACCTTGAACAACCCCCGCAAATGAGCGTTCTTTCTATGGCCTTGGTCGGGCGTGCTATAAAAATATTTTTCACCTAAAGGGGCGCAGGTTGATAACACGTGTCACACCACCTGCGCTAGAATTTACCGTAACCTCTGAATAGCAACCCAGTTCCCGACACTCACCTACGAGATAAATTGCATTTTAATTACGTCATTGGTAATTACAGTTACTTTACGTTTGGGTTAATTCATTTTTGTACTCGTTTTATTTAATTAGTTATTTTTCCCGCATTTAATTAATTTACTTGTGCCTCGTACGCTATGTTTACAGTTTTCCAGTGATCATTGATTTCGCCTTATTAATGCGCTCATTACGGTTAATTGTTGTGTCTTTGATTTAGTATTCGTTTCGCTTATGGTAGATTTTGGTGATTATAAAACGCGCTGATTTTACATTTTTTCACCCACTAGAGGCTATACGACTCACTTGAGCTATTGTGAAATTGACTCTGACTATATTGCTAAATAAAGTTCCCGTGAAACCAACTTGGTCCCCCTGAAGCATACTAACTGCTTGAATTTTAGTCTGAATTTTATTAATTTCGGCTTTTTATTAATTACGGCTTTTTAACAATTAATCGAAGTAAACCGCCGGCAGCAGTTACGAAAAGGGATTGGTAAGTTGCCGTGTCCGTCCTCAGGAACTGTCAGGACCCCAAGGGGTACTGGCGCCGTTCCTGATTTGCGTGTAAAATCCCCGTACCATAAAAACAATTGTTTATTTAATTACGCACGCAATTAGAAGCGCAAAGGGACCGGAATTTACAATTCTCTGCCGCGGTAAAATTCGACGAGTGGCGTATTTTTGTGGTAAAAATGGAAACTAGTAAAATTAGTAAAAACGTAAAATATCTGACATATGCTAGCCGAATGGGGGTGGGTTGACACCCATTGTGGCCGCGACATTGTGGTTGCGGACGTTGTGGCCGCAGGACACTAAGGCCGCGGCCACGAAGTCCGCGGACACGATGGCCGTGACCCCATTGTGGCCGCGGACGCGATGGCCGCGCGTACATAATTATAAAACAGACGCCACTGCACGCTTTTCATTGTTTGTTGCTGGCTAAGTAAAGAGAAACAAAAATGGCATATGTGCAGGGAGTGCTCTCGATTTGCCCGATACAGTCTCATATAGTAAAGTCTCATACAGTGTTATCTCATCTTGGGAACGTGTGGGCTTAGTGGCGGATTGCATTTTTTCATCTCATATTATTCCCGGTACGTCCGGCTATGCTCAATGCACTACACACGCGTCCAGCGATAATCTGTCGTTTTTATTTATAAATGATTTGTCAAATTTCGTGATTATTTTTGTGCGAGAATTCATGGGATTGGGACCATCTTTTTGGGATCGGGATGGGTGATGCACACACTAGGATACTGCCAGATTTTGGTAAGCTCAAAAATCGGCTTTGAACGCATTTCTGTCAATTGTAGTTGATGGGAATTAAGAAAAACTAATTCCAGTCTCGACCACTTGACAATATTTCTTTTGTTATAATGACAACCATTCATTTTTTATGACATTTGCAACAAATTAAATTCAATTCAACAGTTCAATAAAGTGACCACACCAAATCTCACCAACATTGTATGCTGGACGAAAATGGTTAAGAATACACTGCGGCAAAATGCAGTGCAGCCAAACATGCATAAATACGAAAATATACCAAGATGAGTTGACACTAAGATGCATGAGCACTGGTGTTGGCGGACCAGCTTCTTTTATGGTTAAGCGTGGCAGTGGCGAGGGTTTATTTTGGGATGTTTATTCTTTTCATCACTCACGTTGACTCGTAATACATCAATAAATAACAAACAAACGGCCACAATAACAATCGTGCGCTTCAAGAGAAACCAACACCAACAAATTCCCCCCTACAACAAAAGGGAGGTATCACATGGAAAAAGACTATCAAGCCGTATCTTTTTGTGCCTTATCGGCACTATCAACACAAGGGGTCTGTGGATCTTCCACAGTATCACTTTCGGCGACAACATTATCTTTTAAAATTTCCTCATCAACAACAGCATTATCCTTATCATATTCATCAACAGTGGCCTTATAAAAGTCAACACGATTCTCCAAATAGGCGACTTTATCATTCAAAACATCAATTTCACTTTTAGCGGCGGAAAACTCCTCAGAATCGGAAACAACTTTGGCCTTAAGTGCCTTATAACGTCCCTTAACTTTGTCATACTTGAGGCGCAAATTATCAAAATTTTCGGCGTCCGTCAACTTATCAAACTTGAAATCGGCGATCTTGCCCCGATAACGGCGTTTATCCTCCTTCAGCTGCAAGATTTTCTTGCTGCACACGTCCAACTGGTCGCGCAGCGTGGAAATGTGCTGTAAGCAAGGATACATGCATGCATGTTCAACGGCAAGAATGCAACCAGTAGATTCATCTGACAGCAGGCATGAAACCAGTAAATTAAAATTTACTTGGCAAAACGAAATTTACTTGACAAAAAGCAATATGGCGAAGTCAAGTTGGGACAAAAGAGAATTCTGACGCAAAAGAGAATTCTGACGCAGACGGAAAACCACAACCCATCAAAAGTCTCCGCCTCAGGACTCACACCCCCCAACAAAAGCAAATGGTGAATCCAACAAACGCTTTTGTCTTGATCGGACTCGGTTTTCAGAGAATAAAATTTCTCGGCATAATTGACAGGCTTTTGGACCGCTGCCAGGTGAACGCCAGGATTCACTGCATGCTCGCCATAAACAGCGTAAGGACGGGGGTTGGCAGGTGCGGCAGCCAAGTTTTGAGTTTGATTAGCTGCCGGAAACAAATTGCGCGAAAGCGGATTCATTTTGAAGAAAAGCGCCAATGTTTTATGACTTTACGAAATGGGTTACAGGGTTGGAGCGCGTGCGTATTTGAAAAAATGATAAATGTTAGGGGAAACAGAAAGTGTTCAGCGCGCTTCCTGCGCGGAATGCGGCGGTAACCTCCAAGCAAATCTTTGCGCGGCAGAAAAATCAACCCCGTCATGCCCGCGCAACAACAATGTCGCCCCTGACACTGCAACCACTAAAAAGGGGCCATCAAATTTAGGCATAGTTTTTTCAGTTGCAAGTAATTTGATCATGACGCGATCCCCAACTGCAAATTCCACATTATGGTGGGCATCGAATTGGCGTTTGTAAATTGCTCGATTTTTATCGCTTTGTGTGCGAGCCAACATTCGTGCGGCCTGAGGGTCAAGCGTGCGTGCCGCAGAAAAAAATAGATTCCAGTGGGGCAAGTGCCCAAAAACCAGGTAAAAAGGGCAACACCCAGTGCTCCTATTCATGGCCATATTGTATCTAAGGGTTGCCAATGGTAACAGATCCCACCATTTCAGATTACCAAATTCGCGTGAGCAAAATGTCATGGCTTCCCGTAAAGTTCGGTTTGACCGCTCCACCATCCCATTAGCAGCCGGATTGGCAGCAAGAGTCGGGCTATGAGTAACCCCAAAATTCTGACAAAGACATTTTAAATCGGCATTCATAAACTCGGTACCCTTGTCTGTTACAATAACCCGAGGGGCGCCGCAAAACATGAAAATGCGATTGTAAATAGCTTTCGAGATTGAAGCTGCTGTAGTAGATTGCACCACACATGTAATCATGTAACGGGTTAAAGCGTCTATGGCGACCAAAATTTTCTTTTTTGAATTTTTATCAATGAACAAAATGTCGATGTGGAACACATCAAATGGTTGTGATGGCGTGGTGACTTCTCCTAAGGGTGTAGAATTGATTCGATGAGGTTTTACAGTTAAACATTCGGAACATTGCTGGCAAAAGTCCAAAATGTCAGATTTCATGCCCGGCCATGCGAAATACTGGCACAAAAGATCTAGAGTGCGCGCTTGACTTCCGTGGCTGGCATATACCCCCAGGTGTGCCTGCAGAAGACATGCATGCTGCCAGGAACGTGGTGGCCATATGGCCAGGTGATTTGAGGCTATCGGAGCTCGATAATAAAGCACTTTATTAATCAAAAAAGCATCGGGGATTGATTCTGGGTCTTTTTGCAATGACAAAATGACTGAAGCCAACTCTTTATCTCCCGCCTGAATTGTTTCCCAATCAACTTCTGGGTTGAGAGCTACAACTGGATCGCCGCGAGCACACATACCAGCAAAATCATTGGCAAAAAGGCCAGAAACCAGTTCGGATGGTTTCCGTAATTCATCTGTACCGAACTCAGTTTCCTCAATGGGATTTCGAGATAAAGCGTCCGCCACAGAATTGTGAATGCCTGGGCGATGGATAAATGAAGTCACCTTATCCTGAATGAAGACTGCCCAACAAGCTAATTTACTGTGATGCGGGCTGCGTAACACTTGTTGTATTCCACTGTTGTCAGTTATTACGGTAACCTTTTGACCCTCAACATAGTCCGCTAGCCTGCGAAGCGCCCAACATATGCACAAAGCTTCCAAAGAGGCGGCAGAATATGTCGTGTGTGGATGAGATAACTTTTTGGATATGTACGACACAGGATGTAATTTTCCGTCATCCCCGTATTGAGATAAAACTGCGCCAAGTCCTAAACCACTGGCGTCCGTTTCGAGAACAAATCCTCGTGGATCGTCAAACACAGGGTGAGCCAGCACAGGCGATGTGGACAATAAATGTTTTAGAGTATCCCATGATGTAAGCATATCTTCAGTCCACTGAAAAGGCGTTATACCATTTTTGGGGACGTGTCCCTTGAGGACTGCATACAAAGGCGCAGAAATGCGACTAAAATTGGGTATAAAATGTGAATAATATATGCATTTTCCAAGAAATCGTCGGAGATCCTGCTTCGTGTGAACTTTGGGTTGTTCCATAACGGCACGATAACGCGCGGGCGCCGGCGAGATGCCTTTTGCAGATATATGGTGTCCAAGATATTTCAACTCTGCTGCAAAAAATTTGCATTTTGCTGGCTGAATTTTGAGGTTAGCCCAGCGCATACGCTCAAAAAGTTTGCGCAAATGAATGAAGTGTTCCTGGACATGGAAACTGCTGCATAAAATGTCGTCGATATAAGCCCGTACCCAGGGGCTGGATGGATCATCGTTGAGACCTGCTAATAGTATACTCATGAGGCGGGAAAAAGTAGCGCCCGCGTTTACTGTTCCAAATGGCATTCTGGTATAACGGAACTGTCCGAGGCTACAAACAAAGGAGGTACGCTCCTTAGTATCCTCGTCAGCGAGCGGGACATTATAGTACCCGTGTCTGATGTCGAGCGCAGAAAATATTTTGCGTCCTGAGAATTCTGATAACAATTCTCCGATACGTGGTAAAGGGAAAGAATCAATTTTCGTAATCAAATTAACCAATTTAAAATCCACACAAAACCGGTAATCAGAGGTTCCCTTAGGTGCAATGGTAATTGGGGACGCCCAAGCTCCATTGGATGGCTCTATTATCCCCTCTTTCAGCATGGAAGCGATAGTTTTATGAATGAAAGCACGTTTACTCCGCGCCTCATAACGCGCGGCCTGCTTGATGGGGGGCTGAGTAGGGTCAGTCACAATTTCATAAACAATAAGCAAGGTTTTGCCAACGTCATAGTCCGCGCAGCTGAACACGTCATGGAATTCTGAAATTAAGTGAAAAAACTGCTGCTTTTGAATGTCGGAAAGCGGTATCTGTATGTCATTACGCAATTTATCCCAAATGTATTGTGAGCGTTCAGCCGATGTCTTAGGAATTTTGTTGACTGGCTCTATAGAATCACCAGGAGGTTCTGGCAAAATGATGGCTGGCGCGCCAAGCGCCGGTGTACCCACTGTCCCAAAAGGAGTTGGTTTTTGAGAGTCCTGAACATCCTTTTCGCCTTCTGTAAAGGGAGCAGAATCCGGAGAAGCAAAAATGGCAGAGAAACGGTCCGCTGGCACATGAATTTCTGAATAAACATCAAAATGTGCCAATTCGTCTTTGTGGCCAATTGTGATTGGATATGGATTTGAGTTAAACAGATGTAAAGTGTATTTTTGGTGATGTTTCACCGGCACCATGGTGTTGTACATGGCCAACCCATTGTGGGGCATGTCAGTGTTAGAAAAAATCAAAACTGAATTTTGCCAATCAGCTGGTGAAATATGAATTGGTCTATGTGGCATGCAGAAAGATGCTGTAGCAACTCCATGAGCAGGAACGAACAACGATTTCGAAGCTCGCACAATATCCGTGTAAATACTGTTGAAAGTTTTTTCATTGTCAAGAACTTGCGCCGAAACGTCTGGATGTTCTGTGGTAGGCAATGCAGCACTGGAATTGCGATCGATAATCAACGGTATCAACCAAGTCATTTTCAAAAATGGCATAACGTCCGTTCCAATCAAAATTTCAGTAAGGGCGCCAGGGCTACGGTTCACGAGAAAAGTTGCCAACACTTTCCGGCGCACCTTATCTATAGGTGAAGTATGTTCAACAAAAAGTGATAATTCAGAAAGTTCACCGTCTTTCGTTGGCCCATTAACTGTGTCCAAAGATATTTTAGAAGACGACAACTTTTTTTCCAAATCAATATTTGCTTTTGCTGCAATGTCATTTAACAAAGTGATTGGAAGTAATGATCGAGTACACCCGCTGTCTAAAAGCACTCGACAAGGCACCCCCTCTATATTCACATTAGCATAAACCAAAGGCCCATTGGTTGGCTTGATTTTCACACATAGTCGCTGATTTGAGCCAACAGCGGATTGAGCACATATTCCTTTTTCAGAGAGAAAAGATCCATATTCATTAACAAACGCGCTGCACAGACACCCAGAAACAAATGACTGATCAGTAGGCAAAATTGGCAACACAACATTTCGCAAATTGTCACTAATCATCGGAGCTGAATTCATTCGCGAAGATGTTGTTGAAAAAGTCTCCCACTTTTGAATCGCACTTTTCTGAGAAATGATGGGCAATGCGTGAACAAAATTTGTCGACCAACGCTCAAACAAACCAGGATCATCATTGTACAGCTGCGAAACTTGATGATGAAACTCATTAACATACGCAGCACATGGATCTTCCTCAGCGCAATTTTCCGACTTTTCCAAATTATTATCACAATCCACATTATCAACACAATCATTCACAGTTTCACACGTGTCAGTAGCGGCTTTGGCTGGCACCATTGAACGGGGTGCTGAAGCGTCATGTGTTTGTTGAGGTCCGAACCGGCGAACCTGCCCATATCCCTCTGATTTATTACTAGGTGGCGGGTTGACAGCGACGGGTGTCAACGGGGTTTGTCCAGGAAATTTATCCGCCCTACACTGACTTTTTTTGTGCCCAAAATGACCTGGACGTGGGCACCAGGGGTCGGAATTTAAATTTGACTGAAAAATTTGACGCGCCGAGGTGCGAGGCAAGCCACCTTTTGGTCGCTCTCTCTCTGGGGTTGGGGCGGACTTCAAAAATTCAACAAAATACTCCTCGACCACTCTGACGGCACGTGAAATGGGAATGGTCTGAGATGAAAATTGCTTCCGAAAATTAGCCATCACAAATTTGTCAAACCTGCTCGAATTGTATCGGGACCAAAATTTAGCCCCTTAATGCAATCCCTTGAATTCGCAACACTACTTTTTATTTCAACAGGGATTTTGGCTAGTAAACGAATGTAAAATTCAGTCAATGACTCGGTGCGGGACATTGCAGCATTGTCCCATTCTACCATCGTGTAACTGCGGGACCAGTCCCTGAAAACGTCCGACAGAGCTGACAAAACTTCCGAAAACTCCGGCGACGACTCTGGTTTGAACAAAGTGACAAAAACTCGATAAGCTTCACCCGAAAGCTTCGTCGAAAACACATCTCTCCAGAAATGAACCAACAACTGCGGATCTGTAATTGAGCTAGCAGTAGTTAAGGCATGGCGCTGCCATTCAGAGAACTTGACGACGTCGTTCTTGTCTTTGAAAACTGGGACTTTATCAAGCAAATGTGACTTTATCAGCATCCAATGGTGCAAAAGGTCAAGTTCCGTGTTTTTGGACATGGCCTGTGGCGCGCGTGACAAGTGATGCAAGTGCCATGTGTCTCCGGCATCAATAACCGGTTCAGGCACCACCGAAACTTCGCCAGCTTCGACAGGTGACAATGGCACGTTTTTTGTATCTTTCACAGACACCGAATCCGCCTCAGGCTGTTCAATTAAAGTTGGTTCACATTCAACGGTCTTATTCAGGGTCGTCGAAGTCTGATTGGCCACGGGCGGAGTCAATAATTTTTCGATAGTGCTTTGGAACATTTGTTCCATGCGTGAAATTCGACTGTCAAAATTTTCGGCCATGGCGCGGACAGATGGCGACATAACAACAGAATCGCGCGATTCAACGTCAATGACATGGCGGGGGTTGTCATCATCGCTTGGAATCAGGGGTGTCTCCATGACAAAATGATTACCAGAAAAATGATCAACAAACGCTACCTCTTGCAAAAACTTTCCCGCAGGAAAAACTGAAACGTCAACCAAAAACGGCACGTGAGACTGTGGAGACAAAACTGCGACTTCAGGCACAAAAGCTGTCATGTGACTTGGAAATGTTGCGTTCTGCATTTTGAAAACCTCCAAAGGCGTAAACTGCCGGGAAGCAGAGAATCTGGGTGGTGGAAACGACAAGTTCGGACCAGAAACCGCGGTATGGACAGCAGATGACGGTCGAATTCGAATCGGCGGCAGAACGAATCTGGGAACTGGCAAAATATTTGATTCACGGCGGTGACTAGGGCGAGGAGGAGGGGTGGACTCTGGCGAGACGAGCTGACGTAAAACCCCTTCTGATGATTGCCAAAACTCTCGACTATGGGCTGGTGCAGATACCGGTGCCCGACGAGTGGCGTTCCTCAAAGCTTGAGATTGAAATTGGCGTTCGGCGGCCGAGTCCGGATGGAACGTCGAGATTGGGTTCACCGGGCGTGAACGTGTATGGCGACGGACTCCCGCCGAACCTGAGTGAGACGACATCCCTCCACACCACTCTGGGTAGCGACTTGGCAGAAGCTAGTCCCCAGGTCGTCCACCACTGTTGGCGGACCAGCTTCTTTTATGGTTAAGCGTGGCAGTGGCGAGGGTTTATTTTGGGATGTTTATTCTTTTCATCACTCACGTTGACTCGTAATACATCAATAAATAACAAACAAACGGCCACAATAACAATCGTGCGCTTCAAGAGAAACCAACACCAACAACTGGCCTATACTATACTGGCAAAACAGACGCGGGCAACTCGAGAGTAAATCATGTGCAGGAGTGCCTGTAACAGGCGCGTGAAATTGCATTGTGCAGCTAGATGTACAGTGTGTATCAGTGAAGATCAAAGGGCAATTGAGGCATCTAGTTCCGAATGTCGGTAAAGACCAAAGTGTAAAAAATGAGTTAAGTGCGGATCTGTGATAAGTGCACTTATTTCTTCATGATAGCAAAAGAATTTTTTCAATATCTTATACCGTTCCCGAGATATATATATGCCGATTTTTAGAAAAAAAACAAAAAAAATCATCCGAAACAGGGTATCTCCACCCTCAAATTGGAAAAAATTCACTCGAAACAGGGTATCTCCAAAAAGAGCCACCAAAAATTTCACTCAAAACAGGGTATCTCCACCAAGAGAAAAAATCATCCGAATTACGGTATAGATTTGAAGCAAACAGTCCAAATTCCCATACAAAACAGAAAAAATCATCCGAATTACAGTATAGAATTCCAAACCAGTTTTTGAAAAAAATCATCCGAAACAGGGTATCTCCAAAAAAATCTTTGTCGGAAACAGGGTATCTCCAAAAAGTCTTTGTCCGAAACAGGGTATCTCCACTGCTCTGGGTAAGAAATTTGCTCTCAAGTGGGGGCATGGGCCAGCAGAACGGCAGCACAACAGCGCCCGTTGATCCCATGGACTCAGTGGAGATACCCTGTTTCGAGTGATTTTTTTGAAAAAAATCACTCGAAACAGGGTATCTCCACTGAATCTGCTGACCTGCTATCAATCAAATCATCATAACTCTAGCTATATACGCCGGCCGCAGGGTTTAAAATATGGAAAATGAAGACAATTTCATAAGCTTTTCAAAAAGTCTTGGGCAAGACTTGTCACTTTAAAGTTGCACGCTCGGGCCAACTTTGAATTTTCAAATGCAATTTTGGAAGAACCTAAAATGATGGAGATACCGACATTCGGAACTAGATGCCTCAATTGATGGCTGATCTGCATTTGAATTGAATTACCCAATGTAAAACCCATGCATACCTGGTTGGTGACAGTGAGCGCAATTTATCATGGGATGAAATGAGAAAAAAATGATGAGAAAATATTGGTCAGAAATTTTTTTGAGCTTAAAATGGTATTTCTTTTCACACAACTCAATACATATTTACATACAAGTCAAAATTTCGATTTTCAGACATAAATAAATATGCCTTTGCAATGAATGAATAGCTTTTGCACATTGATATTTCAATCGCCAGATTTAAATAAATTGTATTCTTTTGCAAATTGCAATTTTGATTGAGGTGCAAAGACATTCATTTAGATGTTAAAATCTAAATTTAAATCTGCAAAAATATGTTCTCTATTTTGTTTTTGAGTTTTAAAATTTGAAAATTTAGTTTTTCAAATTCAAAAAGTAATAAAAACTTGAAAATAAGGAAAGTAATCAAAAAGATTTTAAAATGTTTAAAGTGTTATAACTATTTTCAGTGAGAATTTTAAAACTCAAAACGCGAAAAAGTATGCTCTCCACTCGATTCATTTCATTTCACTATACTCTGTATAGCATGCGCCAGGTGTTTAATGACGAGCTATGACAAGTATGACAATGAAAGTCTATGACGAGTCGGCACTCTGACGCTTTGGGCATAAACCCAATTTACATGTCAAGAGTTCACACACTATGCACAAATAGCATAACAGATGTGGGGGTCACAGCATTACACATAGGGGTTTCAGTTGACATGTCACAATTTATTTACATCTAGAGATTGAAATATCAATTTGCAAAATCATATTCATTCATTGCAAAGGCATATTTATTTATGTCTGAAACTCAAAATTTTGATTTGTATAAAAATATGTATTGAGTTGTGTGAAAAGAAATTCCATCTTTAGCTCAAAAAAATTTCTCATCAATATTTTCTCATCATTTTTCTCATATAATCCCATGATAAAATGCGCTCACTGTCACCAACCAGGTTTTCATGAATTTTATCTTGGGTACTTCCATTCAAATGCAGATCAGCCATCAATTGCCCTTTATTGATCTTACATCACTGATACACACTGTACATCTAGCTGCACAATGCAATTTCACGCGCCTGTTACAGGCACTCCTGCACATATGCCATTTTTGTTTCTCTTTACTTAGCCAAAAACAAACAATGAAAAGCGTGCAGTGGCGTCTGTTTTATAATTATGTACGCGCGGCCATCGCGTCCGCGGCCACAATGGGGTCACGGCCATCGTGTCCGCTGACTTCGTGGCCGCGGCCTTCGTGTCCTGCGGCCACAACGTCTGCGGCCTTCGTGTCCCGCGGCCAGAACGGCGCGGCCACAACGTCCGCGGCCACAATGTCGCGGCCACAATGGGTGTCAACCCACCCCCATTCGGCTAGCATATGCTGGCATACGGGGTGCATGAAATAAATTTTTATTTTTATGATATTCATTTTCCAAGTACAATAAATATATTTTTTATTTTCCACCAGTTTGTAACTATTTAGGTAGACATCTCTACCGAAAAAGTACATTGTTTATATTTATATTTAACAATTGGAAAACCAGTATAATTTGCAGCAGAACACCATTCCCCCAAATCCATCTCTGTACCATGCTTAGCATTGAAAAAATCTCTGGGAGATTTATATTTAAAAAATCTCAGAAAATCTCAGAAAAAATAAGATTTTCTGAGATTTATATTTATTGCATGATTTTCCAGAGAGATTTAATTATATTTTCTCCTGATTGAAAAAATCTCTCGAGAAAATCTCTCTATATTTGCCCATTTTCAGCTTCAAATTCACTAGTTCATGTGCTTTTTTTTACCAATTTTCATCTATTTTTCACTATGTATTTTCTTATATACCCATTTTTGGCTATTTTGGCCCTATTTGTAGTTTTTCCTCCCCTTTTTCTGTTCTATGCCATGAAAGAAACGATAAAAAAGTTATCTGAAATACATTTTCTGTACTCAAGTACTTTCAAGAAGTATACATAAAAGAGAGTACTGGTACGTTTTCAGAGGGAATTTAGATGTATTTACTTAGTATACCGTATTTCCTCGAAATACCCCCCCCCTCGAAATACCCCCCCCTCGTTTGACCCCCCCCTCTCGGGACCACTATGAAACAATCACCCCCCCCCCCTCGAAATACCCCCCCCCAAATTGAGTGTAAAGGGAACGTACATGACAAATACTGCAGTTTGTGTTCTGTGTACTGCAGAACACACGTTAAAACAATGTCGGTGTCACGTTAGAACAGTGTACATACCATCTACATACTAATATTAGTCTACAGAACCTTATAAATGGCGGTTTTTGTTGCATTTTTCGACGTCTGCGTACGTTTCAGACGACTATTTCGTACTTGGTTTTCAAAAAATTTCTTGTGAAATAATAACCCCCCCCCTCGAAATACCCACCCCCTCGTTTAACCCCCCCCCCCTCTCGGGACCACTATGAAACAATCACCCCCCGGGGGGTATTTCGAGGAAATACGGTACTTGTGTATGTATTTTTGAGTAAATGTAAATATGTTTTAACCCCTGAACCACACTGAACCCCTGTAGTCCCATGAAAACCCAGTGCTAAAGTGACCTAAGCGTCGGGTCTACATTGGCACTGGATGTTGCTACTTGTGCAACGGGTAAACTTGTGCACTGGGTTCTAGCCGTTTAAACAACTAAAGAGTTGACAGCATGCTTTGGAAATATAGTTACCAAATTTTTGTGAGAAAATTATCTGATAAATTCTGTGGGAATCATCACACGTGAAAGTAGTGTATTCTACTATGAGGAAAAATGTGCCTAAACAAAAATTTTGTTAATTATTTAGATACTAAATACATGGTAGTACAAAGTGTGCCATCAGTAAAATAAACAATATGCTGTTATCATATGAAATTGTGAATGAAAAAGTTAAACAACACATAGTACCGTATTTCCTCGAAATACCCCCCGGGGGGTGATTGTTTCATAGTGGTCCCGAGAGGGGGGGGGGTTAAACGAGGGGGGGGGGTATTTCGAGGGGGGGGGGGTTATTGTTTCACAAGAAAAATTTTCAAATCCCAGTACGAAATTGTCGTCTGAAACGTACGCAGACGTCAAAAAATACAACAAAAACCGCCATTTATAAGGTTCTGTAGACTAATATTAGTATGTAGACAGTATAAACACTGTTCTAACGTGATTACGACATTGTTTTTACCTGTGTTCTGCACTACGCAGAACACAAACTGCAGTATTTGTCATGTACGTTCCCTTTACACTCAATTTGGGGGGGGGGTATTTCGAGGGTTGGGGTGATTGTTTCATAGTGGTCCCGAGAGGGGGGGGGGGGTCAAACGAGGGGGGGGGGTATTTCGAGGGGGGGGGTATTTCGCGGAAATACGGTATGCTCAATATCTAATCTCAATGGTTCAAACACCTTGAAATATCGATTAAAAAATACTTTAAGTTGAGAGATTTTCTGAGATTTTTTTGAACTGCAAGAGATTTTCTCAGAGATTTAATTATATTTTCCAAAATGACCCAAGAGATTTAATTATATTTTTTTCTTGAGAGATTTTCTGAGATAATATTTAATTATATTTTCTCAAAATCGGTCGTTTTTTTCAATGCTAACCATGCTGTAGAATGCCTGTACAGAATTGCAATAAGCACGTAAGCCAGTACGCAGTACAAGCCAGGTACGATTTTGGCCAGGTGATACAGGTTTTTGGCAATAATGGTGTTTAGCATCGATGTGCTGTAGCACGTGGCCGCCACATCTTGCGCTTCGTGTCGATGTGTTATACGTGGCAGGCGAACGTTTACCACGAAATATTTATCCTGCATGTGAACCACGTCTGGTAAGCTTACCATTGAGAATATTTCCGTTGTCTATGAATACCCTTACATTGTTTTTACATTTTGGTTAAATAGGTGCGAATAGGTAATGTATGTTTTGTGTCTGATGCAAAATAGAACTGTTGATGAGCTTTATTAGAGTCCCAAAAAGTATCGTTGAGCATCAACACAGCCATGGAACATTTCATGGTGATGGTGTCGAGACAAACTGGCACTGGGGATGTAAAAGCGCCTTTTTCAACAGTCCCACTTTTTCGCTTTTTTCAAAAAATCTTGAGACAAACGTTTTTTTCGCTTTCTAAATTTGCCCATCTCACACTCAAGATAAATAGCACTTTTCAGCAGCGCAACCAAGTAAGAAGTCTTTGTGCACCACATTTTCACATTCATAATCACTCACTATTTTGGGTCATAAATATGTGGTAGTGATGGAAAAGCGTCAGGAAAAATGGTGATTTAAATGTGACCATGTGACGCTCCTCAGCGCCGGCGGCAACTCGAAAATGAACGAAGTGGTGAGCGGCGAGCGGACGCTGGTCACCAGTGTCCGGCAGCGCTCACTAACGCGTGAAAAAATCCACTCAAGAGTGCCCGGGGCGGGGCCGCTCACGAGTCACGCGCAGCGAGCGGGGCCGGCCAACTGCAGTAGATCGGCGTGCGCTCAGAATGCATGTGCTTGGGTCGGAAATTGCAGTCAAAGTCGATCCAATCTTCACTTAGTTTATTCCATCTCACAACCGAAAAACATCGACTGTTGCTCAAAATGCTTTGTGAGCTGCTTGGGCGATGTTTTGGTTGGATGATTGGTGATTGGCTGTTTTTTATGCTCCTAATGGCTTCGGCCATGATGCTGGGTGAGCCGGGGTCCTTTTGTTTCAATACTTGCTCTGAAATTTTCCTGAGCTCTCTCTGCATGTCGGTTCTCTGCTGGCGCAGGTTCAACTCCATGCGTTCTTCCATCCTCAGCTCTAGTCGTTGTAGGAGCTCATCCAAATCTGGTCCGTTTTCTGCTGGTTCCCCTGGGGGGGTTCGCAGGTCCCCCCCCGTTTCCCCTTCTGAATCATCTGAGTCCGCTGCTTCTGGGTCCACAAATGGAAAGTATGCTGCCTGTTCCTCTTTGAAATAGTTGTCGATCATAGTAAATAGTTTTTTCCCTAGGCCCGAGTAGCTCGCTTTCCCTGGGTTTGAGCACACGGGCCAATCTGATTTTCGAAAATTGTTCAGCTGGCTGAGGACTCCTACCAGCGCGACTCGATTGCGTTCTGTCACCCATTGTGACACTCGCAACTTCAGCTCTTCTTGGGTGATTTGCCTAGTCGGCGGCATTTTCCTGCTGCGGATGTCTTCTATCCTTGGCGCTCGTGAGTGCCAGGTGAGCGGCCACTCCGCGAGCTGGGGCTCCTTTCCCCGTCCTGTGAGCCGGTGCTCACTTTTCTGCCCTCGCGTTGGTGCCTGTTCGTTGGCTGCTCAGCTTGTCTATTTAAATCACCATTTTTCACCATTGGTGATCACTCATGGCAGGGTTTTTTTTAGATTTGGACACCCGTGGGGGTTCATGTATCTCAAATCCTCGAATAAGTCCCCCTCGGATAACTCCCCCTGGATAACTACCCATTGAATACCCCCCCCCTGTTCGCCAGGTGTGAAAATAAATACCCATTGAATACCCCCCCCCCTGTTCGCCAGGTGTGGAAAAAATAACTCCCCTTTGAATAACTATTCCCTTTAAAAACTCAGATGACAAAAAAAACTCCCCTGGGGACTTATTCGAGGAGTTAGGGTACTTCAAAATTCAGGGAACAAATTTAGCTGGAAATTTAGCTGAAAATGCTTTTTCAAAAATACTGGTTTGTGGCATTTTGGAATCTCGAACCCATGAGCAGCACAGAAATCGCCAGTCCAGCTGACACAATTGCCCATGCATATCTTCTACCGTTGCACAAATAGTATTTCATGGGATTGGCTGCAGCGATAAGTCTGTCTAGGCTGACGCAAAACATCATGGTTGCTGCAAATTTGTTGTTTTGTTGCTCACATATCTGCCTGCGCACACTATTTTTCACATGAAATTTCGAAAATCACAAATCAGCTTAGAACACATTTGAGTTTTTTTACAATGAGGTGGCCGTAAACTACAGTTGATGAAGATAAAAATTACTCATTGTGGTGGAAAACACAAACACTTAGAAAGCTAACTCATGAGTTTTCGAAATTTTGTGTGAACATTGGAGCAGAGGCCAGTTCCGCAAGTGGAAAAGTGAAATGAGAAGTGAAAAGCGAAGTGAAATGAGAAGTGAAAAGCGAAGTGAAATGAGAAGTGAAAAGTAAAAAAATAAAAAACGATGAATTCACGTAAAACGTAAAAATTCAAAGATTTCGATTTTACATTGGAATTTTACGCCAGCTGAAGAAAAATAAATTCTACGCTATGTCATTGCATGCAATCACCTGGCGTAGCTGATTTATCGATTGATTTTTCTTCAGCTGGCGTAAAATTCCAATGTAAAATCAAAATTTTTGAATTTTCACGATCAAATAGAAGTGACCGTGGACGATGACCATTGGTCACAATGAAGGTATTGATAAACATATTGTCCATGAAGAATTGCAGACCTATATCATCATCCACTTTCACGTAATCAATTTTGCGATGGAATTTTACACTGGAATTTTACGTCCGAGCTGTAATCGCAGCATTAGTGCGAGACGTACCGTTTTTTTATACGCGTCGAAATTTTGGAATTGAAAGTTAAACCCTATTCAAAAAACTTCACGTCAAAATTTCACCTCTCATTCACTTCGCTTTTCACTTCTCATTTCACTTCGCTTTTCAATTCTCACTTCCCATTTCACTTCTCACTTCTCCACTTGCGTAACTGCTACCAGGGCCATTGGCGCGAATTTGATCCAAGTAACCAACATGCAAATGGTGATGTGAACATGAACATCACATTTGGAGTCATAATGCAAGTGTGTGCCTCAACCACGCAAGTGTCGCATACACAACCTGTTTATTTGAAATGGATATGTTTTAACTTTTCAGCCGTCATACAATCTGTAAATATGTTAGGTATGTAAATACTAGTGCTATTATATCACTGACCTTTTGCAACCAGGAGCCTATAGATACCTGTAATGCGTGAATTTGTTTGTCAGTGGGGAACTCTGTGAAATCAGCAGTTACGCCGCCACTTACCCGCAGCCACGAAGGCAACACCATTGAGTGTGTCCGCAAATGCCAAGCCGAACCAAACAACGAAATGCTTTATTTTTGGATCCGAGAGTAGGCCGCCTCTCAAAAATGATAGACATATTATGCCATTGTTGGTAATCATGCATGTCCCAATGAAAACGTAGATTATTAATATCTTGAAAAAATTGCCATCTACTGCTGCAGCGTGTTTGAATTGGTCATTGTAGTAGGTGCAAGTACTTGATTCGTTCATCAAAGCAGACATCGTTAGAGTGTCTTAGAACTGGGAAAAGCACGCATGGTTTACCATATTTACCCTAGAAATCGACCAGTTGCCAAGCAGCCCTTTCTGCTAATCGGCGCATGTTTTGCGCATTTTGAGCACGGAAATGATGAACGGCCGAATTGAACAATCGGCCAACTAAGGTCAATTGCAAACATTTAAAACTCGCCAGAAATGAAATAAAAATGCTGAGATCGCCGGAAAACCTTCGCGAGTGGAAAATATGTAGAAAAGTTGATGAAATGAATGATTGACCACTCTCATAGTCGGCCAACTCCAATAGCCGATATGTAAAAATGTTTCCTATAATTGGGGATATTTGCGTAAATGAATTTGAACGATTTAACGCGCTGATATAATTATAAGTTTGTGAAAATATAAATGACTGAAAAAAGGTTTAGTGCTCCCTACGCTGTGTAAATACCTAATGGAGTTGGGATGGTAAATATAGGTATAAATATTTCCGGTTATTTTTCAATGTTTTCCATGTCGCATATTATGTTCTACATGAAGTTACGAAAAACGTTTGATTTTCTCTACATGATATGTGTATGTATCGGCTTTTTGGCATCGATACTTTCACGTGATATGATGATAATTATACGACAGCAAAATATTACGAACGATAACAATTTAACGCAGTTTTCCACTTTACACCGCTGGATTAGCGATGTAAAAAGCGCCATGGCGCTTTTCTAACCCCGGTACCAAGCGCCAATAGCGCCAGAGAACAGTGGGCCAAAAAACTTGCTCAAGAAACGCTTTTCATTCAGTTATTTTTATTTGAGCAGCGAAGTAAAGCCTTTCGGAGCACTAAGATAAGTTGGCTTTAATCAGATCAGATTACTTCAGGTGTCTCCGATGGGGGTTTGGGGGGGGGGTGTAACCCCCAAATCGCCCAGCTATCTATCTATCTCAGAGGCTACTCAGCTACCTATCTATCTGTCCCAGAGGCCTAAAATATGTGTTTGTCTGCCTATTCTGAGTTATGTCTCCCCCATTTTTAGAAATTTTCCCAATTTTCTCCCTTCTACACTCTGAAAAGCATATATATTGAATCCTCGCGAGCCCCCTTCCCAAATTTTTTTTCAGCTCTCTATATCTCTGAAGGGGCGATTTCTATCCAACCTCAAAAGGGTTTAAATCTAGGATACCCCTGGATTATCTAAAAAATTCTACTAGCACCCATCAGGAAAATTGTTGCTTCTTGTTCCAATGGAATCTGTAATTATTGGGTAGCACAATGAAACGTTCCTATGAGATGACAAATATTAAAACAGTAAATATGAGATGATATTAGGTAGTCTTACAGTATGATGCACACTTTATGGGATGCAAATTTACATTTTACACATCATTATTTGCATAACTTTATGCTGTAAATTTTCAACTTTGTGGTGTTTTTTGGCACTTTGAAAAACACTAGCGCCAAACGCCAATGACCCCAGGGGCCAGATTTAATTCTCCCTACAGATTTCTAGGGTAGGGCAGGGCGTACGCCCGATAGAAAGTTCAGCCGCATCGACGCACATGCACCGAGAGCAAGGTGGTTCGTAAAATACACGAAACTATCCCTTAAGGTCGCCGATTTTGCAATATGACGTATATCGCTTCGATTTTGGCCCGGAAATAACGATTTCGTCATTTCTTGGCCGTCTGCCAATTCGTTTTTTATTTTATTTTGTCGGGCGTACTACTCGCTTAAGTCGCGCTTTTGTATGCTTGTGCATGCATTTCTTTCTTGTCGCTGCCCTGGTTTCGGTTGTAGGCAGTGAACACTAAAAAAGTGACCACATGACTACACAAAAGCGCGACTTCTGCGAGTAACCCGCCCGACAAAAAAATAAAAAACGTATTGGCTGACGGCCAAGAAATGACGAAATCATGATTTCCGTGCCAAAATCGAAGTGATATACGTCATATTGCAATATCGGCGACCTTAAGGGATGGTTTCGTATATTTTACGAACCGCCTTGCTCTCGGTGCATGTGCGTCGATGCGGCTAAACTTTAAAAAATCTGTCGGGCGTACGCCCTACCCTACAAATCTGTAGGGAGAATTAAATCTGGCCCCAGGCCAGGGCATTATGGCGCCAAGCGCCAAAAGCACCATGGCACCTTTCCAAAGCCCAGCGCCAAGCGCCAGTGGCGCCACAGCAAAAAAGCGCCGCGCGCCATGGCGCTTGTACATCACTACGCTGGATCTATCACAAAATAATATCACGTATCTTATGATACTTTGACAAATTACAAGTGGCTGGAGCAGCTCGACCTGAGTTGGAATGCCATCGATGGAAAATTGCCAGATTTGGGTGCGATGGAGCACTTGAGCAGCCTCGATGTTAGCCACAATCAGATTACCGGTGTGTCATGTATGTTTTGGTTCCGCTGGCCCAGGCAGCGCTCATTGTGATTGCGCTGTGCGCTGGCGCCTTTGCACTGATGCCGTTCCGACAAGAACTCACGGTGTTTGCTGGATTTCAGGCCGATATCCCGGCGTTGCCTGGTGCCTGGTATGGCCACCTACTGCGGTTATCATGGCGTCATAATCTAAATTTTCTGACTACGTCTATTTTTAGTGCATTTTGACATCACTTTGTCCACCGTTCTGAGATTTAGAAGAATTACGGTACAGCCAAATTACGGTTGAGCGGTAGGTTGGGTGAAAAAATCACTAGTACGGTGTCAGAGACTGATATACCTGTGGAATAAGTAACCTAACGCATTATTTTAGATCCGCCATGTTTTTGGGATGTTCTGATGTTTATTTTTGCAAAACCTATGATGCTAGCATTTCAAAAACATTCGATGTTTGCATCAGGAAAAGACTGGGAATTTTCAAATCCTAATCTTTGTGCAGAACTGTCCTGGGATGGTCAACAACCAAAGTCGCTGCAATCAGTGAATCTGCTGGGGAACCCATTGTCAGATGAGACGAAGCAATGCATCGGACGGTCGCGTGCAAACATTTTTATTTTAATGGTTAACTTTGCTGTTAAAAGTGTGAAATTGTGAATTTTTGACTGGTGTTAAGTACATGATGCGAGAAAAACGAGGTCCAAATATAAATATGTATCCTCTATTAATGCAAATACGTGCACATATATTTACATATACCTCTCCAATGGTGATGAGCGGCTTTTCAGGTTTCGAAAAACCACTCTTGTTGAAATTCAATTCTTTGAGATATTATTTACTCATTGTTTATTTCACTTATTTTTTATCAATATAAATAAAATTAATAATTTATGTACAATATTGCTTTCTCCATGACTTATGCAATACACTACCGTGCAGAATAGTTGAGACTTTTCACACATAGAGAAACAGTAGTCTTATGGTCCACCACACTTTTTTGCTTCCCAGTTTCTTGTCCCTTGCCCAATTTTGATGCTGTTTGAGTAAGTTTAGGTTTGATGCTGGGGCTACTATGAAAAAATTTTGTTTGCACAAATAACCCCCAGGCCCGAGATAAGGGGGGTCTATAAAAAGATGGTCAATAAATAGGCAATCTGGATGAGTGTGATTGAAGCTTAATAACTCAACCATTTCTGGGCTGATTTGGATCATTCAACACTTAAAATGATCAGGACAACCTGCAGATTCTATTTTTGTGGTCAGTTTAGTGATGCCTAAATTTCGTATGACGATTTGACCCAGTTTCTGAACATGAAAAAATAATTTTTTTGAACATGCGATCAAATACTTTAGACAACGAGGATTCATTTAAAACAAAAATGAGTTCAATATCTCTTTCCAATCAAAAGTTATGGCACTTCAAAGTTTTCAATGGTGTCTAAATATTTTATGCTTATTTTACTGGGGTTTGCAGCATGAAAATTTTGTCAGTGAACAGTCTATACAATACTTTAGACAGAGAGAATTAATGTGACAAAAACTTTTGTTCAATATCTCTTTCCAATCAAAAGTTATAGCACTTACAAACTTCCATGTTCATTCCATCCAAAATAATTGCACATTACTCATTTGCAGTTGGGCCAACTTTTCTCCCTAATAGAGCAAAGCCAAAACCTCAAATTCACACACCAAATAGCCCCACTCAGTAGTATGCCTACCCCCATTTCTGAGTTGCTGGCAATGGATGCAAAACTGCAGCACAAATAAATAAATGCCACATTTCCATATATGCATTGCCATATGCTCATGTTCATGCTTAGAATGTTTCTTGCTGCACACAGAGCTCAGCAATGCAGGCAAGCAGTTGCCATGGCAAAAAATTGTTAAAAAATGAACATAGGAATGGGATATAGACTTAAAAGTGAGATACTGGGTGGCTACTGCCCAAAACAAGAAAAGTCTCAACTATTCTGAAACCTGAACAAACTGAGTTAATATGTTTGTACACTAGGAATATACGCAGATTTGAACTCGAGGGGCAGTCATCCCGGGCATGCGTAGTCAGCCCACCAGGGTACCCATGTATAGTATTCAACTGTTTTGCATATCTACCATTATGAAATTCTGGCAACATTTATCACGCAGCGCAAAAAGTCTCAACTATTCTGCACGGTAGTGTATTTATCTTTCTGATATCTAACTGACAACTGATACCTTTTACATAATGCATGGTGAGACGTTCCAGTCATGATATATGTAAAAAATATTAAATCATCCATATTTTTCCCAAACACGTATCCGGTGTTCTATGAGTTACTATTAATTGAAATTGAAGTTACAGTGTAATATGCCATGTAAAGTAAAATTCACTTAAAAATTGATAACTCTTTTCTCCATGAATTTGTTTTGTGAGAATTTTATTTATTAAAAATCACACGTTGTGATGTAACCTCAGCTTTGCATTGATCACACGAAAATTGGCAAATTGCCATTGAGCCAGACCACAGCCGTGATGCCAGCTCTCGTTGCCCATTCCACATTTGATTCCATCACACTGATCGATTTTTTCATATTGTCATCTAGTGCTCCTGATTCCGGATTTTGACTGAAGAACCGTTCGAGCTGAAATTTGAGTGGTAAAATCGATTATTTAGGTCCTACCCTGCCGGTTGAATGTGCTTAGTTGAGTGTAAATACACAGAATATACTCAGCGGACCGCACGTATGCATTTTTCTGATGGAAACACTCCATCATGACTAGGGTGTCAACAAATTTTTTTTACGGAAAACGGAAACGGAAATTTTTTTGCACTTGCCGGAAAACGGAAACGGAAACGGAATTTTTTTGCATATGCCGGAAAACGGAACGGAAAACGGAAAAAAATTTGCCTGCGGAAAACGGAAAACGGAAAGAATTTTATCTGTGGCAAAGCGGCAACGGAAAAAATTTTGCACTTGCCAGAAAACGGAAACGGAAACGGAAATTTTTTTGCACTTGCCGGAAAACGGAACGGACAACTGAAAAAAATTGCCTGCGGTAAGCGGAAACAGAAAACGGAAAACGGAAATTTAACACCCTAATCATGACGTCATCATTCATAAAATGAAAATTGTTCCAGCAAAAAAAAACATTTCGGGAAAAAACATTCCTTGTTTGTTCGCGACTCCGCCTTTTTCTTTTAAAGATATTTATCTTTTTTTGTGAAAGTGAATACATAAGTATCGTACTCGCGCGTTATCGACCGAGACATAAGTAATTTTGGGCGCATACTTTGCGGTCCGCCGAGTATACATAAAAACAGTATCAGTGTATGTACAGTACCCACCTTTTCATGGAGATCCTTTGAATAAACGCGTTTGGCAAGTGTATGTGACAAACTGGCAAAATCACTGTTGTCAGCGCCAAACCTCGCCTTGATCTTATCATAATTCTCAGTGAAATAATCGACCGCCGTTTCGGTCACTGTTCTGCTTTTTTGACTGGCGAACAGAGACTTCAAACTCTCCATGTATTCCTCATCAGACTTTTTGGACATGTAGATAAGGAAACTGAGAAATGCGCACTTTATAGGTAGCATACGATGAGTAAATTTATCATAGTTTTGCGGATGGAATTATACAATGGATTGAGAATTGTGTTTATTCCAAGTTGTACATTGCGTTGGCGAGGGTTTTCGATTCATATGATTTCATTCCTCTCTCATGAGTTTACGCGGCACAACAATAAATACCATCAAAACAAGAAGACACAAAATGTGCATTTAACGTCAACAACAAATTCCCCCTTTAACAGAAAGGGGTATCACTTAGGCGAGGTATGGGGGGTTTCTAGTAAAGGTTGCATATGGTTGCTATCAACATCTTCATTTTCATTATCATTGTCACTACCCCCCTCCTCGAAAACTTCTTCAATCGTTTTGGCGAATTTTTTCGACTCGACGTTCAAAATTTTGGGCTCCAGAGTACCGTGGATTTCCCAATAAGTCAGTTTAGACTCTAAAGTGGCGACATTAGACTTCAAAACTTCAATTTCAGCGCGTGCAGCCAACAGATTATCACATTCATCACTGGCTTCTTTAGCGGAACTTTTCAGAGCCTTATACTTAGACTTCAGGCGCGCATACTTCTCGCGGAAAATCTCAAAAGCATCCAAATCCGTACGATGAGAAATCCTGGCGCCGTTCAGCTTGCCTTTCAACAGCAACTTGTCGCTTTTGAGCCCCGAAATGGTTTTGCTGCAGGTTTCGAGCTGACGGCGAAGGGTGCGGATTTTCTGCGACAGGAAAAAACACAACTGAACACAAAAAAAACACACTTCATGCAGCAAGTGAATGTTGACCCAAAGGCCGAAAATATACGACGTGTCCTTGAATACAATATACGACAACTCTCCACCGAAACGCCCAGAAAAACGTCTCCATGACCAGTACACGTAAACCGCTGTCAAGTTGACTGAGAAATGTCAAGAGAAAAGGGCTCAACGAACATCTTTATCGTGCTCAGACGCCGTTTTGAGATCATAAAACTTTGCGGCATAGTCGACCGGCGAAGTAAAAAGCGGCGGCGGCATGAAACTCGGCTGCGAAACGTGGCTGCCATAAACATTTGCGCTGGGACGAGGCGTCGATTGGCCGGTAGAATGACGCCCCAAAGAGTCGCGTGATAATGGGTTCATTTTTTTAGAGTTTTCAGAGTCTTCAGGGTTTTCAGAGTTTTTTCAGCAGCTCCGAGACGCAATTTACGTGATTTGTGTTGACATTTACACAACTGGAAGTGACGCGCCATGTGCGCGGGAAGTGGCACGCGCGCTGAGTGACAAATACACAAAAAAGGCTTGACAATTGCGAAATAGCGACTCTAATGCCAAACGAGTAAAACATGTAGCCCCCGAATCAACTTAAATAGACAAAACTGGTAGCTTCCACGCAAATCGCTGAGGAACCAAGAAATTCTTACCCGAATGATCAACAATTAACAAAGTAGAGTCGCATACAGTCACCACAACATAGGGGCCCTCAAACTTTGGTGTATTTTTTTCAGAAGAAATGATCTTAACCATGACACGGTCACCCGACTGAAAAACAGTAGAATGCTTGGAATCAAACTGTCGCTTGTACAGAGCGCGATTCCTATCGCTTTGAGTTTGCGCCACTACGCGAGCAGATTGAGGATCTATTTTTCTTGCTGCTGAGAAAAATAAATTCCAGTGAGGCAAATGGCCAAAGACGATATAAAACGGACAGCAGCCAGTCATCCTGTTCATGGCCATGTTGCAGCGCAATGTAGCCATTGGCAGCAAATCCCACCACCTTTGTGCTGGAAATTCACGTGAACAGAAAAGTAGAGATTCTCTGAGCGACCTATTCGCTCTCTCAACCAAACCATTTGCGGCAGGATTTCTAGCTAAAACGGTGCTATGAGTAACACCAAAAGTCTCACAAAGCACTCTGACGTCAGCATTCAAAAACTCGGTTCCTTGATCAGTTACGATGGCGCGCGGCGCGCCACAGAACATGAAAACTTGCGTGTACAACACTTTTGACACCGCTGTGGCAGAAACTGAACGTAAGACAGCTGTAATCATATAACGGGACAAAGCATCAATGGCCACAAATATTTTCCTAGAAGAATTTTTGTCATAATACATAGTGTCCAAATGGAAAAGATCGAATGGCTGTGACGGCGTCACAACGTCGCCTAGAGGACTCGAGTTCACACGATGAGATTTTACTGTCATACACTCGGAACATTGATGACAGAAATCTAAAATATCTTGTGTGATGAAGCCACCGAAGTCAGCGTCTTCTACCACCGAATCCGGCTGCTTCAAGACCGTAGTGAGAAACGGCCTTTAGAGTGGTTGATTTCCCGTTGTAGCCGAACGTCCACTTGTCGACAGCCAAGTTGAGTTTATTTCGTAGTTGTGTGTTGAAAGGGGGGTTCGAATTGTTTCAGGTACTTTATTTCGATCAGATACAGCGTGTTACAAAAGCGCAAAGCCTAGCGAGCTTCCTAGTCGAAGTTTCTATCGCTAGCTTAGTTTGTTCACTTGGGGTGGGTCCGCAGACTGCAGACTGAAGTAAAAACTCTCAAAGTAGCTAAGACACGGAAATCACGTATAGAAAAACAGCTACAGTAATTTCCTAATACAAATGCACAAATAAGACATAAATGCAACAAATAAACACATCTAGCCGAAACAGTTGCCTTATACTGCGTGTGCATACATTCAAATAATTATGGTAAAGAAATACCAGGTACAAATTGGGCTAATGGAAAAACTATTAATCTTGAGGCGCGAAGTCGGCAAACTCGGCCGATTTACTAATTTGCTTCAATTTGTCAGAAACATTGACGCACATTGGAACTAATAAATTAGAGTTTGAAACTGTAGATAGTAGTGCAAATGTTCCTAATGACGTAAATAGAATAAGGTATATTCAACATGATAATAATAATCACTTCCTGGAAACGTATGTTGAATAGTCTAGCAAATTGGGACTTATTTGAGGTAAATGGGTATTGTAATTGAGCAGGGTCTATAATATATTCAGCTTGAGCAAAGTATTATAATTATTAAGTAAATATAAATATAAATTGTGAACAGGGTTAAACAATTATGCCTACGCGAAGGGCTTTGTAAAACACGTACAGTAAATGCTAGTTGCATACAGGGCACTATTTCTCCATTAGGACGCTGGCCTAGATAATTACGCAGCACGTAAATATTTACAAGATTTGACTTTTGTAAACTGCAAGTAAACTATGCAAATGTATGTATAATCATGATCAGAAAATTACAGCGAGTTGAATGAGCCTAATTTTATATTAATACACCTAATAACAACTTATTTGACCTTTTAACCTAAACATTTCACATAAACTTATCAATAACTTATAGAACACTTTCCTAATCGAATATTCTCCATGGGTAAATAATATAGTGCATAAATTGTAAATTAGTGCAAATAAGTAAATGTGCAAATATGAGCCTAATTATCAATTCTCTGTATTTCTTTATCCATCCATTTTGCCACGGTCAGCACACTCCGGGCGGAAGAGTTGCTGCACCCCGTTGTTGCAGCAACGTCACATGCTGGTGGTGGTGGGCGCCAAAGTGATGAGTGGCGTTTCCACAGTCGCCTCGGTGGTGAACGTGGTCGTGCGCGAAGTCGTGGGCGTGCGTGAAGTTGCAGGTCCGGTTGCTGGTGATGCCAACGCCGACCTAGCCTGATGATGAAGCAGGTAGTTGCCCGTGTCGCTTCCTGCGCGTTCGCGTGTGGTGAATTTGCGGATATCGGGCATGTGAACACTGTCGCTGTTCCTGGCTCTGACTTGTCCTTCATCAGCTGAACTTTCATCTGGTTGAACGTATGCTGATAGTGACTTTGCCATTCTGTCCTCTGTTTCTGCTCTCCTGGCAAATCTGACGGACTGTGTTGAGTTGGATCTGGCTCTCCTCTTGATTGCTGGTCTCAACTCTGTTTTGCGTACTTTTCTTTGTGGATAATTGGTCTCTTTCTGAGTTGATTTCTTGATAGTGTATCTGATGGCTCTGAAGCATAGCCATATGCATTTGAATGGACACACTATGCATTTCCATATGCATGTGTATACACACGGTGGAATCACTGGTTTCCCTGTGGCAATCCTCCAATTGTACCACAGGTATCCTGCAGCAACAATTCCAGCTACTAGGATTGTGATTCCCAGCAGCATTGCGATTGTGTTGATGATCACTTGAAAGGGTCCTTTCAGCATTCCTCCCATAAAGTTGGTGTACCCTTTTGATACTCCAGATATGTAGTGACCATATGCCTTGCCGATTCCTGCTGCTGTCTGTCCAATTCCAGCTCCAATGCCTTCTATTGAATTTCTGATCACTCTGGGATCCAATGACATATCTGCTGTGTAATCGATCAACTGGTTCTGCACATGCTCCAAATTCTGTAGTCTCTGAATCTGGCCTCTGACATCCATGAAATTGGTCGCTCTATTGACAATGTTGGTGAACAGGTGAGGCGCATCAAACGTGAAGGCCTGCCACTGTCCTTTCCATGTCATTTCAATTGGCGTCTCTGTGACATGCACCATTCCATGTGCGGACTTCCATTGTCCATGCTCATTTATGTACAGGTGCGGTGTGGTGTGGCTACAGTCCTCTTCTGGTGATTTCTCCACTAAGTCTCTGCTGCCTGGGCTCTTGAACCACAAGGGCCCGTCTTTGTCCAGTCTCATTGGTGTGTATTTGTAGCATGTCTCTCCCACTTTTCCCGTTTGATAAATTATGTATGGCTGCACTTCCTTGCATTCCCAAAACATAATTGCTTCTCCAGCCCATTCTGCATGAACATCCTGTCTTCCCAGCATGGCTCGAATCCCCAGTGTTGGATCGATGCGGAAAAGCTGAGTCAACATGTCCAGCTGGTTCTTGCGAAGTTGACATAGCTGATGCCATACAATCGCAAATTGTGCCTGAGTCATCTCTCTGACCACATGTTGCAGGAACTGAAACTTGGAGTTTCCGTCGTCCAATCTGGCATACAATGTTCCACTGATTGTCGATACTCTCGCCTCCACTATCTTTCCTGGCATTGCCCATTCCACAGGCACATCTTCTCTTCTGTCAAACTGGATGAATACACCTCCTTGATCGGTGTAGTATGTGTCTCCCGGAACACATTCTGAACCAATTGGCCTCTTTGTCTTGTTGCTGTGGGAGTATGCTGCTTGCAATTTTGACACAATAATTGTCTGGCCAGATATCTCTGACTTGAATCTGCCAATCCTCTCATATGCGCATTGATGCTTGAAGTTCTCCGTGTCCCACACTGTGATTCCATAATTGTGGTCTCTGCAATGTCCCATCATGGCTCTGCACTGGCTGAAATCTTGCAAGTCGCTGATTACAGTCTTTCCATCGAGTGAAGCCACGGTTCCTTCTTCCATGTAGAAGTTACTGACGACATTTTCTTTGTCATGACAACACCATGAATATTCCACATTCAAGGTCTGATTGGTTGTCCACACTCTGGGCTCCATTTCTACCAAAGGTGTTCCTCTGAACATCTTGTGAATTCTTGCATAGTTACAGGCTACCACGCCAACTTGCTGGTATTTCTCAAAATTGCCTGTAATGCCTTTCGCTCCCCAGAAACTGGTGTGTGTGATGATTTCTTTGATTCTGATGTAGCATCTGTATGCTTTCTCTTTCTGTGGAATCTGTCTCTGTGCGTAAAGTGTAACTTTCATTGCCTTGACAAAATTCCTTGGTGGGATATGGCACTGCACTTCTTCAGGAACTGTAAGCGCATGTCCATGCCTCCCACTGGTACAAATTTGATACTTCTGGCTTTGTGAGCTGATCACCTGTTCCACAGGATGATCTTTGATTGCATCCTTGAATCTCTCATAAGTCTGCATTTCTCTGACAGATTTTGGTGGCCATTCTGAAGGCAAAGGCGGCAATCCATGATGCGCTGCCAATGATGGTGGCCTTACTGTCGAGGTTTCTAGAACGTATGTTCTGGAAAATACTTCGCTGTAAGCCTTGCCGGCTTCTCTCAGCGTTGCTGACTCTGACACGCCTGTCAGCATCAACACCATGCACAGCATTCCAATCACCAGACTGCTGGTGGTTGCTGTGGCTTTCCCTGTTGCACTCCTCAGGACTCTATCTGATGCTGAGTTCCTCTGAGCAGGGTTTGGTACAGAGTCTTTGTTTGAGCTCTGATTTCTGACATGTTTCTGGACAATTGCTGGGTCCAGTAAATCCACTTTGACTGTTACTGCTGTCTCTGGGATATCCATTGTCTTTGAATTGATTTCCAGCGGATACAATTGATTGAGTGGTCTGCTGACCACATTTCTGTTGGCAGTTCTGACTTTTGCTGAGCGAATCTGTCCATCTTTGCTGGGCTCTAACTGCTCGATGCGACCCATCCTCCATGCACCTCTGGGCATGTTCTCTTCATAAATCAGCACAACTTCATTCATTTTGGGTTCTTGAGTCGCTGTCAATCTGCCATGTTTGTGTGTCACCTGAGTCCTTTCCCTCAAGCTCAGGATATACTCTTGATGCCACAAATCCCAGAACTTATCCAAAGTTTGCTGGGTTGTCTCCCAATATTTCTGCAGTTTCGCTGCGTTATCCATTCTGGGCACAAATTCTCCACCTTTGTCTGCATCAAACTGTGGTGCTCCAATCTGACCTTTCCCCGTCAGGAAGTCTTTCGGTGTCAGTACTCTGAGGCTCTTTACATCACCATAGATGTAAGAGATTGGCCTGCTGTTGATCACTGCCTCGACTTCTGGCAGAAGTGTCAACAATTCTTGCAGGGTTAACATTCTGTGCCCCACAGCTGCCTTGAAATGTTTCTTGGTGATGCCCACCATTCTCTCATAGACTCCTCCCTGCCATGGTGCCATAGGAGTAGTCATGTTCCACTGGATTTGTTGCTGTGAACAGTAAGTCTGTACTGCTCCACTTTTGACCATCTCTGACCATTCCTTTCCAGTATTGATGGCCTTGTCAGTGCTTGTGCTAAGCACCTTCTCTGTCAATTTGAATTGCGTTGCATTGTCTGAAATCACTGCCTCAGGCTTTCCACGCCTGGCGATGAATCTCCTGACTGCATTCAGGAATTCCTGTGCTGTCATGTCTAGCACACTTTCCAGGTGAACTGCACGTGTGACCATGCATGTGAACAAACAGATCCACATTTTCCTGTGATCTTTGTCCACTTTGTACCAAACTGGTCCCAAATAATCCAAGGTCTGGCTCTCTGAACTCTGGTTTCTGGTAAATCTGGCATTGGTGGAAGCTGGTACGGCTTCGCTCCCAATTTCTTACAGGTTGGGCAGTTTCTGGTCACATTGTAGATCACCCGTCTGCCCTGTGTAATCCAGTACTTTTGTCTGATCGCTGCCAATGTATGTTGCACTCCTGCGTGCATCAACTTCTCATGCTGGTCTCTGACGATCAGCTGAGTCACTGTAGCCGTTGCTGGCAACAGTATGAGTGGCACTGTGACCTCCTGTGGGTCTGTATGCTCCATTCTACCGTGGCACTTCAGGATTCCATCCTGATGCATTTGCACATTGAGCCATTTGATCAACTGCTGGTCTGCAGCTGCTTTCTTGCCATTCTGGCTGCCTCTGCTGTGGCCTGTTGCCAGAATCTCTGCCACTCCTTTGTAATGATTTTGTTGCGTTACTTTGATCCAATATTTCCACGCACTCTCTCTCTCTTCAATACTGATAATTCCCTGTGGTTTCATTGTACCACAGATACTTTTCATGATTTCTGACAGTCCACTCTGACTGTCATTTTTTCTGCGCTTTTTGTGCATCTGTCGCACAAATCTCATCACGTATACTGTTGCATCCAGTAACTTTGTCAGTGATGAGAATCTCTGAATCTCAATTCCCAATGGGTTGCTTTGTTTGCTTTCATCAGCTTGCACATTGCTGGCATCTAGGTCACTGACCACTTGCTGTGTGGCGCCTAGGTAAATTGGACTGGCTTTTGGGAACTTGAGCTCTTCTTTCTTGATTTCTGCCATTACTTCTGGCGTAACTGGCTCCACTTTCGGCTCTGGCCACTCTCCAGTCATTAGCCATTCTGGCCCCTTCCACCACAGGTTACTGCCTTCCAACTCTGACATATTCATGCCTCTTGTGGCCATGTCAGCTGGGTTTTCCAGTCCTGCGATGTGTCTGATATGCATGTTCTCTGTCTCACTCTGAATTTTCCTGATTTCATCCAATCTGTTCTTGACAAAACATGCCAGTGGCTTCGCGGTTGTCAGCCACTTCAGACAACAGGTTGAATCTGACCATACAACTGTCTGACTGAATTTGACGTCCTTGAGCTCCTTGTGAATGAATTTCGACATTCTGCTGCCGATCAACATTGCCAACAATTCCAGCCGTGGAATTGTCACTTCTGGTTTCTTTGGAGCGAGTCTCAATCTGGAGTACAGCAGGCTTGACGTGCCGCTGTCATTTTCTGTTTTCTGGCATATGTATGCCGCTGCGCTGTATGCCATTGCTGAGGCATCAACGAAAATGTGCAGTTGTGCATCTGCACCACTCTGATAATTCAAATTTCTGTTGAACTTGATCTGTCCAACTTTGAGCAATTCTGTCTCTAATTGCTGCCAAATTGCTGTCTGTTCCTCAGACAGGGGGGTATCCCACTCTTTGGCACTTGGTCCTGAATGCCATAACGTTTGCAAAAATCTCTTTGCTGGCAGTAGGACAGGACTGACGAGTCCCATTGGATCAAAACATCCCGCAGTCACCTTTGCAACTGTCCTTTTCGTGGGAAGTTTGATTTTCTGGTCAGTTTCTGATAACTGTGGTTGCTGAACTGTCTTTGGCGTTTTCAGCCACATCTGGTCGCTCTCTGTGTCCCATTTCATTCCTAGGACTGTTGTGACAATTTCCTTGGCTACATCTGACTCTGCCAATTGCCAAGTAAAGCTCTTATTGTTGCTGTTCCATTCTCTCAGATTCATCTGTGCCTCTGTGAACAGCACTTTGGACTCCTGGTACAATTCGATTGCTTTCTGCTCTGTGTCCACACTGAGGATCAAATTATCCACATACAGATTTTCATCGATCAATTTTGCATTTTCTGTGCCAGCTTGATTCAGGTGGTATCTGACTGTCAGCGCCAGCAGCGCTGGGCTGCAGATTATACCAAATGGCACTCTGGCAAATCTGTAAATCTGAATGTTGTCCTCCATGGATGGTTTCGTGGGATCCTTGTACCACAGAAATCTTGTCACGTCTCTGTCACTGTCCTGCAGACTAATCTGCAGAAACGCTTTCTCTATGTCTGCGACCAGGGCGATTCCATGCAACCGGAATCGCATCAGCATCCCTACCAGCTGTGGTAGTATCACTGGACCGCGGTACATGCACTCGTTCAAGCTTGGCATGCCTGGCGGTTTTGCTGAGGCGTCATATACCTCTCTGACCTTTGTGGTAGTTTTCTCTGGCGTTATTACTGGTTGATGAGGCAATATATGGAACTTTCTGCCATCCATAATATCCTCTTGGACTTTCTCAATTACTCCTTGCTCCTCTTGTGCTTTCATGATTGCCTGAATTTTCTCTAGTAATTCTGGGTCTCTCTTGAGCCTGTTGGTGAGGTACCTGAACCTCTTGAACGCCATTGCTTTGTTATCTGGGAGTTCATGCAAATTCGGTTTGTACATGAACTTTACAGAGTACCGTCCATCTGGGTTTCTCTGTACACTCTCATTGAATTGCTTGATGGCCTCATCGTCCTCGACGAGGTCTGGCTGGTCCATTATGCCAATGGTATCCAGTCTGTCCATGTCTTTGACATTTGGTACAGGAGCAATTGACAACGGTGCTTCCTCGTACCACTTTTCTCTCTGAATTTGATGCACAATTGTGTTGACCACCACCGGATATGCACCATCCATGGTCCATTGATTTCTGTTGCTTGTCAGCTGCCCACCTCCCATCAGCAATCCCAATTCTGATGGAATGACATACAATCCTGACGGAAGTCTGGTGGTGCTGGTGTTTCTGGACATCAAGTCCCAGAAATAATTCAAGCCTACTATAATGTCTGGCTTGAACTTGCACTCTGTCCCTTTTCCTTTGGGAATTCTGTCTGCAAAGTAACTCTCATCCGGGAAGTACTTCTGCAGATACTTTTCGTCCTGTTCTGACACAGGCACTTTGACTTGTTCTGTGGTCAACGTCGGGACCACATCAGCCACCATATCAACTTTCTGGCCATTTCTGAGTCGCATTCTGAATTCCACTTGCTGTACTACTTTATAGTGCGGCTTTTCATTTCCGAATGTGTACACCTGGATGTGGTGTTCACCTGTACTCTTCAAATTGAGTTTCTTGGCCACTTTCTCTGACATGTATGTTCCCTGGGATCCTGTGTCCAGGAACGCTTGAATCTGTAGTGGTGGCTGTTCAGGCTCCATCTCTGTATCCATTTCTGAAGCCTCAATCACGGTTCTGGCTGTCATCAACATTGACATATTCCTGTTTACTGACAGGTTCACTGACGTATTTTGTTGCTTTGTATTTGGTTCTGTAACCACTGTGCTGGATATGGTTTCTGTCTCTACCATTTCTGGTCCAGCTTCTTCCACAGTGACACAATTCACTGTGGCTTTTCTCTGTTGGCTCTGTGCTGGTCGACCGGCCGTCGGCACAGACTTTCTGCCATTGTTTGTTGATTGCTGGCCATTCTGTTGACCATTTGCTCTAAATGCTGGAATTTGCCGTCCAGCGTTTCCATTGCCATTGTCACCAAATTTCTCTGGGCACACCGCAGTGTGGTGCCTATTGGACTTGCAATAGAAGCAACTTCTCGTAAATTGACATTGATTCATGTAATGCCCTTTCTGCAGGCATCTCAGGCATCGCTCTGCCTTTGACAAAATCACTCTCCTTTCTCTGGCAGTTTTGAACTTTGGACACTTATCGTTAAAGTGTAATTGCTGTGTGTCATTGCAGAACACACACGGCCTCCCAGGATTCATGAATCCAGCCTGTGGTGCACTCTGACCATTCTGGATCACAGACATGCTCCCTGTGCTGGTCCTTGGGTTCTCTGGCCCTCTGAATCGATTCCCATTGCCTTGGAATCGATTATTGAATTGCTGTGCGCGTGGATTATTCCCGAATCCCTGGCGCGATTGCTGAACTGGTGCCTCAGTTTGCTGTGCGTGCTGTACAGCCTCACTGAGCGCTAGCTGCTTGCCAAACAGCTTTCTGAATATCTCCACCGTCAAGGCTTCCTCAGTTCCCTGTTCCTTCTGGATTTCTCTGAGAACCTCGGGTGGTACTTTCTGTTGTAGCTGGCTCAACAGCATTGGATGTTCCACTGATTCACCCAGTGACTCCAACTGCTGGAGCAGCCTTTCAATTGCATCGAACAAAATTCTCATATCCTGACAGGTATTTCTGGCCTGTCGCAGCTTCATGATATTACTCATCAGCGTGTTTCTGACCACAACTGGCTGGTCATATCTCTTCTTGAGCATTGCAATTGCGGGTGCATAATTCTCTGCGGTCACACTCAATCCACTGATCATGCCAAATGCTGAGCCTTTCAGCAAGCTCCTCAAGTATGAAAACTTGGAAATGTCCTCCAAATCTGTCCGATTGTGAATGTGGGATTCGAACATTTGCCACCATGATCGAAATTTGACAATTTCCCCAGTAAACTGTTCCACTTCCAGTTTCTGTAATTTGACGCTCTTTGCTGTGGTTGCATTGGTTGAACTGGCCCCCGGAGCAGCTCCCTGAGCTGTCAGAGCCATCTGGGCAGCCATCTGCTGTATGAATGCTGTATTGACTTCATACATGGTATTTCCGCTCTGTTGCTGAATCATGTCTTGCAACTCTTCGATGTACACATTCATAGCTACAACTTTCTGTGTCACCAAGTCTGACATATTTGCATATTCCTCATATGAGTCTTGGTATATCTTCTGTTCTTGTTCCATCTGGTCGGGTTCGTCAATGTCCTTGACGATATCCCTCCATGCGTCAAATTGAGTTTTCACTGCATTCATTGCACTTTCCAATTTTGCACCCTCCTGTTTGACAGATGCAATCACTCTTCTCATCTCTGTTCTCTTATCATCCTTTGATGCTTCCGCAAATAGTTCCAGGTCATATTTGGCAAATTCTCTTGCCAATCTACTCTCCACCCTGTGCTTTGCTGGCCCCAGGGTCTTTCTGATGTGACCCGTTGGCGAAACCATTTTCGCTGATGAATTTTCCTTCACTGTTTCTCTTTATAGTGCGTCGCCTGTGACGCTTGGGACGCTTCTCTGCGTCTTTCTGTGTAGTGCTCTGTGCACCACGGATTTGTTGTGCCACGCACAATACCAATGCAGTCCTACAGGCCCCTGACGTGTTCTCACGCGTTGACCTTTACTGCACTGGCACCAGGTGTGTTCCTAAAGCCCCTGACGTGATTGTTTACACGCGTTGACTTCAACACACCGGTCAAATCTACCTGGACAATAAACAATTTATTTGCCCAGCAGTGTGCGCCCAAAGAGGGTCCGTACACACTCTTTCTGAGCGCTCTGGCGCTCTTTCTGGCACGCCTGTGTGCCTTGTGACCACGCCGGCCACTTGCTTTCCTGAGCGGCTCCTGTGCCGCTGTGCGCAGTGCTGCGCTTGCCGTGTCGCCTGTGACACGTTTCTGTGCACTCTGGTGCACTTTCTGATTCTGGGCAGTGTTTCTGTACACTGCTCTGCAATTGCACCTGTGCAATGCAGTTTTCTGGCACTTTTGTGCTGTCTGATCTGATGGTACCGAGCAGGCACAGCGTGTATATTTGATGGGAGCTCCGCAAAGCCCCTACACGCTACCAAGTATCCTAATACTTGGTTTTCAAATCCACTCTCTGTCAGCTACAGCCCTCTGTCAGCTACAGCCCTTTGTACACTGATACCCCTACTTTTGCACTTCCGAGGTATGAGTCCACTCTTACCCAGTGGAGCGAGGGACCTCCGCAAATGCCCAAAAACAGCCCTTTGACTAGCGTGGCTCTGTGGCGATCCTGTCTCCGTCAGGTCACCCTCCCTTGGCATAGGAAGGACGTGCGAGCGGTCACTGGAGTCCAGATGTCCAGGAGCGTCCAGCGAAAGTTTGACCACCGTCCGACAATGACTCCTTGTCAAATGCCGGTGCCGCCCAGCGTCTAGCACCTTGCCAGAACACTGGTGAAAGCTGCCTGAAATCCTGACAGGCTTGTCAGAACTCCAGTGTCCTCCGCGCGTGAGCGTAGAACCGCTCCCAGGATGTAGACAGGAGTGCCGTGACTTTGGCACAATGCTGTCTGCAAATCAACAGCCAACGCTCAGCCAAGGCCAATTGATGTTCAGCAGGACTTTTGAAGTTCTGCCAACTGCCGCACAATGTCCGTTCCGGCTTGGTGATAGCACAATGTCATGCAATCACCCTGCTCGCTGCGCCATGTGATGAAGCCACCGAAGTCAGCGTCTTCTACCACCGAATCCGGCTGCTTCAAGACCGTAGTGAGAAACGGCCTTTAGAGTGGTTGATTTCCCGTTGTAGCCGAACGTCCACTTGTCGACAGCCAAGTTGAGTTTATTTCGTAGTTGTGTGTTGAAAGGGGGGTTCGAATTGTTTCAGGTACTTTATTTCGATCAGATACAGCGTGTTACAAAAGCGCAAAGCCTAGCGAGCTTCCTAGTCGAAGTTTCTATCGCTAGCTTAGTTTGTTCACTTGGGGTGGGTCCGCAGACTGCAGACTGAAGTAAAAACTCTCAAAGTAGCTAAGACACGGAAATCACGTATAGAAAAACAGCTACAGTAATTTCCTAATACAAATGCACAAATAAGACATAAATGCAACAAATAAACACATCTAGCCGAAACAGTTGCCTTATACTGCGTGTGCATACATTCAAATAATTATGGTAAAGAAATACCAGGTACAAATTGGGCTAATGGAAAAACTATCAATCTTGAGGCGCGAAGTCGGCAAACTCGGCCGATTTACTAATTTGCTTCAATTTGTCAGAAACATTGACGCACATTGGAACTAATAAATTAGAGTTTGAAACTGTAGATAGTAGTGCAAATGTTCCTAATGACGTAAATAGAATAAGGTATATTCAACATGATAATAATAATCACTTCCTGGAAACGTATGTTGAATAGTCTAGCAAATTGGGACTTATTTGAGGTAAATGGGTATTGTAATTGAGCAGGGTCTATAATATATTCAGCTTGAGCAAAGTATTATAATTATTAAGTAAATATAAATATAAATTGTGAACAGGGTTAAACAATTATGCCTACGCGAAGGGCTTCGTAAAACACGTACAGTAAATGCTAGTTGCATACAGGGCACTATTTCTCCATTAGGACGCTGGCCTAGATAATTACGCAGCACGTAAATATTTACAAGATTTGACTTTTGTAAACTGCAAGTAAACTATGCAAATGTATGTATAATCATGATCAGAAAATTACGGCGGGTTGAATGAGCCTAATTTTATATTAATACACCTAATAACAACTTATTTGACCTTTTAACCTAAACATTTCACATAAACTTATCAATAACTTATAGAACACTTTCCTAATCGAATATTCTCCATGGGTAAATAATATAGTGCATAAATTGTAAATTAGTGCAAATAAGTAAATGTGCAAATATGAGCCTAATTATCAATTCTCTGTATTTCTTTATCCATCCATTTTGCCACGGTCAGCACATCTTGCTTCATGCCTGGCCAAGCGAAATATTGACATAAGAGATCTAGAGTTCTCGCCTGACTACCATGACTAGCGTATACACCCAAGTGCGCTTGCAGCAAACAGGCATGTTGCCAAGAACGTGGCGGCCATATTGACAAATGATTAGAGTATACCGGAGCTCGAAAGTATAACACGTCATCAATTAAATACGCATCAGGGATTGCGTCAACATCGACACGAAGTTTGTCAACAACCTGTGACAATTCCTTGTCAGCACCTTGAATAGCCCTCCAATCGACTTCTAAACGAACGGCCGTGACAGGCTCCACACGAGCGCACACTGGCTGACAAACGAAACCACTCACTAACTCAGCCAGTTTTTTCAGTTCATCAGGGCCAAATTCATTTTCCGTGATGGGATTTCGAGACAGGGCATCCGCCACACAATTTTGGACACCTGGGCGGTGTATGAAATTATGAATTTTGTCCTGGACGAATATAGCCCAACGGGCCAACTTTGAATGATGCGGGCTGCGTAACACCTGCTGTATCCCACTATTATCAGTGATCACGGTGACTTTCTGTCCCTCAATGTAATCGGCAAAATGTCGTAACGCCCAACAAATACAAAGGGCTTCTAAAGAGGCTGCCGAATAAGTTGTATGCGGATGAGACAATCTTTTTGAAATATATGACACTGGGTGCAGTTTACCATCATCTCCATACTGGGACAAAACAGCGCCAAGGCCAAACCCGCTGGCATCAGTTTCCAAAACAAACCCTCTGGGGTCATCAAAAACTGGATGAACCAAAACGGGAGACGTAGACAAAAGGTATTTCAAAGTGTCCCACGCAGTGAGCATCTCTTCATTCCATTCGAATGGCATTGAATCATTTTTGGGAACGTGTCCTTTCAGCACAGTGTACAACGGCGCAGAAATCCGAGAAAAGTTGGGAATAAAATGAGAATAATAAATACATTTCCCCAAAAAACGTCGTAAATCCTGTTTCGTGTGAACTTTGGGCTGCTCGATGACAGCCCGATACCTGGCTGGTGCGGGTGAAATGCCGCCCGAAGATATCTGATGTCCGAGATATTTCAACTCGGATGCAAAAAACTTGCACTTTGCAGGCTGGATTTTTAGATTGGCCCAACGCAGGCGCTCCAAAAGCCTTTCTAAATGTACAAAATGCTCATCCACAGAAAAACTGCTGCACAGGATATCGTCAATATACGCCCGTATCCATGGTGATGACGGATCGTCATTCAAACCAGCTAAAATTATGGTCATGAGACGCTGGAAAGTCGCACCTGAATTCACAGAACCAAACGGCATTCTGGTATACCTGAACTGACCCAAACTGCACACAAACGAGGTGCGCTCCCGGGTTTCCTCATCGGCGAGAGGCACATTGTAATATCCATGGCGTATGTCCAAAGCAGAGAATACTTTGCGACCAGAGAACTCAGATAACAACTCCGCAATGCGTGGCAGTGGAAACGAATCAATTTTAGTAATTAAATTGACTAATTTAAAGTCGATACAGAATCGGAGATCAGAGGTGCCTTTTGGGGCGATAGTTATTGGCAACGCCCAAGCTCCATTAGAAGGTTCAATAATACCTTCCTTCAGCATGGAGGCAATTGTTTTATGAATAAACTGCCTTTTGCTGCGAGCTTCATAACGAGCAGCTTGCTTGATGGGAGGCTGTGACGGATCTGTCACAATTTTATGAGACAACAAAGGCGTTTTTCCTACGTCATACTCCGAACAGCTAAACACATCATGAAAATTTGAAATCAGATCAAAGAAACGTGTACTCTGCACCTTTGACAAAACAATTTGGATATTGTCTTTGAGTTTACTCCAAATATATTGCGCTCTTTCAGAAGGTGTCTTGGGAATGTCATCCTCTGGAGTCGGTTTTACTTCACTTGCTGGCGGAGTAGGCAGGAGAATAGATGACATCGCTGTTGAATTTTCAGTCAAAAACATACCGAATGGGGAGGCATATTTTTCAGCAGAGAAAATGGCTGAAAATTTGCTGCCCGGACCATGAAAAGCTACATTTTCATACACATCAAGGCATGCCAACGATGCATCGGCAGGCAATTCAACCGGGTATGGATTTGAGTTAAACAAACACAACGCAAACTTTTGATGGCCTCGGATAGGCACCGAAGTGTTGTATATTGAAATGCCATTATACGGTAAATCCGTATTTGAGAAAACCATAGTTGACTCCATCCACAACACAGGATCAACATTTGAAGGTCTTTGAGGAATCGACATAGAATGTGACAACATGCCGTGTGCCGGCACAAAAATTGATTTTGTGGTTTTCACCACATCAGAAAAAATAGAATTAAAATGCTGCTCATTGGTCTCAACCTGCTGAACCACCTCTGGATGCTCGATAGGTATTTTAGCATCCCATTTGCTATCCAAAACCAACGGGATAAGCCAAGTCAATTTCAGAAATGGCATGATATCAGTTCCAAGTAAAATCTCAGTCAAAGCCGTAGGATTGTGGTTCACAAGAAATGTTGCAATTACTTTTCTTCTCACTCTATCAATGGGACTAACATGGTCGACAAAAAGTGCAATTTCGGATAATTCACCATCCTTAGTGTGACCATTCACAGTGTCTAGGCTGATAGAAGATTTTTTCATGGACTCACTGTAATCAATACGAGCTTGTGTAGCAATCTTCTCGAAAAGCGAGAATGGTAAAAGCGATCTGGTATAACCACTGTCCAGGAGTACCCTGCAAGGCACTCCTTCAATGTTAACAGATGCATAGACAAGCGGACCATTACTCGATTTTATCGTTATGCATAATCTCTGGTTGGACCCAACTGAACTCATTGCAGAAATGCCATTTTCAACAGAAAAAGACCCATATTCATGTGAAACCCTTTGTTGAAGCAACTCTCCCGACACCAAAAACTTTTCATCACCAGTATTATCAAACAAATCAAGTGAATTATCCTGACCAATCAAATCACTATTCTTCATTGGAGTCTTCATTATGCTCAAACACGCTGTTGAAGAACTCTCCCACTTTAGATTCGCAGAGCTCTGAGAGAGAATTGGAAGTGCATGAGTGAAATTTGAAGTCCAGCGAGCGAACCCACCAGGATTGTTGTTATACAGCTGGGAGATACGGTGATGAAACTCAGACACATAAGCAGTACAGGGGTCACTCTCCACATGCTTTTCAGAAAATTCATCAGACGCCTCGGTATCACACATTGTGCGCTGTTCACTGCAATCGTTCAAATTTTCACAAGCTGCTTTCGCAATAGTTGTCTGACGGGGTAGGTTGGCATCGTGAGTTTGTTGCGGGCCAAATCTACGCACTTGACCATAACCATCAGACTTAGTAGACGGAGGGAATTGCGACATTTGTGGTGGCACCGGTGCCATGTTTGACGAAATTTTGTCTGCCCTACACTGGCTTTTCCGATGGCCAATGTGCCCTGGCCTAGGACACCACGGGTCGGCGCTGGACGCTTGCAATAGCTGGCGGAATGAGTTCCGAGATGTGGTTACGTTTCGAGGGGTGTTTGAATTGGTCACTGTTGCGGGAGTTTTGGAAAATTGTGAAAAATACTCATCAATGTTTCGAATCGTCTTGGCCATGGGAATGCCCTGGCCAGTGAACTGCTGTGTTGAAGCCACCGAAGTCAGCGTCTTCTACCACCGAATCCGGCAACTCCAAGACCGTAGTGAGAAACGGCCTTTAGAGTGGTTGATTTCCCGTTGTAGCCGAACGTCCACTTGTCGACAGCCAGGTTGAGTTTATTTCGTAGTTGTGTGTTGAGAAAGGGGGTTCGAATTGTTTCAGGTACTTTATTTGATCAGATACAGCCAAATATAAAAGCGCAAAGCCTAGCGAGCTTCCTAGTCGAAGTTTCTATCGCTAGCTTATTTTCGTTCAGAAGCTTGGGGTCCGCAGACTGAAGTAAAAACTCTCAAAGTAGCTAAGACACGGAAATCACGTATAGAAAAACAGCTACAGTAATTTCCTAATACAAATGCACAAATAAGACATAAATGCAACAAATAAACACATCTAGCCGAAACAGTTGCCTTATACTGCGCGTGCATACATTCAAATAATTATGGTAAAGAAATACCAGGTACAAATTGGGCTAATGGAAAAACTATTAATCTTGAGGTGCGAAGTCGGCAAACTCGGCCGATTTACTAATTTGCTTCAATTTGTCAGAAAACATTGACGCACATTGGAACTAATAAATTAGGGTTTGAAACTGTAAATAGTAGTGCAAATGTTCCTAATGACGTAAATAGAATAAGGTATATTCAACATGATAATAATAATCACTTCCTGGAAACGTATGTTGAATAGTCTAGCAAATTGGGACTTATTTGAGGTAAATGGGTATTGTAATTGAGCAGAGTTTATAATATATTCAATTGAGCAAGGTATTATAATTATTAAGTAAATATAAATAGTTGTGAACAGGGTTATGACAATTATACCTATGCGAAGGGCTTTGTAAAGTAAATGCTAGTTGCACGCAGGGCACCATTTCTCTATTAGGACGCTGGCCTAGATAATTACGCAGTACGTAAATATTTACAAGATTTGACTTTTGTAAACTGCAAGTAAACTATGCAAATGTATGTATAATCATGATCAGAAAATTACGGCGAGTTGAATGAGCCTAATTTTATATTAATACACCTAATAATAACATATTTGACCTTTTAACCTAAACATTCCACATAAACCTATCAATAACTTATAGAGCACCTTCCTAATCGAATATTCTCCATGGGTAAATAATATAGTGCAGGAAATACAATTTGATATTTTGCGTGGTAAATAAATATAGTGCATGAAAAGTAAAATAGTGCAAATAAGTAAATATGCGAATATGAGCCTAATTATCAATTCTCTGTATTTCTTTATCCATCCATTTTGCCACGGTCAGCACACTCCGGGCGGAAGAATTGCTGCACCCCGTTGTTGCAGCAACGTCACATGTTGGTGGTGGTGGGTGCCAACGTGATGAGTGGCGTTTCCACAGTCGCCTCGGTGGTGAACGTGGTCGTACGCGAAGTCGTGGGTGTGTGTGAAGTCGCAGGTCCGGTTGTGGGTGATGCCAACGCTGACCTAGCCTGATGATGAAGCAGGTAGTTGCCCGTGTCGCTTCCTGCGCGTTCGCGTGAGGTGAATTTGCGGATATCAGGCATGTGAACACTGTCTCTGTTCCTGACTCTGACTTGTCCCTCATCAGCTGAACTTTCATCTGGCTGAACGTATGCTGATAGTGACTTTGCCATTCTGTCCTCGGTTTCTGCTCTTCTGGCAAATCTGACGGACTGTGTTGAGTTGGATCTGGCTCTCCTTTTGATTGCTGGTCTCAACTCTGTCTTGCGCACTTTCCTCTGTGGGTAATTGGTCTCTCTCTGAGTTGACTTCTTGATAGTGTATCTGACGGCTCTGAAGCATAGCCATATGCATTTGAATGGACACACTATGCATTTCCATATGCATGTGTATACGCATGGTGGGATCACTGGCTTCCCCGTGGCAATTCTCCAATTGTACCACAGGTATCCTGCAGCTACGATTCCAGCTATCAGGATTGTGATTCCCAGCAGCATTGCGATTGTGTTGATGATCACTTGAAAGGGTCCTTTCAGCATTCCTCCCATAAAGTTGGTGTACCCTTTTGACACTCCAGATATATAGTGACCATATGCTTTGCCGATTCCTGCTGCCGTCTGTCCAATTCCAGCTCCAATGCCTTCTATTGAATTTCTGATCACTCTGGGATCCAATGACATATCTGCTGTGTAATCGATCAACTGGTTCTGCACATGCTCCAAATTCTGTAGTCTCTGAATCTGGCCTCTGACATCCATGAAATTGGTCGCTCTGTTGACAATGTTGGTGAACAGGTGAGGCGCGTCAAACGTGAAGGCCTGCCACTGTCCTTTCCATGTCATTTCAATTGGAGTCTCTGTGACATGCACCATTCCATGTGCGGACTTCCACTGTCCATGTTCATTTCTGTACAGGTGCGGTGTGGTGTGGCTGCAATCCTCTTCTGGTGATTTCTCCACCAAATCTCTGCTGCCTGGGCTCTTGAACCACAAGGGCCCGTCTTTGTCCAATCTCATGGGTGTGTACTTGTAACATGTCTCTCCCACCTTTCCTGTCTGATAAATTATGTATGGCTGCACTTCCTTGCATTCCCAAAACATAATTGCTTCTCCAGCCCATTCTGCATGAACATCCTGTCTTCCCAGCATGGCTCGAATTCCCAATGTTGGATCGATGCGGAAAAGCTGAGTCAACATGTCCAGCTGGTTCTTGCGAAGTTGACATAACTGATGCCATACAATCGCAAATTGTGCCTGAGTCATTTCTCTGACCACATGTTGCAGGAACTGAAACTTGGAGTTTCTGTCGTCCAATCTGGCATACAATGTTCCACTGATTGTTGACTCTCTCGCCTCCACTATCTTTCCTGGCATTGCCCATTCCACAGGCACATCTTCTCTTCTGTCAAACTGGATGAATACACCTCCTTGATCAGTGTAGTATGTGTCTCCCGGAACACATTCTGAACCAATTGGTCTCTTTGTCTTGTTGCTGTGGGAGTATGCTGCTTGCAACTTTGATACAATAATTGTCTGGCCAGATATTTCTGATTTGAATCTGCCAATTCTCTCATATGCACATTGATGCTTGAAATTCTCCGTATCCCACACTGTGATTCCATAATTGTGGTCTCTGCAATGTCCCATCATGGCTCTGCACTGGCTGAAATCTTGCAAGTCGCTGATTACAGTCTTTCCATCGAGTGAAGCCACGGTTCCTTCTTCCATGTAGAAGTTACTGACGACATTTTCTTTGTCATGACAACACCATGAATATTCCACATTCAAGGTCTGATTGGTTGTCCACACTCTGGGCTCCATTTCCACCAAAGGTGTTCCTCTGAACATCTTGTGAATTCTTGCATAGTTACAGGCTACCACGCCAACTTGCTGGTATTTCTCAAAATTGCCTGTAATGCCTTTCGCTCCCCAGAAACTGGTGTGTGTGATGATTTCTTTGATTCTGATGTAGCATCTGTATGCTTTCTCTTTCTGTGGAATCTGTCTCTGTGCATAAAGTGTAACCTTCATTGCCTTGACAAAATTCCTTGGTGGGATATGGCACTGCACTTCTTCAGGAACTGTAAGCGCATGTCCATGCCTTCCACTGGTGCAAATCTGATACTTCTGGCTTTGTGAATTGATCACTTGTTCCACAGGATGATCCTTAATTGCATCCTTGAATCTCTCATAAGTCTGCATTTCTCTGACAGATTTTGGTGGCCATTCTGAAGGCAAAGGCGGCAATCCGTGATGCGCTGCCAATGATGGTGGCCTTACTGTCGAGGTTTCTAGAACGTATGTTCTGGAAAATACTTCGCTGTAAGCTTTGCCGGCTTTTCTCAGCGTTGCTGACTCTGACATGCCTGTCAGCATCAACACCATGCACAGCATTCCAATCACCAGACTGCTGGTGGTTGCTGTGGCTTTCCCTGTTGCACTTCTCAGGACTCTATCCGATGCTGAGTTCCTCTGAGCAGGGTTTTGTACAGAGTCTCTGTTCGAGCTCTGATTTCTGACATGTTTCTGGACAATTGCTGGGTCCAGTAAATTTACTTTGACTGTCACTGCTGTCTCTGGGATATCCATTGTCTTTGAATTGATTTCCAGCGGATACAATTGATTGAGTGGTCTGCTGACCACATTTCTGTTGGCAGTTCTGACTTTTGCTGAGCGAATCTGTCCATCTTTGCTGGGCTCTAACTGCTCGATGCGACCCATCCTCCATGCACCTCTGGGCATGTTCTCTTCATAAATCAGTACAACTTCATTCACTTTGGGTTCTTGAGTCGCTGTCAATCTGCCATGTTTGTGCGTCACCTGAGTTCTTTCCCTCAAGCTTGGGATATACTCTTGATGCCACAAGTCCCAGAACTTATCCAAAGTTTGCTGGGTTGTCTCCCAATATTTCTGCAGTTTCGCTGCGTTATCCATTCTGGGCACAAATTCTCCATCTTTGTCTGCGTCAAACTGTGGTGCTCCAATCTGACCTTCCCCTGTCAGGAAGTCTTTTGGCGTCAGCACTCTGAGGCTCTTTACATCACCATAGATGTAAGAGATTGGCCTGCTGTTGATCACTGCTTCGACTTCTGGCAGAAGTGTCAACAATTCTTGCAGGGTTAACATTCTGTGCCCCACAGCTGCCTTGAAATGTTTCTTGGTGATGCCCACCATTCTCTCATAGACACCTCCCTGCCATGGTGCCATAGGAGTAGTCATGTTCCACTGGATTTGTTGCTGTGAGCAGTATGTCTGTACTGCTCCATTTTTGACCATTTCTGACCATTCCTTTCCAGTATTGATGGCCTTGTCAGTACTTGTGCTGAGTACTTTCTCTGTCAATTTGAATTGCGTCGCATTGTCTGAAATCACTGCCTCAGGCTTTCCGCGCCTGGCGATGAATCTCCTGACTGCATTCAGGAATTCTTGTGCTGTCATGTCCAGCACACTTTCCAGGTGAACTGCACGTGTCACCATGCATGTGAACAAACAAATCCACATTTTCCTGTGATCTTTGTCCACTTTGTACCAAACTGGTCCCAAATAATCCAAACCCGTGTACTGGAACGGTCTGGCTCTCTGAACTCTAGTTTCTGGCAAATCTGGCATTGGTGGAAGCTGGTACGGCTCCGCTCCCAATTTCTTACAGGTTGGGCAGGTTCTCGTCACATTGTAGATCACCCGTCTGCCCTGTGTAATCCAATACTTTTGTCTGATCGCTGCCAATGTATGTTGCACTCCTGCGTGCATCAACTTCTCATGCTGGTCTCTGACGATCAGCTGAGTCACTGTAGCCGTTGCTGGCAACAGTATGAGTGGCACTGTGACCTCCTGTGGGTCTGTATGCTCCATTCTGCCGTGGCACTTCAGGATTCCATCCTGATGCATTTGCACATTGAGCCATTTGATCAACTGCTGGTCTGCAGCTGCTTTCTTGCCATCCTGGCTGCCTTTGCTGTGGCCTGTTGCCAGAATCTTTGCCACTTCTTTGTAATGATTCTGTTGCGTCACTTTGATCCAATATTTCCACGCACTCTCTCTCTCTTCAATACTGATAATTCCCTGTGGTTTCATTGTACCACAGATACTTTTCATGATTTCTGACAATCCATTCTGACTGTCATTTTTGCTGCGCTTTTTGTGCATCTGTCGCACAAATCTCATCACGTATACTGTTGCATCCAGTAACTTTGTCAGTGATGAGAATCTCTGAATCTCAATTCCCAATGGGTTGCTTTGCTTGCTTTCATCAGCTTGCACATTGCAGGCATCTGGGTCCCTGACCACTTGCTGTGTGGCGCCCAGGTAAATTGGACTGGCTTTTGGGAACTTGAGCTCTTCTTTCTTGATTTCTGCCATTACTTCTGGCGTAACTGGCTCCACTTTCGGCTCTGGCCACTCTCCAGTCATTAGCCATTCTGGCCCCTTCCACCACAGGTTACTGCCTTCCAACTCTGACATATTCATGCCTCTTGTGGCCATGTCAGCTGGGTTCTCCAGTCCTGTGATGTGTCTGATGTGCATGTTCTCTGTCTCACTCTGAATTTTCCTGATTTCATCCAATCTGTTCTTGACAAAACATGCTAGTGGCTTCGCTGTTGTCAGCCACTTCAGACAACAGGTTGAATCTGACCATACAACTGTTTGACTGAATTTGACGTCCTTGAGCTCTTTATGAATAAACTTTGACATTCTGCTGCCAATCAACATTGCTAACAATTCCAGCCGTGGAATTGTCACTTCTGGTTTCTTTGGAGCGAGTCTCAATCTGGAGTACAGCAGGCTTGACGTGCCGCTGTCATTTCCTGTTTTCTGGCATATGTATGCCGCTGCGCTGTATGCCATTGCTGAGGCATCAACGAAAATGTGCAGTTGTGCATCTGCACCACTCTGATAATTCAGATTTCTGTTGAACTTGATCTGTCCAACCTTGAGCAATTCTGTCTCTAATTGCTGCCAAATTGCTGTCTGTTCCTCAGACAGGGGAGTATCCCATTCTTTGGCACTTGGTCCTGAATGCCATAACGTTTGCAAAAATCTCTTTGCTGGCAGTAGGACAGGACTGACGAGTCCCATTGGATCAAAACATCCCGCAGTCACCTTTGCAACTGTCCTTTTCGTGGGAAGTTTGATTTTCTGGTCAGTTTCTGATAATTGTGATTGCTGAACTGTCTTTGGCGTTTTCAGCCACATCTGGTCGCTCTCTGTGTCCCACTTCATTCCTAGGACTGTTGTGACAATTTCCTTGGCCACATCTGACTCTGCCAATTGCCAAGTAAAGCTCTTATTGTTGCTGTTCCATTCTCTCAGATTCATCTGTGCCTCTGTGAACAACACTTTGGATTCCTGGTACAATTCGATTGCTTTCTGCTCTGTGTCCACACTGAGGATCAAATTATCCACATACAGATTTTCATCGATCAATTTTGCATTTTCTGTGCCAGCTTGATTCAGGTGGTATCTAACTGTCAACGCCAGCAGCGCTGGGCTGCAGATTATACCAAATGGTACTCTGGCAAATCTGTAAATCTGAATGTTGTCCTCCATGGATGGTTTCGTGGGATCCTTGTACCACAGAAATCTTGTCACATCTCTGTCACTGTCCTGCAGACTAATCTGCAGAAACGCTTTTTCTATGTCTGCGACCAGTGCAATTCCATGCAATCGGAATCGCATCAGCATCCCTACCAGCTGTGGTAGTATAACTGGACCGCGGTACATGCTCTCATTCAAGCTTGGCATGCCTGGCGGTTTTGCTGAGGCATCATATACCTCTCTGACCTTTGTGGTAGTTTTCTCTGGCGTTATCACTGGTTGATGAGGCAAAATATGGAATTTTCTGCCATCCATAATATCCTCTTGGACCTTCTCAATCACTCCTTGCTCCTCTTGTGTTTTCATGATTGCCTGAATTTTCTCCAGTAATTCTGGGTCTCTCTTGAGCCTGTTGGTGAGGTATCTGAACCTCTTGAACGCCATTGCTTTGTTATCTGGGAGTTCATGCAAATTTGGTTTGTACATGAACTTTACAGAGTACCGTCCATCTGGGTTTCTCTGTACACTCTCATTGAATTGCTTGATGGCCTCATCGTCCTCGACGAGGTCTGGCTGGTCCATTATGCCAATGGTATCCAGTCTGTCCATATCTTTGACGTTTGGTACAGGAGCAATTGACAACGGTGCTTCCTCGTACCACTTTTCTCTCTGAATTTGATGCACAATTGTGTTGACCACCACCGGATATGCACCATCCGTGGTCCATTGATTTCTGTTGCTTGTCAGCTGTCCACCTCCCATCAGTAATCCCAATTCTGATGGAATGACATACAATCCTGACGGAAGTCTGGTGGTGCTGGTGTTTCTGGACATCAAGTCCCAGAAATAATTCAAGCCTACTATAATGTCTGGCTTGAACTTGCATTCTGTCCCTTTTTCCTTGGGAATTCTGTCTGCGAAGTAACTCTCATCCGGGAAGTACTTCTGCAAGTACTTTTCGTCCTGTTCTGACACAGGCACTTTGACTTGTTCTGTGGTCAACGTCGGGACCACATCAGCCACCATATCAACTTTCTGGCCATTTCTGAGCCGCATTCTGAATTCCACTTGCTGTACTACTTTATAGTGCGGCTTTTCATTTCCAAATGTGTACACCTGGATGTGGTGTTCACCCGTACTCTTCAAATTGAGTTTCTTGGCCACTTTCTCTGACATGTACGTTCCCTGGGATCCTGTGTCCAGGAACGCTTGGATCTGTAGTGGTGGCTGTTCAGGCTCCATCTCTGTATCCATTTCTGAAGCTTCAATCACGGTTCTGGCTGTCATCAGCATTGACATATTCCTGTTTACTGACAGGTTCACTGACGTATTCTGTTGCTTTGTATTTGGTTCTGTGACCACTGTGCTGGATATGGTTTCTGTCTCTACCATTTCTGGTCCAGCTTCTTCCACAGTGACACAATTCACTGTGGCTTTTCTCTGTTGGCTCTGTGCTGGTCGACCGGCCGTCGGCACAGACTTTCTGCCATTGTTTGTTGATTGCTGGCCATTCTGTTGACCATTTGCTCTAAATGCTGGAATTTGCCATCCAGCGTTTCCATTGCCATTGTCACCAAATTTCTCTGGGCACACCGCAGTGTGGTGCCTATTGGACTTGCAGTAGAAGCAACTTCTCGTAAATTGACATTGATTCATGTAATGCCCTTTCTGCAGGCATCTCAGGCATCGCTCTGCCTTTGACAAAATCACTCTCCTTTCTCTGGCAGTTTTGAACTTTGGACACTTATCATTAAAGTGTAATTGCTGTGTGTCATTGCAGAACACACACGGTCTCCCAGGATTCATAAATCCAGCCTGTGGTGCACTCTGTCCATTCTGGATCACAGACATGCTCCCTGTGCTGGTCCTTGGGTTCTCTGGCCCTCTGAATCGGTTCCCATTGCCTTGAAACCGATTATTGAATTGCTGTGCGCGGGGATTATTCCCAAACCCTTGGCGCGATTGCTGAACTGGTGCCTCAGTTTGCTGTGCGTGCTGTACAGCCTCACTGAGCGCTAGCTGCTTGCCAAACAGCTTTCTGAAATTTTCCACCGTCAAGGCTTCCTCAGTTCCCTGTTCCTTCTGGATTTCTCTGAGAACCTCGGGTGGCACTTTCTGTTGCAGCTGGCTCAACAGCATTGGATGTTCCACTGATTCACCCAGTGACTCCAACTGCTGGAGCAGCCTTTCAATTGCATCAAACAAAATTCTCATATCCTGACAGGTATTCCTGGCCTGTCGCAACTTCATGATATTACTCATCAGCGTGTTTCTGACCACAACTGGCTGGTCATATCTCTTCTTGAGCATTGCAATTGCGGGTGCATAATTCTCTGCAGTCACACTCAATCCACTGATCATGCCAAATGCTGAGCCTTTCAGCAAGCTCCTCAAGTATGAAAACTTGGAAATGTCCTCCAAATCTGTCCGATTGTGAATGTGGGATTCGAACATTTGCCACCATGATCGAAATTTGACAATTTCCCCAGTAAACTGTTCCACTTCCAGTTTCTGTAATTTGACGCTCTTTGCTGTGGTTGCATTGGTCGAACTGGCCCCCGGAGCAGCTCCCTGAGCTGTCAGAGCCATCTGGGCAGCCATCTGCTGTATGAATGCTGTATTGACTTCATACATGGTATTTCCGCTCTGTTGCTGGATCATGTCTTGCAACTCTTCGATGTATACATTCATGGCTGCCATTTTCTGTGTCACCAAGTCTGACATATTTGCATATTCCTCATATGAGTCTTGGTATATCTTCTGTTCTTGTTCCAACTGGTCGGGTTCGTCAATGTCCTTGACGATGTCCCTCCATGCGTCAAATTGAGTTCTCACTGCAGTCATTGCACTTTCCAATTTTGCACCCTCCTGTTTGATAGTTGCAATCACTCTTCTCATCTCTGTTCTCTTATCTTCCTTTGATGCTTCCGCAAATAGCTCCAGGTCATATTTGGCAAATTCTCTTGCCAATCTGCTTTCCACCCTGTGCTTTGCTGGCCCCAGGGTCTTTCTGATGTGACCTGTTGGCGAAACCATTTTTGCTGATGAATTTTCCTTCACTGTTTCTCTTTATAGTGCGTCGCCTGTGACGCTTGTGACGCTTCTCTGTGTCTTTCTGTGCAGTGCTCTGTGCACCACGGATTTGTTGTGCCACGCACAATACCAATGCAGTCCTACAGGCCCCTGACGTGTTCTCACGCGTTGACCTTTACTGCACTGGCACCAGATGTGTTCCTAAAGCCCCTGACGTGATTGTTTACACGCGTTGACTTCAACACACCGGTCAAATCCACCTGGACAATAAACAATTCATTTGCCCAGCAGTGTGCGCCCAAAGAGGGTCCGTACACACTCTTTCTGAGCGCTCTGACGCTCTTTCTGGCACGCCTGTGTGCCCCGTGACCACGCCGGCCACTTGCTTTCCTGAGCGGCTCCTGTGCCGCTGTGCGCAGTGCTGCGCTTGCCGTGTCGCTTGTGACACGTTTCTGTGCACTCTGGTGCACTTTCTGATTCTGGGCAGTGTTTCTGTACACTGCTCTGCAATTGCGCCTGTGCAATGCAGAATTCTGGCACTTTTGTGCTGTCTGATCTGATGGTACCGAGCAGGTACAGCGTGTATATTTGATGGGAGCTCCGCAAAGCCCCTACACGCTACCAAGTATCCTAATACTTGGTTTTCAAATCCACTCTCTGTCAGCTACAGCCCTCTGTCAGCTACAGCCCTTTGTACACTGATACCCCTACTTTTGCACTTCCGAGGTATGAGTCCACTCTTACCCAGTGGAGCGAGGGACCTCCGCGAATGCCCAAAAAACAGCCCTTTGACTAGCGTGGCTCTGTGGCGATCCTGTCTCCGTCAGGTCACCCTCCCTTGGCATAGGAAGGACGTGCGAGCGGTCACTGGTGTCCAGATATCCAGGAGCGTCCAGCAAAAGTTTGACCACCGTCCGACAATGACTCCTTGTCAAATGCCGGTGCCGCCCAGCGTCTAGCACCTTGCCAGAACACTGGTGAAAGCTGCCTGAAATCCTGACAGGCTTGTCAGAACTCCAGTGTCCTCCGCGCGTGAGCGTAGAACCGCTCCCAGGATGTAGACAGGAGTGCCGTGACTTTGGCACAATGCTGTCTGCAAATCAACAGCCAACGCTCAGCCAAGGCCAATTGATGTTCAGCAGGACTTTTGAAGTTCTGCCAACTGCCGCACAATGTTCGTTCCGGCTTGGTGATAGCACAATGTCATGCAATCACCCTGCTCGCTGCGCCATGTGTTGAAGCCACCGAAGTCAGCGTCTTCTACCACCGAATCCGGCAACTCCAAGACCGTAGTGAGAAACGGCCTTTAGAGTGGTTGATTTCCCGTTGTAGCCGAACGTCCACTTGTCGACAGCCAGGTTGAGTTTATTTCGTAGTTGTGTGTTGAGAAAGGGGGTTCGAATTGTTTCAGGTACTTTATTTGATCAGATACAGCCAAATATAAAAGCGCAAAGCCTAGCGAGCTTCCTAGTCGAAGTTTCTATCGCTAGCTTATTTTCGTTCAGAAGCTTGGGGTCCGCAGACTGAAGTAAAAACTCTCAAAGTAGCTAAGACACGGAAATCACGTATAGAAAAACAGCTACAGTAATTTCCTAATACAAATGCACAAATAAGACATAAATGCAACAAATAAACACATCTAGCCGAAACAGTTGCCTTATACTGCGCGTGCATACATTCAAATAATTATGGTAAAGAAATACCAGGTACAAATTGGGCTAATGGAAAAACTATTAATCTTGAGGTGCGAAGTCGGCAAACTCGGCCGATTTACTAATTTGCTTCAATTTGTCAGAAAACATTGACGCACATTGGAACTAATAAATTAGGGTTTGAAACTGTAAATAGTAGTGCAAATGTTCCTAATGACGTAAATAGAATAAGGTATATTCAACATGATAATAATAATCACTTCCTGGAAACGTATGTTGAATAGTCTAGCAAATTGGGACTTATTTGAGGTAAATGGGTATTGTAATTGAGCAGAGTTTATAATATATTCAATTGAGCAAGGTATTATAATTATTAAGTAAATATAAATAGTTGTGAACAGGGTTATGACAATTATACCTATGCGAAGGGCTTTGTAAAGTAAATGCTAGTTGCACGCAGGGCACCATTTCTCTATTAGGACGCTGGCCTAGATAATTACGCAGTACGTAAATATTTACAAGATTTGACTTTTGTAAACTGCAAGTAAACTATGCAAATGTATGTATAATCATGATCAGAAAATTACGGCGAGTTGAATGAGCCTAATTTTATATTAATACACCTAATAATAACATATTTGACCTTTTAACCTAAACATTCCACATAAACCTATCAATAACTTATAGAGCACCTTCCTAATCGAATATTCTCCATGGGTAAATAATATAGTGCAGGAAATACAATTTGATATTTTGCGTGGTAAATAAATATAGTGCATGAAAAGTAAAATAGTGCAAATAAGTAAATATGCGAATATGAGCCTAATTATCAATTCTCTGTATTTCTTTATCCATCCATTTTGCCACGGTCAGCACAACTGCTTTTTAAAATTTGCCATCACGAATTTATCAAATCTAGTCGGGTCATATCGAGACCAAAATTTCGCAGCCACCACCCCTTCAACCAAAGTGCGAGAATGACCTAAAGTCGATTTCAAGTCAAGTGGGATTTTTGCCAACAAACGGATATAGAACTCGGATAGTGACTCGGTGCGTATCATCGCTGCATTATCCCACTCCACCATGGAATAACTGGAAGACCGATCTTTGAACACATCAGACAGAGACGACAAAACTTCATTGAAATCAGGTGCAGTTTCAGGAGTGAACAGTGTCACAAACACTTTATATGCCTCTCCAGACAATTTGGTTGCAAAAACGTCCTTCCAGTAATGTGACAACAGCTGAGAATTTGTAATCGAACTTGCGGTACTCAAAACATGTCGATTCCACTCTGAGAATTTCACAATGTCATTTTTGTCCTTGAAAACAGGTATTTTATCCAACAAATGAGATTTTATCAACATCCACTGGTGCAAAACATCGAGATCGGTGCTTTTGCGCATGGCCTGTGGGGCGCGAGAAAGGTCATGCAAGTGCCATGGGTCAGAAACTTCGTTAGATACCTCAGCCGCGACTTTTTTATCAGAATTCATTTCCTCGGGGATTAATGGCTCAGAAATTTCGACAGAAATAGCACCCGAAACATTAGCACTTCCCTGAACAGGGACATCCGGAACAGGAACACTTTTCACAATTGTCTCATGCTTATTGACTTTCCGGATCTCATGAATCGCCTCTGCAAACAAATTTTCAACATGGGCGACGCGATTTTCAAACTTCTCAACCACTTGCTGCAGCTCTGACGGTAAACACGGAGACAAAATTTCCGACCTTTTATCTCCAACTGAAGGTAGTAGAGGATTTTCCATGACGTAATGATTCTCAGAGAAATGATCCACAAATGCAACCTTGTTCAAATATTCGCCCGCCGGAAAATGATAACTATCAACCAAAAATGGCGTGTGCGGGCGTGGTTCCAAAACGCGAACATCTGGGATGAAAACAGTCGTCAAAACTTCCTCAGGCAACCTTCCATGCTTGAAAGCTTCGAGAACTTGTGCGGCTGTTGGGCGACCAGAATGAACCCTAGGCGGAGGGGTAGACAAATCTGGATATACAGGAGCTCCACGACGATCCACTCTCACAGGAGGCAAAACAAACTGCGGCAAAGGTAGCCGAGACGGAATTTGGCAACTGGCTTGAAGGGGGCTTCGAAATCCTGAAGGACTGGATAAATCCTGAAGGACTTGCTCTGCGGGCTGCCAAACTTCATGACCATCTGAAGACAAAGACAAATTCCTCCTGAAAGCCTGGTTCAAGGCATCCTCTTGGAGCTGGCGCTCCGCGGCAGAATCCGGATGAAACTGGGAAATTCGGTTCACCGGATGTGACCGAGTGTGACGACCCGCTGACGACATACCTCGCCGGCCTGGGCAGCTATTTGACAATGGCTAGTCCCCAGGTCGTCCACCACTTTTTGCGGATGGAATTATACAATGGATTGAGAATTGTGTTTATTCCAAGTTGTACATTGCGTTGGCGAGGGTTTTCGATTCATATGATTTCATTCCTCTCTCATGAGTTTACGCGGCACAACAATAAATACCATCAAAACAAGAAGACACAAAATGTGCATTTAACGTCAACAACAATAGCCAATAAACACTAACTCGTTAACAGTGTCCTTGTCCCCCACACCCCCTGCAATTGCCTGAATTATGGAGACCCTCTGTTTTTTATCAATTTCGTCATTTGTGAGTTTGTCCAAAAGGTCGGAGTACATGCTTTCCCCTCTGTGCATCATCAGAGTGTTGAGAATCAGGGGTAGCATGTCATCAGATTTTCTGAGTGTTCAATTTCAGCTGTAATTATTTAAATATGTCCAGACAAACTGACAAACAATGAATTACCAACTTGTCGTTACCACTACTTTTTGTCAATTCATACTGTCTGGCGGCTTCGTTGACACACTCAGCAGTGCCATAGGCGCAAGCAGCTTTTACAACCTCACTCCTAAAACTCCTGACCATGTATGAATCCTTGTCACTTGAAAGCCATGTTTCCTTCGCGTACTCGTTGTAGGCTGGCTTCAGGGCCATCGACATGACTTTCTAGAAAGGTAAATGTGGAAATGAATTTAACTGGATGAAGACACACGTGCCTATCACTAATTTTTTCATTCATTCATGTCATTGTTTTTATCAGAAAAAAATGTGTACCACTCACTGATAGCATATTTGCTGCTGCATCATCCATGCCAGAAACTGCAGCAGAGAGCCATTTCCCTTTACTCAGACCCACAGAAAATGGTTCAAGGTGTGTTTCATGCTGGAAATAGTCATTCATCATCAGCATGGGTATTGAGTAATTCAAGAATGCTGACTGGCCATAGAGTTTAGCCAATTCAAATGCATCATCTGAAATAATGAATGGTTGAACTTGTGATATTATTGAGAATCTGTACTGTGAAATCAATGTTGATTGAATCCATAAATGAGTTGTATAAAAAGTTCAACATTTTTTTTTGGTTGATAACTGTTAACCTTGGCCATGATTTACTCACCCAGCAGTTGTGACCTGTCAGCAGCAGTTAGCGGTTCATTATTGTTTTGTGCACTTGCCCTCATGATTGAGATAAGATTCTTCCAAGTGACATCATCATAGTTTGTACGATACCAGCCAGTGTAATTCAAATTGATTTTTACGTGAGCTGCTGTGTCTGCTGTCACAGATGGCAACGTGGCTGTGCAGGTGTAGATAATGTTGTGCTTTTCTGTTGTTGTTTTTTTGTGCAGTATAGGTTATCAGATGCAACGTTTACAAGATTGCTCTGAACTGACTACTTTCCCCATCCATCACAAGTGGCTCCTCCTCATCAGGCATATTCCTCTTCAAAATTTTGTAAGTCACTGGCACTGGCCACAATTCAGCATCACCCCCAGTGCTGCCCAGTCTGCCCAGTTGGTGCAATGTCATCGTTTCCGAGTCCCAGTGAACCAGCGGGAAGCCTGGCCTATCCAAGAATGGGTCCATCAGATTTGTGATGGTGATGGGTTGGGCATTTGAGTCCTGTGTGGGGAACGCTTGTGGCGTCATCTAAACAGGAACAATATGTGGCGAAAAACTCTGGTGGTGTTATTATGCGCCCAAAATCTCTATTTTTGATCAACTGACCGCTGCTTTTTGTAATGCATTCCACAAATCGCTTGTCTCAGTATTGCCATATTTGTGACTCATGATGTAATCCTGTGTTATATGGGAGTGTGAATTTAGTCAGTTTGAAACGAACATGCATCGTGCGTAGATTGGTTTGCAACAGACCTTTATACCCGCCTGAAATGTTCCAGCCCCCAAAAGTCCATGAAGCATGCGCAGCACACCGGCACCCTGAGATGTTTTTTCTCTGTTTATTTCTTCCATGTACTTTTTAGTTGAGAACTTTTTAGTCTGCTGAACTGAAAGTGAACTGAAATATGTCCTATATTATCTGAATAATTGATAAAACTATGTATATATACTAAGTATATACATATATATTGGATGATTTGGCACAGAAATTGATCCATCAACCTACGGTAACATTCTGTGCAAAAGATGCAGTCCGTGTCCGACCAATAAATATCATTAATGATAGAGCCTGCAATTCTCAGCCATGCAGAACAGCGTTCGATGTAAATATATGTCTATGCCGCGTCACCTCAAATGTCACTAACCTTGCCATATGTTATTACGGTCTGTTTGATGTCTGCCGGCGTGATCACAGGAGCTCGAATTGCGTGCGCTGCTTCCGTCTGATCCTGTCCCATTGTTCTGAACTGTTTCTTTGACAGGAACCTTGCATTCGCTGACCACTGGTCACTGTTTATGTGCTCCATGCATGGAATGGACATGAACGTGGCGAAACCTTCATTCAACCACAAGTCGTCCCACCAGGACATGGTCACCAGGTTGCCAAACCACTGCAGGATTTAATGTTGCAGCGTTTTGTGAACTGTCTTTTCAATTGCGCTGCGCATACTAGTTTGCACCGCGACGTGAAAAATTTGAATCTGCGTCACAGTGCAAACTAGTGTGCGTATGCACAATCTAAATGAATGGTTGTCTAAAGTACTACTGACCGCGTGCGACAGTTCATGGCAAACCAAGTCTGCAGCGCTGCCGTGCTGCGCAGCCGAGGTAATATCTGGCTTATACAGAAACCATGGCTCCTTGAATGTGATGCAACCCCAGGATTCCACAGCCCCAGTGGGGTACTGAGGGGACGTGACAATGTCTGGAAATACATTTACATGTTTACCGTGGTTTAATTTTTGCTGCCATTAGTTGAAAATGTTTCAATTCAGTTTGAGCGATCAGTTTTTCTCACCAATTTTTGGCACTCCAGTCTCTACGTGCGTCATCCCAAAGAACTCTTCATAGAAATTGATTGCATTTACAGCAACATCTAGTGAAAATTCAGTATACTGTAGGTTGTGTGCTGCCGTCCAAGCAGTGATCTACGCAGTTTCAATCAGGCACATTGTTTTTGTCACTGATATGCTTGGAAGTGTGGCAGTTTGACAAACGTACTGATAAGCCACTGTTTGATGTTTTTGTATTGCTTTCATAGTCACAAACAGCAAGGGCCACAAGATAGGTAGACATTTTTGGAGTAACCTCAAATTCACTAAGGTATTTACCGTTGTCCATTTTTTGAGCTTCTTTCTGTAAATTGTAAGTTTATGTGTAACTGCGCTCAATACGTTTGAAGTTCATGCGGTGGGTCTTGGAGTAACCTCAAATTCACTGAGGTATTTACCGTTATCCAGTGTTTAGCTTCCTTCTGTATGTTGATTAGAAGTTTATGTGTACCGTATTTCCTCGAAATACCCCCCCCCTCGAAATACCCCCCCCCTCGAAATACCCCCCCTCAAAATGGACACTATGAACTTATAAACCCCCCCTCGAAATACCCCCCCCCCAAATTTAGTGTATAGAGAACGTAAATGACAAAGGCTGCGGTTTGTCATCCCGACAATGCAGAACACACGTTAAAAACGATGACTCTGTTATGTGAGAACAGTGTTTGTACGTCTACACACTTATAAATGTCTTTAGAGTCTTATAAATGGCGATTTTTGTTGCATTTTTCGACGTCTGCGTACGTTTCAGACGACATTTTAGTACTGGGATTTCAAAAAATTTCTGGCGAAATAATAAACCCCCCCTCGAAATACCCCCCCCCTCGTTTAACCCCCCCTCAAAATTCTCACTCTGAAACAATAAACCCCCCGGGGGTATTTCGAGGAAATACGGTATCTACCACAAATATGTTTGACATTCATGGGGTGTGTACTGTGTACTAAATTTGAAAAGATTTTTTATGTTTACATTTTTGCCAGGGATTTGTGGAGAGATTTGATTATACCTACCGTATTTCCTCGAAATCCCCCCCTCGAAATACCCCCCTCGAAATACTCCCTCGAAATACCCCCCTCAAAATGGGCACTATGAATTTATAAACCCCCCCTCGAACTACCCCCCCCCCAAATTTAGTGTATACGGAACGTACATGACAAAAGCTGCGGTTTGTGATCGGGGCAGTGCAGAACATGCTTAAAAACAATGACTGTGTTCCGTGAGAACAGTGTTTATACTGTCTACACACATATACAAGCCTATACGGACACGGAGTCATAAACATGGCAGTTTTTGTTGCACTTATCAACGTCTGCGTACGTTTCACATGACAATTTTGTACTGGGATTTAGGAAAATTTCTGGCGAAATAATAACCCCCCCCCCCTCGAAATATCCCCCTCGTTCAACCCCCCCTCAAAATTTCCACTCCAAAAAAATAACCCCCCCGGGGGGTTATTCGAAGAAATACGGTAGGTATATTCTTTTTGCGACATTTTCTAAGGTTTTTACAAAAATATATCAGAAAGTCGCATTCATGATGCAAAAAAATAGCTTGTGCTGTTCATTGTTGACAAAAGTTATTGCACCCACATGGTGCGTTGTTTTTAGTGAGAGGTTGCTTGCTTTCCAAAAAAACAAGCAACCCGTCACTAAAATTTTGCTTTTCAAATATCCAATTATCCATCAAAACAAGGGTACCACACGTCATGAATGAATAAAGTCTTGAAAGTGGCACAGAAAACGTTGAAATCCAATTTATAAAAATATTGGACACCTTCAGGGGCATGTTTGACAAAGCAATTGGGTGTTTTTCATCGTGAGTTATTGATATTTCAAAAGTTGCTTTTTTGTCTGGTTCATCAAAACAAGGGAACACTTTTCTGGCATTGGCGTCTGTCATTTTTGCCATCAGTACATACCTGCAAAATGAATATATTGTTCTTGTAGGCGAATATCAGTAGAACATCAATGGCTATATTTGGACTCGAAGTTACTCTCGAAATGAAACTAACTTTGTTTCTTCTGTATCTGGCACCTTATATTCTGTCCGGAACCACCCAAACAGTTTGTTTTCAGTCAGTGACCCTGTAAACTCTAAATGCACCACCACTTGGCTTTTAGCCAAAATGCTGGCCAGCTTGATCACGAAGTACTCATTTTCAGCATATTCAAATGTACTGTCGATATCGATCTCCCCACCTTGCTTTAAGACTACTCGCGTTTTCGTCACATCGATATTGCTTTTATGAAGGTAGATTATTTCTGTGGGATCCAGTATGTCGACAGTTATTTCTGTCTGAAAAAGAACGTTGGTGTGAATACAGTCCTCCAAACATGGTGTCAAGAACCCGGAAACGTTTTTTTTTGTTTGCCTAAAACTGACTCCTAAAGACCGGGTCGTGTAGTAGGTAGATATTTTTGTACCTATTTATAATGTATTTTTGGACAAGAGTAACCCCTTCTTTATTTATAAAAAATTACAACTCACCAATCCTTTGAACGTTCCGCCCTCTATATCTGGATCCAGCATCAGCTTTTGATGGATGGGGATTACTGATCTGGAAAGTCTAACATCTTGCCACGGTCCCTGCGTATAAATAAATAGGTACAAGAATTAGGTACCTAACAAATAGGAATTAGGAATGCATACCAATGAACATATTTTTTTATGATCGTTCTATCCTTTCTACCCTGAGCAGTCTAAAACGAACAGAATTCTAATAGAGCCCAGATACTTATTGTAGTATAAAAAATGTTCACTGTATACAAACAATCCCTTAAGCCTGAGTTAAATGCAGCACAATGATAAATAGAAGCTGAAGCGACAAATAAATGTCGCCGCAAATTCGATTACACAAGAACGCTTAAAGATATTCATATTGAAAACACTTACCAATATCTACATCGTGCCAAAAATTATCCAAAAAACTGCAGTGGTTCTCCTTGAATTATCAATGTAAAACGAAAATTTCGCTATTTGTCGGCAATCTCAACGAGAAATGTTGCCGACAAAAAGCGAAATTTTAACTTGAGATTTATATCTCAAGAACCACTGTTTATTTGGATGATTTTTAGACACGACGTATTTATTTAGATATCGGTTAGTGCTTTCAACATATCAATTGATGGATGGGAATTTCGGAGCATTCTTGTGTAATCGAATTTACGGTGATATGTATTTGTCACTTCAGCTTCTATTTATCGTTGTGCTGTGGGGACTTCAGCGGGGAGCACCTTTGCGCCAGCTTTCGCCAATGGACTAACTCCCTTTTCCCCTCCAAACAAAGAACCAGCCCCTACTTCTTCAGTGGATTCTACACCACCAACTGGCTTGTCAGTCATCGCTGGTAGTGGTGCCTGTGTCTTTGTGCCCACATCGATACTGCCGCCATTTGCATCTTTGTAGGCTTGCAGGCACGCAGCTGACACTGTGATGTGAGAGGGTTATTTTGGATTAGTACATTTTGTGTGATGGGGTAGTGGATAGTGAAAAGCCTTCAAAAACTCACCCGTGATTTATATTTTTGAAAATCACAATAAATAAAAATATATATAGGTATATATATATATATATAAGATTTATATATATTTATATTTTTTCAAATTCTCAGTGATATTTTAATGAATATTTTTGTAACTGCAAAACAATCAGTGAGAAAATCACCCATACTAGGTAGATATAGGTATTGCACTGAAAACAGGTAGACAACTAGCTATGTGTATAGCCTAAAATAGCACTTTAAGAGGTGGAAATGAGCAAAAACGTATACAAATGAGAGATACAAAAAGTGTGGCAAAATTTCTCAAAAATTGCTCTGATGGCTAGACAGTTGGCCAATTTGGGGGTGGAGTACAGATAGGACAGTAGTCACAATTTTTGCCTCAGTGATAGATAGATGGCCGAGCAGCCTCCTGGATAGAGATTTAAATATAGTTATATACATTTAAAATTAGTTGAGTGAGTGATATATTTCTAAATATATATTTTCTGGAAAATAGGTCATTTTTTCGAATGCTAACAGTGAACTGATAATGGAAGCGGTGGTTTTAGCGCTAGAGATAATGTGATAATGGGTTTATGCCCACCAATCAGGGTGTCGAAATTTTTCATACAGATAACGAAAACAATTTTCAGCAGCCGGAAAACGGAAGGGGTAAAAATTTTCAGCTGCCAGAAAGCTTTGCACTACACCTTGCACTACAGTCATTCAATCAAACATGAAATTAAATAGGACCAGGGGAACACAAGAACCAAAAACGTGGAAAAATACCATAGTGGAAAAAATAAAGAGCGGAAAAATAATTGAAAATTCCGGAAAACCGAAAAAATGGTCCTAAAAACAGAAACGGAAAGTTTGAATATTTTCAGCTATTGTAATACGGAAAACAGAAAGAGCAAAATTTTTCAGCTGCTGGAAAACGAAAAATGGAAAGGATAAAAATTTTCTTCTGGAAGGCGGAAACGGAAAATGGAAAACGGAAAGTTGACATTCTACTCACCATCGATACACTTCTCACTCTTGCAAAGATTGAGCGGGGCGCCCCTCTTGTGTCTCCTGCGATATCCCGCGGCCGTGCTGATAACAGCGGGCACCGAAGCTGAATTACTCTGAGCTCCAAATACATTTGCAGCTGAGTGTTGGATTCCCTCAGCAACATATTCACAGGCGCACGCCTGCTCCGGCCGCTGGCAGGGGACACCCCCGCAAGTGAATCTCTCGTGGAAGTCGTACGGATCGGGACTCCCGATTATCCACGTGTATGCGCGGTCGGATGGGCGACCTGGCGTAAATAAATGAAAATTTTCCGCGTTCAAAGTGACGTATCGAAGTGCACAATAAGGGAGGATTATCCGTGATCCTGAGTTGTTAAAATTACTGAAATTTTTCAGAGTATATATAGCTATATGTAAAATAGTTTTTTACCTGTACTCATGAGTACATGCGAGTACAATACTTTTTTGCAGGAAAACATAAAAGCAAGTACTTTTCCCCTGGAAAATGTCAAATGAGTACTTTCCTCCATAGAATATGTAAAGGTGGGTACTTTTTTCATGTGAAATGTAAAATCGACTACTTTTTACATGTGAAAGGTGTGTGTTACACTGAAAGACATCACATATGTCATTTTTAAAACTTATTTAGTACTTCTATAGGATACTGATATGATTTCTTCTAAGTTTCTCTATTTTAGTAAAAAAACTGCAATTTGAAATTTCTGAAATACATTTGCTGTACACATGCACGTTTGAAAGTACGCGTACAAGTGAGTACAGGTACTTTTTTCAAGGTTTATGTAAATGTATTTACACAGTACTCGAGTATCTGTATTTTTTGAGTAAATGTAAATACATTTTAACAACTGTGCTGCGATCCCAGATTACATGGTATGGCATTTTCTGTGTCCTAATTTGCAACTGGTTTTATGAATGTTGGTAACTTTTCCCCTGCATTTGTGTATAATGTTTATAAAATGCGGGGTCTCTGGCAGAATCTACATTTTTTTCAAATACACCCAGGGACCTTTCTTACTTTCCACCCCAGCATTTTTTAGATTTGTCCTCGAGGCCTGAAACTTGATTTTTTAAACTCAAGTTTAAGCTGTATGCATGTGTAAATACCACAAATCCTCGAATAATTCCCCGGGGGAGTTATTTTTTCATCAGAAGTTTTTGAGGGGCGGGGTTATTCGAGGGGAGGAGTTATTTTTTTGTCAGAAATTTTTTGGGGTGGGGGAGTTATTCGAGGGGAGCAGTTATTTTTTAATCAGAATTTTTAGTAAAATATATGATTTTGTTAGCTTTTCCCCTGCATTTGTGTATTATGTTTACCTATATAGCGCGGGGTCTCTGGTAGAGCCATTCACATGATTTTTACAAATACAGCGAGGATGGGACATTTCTTACTTTCCACCCCCAGCATTTTGTGGGTTGTCCTCGTCAAGGCAACTCCATTTTTTCTTTTTTATTGGAGGAGTTATTTTTTAACCACCCAGCCCACAAAGGGGACTTATTCTATCATAAATGGTAAATGTGGATGTATGATGCGTAAAGATAAGGTATATACACAAAAATACAAATAAACAATATGAGGTACACCTTACACTGGAAATAGTTTTTGTACAGAAATTCTTCCATGGTCATGCTGGCACCACCCGTGACTGCTACTGTTAACACTGCTGCTAGTAGAAAATTAGACATTTTTACTAGGAATATAGTCCCTAAAAAAATTACTAAGAGATTTGGTATACTGCGTTGTTGGAAATGTGACGCGTTATTGTCGAAGTTATTTTCGTAATGTGTACTAGCTGAGGTTTACGGTGTTTGAAAAAAGTTCATAAGACAGAAAAGCGAAAAATCCAACCCGCCGCTACAGGAGACGTGTTCAGTAAAAAAATTACTAAAAACATTGACTGAACCGATGTGATAATTGCAATGACGAAATTATGCCAAACACCAAGGTCAGAAGGCAGGCAACCACGAGTAGCAAAATGCATATTACAACGGCGACCTGCATTTTTGGGCCGCAACCGGTTTCCATTATTTTGATGGGTTTCGATGTCATGTTCAGCAAATGTTTGTGCGAGTGGTGTCTCAATTAAATAAACTGTACCTAATTATCTATCATACTACATTTCCCAGAGGGTTTATTTTTCAGAGTGGAAATTTGAGGGGCGTCTTTCGAGGAGGGCTTATCCGCGGCGGGTATTATTTCGCCAGAAATTTTCGATAAGGATCGCAGTAAAGGGTGGCGTTTTACATACCGAGAACTGATAATAAACGTGACCGAACAAGATAAATATACCGGATGGCCCATGTCAGGCGCACGGTTTCGATTGGCCCCCAACACATCAATTTTGAATGAAAACTGCTCAAATTTGGTATGGGGGTAAATAAATGTACCCCATTTGTTGTGTTAAGTGCACGGTTTCATATCGCAAGATTTCGTGTCAGAACGTGAAAATTTACTGATATTTATGTGTGCGCTTAACATACTAAATAGGGTACATTTATCTACTGCCATGCTAAATTTGGACTATTTTTATGACTAATTATGATTTATGAATAATTGGTGCTTTGGTAGACGATTGCCCGACATGCGCCGCATTCAAACACGTATAAAACTTTGGTTCACGTTCCAACATGAATTTTTGTTATCTGGAACCGTGCACTTAACACAACAGATGAGGAACATTTATCTACCCCCATACCAAATTTGAGCAGTTTTCATTCAAAATTGACATGTTGGAAGCCAATCGAAACCGTGCGCCTGATGTCGGTCATAGTGATGTAAAGGCACCGGGGCACCATTGCCCCGGTGCTGGGCACCGAAGGGCACCAGCACCGGTGCTGGTGCGGTGCCATTGCAATCTTCAGGGGTGCCATGCCGGTGCCGGTGCCATTTTTTTCAGAATAGCACCGGTGCCGGTGCGGTGCGGTGCCATTTTTTTGCCGGTGCCAAAGGTGCTAGCACCGGGCCAAAGTAAAAGGCACCGGGAAAGGCACCGGCCAAGGCTTCATGTGCTGTGCAATTTTGTCCATAGTATGTGCTTTTTCATATTTCAAAAAACAGCAATATATTTACCCAACCATTTTTGCCTTTTTTGTAAACCCCCCATCAAATAAATATACCTACTGTGAAATCCATTATACCCGATACGTGATCTGATGAACGAATCTAAAATTTTGTTGAATTTTAAATCATTTTTATATTTTATATTTATCTTACTTGTTTGTTCAAAATTTGTTGTCAGTTTATGACAAAGATAGTTCCATTCTCTGTACAGCAACGATTCTGATCAGTAGACAATAGTGGCTATGGACATTGCAGTGAATAAAATATTTTATCTTTCATTTGTAATCATTGTAATTGCTTCATAAAAGTGATTGCCACATCATTCTGATCATTTTAAGTGCTCAACCATCAAAATCGGTTGAAAATTCATGGAAATATGCGCTTCCAAAAGTGAGACCACTGAGAACCTGCCCGATATTCACTTCAGAAATTCCAGCCCGGTGCGGTGCCTTTCGGTGCTAGCACCGGCAACCCGCCGGTGCCCTTCGGTGCCGGTGCCATTTTTTCCAAAAGGCACCGGTGCCGGTGCGGTGCGGTGCCATTTTCTGGCCGGTGCCCCAGGGTGCCAGGTGCCCTTTTCATGTGTTGGCAAAGGTGCCGGTGCGGTGCGGTGCCATTTTTCCCGGTGCCTTTAACATCACTAGTCGGTCACCCTATATCATAAAGACATATCGACGTAGTTAGCTAGACATACACAGCAGCCGCAATGCAAATTGACATCAATTAATGCATCATGTTCATTACAAACACGATGTACTTTATTCCAGACGGGAGGTCTTTCGAGGGGGTCATTTTTTCCTCAGCGCGAAAACCCCTGGGAGTATTTCGAGAGGGGGGTTAATTCAAGGGAGTATTTCGAGGAAATACGGTATGTAAGTTAAAAATGTGTTAGAAAAAGGAGTTTACGGACTGGGCTTTTCAAGAGAACGCAAGATACGTGTGGAATCGTAAATATACACTACCGTGCAGAATAGTTGAGACTTTTCACACATAGAGAAACAGTAGGCTGGGGGTCCACTGCACTTTTTTGCTTCCCAATTTCTTGTCCCTTGCCCAATTTTGATGCCGTTTGAGTATGTTGGGGTTTGATGCTGGGGATACAATGAAAATTTTTTGTTTGCTCAAATAAACCACCAGGCCCAAGATAAGGGGGTCTATAAAAAGATGGTCAATAAATATACAAAAAATGGGCAATTTGGATGAGTGTCTTTGAAGCTTAATAACTCAACCATTTCTGGGCTGATTTGAATCATTCAACACTTCAAATGATCGGGACAACCTGCAGATTCTATTTTTGTTGTCGGTTTAGTGATGTCTAAATTCTGTATGTCAATTTGACCCAGTTTTTGAACATAAAAAAATAAATTTTTTGGACATGCTATCATATACCCGATGACAATGAGGATTCATTTAAAACAGAAATGAGTTCAATATCTCTTTCCAATCAAAAGTTATGGCACTTCAAAGTTTTCAATGGTGTCTAAATATTGAACTACTCAATATGCTCATTTTACTGGGGTTTGCAGCATGAAAATTTTGTTATTGAACAGTCTATAACATACTTTAGACAGAGAGAATCAATATGACAAAAACGTTTTTTCAATATCTATTTCCAATCAAAAGTTAAAGCACTCACAAACTTCCATCTTCATTCCATCCAAAATAATTGCACATTGCTCATTCACAGTTGGGCCAACTTTTTGCCCTAATAGAGCAAGGCCAAAACCTCAAATTTACACACCAAATAGCCCCACCCAGTAGTATGCCTACCCCCATTTCAGAGTTGCTGGCAATGGATGCAAAACTGCAGCAAAAATAAATAAATGCCACATTTCCATATATGCATCACCATATGCTGTTCATGCTTAGAATGTTTCTTGCTGCACACAGAGCTCAGCGATGCAGGCAAGCAGTTGCCATGGTGAAAATTTTGTTAAAAAATAAACATAGGAGGTGGATATAGACTTTAAAGTGAGATACTGGGTGGCTACTGCCCAAAACAAGAAAAGTCTCAACTATTCTGAAACATGAACAAACTGAGTTAATATGTTTGTACACTAGGAATATACACAGATTTGAACTTGAGGGGCGGTCATCCTGGGCATGTGTAGTCAACCCCCCAGGGTACCCATGTATAGTATCCAAATGTTTTGCATAACAACCATTTCGAAATTCTGGCAACATTAATCACACAGCGCAAAAAGTCTCAACTATTCTGCACGGTAGTGTATTTGTCATTGATGCATCATATAGAAAATAGTACGAGTCAAATAAATAAATAAGATCATTTGTCGTGTTGAAAAATCGTGTCAAATCAAGATACGGGATTTAGAAATCAATAAGCTGACAACAAAAAAGGAATCAGCATGTTTTTCCGATCCTATTAAGTGTTTATAGATCCAAATCAGCCCAGAAATCACCAAGTTATCCTTCAAAGTCGATGTGCAGATCGGCCATGCAAAATGACCACCGGGGATGTCGCACTATTGGAGGGGGTCGCATTATACCACTGGGTTTTGACTGCGCGACTGCTGCTCGCCTGTCCAGTCGCAGTGGGCTGCGCGTCCGCAGCACTCTCAACTTTTTGCTGTCGGGCTTCTTCACGCACCTGCCGCTGCACTTCTTCAGCGGTGCGCCACACTTCCTCCAACGAACCCGGAATCGACGGCGCCCCCCCCCCCCTGACTGGAACGTTTATGCGTGGCGCGACAGATAGCACGTTTGAAGTTGAACCCACTCTGACACAGGAGACGTTGGTCAGGCGTCTAATGTAACCAGGAGATAATGGCAGTTGACCGCTGGCTACTAACCACTAATTAACCTGTCGCTGCCACCAATTTACCAATCCTGGTATGCGGTTGTTTGTCAGTGAGGTATGAATTTGCCGCACACCTCCATCCCTGCTACAAAAACCCTTCACCCGCCCGGGACGCTGCATTATTATCCACGCTGTCCTCCGCGGGTTCCCGTGCACAATAACGATATCAATATGGGAAATGGATGGATGGAATACTTCAACTACAGGACCTGTTTCTGTTGAGCTCTGGCAGTAGATTTGTTAAAAGTACTGAACTTTTTTCGAAGTAAATGAATGTAAAATATTTTATTTTTACTCACCACTGAGTACAGAAAATGAAAAGTATAATTTCTTCACTTTTACACTGCGTAAAATGTGAGTAAACGTAAATACCGTATTTTTACTCAGGGAAAACGTAAAAAGCAAGGAGTTTTAAAATGTTTTTGTACCTAGGAACACGTAAAAGTTAACGCGAAGGTCATCATTCTATCATTTCCGCTGCTATTTTTGCAACTATTCAAGGGGGGAATTATTCAGGGGCGATTATTATTTCGTCAAAATTTTCAAGCATGTTTCCATCAACTCATTTAACGAAATATGCCTTATAAACACAATAACGTGTCATTTTTGTTAAAATGAGGTATAACAAATTAATCAAATCTTTAGAGGGGGGGATTATTCGAGGGGGGATTATTAATTCCTCACTCGTCGCACAGGGAGGGGGGATTATCTGAGGGGGAATTATTCAAGAGGGAACTATTCAAGCAAATACGGTAAATTTTTTTTTAACAACTATTTATGTCTGGGAGTCGACGGTAGGTCCTTTCGACCGCAGCGCTTCTCGCAGATGCAACCGGCGCGGGGTTTAATTGCAATTAAAAAGTTGTTAATCATGCAGTCGAAATACGGGGTTCGACATTTTTTTATGGAAGAAGCTTTTTAGTAAACGGGCAAGGTGATACAATAGCGCAATATATAGGCTTTTTCAAGGTGTATAAGGAAGAAAAGGGAAAAAATCGCTAAAAGTAGGTGAAAATAGCTAAAAATAGGTAAATATATAAGTACATAAGTACTAAAAATAGCTTAAAATAGGCAGTTAGACACATATTTAACCTAGTGATCTTAGAGTTGAAAATCTATAAAAAGGTATGAAAATTAGTGATTTCCGGCAATAATTGGGAAAAATGTCTCAAAAATCGCTCCAGAATGGCGACAGGTCTATAATAAAGTGACCTCTCCCATAGTGTGGCCCCTTTGGCACGTTGTGTGATTATTTATAAATTATAATGCGACACTGATATTTTTTACCTAATGCAGGGTGAGTTTTTCCAATCATGAAATATGTGAAATATAAAATCATGCATTTTTTACCAAATGAGTATCTGTTTTTCTATGTGAGGTACTATAATTAAAGTTGAAGTTACAGTGAAATTTTTAATGCAAAAATTTCGCAAAAAAATCATGGTACAATGCAAGAAGAATTCTGAAATTTGCTATTTAGAATGTACTAACGAATGTCTCTATCGCGCTCAAATGTGAGACGAATTGGTGCAATGGTTGAGAAGTTTTAATGTTATGGAAAAAATATCTATTTTGTGTCACACAATAGGAAATTTTCACTGTAAATTTGCTAACTACTCTTTCAGTTGATTTTTTTGTCAATTTTTTTTTAAACATTACACGTAATGCTGTAAAATCATGCACTGCATTGATCACACAAAAATTGGCAAATTGCCATTGAGCCAGACCACAGCCGTGATGCCAGCCCTCGTTGCCCATTCCACATTTGACTTCATCACACTGATCGATTTTTTCATATTGTCATCTAGTGCCCCTGATTCTGGAGTTTGGCTGAAGAACCGTTCAAGCTAAAAAATTGGAATGGTAAAATTTGATTAGGTAAATCCGGCTAAATGTGCTTAGTTGAGTGAAAATACACATAATACGTTAATACACTATCAATATATTTATATACAGGGGTGGGACATTTTCAGTTTCCGCTGGAAAAACGCGATAGCATGAGCTACAGTTGAGCTATCACAATGAAATTTCTACACAATAGAGTAGCCCCTATAGCCATAGGACACCTATTCTGAAGTTTGCAACCCAAATGCCCACATTTTGGGTGAGTTGTGGAACACACAGTATTTAGTGTAATTCTGTGACTTGAGCTCCCTTATCTCGGGACTGGGGGGCTATTCGCGAAAATAAAAGAATTTGGTCGTAGCCCCGACCCCAGACCCCAACATACTCAAAGGGCATCAAAATCGGCCAATGTATGACAGAATGGGAAGACACCAAAGACCGGTGACCCACTACCCCAAAATGTCACCCTCGATTTATTCTGTGGGAGACGCCACGTCACAAAAGTACACTAAAAACTGTGTGTTCCACAACTCACCCAAAATGTGGCCATTTGGGTTGCAAACTTCAGAATGGGTGTCCTGTGGTGTGGAGTCTACTCTATTGTGTTTAAATTTCATTGTGATAGCTCAACTTTAGTTCAAGCCATTGCGTTTTTCCAGCGGCAGCTGAAAATGCCCACCCCTGTATATATATATAAATATATATATATATATATATATATATATATATATATATATATACTGTATTACCTCGAATTATCCCCCCCTTGAATTAACCCCCCCCCCCCCTCGAAATACCCCTCCTAAATTTCGGCTGAGGAAATAAACCACCCCCCCCCCCCCTCGAAATACCCCCCTAAAATTGAGTGTAACGTGAACGTACATGACGAATACCGCAGTTTGTGATCTGTACTATGCAGAACACACGTGAACACTGATGATTAAGTGACGTTAGGGAAGGGTTTTTGTGTATATACAGTAATATATGCCTATAAACACATATAAATCTATGTGATTGTTCGATTTTTCTACGTCTGCGTATGGGGAATTTCCGAAAATTTCTGGCGAAATAATAGACCCCCCCTCGAATAAACCCCCCCCTCGAATTATCCCCCCTCAAATTTTGCTGGCGAAATAATAAACCCCCTGGGGGTATTTCGAGGTAATACGGTATATATATATAATATAAATATATATAATACAAATATATATACCGTATTTCCTCGAAATACGCCCCCCCCTCGAAACACCCCCCGTCTCGAAATACCCCCCTCAAAATGGCGACTATGAAATAATTACCCACCCCCTCGAAATACCCCCCCCCCCCCAATTGAGTGTACAGCGAATGTACATGACAAAGCTATTGTTTGTGATCCGGACGATGCAGAACAGACGTGAAAAACCATGACTGTGTTACGTTGAACCTGTTTCACACCATTTGCATACTTACCCTAAATCCTTGAATAAGACCCCAGGGGAGTTATGTTTTCGTCAGAAGTGTTGGAGGTGGAGTTATTCAAGGGGGGGGGGGAGTTATTCGAGGGGAGGCGTTATTATTTCCTCAGGAAACTTGGACTTAATTCATTGTATGGATGCAGTATATAAGCTCGTGTAATTCAGGTATTTCACTGTCCAACAACAACAAAACAATGTGTATACACTGCATACACATTATGTATCTGCTGCAACGATGGGTAAGTTCTCCAAAAAAAAACACTTTCTGTGTTTCGAGTTTTTCAAAAATGAATACCTGTGTTTTGAGTTTTTTCCTTGAAAAAAAACTTGAGTAACTCTGTTTTTATTTCTGTGTTTTTTGTAAAAACTCGAGTTTTTGAGTTTTTTCAAAAAAAACTTGAGTTTTTGAGTTTTTTCAAAAAAAACTGAGTTTTTTTCCAAAAAATTCGAGTTTTCCCCCAGAAAATGTTGATTTACAGCCTTTCAATCTGGAAACAGTGGTTTTCTTATAAAATATTGGTTTTGCACTTGTTTTAACCCCACAAAACATTTGTGTATTCATTCAAGTGTCAAAAAGTCCTTAAAAATGTCCACAATGAGGACATCAACATCACAACACCAGCAACAAAATGCCCAGAAACGACAATTTACGCAGTACACTAAAATTCTTCAATGGATGTGCACTGTATGGAAAACTACGGAATTGATTTGAACTACAACTACCATATTACCTTGAAATACCCCCATGGGCATTATTATTTCGTCAGAAAGTTTTGTAAGGATCATAGAAAATAGTAGGCATTTACGTACCCAAAACAGGTTATAAATGCATACAAACAGGATATATTTGAAATAAACATGTAGTCAGCTACACAACCTAGTACAGTCTATGTGTAGCTGCGATGCAAATTAGCAGTAATAAATACATAATGTACATTGGATACATGATGTACATCATCCCGGAGGGGGGTATTTTGAGGGGGGGGCTTATTATTTCACCAGTCCATTTTGAGGGGAGTTAATTCAAGGGGGGGTTTATTCAAGGTAATAAGGTATACCCTAATGTCGAAACTTAAATTGTCAAATCCACCATGAGATGTGCATGCCATCTTCAATTTCTTTTTTGTACCATTATAAAATATGAATACATTATGTACATATTTACATACTATAGATGCTTATCTTATTATGTTTAGTTTTACTGAATTAATGTGCATTCAACCACTTCGCTGAAAAAAACACAAAAACTCAAAAAACTTTTCTGTGTTTCCGTGTTTCTGTGTTTCTGTGTTCTCCAAAAAAAAACTCATTTGAGTTTTGAGTTTTTCAAAATTTATGAGTTTCCGTGTTTCTGTGTAAAACAAAAACACAGAAACTCAATGAGTTTCTGTGTTCAATTTCTGTGTTTTTTCCATCGTTGATCTGCTGTCACTGCCATAGGCTACTATTCTTTTATAGTTTGTATCGTATCCTTTTCATCAGAGGGAGGAGTTATTTAAGAGAGGGGAGTTATTCAAGGGGGGGTGAGTTATTTTTTCCTCACCCCGCCAGCAGGGGGGAGTTATTCGAGGGGGGTCTTATTCGAGGATTTGCGGTATATAAGTCCGTAGACTCTTATACATGGTGCTTTTTCTTGCATTTTTCGACGTCAGCGTAATTTACAAACAATATTTTAGTACTGGGAGTTCAAAAAATTTCTGGCGAAATAATAAGCCCCCCTCGAAATCCCCCCCTCGTTTAACCCCCCTCAAATAAATTCTCACTCTGAAACAATCACGGTCTTTTAATAAAAGGGCATCTCCAATAGATCAAGCTACACAAAGTGTTGGAATTGGAATACCACAGGGGTCTACTTTTTCAGAGTGGAAATTTCGACGGGGGGTTAAACTAGGGGGGTATTTCGAGGGGTGGTTATTATTTCGCCAGAATTTTTTTGAAATCCCTGTACTCAATTGTCATTCAAAACGTACGCAGACGTCGAAAAATGCTACAAAACCGGGTACAAAACCCGCCATGTAAATAGTAGACTCTAATACATGTATTGGTAGGTAGATGGTATAATTACAGTTCTAACATAACACAGTTCTTGTTTTTAACGTGATGAAAAACCGCAGCTTTTGTCATCTACGTTCTCTATACACTAAATTTGGGGGGAGGGTATTTCAAGGGGGATATAAATTCATAGTGACCATTTTGAGGGGAGTTTTAAGTGGAATTACAGTATATTTTTCTAAGAATTCTATAAACTGTCTGTGACGTAACACTTTGAAAAGCATTGGCAGATTTTGAAAAATTAGGTATACAGAAGTATACATAAAAACAGTATCAGTGTATGTACAGTAGCCACCTTTTCATGGAGATCCTTTGAATAAACGCGTTTGGCAAGTGCTTGTGACAAACTGGCAAAATCACTGTTGTCAGCGCCAAACCTCGCCTTGATCTTATCATAATTCTCAGTGAAATAATCGACTGCCGTTTCGGTCACTGTTCTGCTTTTTTGACTGGCGAACAGAGACTTTAAACTCTCCATGTATTCCTCATCAGACTTTTTGGACATGTAGATAAGGAAACTGAGAAATGCGCACTTTATAGGTAGCATACGATGTGTAAATTTATCATAGCCAATAAACACTAACTCGTTAACAGTGTCCTTGTCCCCCACACCCCCTGCAATTGCCTGAATTATGGATACCCTCTGTTTTTCATCAATTTCGTCATTTGTGAGTTTTTCCAAAAGGTCAGTGTATATGCTTTCCCCTCTGTGCATCATCAGAGTGTTGAGAATCAGGGGTAGCATGTCATCAGATTTTCTGAGTGTTCAATTTCAGCTGTAAATATGTAAATATGTCCAGACAAAGTGACAAACAATGAATCACCAACTTGTCGTTACTACTACTTTTTGTCAATTCATACTGTCTGGCGGCTTCGTTGACACACTCTGCAGTGCCATAGGAGCAAGCAGCTTTTACTACCTCATCCCTCAATCTCCTGACCAGGTATGAATCCTGGTCACTGCTAAGCCATGTTTCCTTCGTGTACTCATTGTAGGCTGGTTTCAGGGCCACTGACATAACTTTCTTGAAAGGTAAATGTAAAAACGAATCTAACTGGGCTGTTGAAACTTGAAAGACACACATGCATGATCAGTGACAATGTGCACCACTCACTGATAGCATATTTGCTGCTGCATCATCCATGCCAGAAACTGCAGCAAACAGCCATTTTACTTTACTCAGTCCCACAGAAAATGGCTCCAGGTGTGTTTCATGCTGGAAATAGTCATTCATCATCTGTATGGGTATTGAGTAATTCAAGAATGTTGACTGGCCATAGAGTTTAGCCAATTCAAATGCATCATCTGAAATGATGATTAGTTGTATACTCCGGTTACTTAACAGCTTGCACGCATGGTTCCCGTTGGAAGTGTGCCAACGATGGTTAACACATGCGAGTTTCATAAAAAGATCACAAAATTGATTGTCGTTATAATGTTATTCATTAACATATTCATATTGATACATTTTTACATCTTTTTATGGAAATCGCATGATTTAACAATCATTGGCACGCTTCCAACACGATACATAAATCAGTGCGAGGGCAGAGTTTCATGTCTGCCGAGTATATTTGTGATCTTATTGAGAATATGTATTGTGAATTCAATGTTGATTGACTCCATAAATGAGTTGTATGAAAACTTCAACAGATTGATAAATTTTAACCTTGGACATGATTTACTCACCCAGCAGTTGTGACCTGTCAGCAGCAGTTAGCGGTTCATTATTGTTTTGTGCACTTGCCCTCATGATTGAGATAAGATTCTTCCAAGTGACGTCATCATAGTTTGTACGATACCAGCCAGTGTAATTCAAATTGATTTTTACGTGAGCTGCTGTGTCTGCTGTCACAGATGGCAACGTGGCTGTGCAGGTGTAGATAATCTTGTGCTTTTCTATGTTTTTTTTTGTGCAGTAAAGGTTATCAGATGCAACGTTTACAAGATTGCTCTGAACTGACTACTTTCCCCATCCATCACAAGTGGGTCCTCCTCATCAGGCATATTCCTCTTCAAAATTTTGTAAGTCACTGGCACTGGCCACAATTCAGCATCACCCCCAGTGCTGCCCAGTCTGCCCAGTTGATGCAATGTCATTGTTTCCGAGTCCCAGTGAACCAGCGGGAAGCCTGGCCTATCCAAGAATGGGTCCATCAGGTTTGTAATGGTGATAGGTTGGGCATTTGAGTCCTGTGTGGGGAACGTTTGCGGTGTCATCTGACTGCGATCAAAAGTGGCAAAGATGTCTGCATAAATTGAGTTATTTTACGTCCAAAATCTCTAATTCTGATCAACTGACCGCTGCTTTTTCTAAAGCATTCCACAAATCGCTCGTCTCAGTATTGCCATATTTGTGACTCCTGACGTAATCCTGTGTTATTGATGGGAGTGTGAATTTTCATCAGTTTGAAATGAAAAAAATTACATGCATTATGCATAGATTGGTTTGGAACTGACCTTGATACCCGCCTGAAATGTTTCAGCCCCCAAAAGTCCATGTAGCATGCGCACCACACCGGCACCCTGAGAAGTTTTTTCTCTGTTTGTTTCTACCACATAAATATTATTTTAGTTGATAAGTATAGTCTGCTGGCTGCACACTTTGCACTGTGTCCTTTCCTATTTGAATAATGGACAAAAAAAACCCTATTTTTTCCACAATGGAGTGCGTTCACGATGGGATAACTGGGCACACAAATTAATTCATCAAATAACGGTAACGTGCTGTGCAAAAGATGCAGTCCGACCAATTAATATCATTTATGATAAACCCCTCATCAATTATCAGCACTTAAGAACCCTATCAACCTCAATAATCACTAACCTTCCCATATGTAATTATAGTCTGTTTGATGTCTGCCGGCGTGACCACAGGAGCTCGAATTGCGTGCGCTGCTTCCGTCTGATCCTGTCCCATTGTTCTGAACTGTTTCTTTGACAGGAACCTTGCATTCGCTGACCACTGGTCACTGTTTATGTGCTCCATGCATGGAATGGACATGAACGTGGCGAAACCTTCATTCAACCACAAGTCGTCCCACCAGGACATGGTCACCAGGTTGCCAAACCACTGCAGGATTTAAATGTTGCAACGTTTTGTGAACTGTCTTTTCAATGGCGCTGCGCACGCGCACTAGTTTGGACCGTGACTTTGGTGAAGACTGAAATTTAATTCAAATTCAAAGGAATCAACTAGGTTGAATGATTTACTTTAATTTAAATTTGAATTTAAATTAATGAAAGTTTACATTTGAAAATTTGAAAAATAAAAGACATATAGCATACAATAATTGTACACTATATGTCGCTATGTGGCCATTTCAATGTTCACCGAAGTCACCGTGCAAACTAATGTGTGTAGGCTAGTGATGGAAACGCGCCAGAAAAAAAGGGCGCCAAGCGCCAATGGCGCCATGGCGCCATTCCAAATATGAGTGCCAAGTAGGGTGTCAAATTTCCGTTTTCCGTTTTCCGTTTCCGTTTTCCGCAGGCAAATTTTTTTTCCGTTTTCCGTTCCGTTTTCCGGCTGCTGAAATTTTTTTTCCGTTTTCCGTTCCGTTTTCCGGTCACTATTTTTTCCGTTTCCGTTTTTCCGGCACATTTTCCATTTTCCGGCTAAATTTTAAATTTTTCCGCCTTTTTTCCGTTTTCCGGCTCAATTTCCAGTTTTTTAAGCCTTTTTTCTGTTTTCCGCCTCAATTTTTTGTTTTTGCGCATCATTTCACCTTTTTCTGGCTCAACTTTCTGCTTTCTGTTCCAGCCAAACTGGTAAACATTCATGCAGATTGTCAATTATGTAAATTTTTTTGTTTTCCGGCAAAATTTAAGAAAATTTTTCCACTTCCAGCAAAATTTCAGCAAATTTTATCTGTTTTCTGGCTAAATTTCAGCAAATTTTTCTGTTTCTATGCAAATTTCATTTTTCCGTTTCCGTTTTTCCGGCCCCTTTTTCCGTTTTCCGGCCACTGAAAATTTTTTCCCGTTTCCGTTTCCGTTTTCTGTCAAGTGCAAATTTTTTTCCGTTTTCCGTTCCGTTTTCCGGCCTCTGAAATTTTTTTTCCGTTTCCGTTTTCCGTAAAAGAATTTTTTTGACACCCTAGTGCCAGGCGCCAAGGGCGCCACCGCCATGGCGCCATTCAAAAACAGAGCGCCATGCGCCAGGGGCGCTACGGGAAAAGGGCGCCAATGGCGCCATGGCGCGGCGCCCTTTGGCGCCTTCAAATGGCGCCAGCGCCACAGGGTCCAAAAAATCTATAATCAAATGTACAAACATATCGGTGAAATTCTTCACAATCAACCATCCCCATGCTGAAAAAAAGATGACTTTGTATTACATTTGCTGTGTATAAGAGCTTCCAAAATCATCTACGCAGTGAAATATACATATCAGTGTTGGCGCTAAATATACATACCTGTAGATGCAGCGCGCCAGGCGCCAAGGGCGCCACAGGAAGTGGGCGCCAAGCGTCAAGGGCGCCATGGCGCCGTCCTAAAGCAGAGCGCCAGGCGCCAATGGCGCCACGGAAAAAGAGCGCCAAGCACCAATGGCGCCATGGCGCGGCGCCCCTTGACGCCCTCAAATGGCGCCAGCGCCGTGGCGCCATTCCATCACTAGTAGGCACAATGGTTGTCTAAAGTATTTACTACTGACCGAGTGCGACAGTTCATGGCAAACTAGGTCTGCAGTGCTGGCGTGCTGTGTTGCTGAGGTAATATCTGGCTTATACAGAAACCATGGCTCCTTGAATGTGATGCAACCCCAGGATTCCACAGCCCCAGTGGGGTACTGAGGGGACGTGACAATGTCTGAAAATACATTTTATGTTGCCATGTTTACAGTGGTTCACCTTTTGCTGTCATCACTTGAAAATGTGTGAATTCCATTTTCAAAGCGAACAGCTTTTCTCACCAATTTTTGGCACTCCAGTCTCTACGTGCGTCATCCCAAAGTAATCCTCATAGAAATTGATTGCGTTCACAGCAACATCTAGTGGAAATTCAGTATACTGAATGTTGTGTGCTGCTGTCCAAGCAGTGATCTACGCAGTTTCAATTAGGCACATTGTTTTTGTCACTGTTATGCTTGGAAGTGTGGCAGTTTGACAAACGTACTGATAAGCCACTGTTTGATGTTTTTGTATTGCTTTCATAGTCACAAACAGCAAGGGCCACAAGATAGGTTGACATTTTTGGAGTAACCTCAAATTCACTGAGGTATTTACCGTTATCCATTTTTTGAGCTTCTTTCTGTAAATTGTAGGTTTATTTGTAACTGTCATGAATAAATTTGCCATTCATGAGGTGTGTACTGTGAACGTAAAGTTAGCATTGAAAAAATCTATGAGTAATTTTTGTTTTAAAATATATAAAGTATAAGATTTTTTTATGTTTACATTTTTGCCAGGGTTGTCTCGAGAGATTTGATTACGTATATCTTCTTCTTGCGATATTTTATTGAGATTTTTAACAATATCACAAAATCCCATTCTATGATGCGTATAAAAATAGCTTGTGCTGTTCGTTGTTGACAAAATATTATAGTACCTACGTCATAGCACCTATTTATAGTAGCCGTGTGTATATCTATCGTGTGTACTGGGTGAGTTGAGCGTACAAAAAAAATTGATCAAGTCAGGGCTAGTTTGGAATCTCTGACGTATTCGAAACTGCTTTACTATTTAACACGTTTACCCTGCCCGAAAGAAAATGTAGGTAAATATTTTTTCAAATCTCCGATTCTCCATCAAAACAACAGTACCACACGTCATGGATGGATGAACTCTCGCGTTCAAATTAATTAATAAAAATATGGGGCACCTTCAGGGGCATGTTTGATAGAGCAATTGGATATTTTTCATCGTGAGTTATTGATATTTCAAAAGTTGCTTTTTTGTCTGGTTCGTCAAAACAGGGGAACGCTTTTCTTGCATTGGCCTGTGTCATTTTTGCCATCAGTACATACCTGCAAAATAAATATATTGTACTTGTAGGTGAATATCAATTGAACATCACTGGCTATATTTGGACTCGAAGTCACTCTCGAAATGAAGCTAACTTTGTTTCTTCTGTGTCTGGCACCTTGTATTCTGTCCGGAACCACCCATACATTTTGTTTTCTGTCAGTGACCCTGTAAACTCTAAATGCAGCACCACTTGGTTTTTAGCCAAAGTTCTGGCCAGCTTGATCACGAAGTACTCATTTTCAGCATATTCAAAGGTACTGTCGATATCGATCTCCTCACCTTGCTCTGACAACACCCTTGTTTTCGTCACGTCAAGATTGTTTTTATGCAGGTAGATTACTTCTGTTGGGTCCACTATGTCGACAGTTATGTCTGTCTGAAAAATGAATTGAGTTGAAATGAAAAAAGGCTTTCCTCCAAACGCGTTGCCAACCATAGTTGTTAAAATGTATTTACATTACTCATACTCATTACTCAAAAATTACTCATATTTGAGTACTGTGTAAATACGTTTACGTTTCATCCGCAAAAAAATACCTGTACTTACCTTAACGCGTACTTTTTGAGAGTACGTGAGTACAGAAAACGTAAAACGAAACATTAATGGGGTGCAGATAAAAAGCAAAAACGACTCAAATTAATTAAAATGGTAGCGAAAATGGCAGCATAAATTATCGTAATTGCGATGGATATTAGGGAAAGTGAGTACTCTAACTTTTACTTGTTTTTATCATTTGTTGGGTCATAATTAGTGCTGTAAAAGCGCCATGGTGCTTTAGGTGCTTGGCGCTATTTTGCTCTGGCGCCATTGGCGCTTGGCGCTAGTCGTCAGAAAAGCACCATGGCGCTTTTGGCGCTTGGCGCCAAAGTTCTGGCGCTTTTCACATCACCAGTCGCTGAAATATCCCCCCTCGAAATACCCCCCTCAAAATGGACACTATGAATTTAAAAAAAACCCTCGAAATACCCCCCTCCCCCAAATGTTGTGTGTAGACGTAGAGAACATAAATTACAAAAGCTACAGTTTGTGATCCGGGAAACGCAGAATACACGTTAAAACATTGACTGTGTTATGTTAGAACAGGGTTTATACCAACTACGTACCATAGTTGTTAAAACATACTTACTTTTACTCACAAAATATGTCTATTCGAGTACTGAGTGAATACATATACATTTCCTCTGAAAAAAGTTCCAGTACTTGCTTTTATGTATACTTTTTGAAAGTATTCAAGTACAGAAAACGTATTTCAGATATAGACTTGTTAAAGGCATAGAATAGAAAAGTGGGAGCAAATAGGGGAAAAATAGGGAAAAATAATCTAAAATGTGTATTCAAGCACAATTGTAGCCAAAAAGTGCTGAATATAGGCAAAAAGTTATGAAAATAAGTTATTATGGGTATAAATTGGGCCAAAATTTTTCAAAAATACTCTCTTCTTAGGGTTTCTTTCATTTGCTCCCACTTACTTGTGACTAAATGTAAAAAATTACTTTTCGTTTTCTGTACTCAGAGGGTTAGTAAAAAATAAATACTTTTACATATACTTTGAAAAACTTCCGCACTTTTAACAACTCTGCTATGTACATATAGATGTCTACAGAGTCTTATACATGGCAGTTTTTGTTACATAGTTCGACATCTGTGTACGTTACAAACAACAAATAAGTACCGGGATTTTAAAAAATTTCTGGCGCAATGATGACCCCCCTCGAAATACCCCCCTCGTTTAACCCCCCCCCCCGTCAAAAATCTCACTCTGAAAACAAATCTGGAGATATTTCGAGGAAATATGGTACTTGCTTTTGGTTTTCTCGTTCTAAAAATAGGGGTATTTACATTTACTACTCATACCCATATTTCTACCCAGGGAAAACATACTAACAATTTACGCAGTGTAAAAGTAAAAACTTTTTACTTTACGTTTTTTTTGTACTCAGGGTAGGCAGGGGTGAGTAAAAATAAAATACTTTACATTTTCGTTTACTTTGAAAAAATATAGTACTTTTGACAACTCTGGTGCCAGCCAACCCGGAAATTGTCATTGTGTTTTAGTTGCTTGCTCAAAACTCACTCATTAAGACTGTCGTGAAAACACTGTATTATACTGTAGGAGCAATATGAATATCATATAAGTATACCTAGTATAAATACAATATACATAAATACCTATATGGTATTATTCGGTCAAAAGTAACACCCCACAATGTCTTTTCATTTTGTAAGAATTACAACTCACCAATCCTTTGAAAGTTCCGCCCTCTATTTCTGGATATAGCATCAGCTTTTGATGGATGGGGATTACTGATCTGGATAACCTAACATCCTGCCACGGTCCCTGCATATAAAAAATACAGCAATTAAATGATATTCATACCCTTGATGATATCTATTTATCTATAATCTTTCTGCCCTATCCTTTTACCTACGTGCTGTGCAACTAATAGAGCAGTCTAAAACGAACAGAACACTAGTACATATATCTATTATTTAAAAAAAACATAAAAACATATGTTTACTCTGTCTACAATGTCTCATACACTGACTTCAACAGGAAGCACCTTTGCGCCAGCCCTTGCCAATGGACTCACTTCCTTTCCTTCTCCATACACGGAACCGGTCCCTACTCCTTCAGTGGATCCTGCACCAACTGGCTTTTCAGTAGTTGCTGGTGGCGGTGCCTGTGTTGGCCGTGTGCCAACATCGATAGATCTGCCATTTGCATCTTTGTAGGCTTGGAGGCATTCAGCCGACACTGAGAGGGTTATTTTGGATTAGTATTTACATTTTGTGTGAGGGGGTATTGACTAGGGAACTGATCGTGGAAGCTGTGGTTTAGCGCTAGAAACGAAAATGGGGCATTCCCAGACCCTGCAAAAGGCTCTGTAAAGTGTCACTGTATCCAAATATTTTTTATCGTATCCAAATCTTATGTTTTTGTATCCAAATCTTATGTCAAAAAGTAAAATTTTGATACAAGAACATAAGATTTGGATACAATAAAATAAGATTTGGAGACACATGACACTTTACAGGTTCTTTTACATGACACATGACATTTTACAGGTGCTTTTACATGACACATGACATTTTACAGGGTCTTCTACATGACACATGACATTTTACAGGGTCTTTCACACTTTACAGGGTCTTTTACGGGGTCTGGGAGTGTCACTTGCTCACCATCGATACACTTCTCACTCTTGCAAAGATTGAGCGGGGCGCCCCTCTTGTGTCTCCTCCGATATCCCGTGGCCGTGCTGATGACAGCGGGCACCGAAGCTGAATTACTCTGAGCTCCAAATACATTTGCAGCTGAGTGTTGGATTCCCTCAGCAACATATTCACAGGCGCACGCCTGCTCCGGCCGCTTGCAGGGGACACCCCCGCAAGTGAATCTCTCGTGGAAGTCGTAAGGATCGGGACTCCCGATTATCCACGTGTATGCGCGGTCGGTTGGGCGACCTGGTGTTGAAAAATCGCTATTTTTAACGCGTTGAATTAGAGCCCGTGACTCAAAATTTAAAAAAAGAATTGAGTCAGAGAAAAAACATCATGCTTCAAGTCACAGGCAATTTATTTCAGTCGGGTTAGTCTTTTGGCGTACGTTTTTTTAGCCTCGAGTCATGAGTCGAGTCGAGTCGAGTCGACTTCAAGATACAACACCCACTTTGCATAGGCGACGTAAGTGCTTGGGCTCTTGTGAATGTCACAAGCGCAATTTTTGGTGTCACATGCAGAAATTTCACCGTCACATTGTGACATTCACAAGCGTGTATTGTACAAACGTGAGTGAAAGCTCAAAATTGCAAAAAATCACTAAAATTTGCTCCATTTTGCCAATTTTCACCTTTATAATCACCATTTTCATTTTACATGGTTTTAGGTATACCTATTTTTACCCAATTTTATCCATATTTACAGTGATTTCGAAATTTTTGGCTGGCTGCCAACTTCACATAAGGGCTCCAATAAAAAAGTGTCACAAGGTGAAATTTTGACTAATGTGAATGTCACAAGCGCAAATTGGGACTTTGCGCCGCCTACCTATGCCACTTTGTGTATGGCCAGTGAATTCTCGATGTGTGTGTGTAAAAAATATTAGGTAAATATAAGATGTGTTATGTAAATATTATGTAGGTAGATACGTACAAAGGAAACAATGTGAGGTGCAGCTTACACTGGAAATAGTTTTTGTAAAGAAATTCTTCTATGGTCATGCTGGCACCACCCGTGACTGCTACTGTTAACACTGCTGCCAGTAGAAAATTAGACATTTTTACTAGGAATATAGGTAGTCTCTAAAATAATTACTAAGATATCTGGTGATCTGCATATTTGAAAATGTGCCGCGAAGTTATTTTCGTAATGTTTACAAAGTTCACGGTGTTTGCAAAGGGTTCACCAGACGGAATAGCGAAAAAAAATCCAGCACACAGCCAATACGAGAAAAAAATTTCGTAAAAAATCACTAAAAACATTGACTGACTTGATCAGACGTCGTCAATGACGGAATGACGCCAAAAACGAAGGTCAGGATGCAGGCAACCACGAGTAGCAAAATGCATATTACAACGGCGACCACCATTTTTGGGCCGCAACCGGTTTCCATTGTTTTGATGGGTCTCGGTGTCATGTTCAGCAAACTTTTCTGCGAGTGCTGTCTCAATAAGGTAAACTGTATTTACCTATTTATCATGCGTATATAATGTGTTATTTTATGAATATATGACTTAACGGACTGGACTTTTCAAGGGAACGCGAGATACGTGTGTTATCGTAAATATATTTTTTAGGGATGCATCATAGAGCGTAAAATGCGAAAATTAATCATAATGGTAATCATTATGCGTAAAATTCTGCAAAAAAAACGCTACATCTTTCAATCACATCAACTTGTTTTTACACACATCACTCATTATAACACTCATTCTAAGTTATTAAAACGCATTTACGTTTACCTAGTCAAAAATACGTATACCCAAGTACTGAGTAAATACGGTTACGCTTCCACCGGAAAAGTACCTGTACTCACCTTTACGCGTACTTTTTGCCAGTAAGCGAGTACAGAAAATGTTATTCAGAAAAATTACAGGGGAGTATAAAAAGCAAAAGGACTAATAGGAATTGAAACGGCTGCGAAAACGGCGTCGAAACCTTTTACGCAGTGTAAAACTTTAATTTACGTTTTCTGTATTCAAGAGTGAGTATAAAAAAATACTTGTCGTTTACATTTACTTTCAAAAAACTTCAGTACCTTTAACATCTCTGCATTTTAAATTGCCGCAAATTTTTTTAAAAGGGCACCGTTAGTGCGACTCATGCTGGCGTAGCAATCCATTAAAGAGACCCATTCCAACTTACTCACATGCCCTCACGTTACTTTACGTCCCTATTTTAGATAATAAAATTAATTCGTTTATTGCCTTTTTTCAAGAATAACATAAAATATATTGTAAAACTGTAAACAGGTGAAAAATAGTGTAAAAATTCGTTGCGAGGCATAGCGATTGTAAAAACGATTGGCGTTTTTGCTTTCTGGCGCCTAGCGTCAGCCACTTTCTTAGAAGGCGCCACCGAAACGCCTATTTTCAATTATTTTTTCCAGTTTGTCTAGACATCTCTGTGTAATTTTATCATGCCGTAAAACAAGGTACGGAGTGGCTGGTGCCATGCAACATTCGGGTGCTCCTCAGAGTTGTTAAAAGTACTAAACTTTTGTTAAAAGTACTAAGTAATCGTGAAGCATTTATTTATTACGCATCACTGTGTACAGAAAACGTAAAGTATAATTTTTTACTTTTACTCATTAGTAGGTAAACCTTAGTAAAGTAGTTTTGTCCCGGGAAAACGTAAAAGTGGGTATTTTTCAGAAATTTTGCCCAAATCTTAGCTCAAAATCACTTATTGTGTAGGTGGAAATATGGCTAGCCAATCATGCGTAAAAACGTAACGACAATTCTGTGCAGACACTCCGACGACTCGAGAACGACCATGTGTGACCGAATGACGGCCCGCGGTGCACAGGGAAGTCACAGTGAACGTGCGGTTCGCTGTGCACTGCAAATCCGCCAACGAAGCCGCAGCCCCAGGACGGTACGCCCGAATGGACACTACTGCGGCCATGAATTTATTAATTATTTTTTTTTCCGTTAATTGCATAATTATTTCCCGTGTGATGATAATTTTTTCATTTCATGTTTCATTAATTGAGCTAATTAGGTTACCCGCATTTTTTAGTTAATTAAGTGATTTCTTTCATTTTTTTTTGAATTGCATTTCCCAATATGTACTTTCGAATGTTATGATTTTTAGGTTTTATCAAATTTACATTTTAATCAAAAGGGTGCAGTGTCTGGGAATGGGTTAGAAAGGCTTTAATGTTTCTAGCTAAGCTAAAAGGTGTTGACTCTGTTAAATGCTTAGCTGCCCCGATAGATAACATTCAGAAAATTCCCCGACCAAGTGCATTTTTATTTAGGACTAGGTAATGGGTGGAAAAGTGGCAAACGGCAATTATTGTCGACATGCGACTGCAAGACACATGCAGAGCACAGTTAACAGTGAAGAGCACAGCAGTGCCAATTAATTATTCCCATCACCCAGGGTGATTGGTGAACTCACAAGTGCTAGTGTTTTGTGGCGTGTGTTCAGGCCCGAAGTTCCAACCCTTACCCGGCAATGCAATAACCTTGAACAACCCCCGCAAATGAGCGTTCTTTCTGCGGCCTTGGTCGGGCGTGCTATAAAATATTTTTCACCTAAAGGGGCGCAGGTTGATAACATGTGTCACACCACCTGCTCTGGACTGTACCGTAACCGCTGAATAGAAACCCAGTTTATGACACTCACCTGTGAGATAAATTGCATTTTAATTACGTCATTGATAACCACAGTTACTTTACGCTTGATTTAAATTACGTTTGCACCCGTTTATTTTAATTAGTTAATTATTCCCGCATTTAATTAAATTACTTGTGCCTTGTATGCTATGCTAACAGTTTTCCAGTGATCATTGACTTCGCCTTATATTTCGTTTATTACTGTTAATTGTTGTGTCTTTGATTTAGTATTCATTTCGTTTATGGTAGATTTTTGGTGATTATAAAACGCGCTGATTTTACATTTTTTCACCCACTAGAGGCTATACGACTCACTTGAGCTATTGTGAAATTGACTCTGATATATTGCTAAATAAAGTTCCCGTGAATCCAACTTGGTCCCCCTGAAGCATACTAACTGCTTGAATTTTAATTTGAATTTTATTTCGGCTTTACTTTAATTACGGCTTATTAACAATTAATCGAAGTAAACCGCCGGCAGCAGTCACGAAAAGGGATTGGTAAGTTGCCGTGTCCGTCCTCAGGAACTGTCAGGACCCCAAGGGGTACTGGCGCCGTTCCTGATTTGCGTGTAAAATCCCCGTACCATAAAAACAATTATTTATTTAATTACGCACGCAATTAGAAGCACAAAAGGACCGGAATCTACAATTCTCTGCCGCGGCAAAATTCGACGAGTGGCGTATTTTTGTGGTAAAAACGGAAACTAGTAAAATTAGTAAAAACGTAAAATATCTGACAACTGGTAGCGTAGCGAGTGGTTTCCTAAGCAAGCCATAAAAGTTTTCTGTCTGGGGCGCCTGATCAACGCCTCTACAAAAACGGCTTCACGGATAACGAATCACCCCAAAGGGAATTGAGATCGAGGGGGCCAGCAAGCTTACAAGGGGACACCATAGAACAAGTTTGGCACGCTGCGTTGGAGAAGCAAAAACAAGCACAAAGACGCGCGCGACAACAGAAGGCTGGGCAAGAAGTGGACGCACAACTTGCGGCAGCTGAGGGTCAAGCAGAAGACAGTGAGTCGAACGATTCGGTTAACCCTGAAACAGACGCGCCGGAAGCGCTAGAGGAGAGTGAAAGCCAACGCTGGTCTGGACAGACAGCTGAGGATACACCGGTAATCAGGTTATCAACGGTTGAAGGCGCAGGGCCTGCGCCAGACAGTTTTAGTCAGTGGAAGACGCCAGCTGTACCGGCAGCGGCACGGCAGCTAACGTCCAGCGCAGAAGCTGAAGAAGCGCCTGGGACAAGCAGACAAGCTGCAGGAAAGGAAGCAGGAAAGACAGGTAAGTGGTCTAAGCTTCGGAGGACACTGGGTTGGAGCGCGGGCAGCTCATCCATATCGCCTGGAGTGCGATCGGGTTCTGAAGTCGGTTCAGACGGATACGTTGGTGACAGCGAGCCTCTAGGGCAGCCGTCGATTCAACGTGATTACCCTGTGATTGCAGCTGAGCTTGGAGCTACTGCAGATCAATTTCCCGTGATTGAAAATACCGTAGCGGAACTGTTGGAGACAGCGACGCAGAGTGGAGACACTTCCCCGGCGCTGCAGTTAAGCCCACCAAAGAGCACTTCGACACCGAAAGACGTGTCAGGCAACAGCAGTCGGAACTTATCGAGCGACCAGTCGAGATCGCAGAGCGCAACTGCAAAGGCTAGACGCCAGTTAATTAAGACTGAAATTTCAAGTAATCCCCCCGTGATAATTATTAGCAGCCCCGCAAGCAGAATGACAAACAATGGCGCGAACCAGACGGCGGCTCCGGCGCTGGAAGACAGATACGCAAAGGTCACTAATGCGAATTTAATTTACCAAGCTACCATAATGGACCTGGACCCGGTGCAAACAACGCCATCCTGCGCACAATGGACACCCAAAAAGGCATGTGAAGCCGCAAAGAAATGGGCAAACATGATGAGTCAGGCGAGACCGGTTGGCGCATTCTCACAGAATGGTGAACCAGGGGACTTGCGTATGGTGACACTAATTAAAATTGCTATGAATTTATGGGGAAGTGACCCAGTCGCCGAGGTACCTAGGGTGGAACATTTTCTGCAGGAATTTGAAGCGCACCACAGCGTACATGGCGATGATATAGTTGACCTGACGACTGCGTACCAGCAGCATAATCAAGCCTTACAAAATCAGAATGCGACGCTGGGAGGAAATTCACCGGCCAGTGGCCAGCAGCCGATAGTGCTGACCAATGGTCAAGCAGCGCCCTTACAGTCATCAACGGCACCAGCGGCGCCCCCGTCGGCCGCTGGAACAAACCAGGTGAGAACTGTTACGCAGCGACGCGCTCGATCCCGCTCACCGGCGTCTTCAAGAAGCTCGTCAGCTACGTCCGAAGTGGCAAGGCCCACAGACCCGGGACAAAATTGGCAATTAGAACAAAGCAATGCGGCAGTCATTACAGCCTTAGCACAACAATGTGGATATTTTCGCGGCAAGCCAAATGAGGGTTTCAGGGACTGGAGAAGGAGCTGGGACACGGTATGTGATGCGCTGCGCATAAAACTACAGGAGCGGAAGCCGCTGGTAAAATTGTTTTTGAAAGGCAGTGCCAGAGCCATTTTCAACACTCGATACAGAGAACTGCGTGACCTGAACTACAAGGACATGATGCAAGCACTGGAGAAGTTCTATGAAAATCCAAATGATAAGCATCATGCACAGAGGGAAATTTTTGAGACGCGACAGGGCGCAGATGAGTCGGTACTGGAATGGGCGGTACGTTTGGAAAAATTGATAAAACGCGCTTATCCAGGCATGGGTCATGAAAAACGGGGTGACACATGCATGATAAAATTTCATGGAGGACTGAGAAATGAAATTCGGCGCAATGTACCTGTCACGGTGTCTATCACTTGGAAAGAGATGGTTGACAACGCACGCGCACAAGAGAGCTTTCTGGAAGCCAAACAGAGCCAGAATAAGGGAGAAAAATCCAAACAGGATGTGGTTGCCAGCGCTACAGACAAGGTAATGGACAGGTTGATGGCGCTAAACATGCCCGCCATGGCTGGACTGCCGTCCCAGGCCGACAAGACATTAGAGACAATGGAACAGAAAATGACTGAGAGTGTTGCCAAATTCGACTCGGTGCACCAAGAGATAGCGAAGAAATTAGCGCAACTGGGTGCGCTGGAAGGTAAACTTTTGGGATTGAATAGGGACCCCCCTAAATTGCCCCCACGAAAATTTGACAAGGGATGTTGGGAATGTGGCTCTGAAGAGCACATCAGATATGAGTGCCCCAAACTAACCCCAGAACAAAGGGAACAGTATTTCAAAAGGAGCCGCGGCGGCGGAGCATCCAGAGGAAATGGACGTGGGCGCGGCGGAGGACAACGTGGTGGCTATCAGGGAAATAATCAAGCCCAAGCGATGCAGCCAGGTATGGTGCCCATGCAATACGCATATCCGCAGTGGCAACCAGCGCAGCCGATGCCTGTACAACCGGCGCAGACGGTACAGAGGGCTGGCGATATGAACATGCAACCGCAGATGATGGCTTATCAAACGCCGCCAGCTAACTGGATGGCTATGGGACCGGATGGGCGCATGCAACAATATAACATGCAACCGGTACAGGTAAGTAACCCCCACGTAGAGTCGCTGAACCCCACGCGAGTGTCCAGTACGACTGGAATGACCATGCATGTGCGCGAAGATGATCGCTGCATGATGATACGTCCCATTAATAAATTAATCCCTGTGATGCAAGGCTTGGAATTAGAGGATGAGGAACCTGACGAACTGGTTCCAGAGTCACCCGAAGAGCAGCAGCGCACTACTGGAATGCATGTGCTCGCGCAGGAGCGGGAATTCTGGATCAAACCATGGGCATACATGCGAACTGAAAGGGGTTACCTGTTTCGAACTACTTGGCTGGCCTTTTTGCGCAGGATCGGAATGCATGATTTGAAGGAAACGGACTGTACGTTGTGGCCTAATTGTCCCGCAGACGACCACTCGGACACGCTGACTGAGGTGCCCTTGGACGTGCTCATGAACATCAGTCTGGACCCGTCTTTGTACGCCACGCCGGCCGCTCTGCCGCCGCGTACTGGCTCCAGCAACCAGATAGACAGGTATATGGGTTTTCTGTCCACTGAGGAAGGGGTGCGCCCCGCGCCGCGCGCGTACTCAGAACCCCCCTACATGCCCCAGGTCGCACAGTCGTTGTTTTTTGTATTGGCAGTTGGGTTAATTATAATGGGATTAGCTTTATTGCCGGGCGCGGGCGCGACTACCATGCCCCCGTTTCCACTGCTCTGCAGCGACTTGACGGATCACTATGATTTATACACGTACCCCCCCCTACCAAATTGCACGGCTATTGTTGACACTACGGCGTCATTAGAACGGCCACGAAAATTGACACTGACAATATACAAGCGAAATATGGTAGAATATCGTGCGGCAGCGCACAGGTGTGTGGCCTCTATCAGAACGGCAAGGACGTATCAGAACTTCTGGGGCGACGTCACGCTGGAAAAGTTTGATTCTAACCCCCGATCTGTGGGCGCCGCCGAGTGCGAAGGCATGATTAAATATCACAAATGCAACGATGGGCCCATGACCCCTGTGAGTGATCTGGACAACGCATGGGACACCCAATACCCCACCAATGTTAGTTACTCAGGACATGGATTGTACTGCTGCAAGTGGGTGAGTGAAACGACGCCACACTGTGGGCTGTTTCGAGGGGAAGTACGAATGAGATATGGAGCCAACACCATGCAAAGCACGCTGGGTGAGGTGAGCAAGTGCAATTATGAAATGGGTGCATGCACGCTAGAAGACGGCAGCCAATTAACATGGAAACCGAACCCGAAGGCGGAATGCCCTTATGAAAAATGGCGTGAAATGCATGGACGCATCAGACAGGATATCTGGCTAGCCGATGATCATACACTATCACTGTCTTTCAGAGCACATGAAGAGGTTGAATCATGCAGCATCAAATTATGGAAATCGGATCAGGATATAGTAGTGGCACCATTTGAAAAGACGGTAATTCGAAGCGTCAGACAAAAACGAGCGCAAGGTCGACCCACGCTGGGAATAGTGAGCGCAGGCCAGTTAGCAGCCAGCATGCAGGCAGTATACGAAACAGCAGAGCAAACCATGCGTGCACAGGCCGTAGCCACCTGCAAGAATGTGCAACACTTCCAAGAATTTGTGCGCCTGGCTATGAGTGAACACGCCACTACGACAGCCCGCTGGTACATGAATGATAACGAATTAATTGCTAAACCCGCGCCGGACGGATTTTTGGTTCACAAATGTTTCGCGGTAAAAACATACGAGATCATGAAAGAGGAAAAGTCTCCAGAATGCTATGAAACAGTACCTGTGCAAGTTAGTGTACACGGGCAAAATGTGACGTTGCACATGAATAGGTTGACAAACATTTTGCACTTTCAAGCGATCCCGGGATCATGCACCAATGCTCACAATCGTGTGGTAATGTTAAATGGACAGTGGTACAAATATCTACCGGAAGTAGGCGGCCTGGAACATTTACCTATGTATAACACGCACAGTTTCCCGCAGAAATGGCAACAGGAAGAGGTTAAGGATGTGCACCATCAGATTTTTGCCGCCACGACCATGTACAACTTGTCAGAACTATTGCCGACGACCACCCTGAATGACGTATGGCATGCATATTCAATCGTGCGGCAAATTACGCAGGGGGCGGAGCCGAAGGTGGAATCACACATGCAAAGACATCGAACCTTGGCAAAATCGGTATTGGCGCTGGGATGGTGGGATTTTGACACTTGGCGCACCTGGCTGCAAGTATGGATTTACTTGATATGCGCTCTAGTCACCATGCAATATTTACTAGCCGCACTCATGGCTGCAGCGCCGGAAACGGCCGTGACTTTGGTGAACCGGGCAAAGGAAAAAATCAAAAGGCGACCAAAGACAGAAGAAAAGTCCAATATCATTGTTGAATTGGCTGAGGACCGCCCTAGCAAACAGGTAAAGGTAAGAACGGTAATTAACCCGTGCGTGGGAATGCCAAGTGGCATGCCCGCACTCACGGGCGCGCGTCGTTTTCCCGCTATACAATACAGTATCAACAGAAAATGCGATCTGGAAGAAGAATCAGTATGCATGATCACTTTCTCGACGGAAGAAAGAGATAACATACATCAAGTAGCCAATCGACGTGAAGAGATCGTGCATGTGTATTACAGCCCATCCATTACCATAACCATCGATGGGAGAGAATATCGAAGATGTCTACTGGACACAGGCGCCATGCGTTCATTATGCAACAGAGACGTGCTGATGCGACACAAGGAAAAGGCTACTAAGCATGATGAAGTTTCACCTATTGGAGCCCTTAGGTGTGCAGCAGACTCGAAACTTTTGGTATTGGGACAGATGGAAGTACCGGTAACCATGGGAAACCACACCTTCGGGATTGTGTTTCAGGCAGTGAACGGATTAGCTGGTGAAATTCTAATTGGTGCAGATGTCTTGCGGCACATGGTAGTAGACCTACCGGCAAGGGAATTACGAATCCCTACGGCTAACGCGATCATTCCCTTTGATAACCCAGACCCGGAAGTGCAGCAGCGCAGAATTTACGCTATTGTGAATGAAAAAATAGAAATTCTGGCTAGACATGAAGCGCTAGTGACGGCGAAATTATCTGCCCCCATGGATGAAAAGTTATTTACGGTCATGGGATTGGATACGGTAGGCGAACGCTGTGGAGTTATGGCTGCTTCAGCAGCGTATGAAACCAGTGCCCCCGTGTTTCAGGTGAGATGTGCAAATGTACGAAATCAGCCCGTAGTGCTACAGGTAGGACAGCGCATTGCGGTGGTCGAACCAGTGGATTGCGTGCTGAAGGTGAAACCTGGAGACCCCCCCGCTGAATGGGTGAAGCAGTGCTATGACAGAGATGTGTGTCGACAGGTTCAAGCGACTGAACCTCCCCCCAAAGTAGCCGAAGACAAATTAGGACCCCCACTGCAAGTTGCATGTCCAGATGGACACGTGATGGAATTCACCGTGCCAGAAACTTTGACGGACGAACGCAGAGAGGAACTGAAAAAGGTGATTTTGCAGTACAAAGAAGCTTTTGCCTGACATAAGTATGACATCGGCTACAGCGAATTAGTGGACTACCGGTTGCAATTAGTGGACAAAAAACCAATTGCATGCAGAATGTACCGGTTGAGTCTGGATGATCAGCAATACTTAGAAAATCATTTGAGATGCCTCATCGAGCACGACATTGTGGAACCCAGTACGAGCCCGTATTGTGCCCCCACGTTGGTGGTATCCAAACCGGATGGATCGAAGCGGATGGTAATTGATTACAGACGCCTGAACGCTGTTTTGCACGCTCCCCAATTCCCATTACCCCGCTTAGATGAAACAGTTGAATCTTTATGTAGCTGCAAGTATTTTTAGCAGTGCCGATATAAATCAAGCTTTCTATAACATTGCTTTGCATCCAGACGATCGACACATCACGTCATTCAGAAATGTTTTTGGACAATTTCAGCTGAAACGTTTACCCATGGGATTAAAATGCTCACCTAGTTTAGCGCAACGCTGTTTTGAATTAGCTATGGCCGGTCTGATACATCGAAATGTGTTATTATACATCGACGATTTACTAATTTATAGTGCAACCTGGGAAACCCATCTATATGACATAGGACAGGTGTTAGAAAGATTAATTAGAAATAATTTCAAAATTAGTCCAAAAAAGTGTTTTTTCGCACGCGTCACAGCCGTACATTTTCTAGGATTTATGATTGGACGTGACGGCGTGTGCGTACCGGACGATAAACGACACATAATTCAGGACTGGCCGGTACCCACTACCGTAAAAGAGGTCAAGGGTTTTCTGGGAGCTATCGGTTTTTTCAGACGCATGATTCACAGATGCGCAGAATTAGCTGTACCTTTGTCAAACCTCACACGTACGGGACCACGAGAAAATTATAATAGCGACACCCCAGTAGATTTGACATCAAAACCCAAGGCACTGGAGGCTTTTCATAAGCTCAAGGAAGCATTGCTAGGAAGCCCATGTTTGCAATTTCCCGACCCTAAACACATGTTCATAATTATCACAGACGCCTCTAAAATTGCCGTTGCAGGCGTACTGGCACAACGAGCAGAGGACGAGAAAATACTACATGCATGTGCCTTTTACAGCCGGAAATTAGGCGCAACCCAAAGCAAATGGCCAGCAATTTCACTGGAAGTGTGTGCAATCTACGAAAGTATACGTAACTGGCATTGTTATCTGGCGGGACGGCCCTTTGAAGTTTGGACTGACGCCAAGAGTATTTCGTGGGTAAAGAATCCTAATTTAGAGACTACCCCGCACGCCATGTTACACAAGTTCGCTCTAGCAATTACGCCGTACCAAATCACGTTCAAACACTTGAGGGGAAAAAGTAACGAATTAGCAGATGCATTATCTAGAAGACAAGACGCGCCAGTGGTATTCAACGAGAAAAAGGACCTGGATGAGGCTTTTGAGCAGTTCGCACAAGTTACGTGCCGTGAAATCGCTATCCCGCACGATAAGCAGGTTACGGTAGCTGCGGCGAGCAGGGCAGCGTTTCAGCCAATCAGCGAACGAAGCGGCGTAAACGAGGAGGCGGAGTTACTGCGATCAATCAGCGACCGAACGCGCGGGCGAAAAGAGGCGGAGTCACCCGGGCTGCGAGAGCGGCAGCGGATTGCGGAAGCGCCTGGAACTGGAACAATGGCTGGTGGTTCAGGAGCCGGAAATGAAGTTGTTCCGGGTTTAACGAGTGTGACCAAGCGCAGTACAATCATGGCGCTACCTCCCATGACTTCGGTTGACAAATTGAAGCGACTACAAGCAGAAGAACCGTATATAGCCACAACTATAGAAGTGTGTCGCGCAGATAATTTTTACAGCGCCGCGCCGTATTTTATTGACCAATACGGTTTGTTACGTCGCCAAGCGGGAACGTCCCAGATACCAGGTATACAACTATACGACCCCGTATGTATTCCATCGGAATTAGTTCCATTCGTGTTAGAATTAGCTCACAATCACCCCACGGCGGGCCATTTAGGAATAATAAAAACATTTGAAAGATTACAGGAATTCGCGTGGTTTCCAGGAATGCGGCCAGAAAGTGCGCGCTGGGTTGCCACCTGCCCTTCGTGCAACGCCAAGAAAGGTCTCAGAGCGGCAATGCGAACTCAAATGGTGTGCCGCCAGGTAGCCAAAAGGCCAGGTGATGTGATAGCAGTAGACGCAATAGGACCTTTACTAACCACGAAACGCCGAAACCGACATGTGTTAGTATTTGTTGATCAGTGCACACGTTTTGGAATTGCTGTGCCCGTTCCCGACATAAAACAAGACACAGTATCATTTGCATTTTTATTGCACATTTTGCCTATATTTAGTGTGCCGGCCATAATACTCAGTGATAACGCCCCTAGCTTTACCGAGGGCACTTTTGCCAAGCTTTTACAATATTTGAACGCGACCCAACATACATCATTTGCGTACACCCCCAAGAGCAACGGAATGGTGGAACGTAGGAATGGTGTTCTGATGGAAATAGTATCACACTACGTAAATCGTACACATGACGATTGGGACATACATTTAGGCGCTGCTGTACATGCGTACAATACATCGAAACACCCTTCCTTGCAAACCACCCCCTATGCGTTGCTATTTGGCAAGCCTGCTGCGTCCATGTGGGAGCGTATGATCGAGCCTCCCCCTGACACCGAGGCATTGCCCTCATTGCCGCATAAGCGCGCTCTTATAAATGAATTAGGCGCGCGTCTGACCACAGCACACGAAGCAGCGCACACCGCTTTAGCAAAGGCGCAGCAAAAAGAGCAATTTTACGCCAATCGCCGTGCGCGCCGATTGAATGTGCAACGCGGGCAAGCGGTACGCGTATACACGCCGCGTATTACTCAGTTGACGGGCCCTAGTAAGAAATTCGCGCCTCGCTTTATCGGCCCGTACGAGTGCATTGATTATGCCCACCCATTAGTGACTTTGTTCAACAATATTAATAAGAAAATTTATGTAGTTCATGCAGACCGCTGCAAGGCAACCAGTGAATATTTAATTCCCCCCTCTTACAGCGAATTATACGGCGACGACTAAAATTGATTGATTAGCTGATTAATTAGCCGTTACGACCATCGCCGTCACGTCAAGCAACATGGAACCAGGTATAACAGGTGTGATGTGTGCGTGAAAGTGTGTTTGTGTTTTTTAGGAAGCTCGTGCACCCCTTTTGCCCACGGGCAACTGGACCGCACGAGTTCTTATTGCCTTCCCCGTTCATTAAACTTTCGCAACCAATTATTTTTATCACATTGTTATATTTATAATGGCTTCGGCCTCTCGCAAACGCCCATTTGAAGGTGCAGACGCCCCGCCCATCAAGTCCAAGGAGACAAATACACACGGTGCCTGCGGCGGTGGAACCATCCCCCCGCGACAACTTTACCGCGCGCAGCAGATGCAAAATGGACCGGAAATCTACCCCAGCAGAGGAAAATTCGAAGGTTGGGTAGACAGAGTGTATATTGACTCGGGCGCCGACGGGCATGTTGAGTATCAGTGCCATGTGAGAATTTCTGAGCAAACGATGGCGATACTCAGCGAAAATGAGCAGTGGGTAAATGCGGATGAGGCCTATCCGTACTTTTACTATTCAAATAAGCGGGCCAAGGCGGCCAGGGACAAACGGACCACCCAGCTGGTGGATTTGTGCGCGAGAATTCAGAAGCAACACCCTTCGATGTTTTTGCCCCTGGTGCGCCACGGAATGCGTTTTTCGGCGACCGCGATCGCACAGAAAATAGAAAACCCAAGGTACTGGGAGTTCACCGGCGTCGCGATATGGGGTAATCAGACAAAATGCCCCTTAAACGTTGCCGCCCCAGTGGTAGTGAGTACGCAGGGCACGCGGCGCGTCACTCAAGCGGCACGTACATTGACGCGCGGCGACACTTCCGGCTACCAGCCCTATACGAGCGACTGGAAAACGGCGCGGCTGCGGGCGGCCTTCACGCCGTCGAATTACAAAAATCTGGAACCGCTGGGCGCGGCGGAGCGGGGCGATGCCGGGCCGGAAAAGTTGGTCATTTTACACAGAGAATATGTGAGTGACAGCAGAGTGGAAAATTTGAGTGCTGGACAATTGGGGCTGGCCCACGTCGAGTATCACGACTTGAATGAATTGGACGTGTTTGGCGACGAATTCTACGGCCATGCGTACGGGCTGCAGGTCGCCACTGCCGAGGACATCAGCACAACGGGCATCCAGCCGGACACAGAGAACCAAGACAACATGGACGCATTTCTCAGGTATAAATTGAGTATTTTAGCAGCGGCCCACTGCTATAACAAGTCATTTTTGCGGTTTTGGGCGAAACGCGCAACGGATGTGTGCGCACATGTGTTCTGGGAGCACACGCCACAGGGCACTGCATGCGACATTATGGTGCGCCGCCCGGACCCAGAAGAATTGCAAGCTGACACTTTCGAAGGACCAGAAGAGCAGCGCGTGCGTTTGCTAGAGCAGGTAAATACGCAGACACAGCTGCTGAACCAGGCGACGCCCATGTCGGTGTTGAGCTTGGTGCTGGCCAGACCAGACGAAGATAAACCAGCGGCGGGCAGCCCCAATCTATCAGTCAGAATTACCAGTGTGGAATCAGAGCCAACCACTACAATGCTGCATGCGAAGTTGGACATGGCGGCGTCGCAGTCAGCACTGCCCCGTACTCTGGAGAGTGGAAGATACATGGTGCGCGGCTCAAACGACTCGCCCAATTATGACCGAACCATGCGGTCACTGCAAGCCGCCCTGAACAAAGCGCCGGTCGGCTGGGTGCCAAAAGTGGTTCAGGGGTCAAAAGTACTCACCCTGGAGGCGCAAATCCAATTAGCTGTTATATTGAATTTGCGTCTGCTGGATGACGAAACTGACTGGGCGCTAATTAGCCGCGAGGCTAATGAGTTGTACGAATCATTGTTCAGAGGAAAAAACGAACAAATGATTCAGGCCAAATTAGGTGAGTTTTTGCCGCAGCAGGGGCAGGTAGAAGTTTTAGGAGCTGTGATCACAGCCGTGCGAATGCGCAAACCCCTTTTGATTATGTGTGACTCGCCTTTCGGGTCCGGGAAGACGACCACACAAAATCAACTGGCGTATGTGTGTTCACGCGGCTATAATTATTATAACTCGAGACCCAGGGTGCGCGCGGGCTCCGACTTGCCATCGGACAAGCAGCCGAACGCCAAATACCATTCGACGCTCATCACGTGCACGGTCAACTCGGCGGCCGACGAAGGCGCGCGCAGGGCCCTGACCAATCTGAATAAATTAGGGCAGCGGGATATTTTTGGGGCTTTGGAAGTTTTGTTGCGGGAGCGCGCGAAATGGACCGCTATGGCTGATACGCCATTTTCTGAAATGGAAAAACTGGAGGGTTTTGAAGAATTTTTGAAATTAAGAGCGGCATTTCCGGTGCGCGTTTTGAGCCCCATGTGGGAAACTGACCCCACTTATAATACCACCCCCGCGACCCAATTGCCAACCCTGCACACCCTAGCACAGCGAACCGGCCACAACATCGTCCGCCTCAGCCCAGAATGGACGGCAGCGCTGGAGAAGTACGACGGCGCCAAGAAGGACTACGAGCTGGTGGACGAAATTATCAACAACTGCACGGACGACGCCGTTATACGTGCGCAGCTGACCGAACAGGTGCCATTTCTCACCGCCGAAGATGGAGACGAGCAGCCATTCGATGACTTCGAGGCAGGCGTGGCGGGCGCCCGGGCTGGTGAGGCTAGTTTAGCTGACCAGGGATTTTGGGGTAAGGTGCTGCGTAGGGCGCTGTCTAAATATGTCAGGGCTACGGTCAGGCTGCACCGGGTGTTCTTGGAAGTGGTGCAGCCCGGTCAAATCCATGTCACTTTAGACTCCGCCCACGACGCCCGTATAAAAAGTGTGACTGCGTGTGCGGTAATTATTGACGAAGCGTCTTTAGCGTCTGACGCGGCCGTAATTAGCGTGGTTCAGGCGGCTCAGCTCCCAGTGAACGGCATGCTACTTCTATTTGGAGACAGTAAACAACTGACGCGTATGATTCGCGTGCAAGACTGGGTGGAGCCTGTCCTGAAACCCGACCCCACCCTCATTGATAGGCTCACACAATACCAACTGTGTCCCGTGGTTCACTTGGAAACAGTGTTCCGCGGGCATCGCCAGCTCATTCAGGCTAACTCTGTGGCGGCGTACAATGGACTGCTACGCGCCTACAACGACACCGCAGCGCACGGCGCCACCATGTTGCCCGCGCCTGGCGACTTCGAGGATGGCGTCATGCTGTCGTCGACGTTGGTGCACCAGGGCTGCGAATCAAAAGAGGGCATGTCCATTATCAACAAGAAGGAGCTGCGCATCATCCTGCACCTGTACGACTACCTCGTGGCCACGGTGAAAGAAGATCCCACCCTGCCCTGGGCAGATCTCACAGATCCCGCTAGTTTGCTAATTGTGTGCTTTTATGTGGCGCAGGCGCGCGCCCTAATTAGTCGACTAGTAGCCCATACAGAACACGACGCGGCCTACTGGGCCACCCGCGTAATTACTGCCGACAAAGCACAGGCCCGGGAAGCGGAAGTGGTCATCATTTCCTGCGTGCGCGGCAGCCCGCCAACCGACTCCGCCCAGCTGGATGCCGATCCCAAGAAGGCGTACGGTAGAGTTGGATTTGTAGCGGAGTTGCCCCGGGGAAACGTAGCCACCTCCCGCGCCAAATGTGTGCGCATCGTGGTGGCCAACGCCGAGACCATGTTGTGGTCAACCTTTTTCCACCGGTTCCTGACGGTCGAGCACAAAGCCGACCGGATTTACTCTTACGAATCAGGCCAAATCTGGGGAAATGTGTTGGGATTTTGGCCACCGGAATGGCGCCCGCGGGCTGACTTGAAAGAACTAGTCGGACCGGATAGATATCCGGCCCTTGAAGAAGAACTGCAGGCGGAATGTTTATCCGATATTGAAACCGCCACCGCGGGCTCTGACTCCTCCGCAGACGCGCGGGAGGAGGGTGTGCCGGTGTTGGAGGAAGTGGTGCCCGTTGTTGAGCCAGTTTACCGCCCTAATGAAGAATATTCCCCCATTAGCAACGACATGGCGGCCATGGCACTGCAGAATGTAGCCGAGCCCCCCTTGCCGCCGCCCGAGCACCACGACGCGGTCGAGGCCATCCCACTGCCACCGGAGGAGGCTCCAGCGCAACAGGTAGAACACCACATGGAAAATGGTAATTGTGAAAATTGATACGAAACAATTTTTGGCCTAAACCAATTATAAAAGTTTCAAGGTATAATAATTTATGCACAACTTTCGTCATCAGGACAAACAGACAACTCTGTAACAAAAAAAATCAGTAATTAAAAAACATACTTGTTAATATTCCATGAAAACAATTAGAAAATCTTGTCGACGATCAATTTTCACACGCACGGACTGCGACATGTCGGTCGAGCAGGTAACTTGAATGTTGATTCCAAACTGCCCATCCAACAGTGGCACGATGCTGTGAAATAACACAGATTAGTAGTCTGATTAATTAGTTTCCAAAAGAAAAAAAACTTTTTCTCACATCGAGCCCTGAGCGGGAACCAAAATTTCGAAGTTTCGAGCACAAAAGGCCGGCACGGCAGAAAGCTGATGCCATAATTCAAATGAAGACGAGCCATATTTGCACCCCCAGGGCATGTGACTGCCACAGCCGTCCACCGAAAAATGCAGAGAAGGCATGACTTTTTGAATAACCAAAAAACGGCGCAAAACACTTTTTCTAAACATGTCGTTTTTAGCCCGGAGGTAAAAAATTAATGGCTGGTGGGATTGTAGGTGGAAATATGGCTAGCCAATCATGCGTAAAAACATAACGACAATTCTGTGCAGACACTCCGACGACTCGAGAACGACCATGTGTGACCGAATGACGGCCCGCGGTGCACAGGGAAGTCACAGTGAACGTGCGGTTCGCTGTGCACTGCAAATCCGCCAACGAAGCCGCAGCCCCAGGACGGTACGCCCGAATGGACACTACTGCGGCCATGAATTTATTAATTATTTTCTTTTCCGTTAATTGCATAATTATTTCCCGTGTGATGATAATTTTTTCATTTCATGTTTCATTAATTGAGCTAATTAGGTTACCCGCATTTTTTAGTTAATTAAGTGATTTCTTTCATTTTTTTTTGAATTGCATTTCCCAATATGTACTTTCGAATGTTATGATTTTTAGGTTTTATCAAATTTACATTTTAATCAAAAGGGTGCAGTGTCTGGGAATGGGTTAGAAAGGCTTTAATGTTTCTAGCTAAGCTAAAAGGTGTTGACTCTGTTAAATGCTTAGCCGCCCCGATAGATAACATTCAGAAAATTCCCCGACCAAGTGCATTTTTATTTAGGACTAGGTAATGGGTGGAAAAGTGGCAAACGGCAATTATTGTCGACATGCGACTGCAAGACACATGCAGAGCACAGTTAACAGTGAAGAGCACAGCAGTGCCAATTAATTATTCCCATCACCCAGGGTGATTGGTGAACTCACAAGTGCTAGTGTTTTGTGGCGTGTGTTCAGGCCCGAAGTTCCAACCCTTACCCGGCAATGCAATAACCTTGAACAACCCCCGCAAATGAGCGTTCTTTCTGCGGCCTTGGTCGGGCGTGCTATAAAATATTTTTCACCTAAAGGGGCGCAGGTTGATAACACGTGTCACACCACCTGCTCTGGACTGTACCGTAACCGCTGAATAGAAACCCAGTTTATGACACTCACCTGTGAGATAAATTGCATTTTAATTACGTCATTGATAACCACAGTTACTTTACGCTTGATTTAAATTACGTTTGCACCCGTTTATTTTAATTAGTTAATTATTCCCGCATTTAATTAAATTACTTGTGCCTTGTATGCTATGCTAACAGTTTTCCAGTGATCATTGACTTCGCCTTATATTTCGTTTATTACTGTTAATTGTTGTGTCTTTGATTTAGTATTCATTTCGTTTATGGTAGATTTTTGGTGATTATAAAACGCGCTGATTTTACATTTTTTCACCCACTAGAGGCTATACGACTCACTTGAGCTATTGTGAAATTGACTCTGATATATTGCTAAATAAAGTTCCCGTGAATCCAACTTGGTCCCCCTGAAGCATACTAACTGCTTGAATTTTAATTTGAATTTTATTTCGGCTTTACTTTAATTACGGCTTATTAACAATTAATCGAAGTAAACCGCCGGCAGCAGTCACGAAAAGGGATTGGTAAGTTGCCGTGTCCGTCCTCAGGAACTGTCAGGACCCCAAGGGGTACTGGCGCCGTTCCTGATTTGCGTGTAAAATCCCCGTACCATAAAAACAATTATTTATTTAATTACGCACGCAATTAGAAGCGCAAAAGGACCGGAATCTACAATTCTCTGCCGCGGCAAAATTCGACGAGTGGCGTATTTTTGTGGTAAAAACGGAAACTAGTAAAATTAGTAAAAACGTAAAATATCTGACAATTGCCTAACTAAATTACCCTCAAATTCACTCGTTAGAGTTTTTTGTAAGCTTTTTATAGGATATTTTTCATTCTTTAAGTAGTTTTCCCCCTGTAAGCCTTGAAAAAGCCTATATAAAAGCCTGTCTGGAATATGTTTTCTGTATGTAGCGTATTTCCTCGAAATACCCCCGGGGGGGGGGGGGGGGGGTGATTGTTTCAGAGTGAGAATTTTAAGGGGTGTTAAACGAGGGGGGGGCTTATTATTTGGCCAGGTATTTTTTGAACCCCCAGTACTAGAATGTTGGTTGTAACATACGCAGATGTTGAAAAATGCGACAATAAGCACCATGTATAAGGGTCTATACACTTAATGGTCATTTTAGTATGTAGATGGTGTAAACCCTGTTCTGACGTGACACAGTCATTGTTTTTTACATACCGTATTTCCTCCAAATACCCCCCGGGGGGTGCTTGTTTCATAGTGCTCCCGTGAGGGGGGGGGGGGTTAAACGAGGGGGAGGTGGTATTTCGAGGAGGGGGTATTATTTCACAGGATACTTTTTGAAATCCTAGTACAAAATCGTGGTTTGTGATGTGCGCTGGGGTAGAAAAATGCATCAATAACTGACATGTATCAACTCATGAGTACGTAGATGGTATAAACACTGTTCTAACGTGATTCCAACATTGTTTTAACGTGTGTTCTGCACTACGCAGAACACAAACTGCCGTATTTGTCATGTACGTTCTCTTTACACTCAATCTGGGGGGGGTATTTCGAGGGGGGGTGATTGTTTCATAGTGGTCTCGAGAGAGGGGGGGGTCAAACGAGGGGGCATTTCGAGGGGGGGGGGGGGTATTTCGAGGAAATACGGTATATGCCGCATTGCCAGATCACAAACCGCAGTTTTGGCATGTACATTCTCTGTATACTCAAGCGACATTACAGCTTACAATGAAATTTACCATATCCCATCTGAATAAAAGAACAAACATAAAATTTTTCTGATCATATTTATCAGATTGCTTCTACTTTGGGTGAATTTGGTGCAGTTTTCCACGTGACCTTATTCATCAAAATATGGTATCATTCATTGTATGGCGATCTGTCCGTCTAGTCTACACGCAATTTGGGGGAGGGGGTATTTCCAGGGGTGGGTAATTATTTCATTTTGAGGGGGGGTATTTCGAGACGGGGGGTATTTCGGGGGGGGGGGGGGGGTTTCGAGGAAATACGGTTATCTGAATCGATACAACGCATTCTGTTAATGTAATGAAAAATTGCATAATCTTCAAAAACAAAAACTGAAAAATTGTGTTCTGACAATAGAATAATCAAAATCATCCTATTTCCTCGAATACACCCAGGTGAGTTATTTTTATCCTGCAATTTTTTAGGGGGGGCTTATTCGAGGGGCGTTATTATTAAGCCTGCAATTTTATGAAATTCCACATACTCAGACGTAGAAAAATCCAACAGTAACAGATATGTGCAAGTGTCTAAGTGTGTCATGTGTAAGAAATATGTATCGAAGTATCTATATAGACGGTAAGCCCTGTCCAAATACAACAGGTCATTTTTTTTTACATGTGTCTACTTTACATGTATTACCCAGAGTTGTTTAAATACCGGTATTTTTAGAAAGCGTAAGCGTAAGCGTAAATACACTTTCCAAATTTTCAGTATGGATACTTAAAGCGTAAGGTATTTTCAAAATACCTGGGAAAGCGTAAATAAAAGCGTAAGCGTAAAAAATTTTTAAGAGACGTTTTATCAGTGAATTCTTTCCAAATCAAGCTCTCAGCGACATTTTTCGGATGTCCACTTAGTAGTCTGCCCTCATATGTTGTTTGGCAATTCATCGGCAGCGACACTTTACCGTATTTCTTCTAATAGAAGAGCACCGTTCAATTTTTTCGTCAACTTTATTTGCCTGCCGTTCTATGGGAGGTGACGTTCTATTGGAGGCTGCCGTTCTATTAGAAGAAACACAGCAAGTCATCTTTTTATCTTCCAACTTGGAGTTAGTGCTGTCGACGGCGACAACATCGTCGTCGGAATCCATTTTCAGCCCAAAATTTCTTATCTGAAGCCACGATTTTGCTCGACGACACAGTATTAGCAAGACATTCATACTGCGACACAATTTGTAAATGTGCCACTATTTCCAGCACATTACTGCACGCACGCAGTAATTTTTTTGGTACGCAGTTTCGTTCACTCTTTTTTGTGGTTTTATGCTTTTTCAAAAGTGTAAAACTGAACCGTGTGAAAAGCTTTTTTACGCTTTTAGTACCCGGGTATTTTGGCCGGGAAAGCGTAAAAAAAGCGTACGGGTATTTTATGAAAGCGTAAGCGTAAGCGTAAGTATAAATACCCATTTACCCGGGTATTTCGGGTAAGCGTAAATACGCTTTCGCAACTCTGATTACCAACTGCAGTAAGTTCATTTTTTATGTATTTTCTTTACATTTATTTTAGGTGCAGATATTTCAAGGAAGGGTTTATGATTTCGGGAAAATAATGTATATTGGAAAACTGCCAGAAAACTGACAAATCACCCTTTAAAGCACCGTTTAGTAATTACAGACAAAAATGTAGGACGGGCTGGCGGCAGAGACCCTCCCCCATTCGCCGGCTCCGCTAAACAAACCGCCTCCCGCATTCTAAAAACTGCCTTCAAACCTACCCCCCCCCCCCCCCCACTAGGTAAATCTTGAGTTATTTATACACATATTATCAGCACGTTATGTTTTGTTTAACATCCATTTAGGTACCTTCATTGAGTGATAGTTCAATTGGAAAAAGTGAATTGTAGTAAGGCACATATAATTGTAGACAGTATGGCAAATGTTTTTTTAACTGTAGGAGCATCATGGCCGCGGTGACTGGAAGGTGCAAATGGAAATACGTAGATAGGTAGGTAAAGGTAAAAATACAAGGTAGAGCTCAAAAAGTACATCCTTTAAAAGGTAAAAACTACTCATACTATACTGTATTTATTTACAATAACCAGCAATTTCCCTCTATTTGGCATCGTAAAACACATTCTTAACATTCTTTCAAACATATCACATCATCTCTTTCTGTCGTATCTGGCATGCTTCACGTGGTCATGCAACCAATTTCCAATCAGATCCGGTGCTACTCGTGCCCATGCAATATTTCTCTCAGCTATCAAAATGGACTCTGGCCGTGCAGCCGCGCCGGCACCGGCGTCCGGTTCGGACTCGTAGAACTCTTTGAGCTGAAACATGTATTTTAAGTTTCCATCTCGACTCGGCAATTGGAAACATAATTGGCTTGCATATTGGCCCTGCGCACACCAGTTTTCAACTGAAATTTCGAAAATTCATAAATCAGCTTTAAACGCGTTTGAGTTTTCTAGGATGAGCAAATATTTGATCTTCGTCAACTGTGGCTGACGGACATCTCATTCTAGAAAACTCAAATGCGTTCAAAGATAATTTATGAATTTTCGAAATCTTGGTTGAAAATAAGTGTAGGCATGCACATTGATGTAATACGGTTGATATTTGTGCGTTGTCTCAATGACTTCGCCATCGCATTCAAACGTACACTTTCCAATGTGCTCTGATCAAAAATGTTTTGCGCCAGTACTTTTGGCAGTCTTCCAAAACTCCTGTCAGCTAGAGTAAACTGTTCTACCAGCTTGTCCCAATTATTGAAGTAATAATCAAGACATTCGTCTAGAATGTGTTTGCCTTCGTCGTTGCTGAACACCCTGCTGAGTGCTAACAACGAGTCCGTTGAGCCTCCGGATGTTCTGTCGAGAAATCTGCGTGTGGATTTACCTAGTTGTTGGATGAAAACGAGTATACGACTAGGGGACTTTTAGAGTTTTTTTTGTATAATACATAATTGATTGTTCCGGAATTACGGCGCACCCAATTATTCAAATTACAGCCAGTGTCAATCGCGGCCACCACAAAATATTTTTATAGCACCCCTACATAAATATCTAGGTAGAATAAAATATTTTACCCCACTTTCCAGTTAGGTGAATGCTGACTAAGCCCCGTCAGAAGCAGAATAAACGGTATAAAAAAACAAAAAATACTTTGCATTTTGCATTTTACCGTAATTTGATAAATCATTCACGAGATAAATTGTTATTATACATTATCTCAGGGTATCTAAGGGAATTTTGAGGAAACAAAACAATAATGATTTTTGGTTCTGTTTTTTTTTTGGGTTCAGTAGATTCCAACATATGCATATTTACATCCTGCAGCTTTTATAAATTTTCTCACAGAAATTTTATGGTAATATGCATGGAAGACTACGTATTTCCTCGAAATACCCCCCCCTCGAAATACCCCCCCTCAAAATAGGCACTATGTATTTGTGGTCCGGGAAATTCCTAACAGACGTTCAAAACACTTACTGTGTTACGTTAGAACATCGTTTATACCATCAACATCCTTATATAAGGCTGTAAAAACTTATAAATGGTGGTTATTGTTGCATTTTTCACGTTTTTCTCTCAAAATTTCCACTCTGAACAAATAAACCCCCTGGGGGTATTTCGAGGAAATACGGTAGGTATCATCTTCTGTTATTTACCTGTTAACGTCTGCAGCATTTTGAATATTGTTGCCCACTGCGCTGATTAGGTCGACGCTATCGCTGATGTCTGTCATGTTGTCCAATCTATCCATTAGTTGCTCAAATGTCGCTGCGCCATTTCTGAAGCCTACTCCAATTACAAGCTCTAGGGTCCCGCCTGGGGTCCTGTCAAGAACAAATTCAATGGTTTATGTCAAAAATGCGATTTAAAAAAACAAAATGTATCAAATTTACTTGTAATTGGGGTCTTTAAACCACTGTTCAAACTCGTGTATTGCCCTCTCAGTGCACGATTCACTACCATACACACAGGCGGACCAGATCACTACCTCCCTCAGGCTTCTGCGGTTAACAAACCACATTCATAAATACAATGCATCATGAATAAGTAGGTATAAGGTATGTAAATATTTACTGGTCAACTCAACGAACCTATTAGTAAAGTGTTCATACTCTTCAGACTTCCAAGTATACTTCGCCACTTTATCATACAACTTTCCCATGACATGTTTCATCATTTTCATGAACAGCCCCCTCGCCTCCATGTCCGTCTGTGCCAGCGCAGATCTGAGCCAAGCCGCTTTACTGAGAGCAGCTGAAATTGGCTCAACGTGCCACTCGTGGATGAGGTAGTCGTTGAGCATGGACATGGGGATCGAGTAGTCCACCAGGTCGTTGGAATGTTTGGCCAGTTCGAAGGCATCGTCTGCGAGGAAAAAGGTGTGATCGTGAACCAATTTCAGGGTTTTGCGACAGCCTGTCAAATCATAGGAAATCTTAACATGTGCAGTGCATATTACTCCACCCATTTTTTTGAAATCATTGACTTTGTCATCAATTTTGCCGGTAGATAAATATTTAAAAAAATTATGGTAAAGACAATGTGTATGAATCAAGACATTCCAACCCTGTTCGTGTCCAAGACCATGGTCGAGTGTTTTTTGCCGAAAAAAACACAGAAAAATTCTTACATTTTTCATGTAGGATTAGGGTAATGTAACACAAAACCGTTTGTTTCAATTGGCATAAAACCATTTTACATGGAATCCACTATCCACAGCAACGTGACAAACCAATGAGTTGAGTCCTGTCAGCAGGAGTCAGTAATCCATCATCCCTTTGCACAGCGGCTCTCATCGCTGCCACCAGATTTTGCCATGTTACATGATCATAATTTGTTCTGTACCAGCCAGTAAAATTCTTATTCAATTTCACAAATGTTGCCTCTGTTCCTGTGTCGACTGCGGTGATTGTTGCTGAAGAAACGAAAAAGGGTGTTCAAATTCTTCAAAATTATCAAAATTCGCCACACTTTTTGCACTAAATATACCTACCACTTCTCTCAGTCAACACAAAGGGCTCTGTTTCAGCCCGTCTATGAGCCAGCAAGACATCATAAGTGACTGGAATGGGCCACAAGACATCACTAGTTTCGTTTTTATCCGTTATCGGTGGCCAAACAAGTCTTCCCATCTGAGTCACGGTTCTGTTATCCGCTGACCATTGAACCAGCGGCAAGCCTGCCCGTTTGGTCCAAATGTCCATCATGGACCGTATGTTTATCGGCACATCGTGGCTGTCCTGAATGGAAAGCGTTCATTGCAATGGCCTAGATTTTTGCAATCAGGTAGCTGTGGGTGAAATAATATATCAGCACAAACCAGCACGAACTGTATGGCATCCCATAGATCATCGGTGACTGCGTTTTTGTATTTGTATAGTTTTAGATATCTCTGCACTCCCAGCTTGAACATTTTTCTACCCACAGTTGCGGACAGCATTCGGAGAACTGACGCGCCTTTGCCATATGTGATGCTGTCGAAAACCTGCGTTCATTCTCGTTGCTTTCGCGTGCATTCAGGTGCCGATCACGGACCCTGTAAAATGCAAAATGTCATATCAAAAGTCATGTAAAATGCCCTGTAAAATGTGGCGTTTCACGTTACTTTTGACACTTTGCATGACATTTTACATTTTACAGGGTGCAGGGCTAGTTTTGCTACTTCTGACACTTTGCATGACATTTTACATTTTACAGGGTGCGGGTCTACCCCACCCCCGTTGGCTCAGGGTAAACATTCACACCCACCTGAGTAATCTCATGCGGATGATTCACTGCCACTCGCACAGGATGGGAAGTACCCAGTTCATCCATGCTTAACGCGTTGAACATTTTCCGTCGTAGGAAAGCGTCGTTCGATGACCACTGGTCATTTTCAAACAGCGGCATGCACTCGACATTGGCGAGGAATGTCGCAAAGCCTTCATTGAGCCACAAATCGTCCCACCAGGCCATGGTTGCGACGTTGCCGAACCACTGTCATATTTATGAAAAGGAAATTTATAGTGGTCGATTTGTAGCGGATGAAATTTCTTTGTGCTTATGGAATGTAAATCAATAAATCTCGAGAATACTTCAATTTATAAGACTGCATGCCAGATAAACCGAGTGGAGCGCATACTTTCCCACCATCCCACCATAGTTTCATGATAAAATCTTGTGATAAGTTTCGTAATTAATTATTCCATTGTAAAAACTAAATATTTTGACTGTAGAATTTTAACTGAGCAAACACTGTATAATTTTTATTTATTATACAGATGGGTTATGGTAGCCTTCCACACTTAGTGTGATGTCCGCCTAGTATAGCTCTTCTCAAAGCTCAAACCTTCTCAAACTGAAAATTAGGACTATAAAGGACGAACGAACCATGTGCGCCAGTTCATGGCATACGATGTCGCCCACTTTCATGTGCAGTGCACTGCGTGTCTCACCAGGTTTGTAAATCATTCTCGTAAGGCGGTAAGTGACCAATCCCCAGTTTTCCATTGCGCCTGATATGAACTGTGGCAGGGCGATCATGTCTGTTTTGGGCGTGCTTTTGAGAAAATATTGTGTTGGTTGAATTAAATTTGAATTGGGAACGGGATGCTCACCCAATTTTGGAAATGACTCATTGTATGGCATGTCAAAGTATTCGTCGTAAAAATCTAGGGCTTTGACAGCGACGTTCATCGCCAACTTTGTGTACTCGACCAAATGAGCTGGTGCATAGGTTCGAACCTGTGTTAACACAAATAATAATAATAATTTATGAAGTTTGGTTGATTGGGACTTTGCTCAATATATCAAGAAATAGTCAGCTTTATAATACCAAATAATTTTGGTGAAATTCAATAAAATTTCAACTTTGATGTATCGTTGCACTCATACTGAGATACCTATAAATATCTCATACTGACATATAAATAACTAAATTGTGGGCATGACCCGTGGTATTTTACCGATTGTGAATTTGTTACGCGACATGGTATGAAACGTCGAACGAACCGTGACATTACCCTTTGGCGTGACCGCTTCCAAGTAGTCAAAATCGCACACAACAAATGCGACCAGATAATTTGACATCGGAACCTTTGTTGTTAGAAAGTCCGTTCTCAATCGACCATCCGCCAACATTTTCACTGGCCCCTGTAATCTTTACAAGTTCTGAGGAGTTACATCTTTGGAATTATAAATTAGTGAACATACTTTTGCAGGCATATTTGACAGCGCGACGGGTTGTTTCTTGCCATGTATCAATGAAATGGTGTAGAAAATCTTTCTATCCGGCTCATCGAAACTGGGAAAGGCTTCTCGTGCGAATGTGGGCTCCATTTTTGTTGCAGCCATTGCCCTGAAAATGTAGTGCCAGCGTTAAGTACCCAACTTTAGGTGTTTAATCAGTAATCTTGAAAATTATCAGGAGCTTATGGTGTGATCTAGTGATGGAAAAGGGACTGGGAAATATGGCACCGCATCGACACCAGTGCTATCCAGTTGACTACAACTGCAGTTGACCAGAGTTGGAAAAACGTATTTACGTTTACCCAAAATACCCGGTTATTTGGGTATTTATATTTACGTTTACGTTTTCCAAAAATACCATTACATTTTGTTACGTTTTCCTGGCACAATTACCCGGGTACCAGAGAAAACGTAAAAATGGTATGGAAAATGCACAAAAACGGTGCATTTTTGAAGTTTTTTCTGATGCAATAAGTACAATTTATATTTTTGCCCAATTAGCTGCTTAATTGTTTGATAAATAACATGGGTAAGCAAAAATGTGATCGTATTAGCAGAGAAATGCTTGAAATAGGAAAAACAAAGGTGTTTTTCAATGCATCTGATCACGGGTAGTGATGTGAAGGCACCGGTGCCCCGTTGCTGGGCACCAAAGGGCACCAGCACCGGTGCTGGTGCGGTGCCATTGCAATCTTCAAGGGTGCCATGCCGGTCCCGGTGCCATTTTTTTCAGAATAGCACCAGTGCTGGTGCGGTGCGGTGCCATTTTTTTGCCGGTGCCAAAGGTGCTAGCACCAGGGCCAGAGTAAAAGGCACCGGGAAAGGCACCGGCCAAGGCTTCATGTGCTGTGCAATTTTGTCCATAGTATGTGCTTATTCATATTTCAAAAAACAGCGATTTATTTACCCAACCGTTTTTGCCTATTTTGTAAACCTCCCATCAAATAAATATGCCTACTGTGAAATCCATTATACCCAATACGTGATCTGATGAGCGAATCTAAAATTTTTCTGAACTTCAAATCATTTTTATATTTTATATTTATCTTACTTTTTTGTTCAAAATTTGTTGTCAGTTTATGACAGAGATAGTTCCATTCTCTGTACAGCTACGACTCCGATCAGTAGACAATAGTGGCTATGGACATTGTAGTGAATTAAATATTTTATCTTTCATTTGTAATCATTGTGATTGCTTCATAAAAGTGATTGCCACATCATTCTGATCATTTTAAGTGCTCAACCAGAGAAATTTTAACGTTTACGTTTTATTTACGTTTACCCGTGTATTTTAAAAGTATTTTACGTTTTCAGTATTAATACTCACAATTTAGAAAAGGTATTTACGTTTACGTTTACGTTTTCCGAAAATACCAGTATTTGTACAACTCTGCAGTTGACTACAACAACAACTACAACTACAGTTGTCGGAGATTAAAACAACACCTTCCGGTATACTCAGATGCGCTCAGAAGCTGATATATGTGTTTACTAAATAATTAGTTGACCGGTAGTAAACTAGTGTGTGCTGTTTCATTCACTAGTTAAAAATGTGCAATTTTCTGACCTCAATTCTCCCGTTTCCGGGTCTTTGTAGCTGCTAGCATAGAAACCCACTATTGGGCCACCAAACAATCCAGAAAATGTCATATGGAGCGTAATTTGACCAACTTCTATCAATTCCTCCATCATAATGACCCAAAATTCATTTCGCTTGTACTCAAATGTCCTGTTGATATTTAACATTGTTTGATTCATTGTAACTTTTGTGGAAGTAATGTTGAGGTTTTTAGTATGCAGGTAGACCACTGAGGTGGGTGTTGTTATGTTGATATGTAACGTTGTCTGAAAAAGTAGAAGCAAAAAATGGTGATTAAGTTTGTAAAACTATGGTATGAAATAATTGTACAATACGTAAATACCGTAAATCTCTAATAATGCGATTGTCGTACTATTGTTTTCAGCACATTTTTGGGGGTCGCACTATTGGAGATGTCGCATTATTGGACAGTGTCGCATTATATTTTTCCTCGAATCACAAAATCCACTGTCCACATAACTCAAATGTAAGCGTGACATTGTAAAGCGGTAAACATCGTAAAGCAAAAAAAAACATCATAAAGCAGTGAATGGCAGTGTGGCAAAGTCGCCCACTTTATACTCAAATTCAACGATCGACACATAACGGCACGGAATCCGCCGATTGCGACATCGCTACGTTGTTGTTTTTTCTCAGGGAGTCGCATTATTGGAGAGTGTCGCATCATACTCACACAACCTGCCACAGGGTGTCGCACTATTGGAGATGTCGTATTATTGGAGAGCTGTCGCATTGTTAGAGGATTTACGGTATCGTATTTATTTCCTCGAAATATTCCCATTGGGTATTTTATTTCGACAGCAATTTTTGTTTTTGGGGGGGGGGGGCTTATTCGTAGGGTTTTTTATTATTTCGTGAGAAATTTTCGGGTAAATATGATAGTAAAGATTAGGCTTTTACCTACCCAAAAATGGTTATAAAAATGATACAACAGGATAGCTTTGGACACATATCCATATATATATATATATTTATATATATGTATATATTTATATATATACCGTATTTCCTCGAAATACCCCCCGGGGGGTGATTGTTTCATAGTGCTCCCGAGAGGGGGGGGGGTATTTCGAGGGGGGGGGGTTATTGTTTCACAGGAAATTTTTTGAAATCCTAGTACAAAATCGTGGTATGTGATGTGCGCTGGGGTAGAAAATTGCATCAATAACTGACATGTATCAACACCTGTATACTAATATTAGTACGTAGATGGTATAAACACTGTTCTAACGTGATTCCAACATTGTTTTAACGTGTGTTCTGCACTACGCAGAATTTCGGGGTATTTCGGGGGGTATTTCGAGGGGGGAGGGTGATTGTTTCATAGTGGTCTCGAGAGGGGGGGGGTCAAACGAGGGGGGGGGGTATTTTGAGGGGGGGGGGGTATTTCGAGGAAATACGGTATATATATATATATATATATATATATATATATATATATATATATATATATATATATATATATACAAACTTGTCTTTGTGTATCTGCGATGCAAATTGGGTGCAATTACTACATCATGTACATTGCGAACATGACATAAATACATTATTCCAGACATCATTCAAGTATTTTGAGAGTTGGCACAGCGAAACACAGCTCTCCGACAACTAGCTGCCAACTCGCTTGCCAAATGTCAAAAATGTGGCCAACTCGCTGACAACTGGAGTGCAGCTTACTGACAACTCGCTGAAATTTTACTCGGTGCATGCATTAACTGGCTGACAACTCGCTGCCAAAAACACATTTTCAGCCTTCATTTGACCCAAAACACATTTTTTTAGGTGGTGATGAAATATTGTATAAAAACAAATACAATGATGCAAAGCCTGGTCATTTTCAAAGTAAACAGAACATAAAATGGATGATGATGATGATGAAACAATGATGAAGCAAAAAATGTGTCAAATGAGTGAATGTGAATCTATAATAAAAACTGAAAAAATGACTAGTAAAAAATTTTTCCAAAAAAATTTCACAGAATGAATCCATTCCCTCTATGTGTGTCTATAATTTTTTGGGCCAAACCCATTTGTACATGCTTTCAGAAAGTGCATGTGGTCCACAAACATGCAACTTACTTACAACTCGCTGCCAACTGTGCAGCTGCTTTCTAAAACCCATGCCAACTCGCTGCCAAATGCTGACAACTACCTACCAACTCGCTGCCAAATGCTGACAACTCGCTGCCAAACGTAAACAGAGCATTGTCAGCTTGTTGGGAGCGAGTTGTCGGAGAGCTGTGTTTCGCTGTGTGGGTTATTTTTTCCACGGCTCGCTCAGACCGTGGGTAATTCGAGTGGGGGGGTCAATTCAATGGGGGGAATAATTCGAGAAAATACGGCATGTAAATATTTAGTATCTAGCAAACTCACGCTCCCATTAAAAAAGGCTTCAGCCTCGTCCAAGAAAGGTTCCATCACGAGCTCCTGGTGCACGGGAACCACGTGTCTTGGTAATCTAAGCTGTTCCCATGGCTTTTCACTGGGCTTGTCACCAGGTGACTGAGATGTGTCCGTCACCTGTGTCGCGTCAGTCACTTCAGTCACTTGTGTCACTTCAGTCACTTGTGTCACTTCAGTCACTTCAGTCACTTGTGTCACTTCCAGTGGCCACGCGTGCGTTGTTGTGCTGGCTGTTGGGACTGGCTGCGTAGTTGTATCTTCTGGCTGCGTTGTTGTGTCTGGCTGCGTTGTTGTGTCTGGCTGCGTTGTTGGTATATGATTTTTAACATACCTAGAGATTGAAAATTACGTGCGTGAATATATATACCTATATATATGTATATATAAGTGATCTTTAAATAAGTCCCCCGAGGAGTTAATTTTTCCACCAGACGTTTGACTGGGGAGGGGAGTTATTGAGGGGATGAGTTTTTTGTCAGAAGTTAAGCAAAATGCATGATCAAGTTATTGCATGAATTGGGTTTACCTAATTGGCTGTGAATCTGTAAGTCGGAATAAAAATCCCATAATTCAAGCAATGATATCACAAATAGTGAACATCAGCTGCAAAAGAATAAATGTTCTTGGAACTGCAAAAAATACTTAATTTGCCTAGGTATCTACAATTTTGAAAGTAAAGATGCCAATTTTGAACGTAAAGTTCAGTTTGAGTATGATACAATGCAAATTCCGATTGAAAGCCTTTAAAGAGTTTCAATAAACATGAATTACCTGTGTTATTATTAATACCGGTACTGGTTTAGTGGTACTGCTGCTCTGGCTCAAGGTGGAGGTAACCAACGTCAGGTTGTCGAAAAATTCTCCCTGTAAAAATTGTCAACTGACTTCACCCACTTTCAAAACGACGGCCCGCACACAAGTTGACACATGTGTGTCAACTGGTCTGTGTCAACTCAGATTTCAGCTTCGTTCGTATGTCACAGAACGATCTCGAAATGCACGCGCGGTAACTTTGCAAAATAGATATTACGACAAGTGAAGCCGAGATCTGAGTTGACACAGACCAGTTGACACACATTTGTCAACTAGTGTGTGAGTCGCCATTAATTCGTTGCCTGAAGAAAACACAAACAGGAGAAAACCGAAAACGCACATTGTCCACCATGGCATCGGCCGTCGGTGCCACCCTCAATTCATCGGTATCGTTAGCATCTGTTTCGGTCACAAAGCCAATTGGAATGACATCGAGTGCGGCCAAAATGACGAAAGCAATCAAAGCCGACGCTAAAATTATGCATGTTACTAGACAGATTATACACGTATTTTTAGCCGCCATGTTGAATAAAATTTATTTCGAGTTGACTATTAATAGGGAGTTGTTTTTATGATCTCATATTGAGTGTATCGGTTGCGTGATTGGCAACTGCGACAACCAATATCGTGCGGCGCGATATTATGTCTGAGTCTGCGTCGCGAAAACGATTTTTGCAAAAAATTCAAGTTTGAAAGCGACGAATAAAATTGCAAATGATGCATAGCGCCGTGATGCGAGTCGACTGGTTTCGGTTCCAGCCCAATTTCAATTGTAAATAAACTTAAACGTTTGCGGATCGAAAGATCGAAAGTATGCATAAGTAAAATAGCTAGTTAAATACATAAAATTTTCTAAAACTTCTCTCCATCTTCGACAAAATGGTTTTATTCTGCATACGACCCGAATTCTTACAGGAATTATGAAATTAATATTCTTCTGCAACTCTAGAAGTTAAATTACCAAATAGCAACTGACGTAAATAGGTACATAAATACTTGATTTATGAAGATTTAATATTTCATTCATTAGAAAGCGTTTATACGGATACAAATCGCAATTGGTGTGATATAATTATCGAGGTCAGAGTTAGAATACCTACCTAGAAAATAAAAATAAAAATAGGGTTCCCAACAAAGCGACTACAAAATACGACAGTTCAAGAATTGTTGCGGGTGCGCCGCCACGGCGAATTTTTTCTGTGCTTTTTCACGCTGGTAACATAATTTCATTATTACACTGATCAAATTTACGTCTAACTCTCATCGTGGCACTTTTTCATGACCTCGGCGACTAGATTTTGCGCTTCTTATCACTATCCATTCATCTATCCGTTTGACTATGTGATGTTATAAATGTATAAATCGTGATATGAATATGATTATGAAACAACACAAAATGCCATCGTGGGAACGTGGATGCCATCATTTATGTAGATAAGTATGGATGCAGATATTGAATGTATATAAAAATATGCAGTTCCGCTAATAGATCTCACATATTTAGGCTGGTAAATATCGCACAATTCAATCAGAAACAGACGCGAACAATAACTCAAAGCTCGCAGCTCCAAATAGCACCATCCGATTATGTCAGCGAACCATGTAAAGGGATGAGTTATATTTATTTCAATGTCACATTAAGGCAGACCATTCCACTATTAGTGACTGCGGGCCTTTTTCATCTTTCGCAATAAAATGAAATATGGTCATTATACAAGCCAGATAAATAAAAGGGCATTTTCCTGTCGGGTCGATTCCTAATAGTGGAATGAACAGCTGTCCTTCAGTAGCTTGTCAAAATGCCATCACGTTCTTGCCATAGTTATTAAAACGTATTTACGTTTACTCGAAAAATACTTATACTCGAGTACTGAGTCAAAACGTTCACGTTGATTCCAGAAAACAACCTGTACTCACCTTTGCGCGTACTTTTTGAAAGCTAAAAACTCAAAACATGAGTGCAGAAAACTTAAAACGAAAAATTGATGGGGTGCATAAAATACAAAAATGAGTCAAACTGATTGAAAAGCTGCAAAAATACCAGCAAAAACGGTTGAAGTAAAAACGGGTAGGGAAAACAATGACTCTCACTTTTACGTTTTCTGACATTTTGTTTTCCTGGGTACAAAATCGAAAAGATATACCTATTTACGTTTACGTATTTCTCAGTAAAAGTATGGGTATTTACGTTTACTCATTTTTACGCAGTGTAAAGGTAAAAAAATGTTACTTTACGTTTTCTGTACTCAGCAGTGAGTAAAAGTGAAATACTTTACGTTTACATTCACCTTGAAAAAAGTACAGTACTTTTAACAACTCTCGTTCTTGCACGGCCAAGTGTCTTGTCTCGAGTCCGTCTATACATTCGGTCTGGTCGCTTTTGTATAGTTGGCGATTGGGCCGGTGCACTCCCGCCCAGTTCACTTCCACTTCAGAATAATCTAAGGTATTTTTGTAGGGTGTCAAATTTCCGTTTCCGTTTTCCGTTTCCGCCTTTCCGCAGGAAAATTTTTTACCTTTCCGTTTTCCGTTTTCCGGCAGCCGAAAAATTTTTACCTTTCCGTTTTCCGTTTTCCGGCAGCCTAAAAAATTTTACCTTTCCGTTTTCCGTTTTCCGGCAGCTGAAAATTTTTTACCTTTCCGTTTCCGTTTTTCCGGCCCATTTTTCCGTTTTCCAGCTGAAAAATTTTTACCTTTCCGTTTCCGTTTTACCAGGCCGTTTTTCCATTTTCTGGCTCGATTTTCAGTTTTCTGGCATTTTTCCATTGTTTTTCCAATCTGTATTTATCTTCAATTGGCTCATCCCATTGTGTTGTTTTTGTCTCTTGGAGCAGCATTGACAACTGGGATTTCAGGGTCAGTGAAACAGGTGCTGTGAACCCAATTTGGTCATATGCTGACGCCAATAATTTATTCAAGTTTTGTCTGGTTGGTGTTGTGATGCTGTCAATTTGCAATTTTGGTGTTGATATTGCCAGCATGTCCGTTCGGTGATTTTATTTCATGCCCATTAATGCAACAATTTTATTCACCTTTGGACTCCTGTTGTTTTCTGCTATTTCATTCATGACTGATCTGGAGTTTGATAGCCATTCCATCATGTTCATAGAACACTGGTTAAATAAAGCTTTGACTTTGTAATATAGTTCTAAAGCTTCAACTTCATTTGTGACACTCATGATGAAGTTATCAACGTGAATGTTGTTTATTGTCATTGCCAACTGGTTTCGTTCCCCTTCATTTTCTTCATATTCATTCATGTTGTTTTTTGTCACATTTAAATGGTATTTTATGACTGCTCCCAAAATTGCTGGGCTGCAGACAAGTCCAAACAGTACGCGTTTAAAATGAAGTACTATTAAGTTATTTTCAGTTACTGGTTTTGAGGCATCTTTCAGCCAGAAAAATTGTGTGTAGTGTCTAGCTTGGTCATGCAATCCTATTTGCAAAAATGCCTTTTCAATATCGACAATTAATGCTAGATTGCCTGCCCTGAACCTCAGGGGTAGGCCCAGTGCTAACGGTGTTGTAATTGGTCCTCTAAAAAAGCACTCATTGAAACTGGGCTAACCTGCCGACCCGTCGTACACGATTCTGCATGATGTCGATTTGCCCGGCGTGATTACTGGCTGGTGTGGCAGGTAATGACTGGTTGTCACAGATCTCAATTATTCCCTTTTATAGTTGGTCGTCCAAAACTTTCCCGTATTGTTTGAATAAGTTTGGATCTTTGTTGAATCTTCTTATCAGTGATTTAAACTGTGCCAAGGCTTCTGCTTTTCCCATGGGCAGGTCACTGATACTCTCTTTATACAGCCAGTCAATATAGTTTTGTTTGTTGTTGTCATTGAATTTTATGCTATTTATTATCATCTCCTCTGCAATGTTGTCATCAATTGCATAGGGGTCATCAGTGATTCCCACTGCTTCTAGACTGAAATTGTTGTAGTGTTTCCTTTCCTATGGCCACTATGGCTACTTTTTGATGATTTTTTGTTGGTTCAGTTAAGCTTGAACTACAAGTGAAGTTACAGGCATGATCCATAGTTGCATAATGTACAGCTACCACAATCATAGGCTGAACAGGCAAACCTGCATGCAGGTTTTCCTTCTGCAAATTTGTCTATTGCCGTGCTAATTTCACTTTATTTTTTTCCGTTTCCGTGAAAATTTTGCTTTCCGTTTTCCGTTTTCCGGCATTTCATTTTTCCGTTTTCCGTTTTCCGGCCGACAATTTTTTTTTACCTTTCCGTTTTCCGTTTTCCGCTGAGTGAAATTTTTTTACCTTTCCGTTTTCCGTTTTCCGGCAGAAATTTTTTTTTTACCTTTCCGTTTTCCGTTTTCCGTAAAGTGAAAAAATTTTACCTTTCCGTTTTCCGTTTTCCGTAAAAAAATTTTTTTGACACCCTATATTTTTGTCGTTTTTTGGCTCACTTAACGTTCAATGCACCTTGAAAGATTTCCAGAAAGCAGCATTGAGAATTGAAAAGATAATGTTTCCGATTTCATTTTTTGTTGAGGGCCCGTTTCTCTCGGTCGTCAGCAGTGCAGTTTCTGGTCCGTTCTAACACAAAAGGGCCGAAATGTTCTCAGTTCCCACAGTGCCCTTGGCTTAACGAGAGCAAACTTCGCACTGAAAGTCTGCTAAATGGCTTCGAATTTGTTCTTACCTTGCGGCTGCCCCCTTTGCGCATATTTGAAATAGATTGGGCATGATAAATTTTTTGATGCCTCAAATTTGAAAGGTTCAGCATAAAAACAGCATACACGTGCTTACCAATTGTAGTGTTTATTGTGAAACATACACTCAGAATACAGGTACATAAAAAGACTGAGGCCTAGTACACATCTAAACCCATTACACATCTAAACTGGCCACCCATCTAATTCTACCCATCAGACATTTAGTATTAAGAGATTAGTGTATTATTTATTTGACACCCACTTTACAGTGGGCAGCAAACACAAAGGCATAGATAGGCCAGGGCTTCTCCGCACATATGCCTTCTCCGCACATACAACCTGCCCGCACACAAAGAAGACCGGCCCACACAAAAGACTGGTCTGCACATAACTTGTGCGGTGTGTGGGCCGGTCATGTTTGCGGGCCAGGCGTATGTGCAGGCCGGGCATATGTGTGGGCTGGGCGTATGTGCGGGCCAGGCCGGTGAGGGGGGGGGGCTGTGTGTACATGAGCCCACACATGACACTGTCTGTGGCGAACACAAAGGTCAGATAACAGTGGTAATAGGATAGAACAATCCATTGCCCTTTGTATTTGGCCGCCACTACCATAATCCATAATGCATAACCCAACCCAGAACCCGATACCCAGAAATTTTTTGGGTTGTGTTTGCCATTGCTAGTGCACTTGCGCACAACAATTTAATTCACACAAACGTACATGTGATGGAAAACCTGACCCGAAAACCGGTACCCAAAATATTTCGGGTTGGGTTTGCTAACATGTTGGGAATGTTGTGCACATTGTTCCACAAAGAACATTCACTAGTGTTTGCAAACCCGACCCAAAAAAATTTTGGGTACTGGTTTTTCAGTTGGGTTTTCCATCACTAATGCATTTGCGTGGATTGAATAGTTCTGCGCATGTGCACTACAGATGAAAAACCTGACCCAAAAAAGTTCTGGGTATTGGGTTCTGGGTAAGGTTGTGCCAATGCTAGTGCACTTGTGCCAAACAATTCAATAGCGCTAGTGCACTAGTGATGGAAAACCCAACCCAAAAACTGGTATGCAAAACTTTTTCTGGTCTGGTTAACCAATGCTGACCAACCAATACAAAGGGTGATGCATTGTTCTATCCCATTACCACTGTTCTCTGGCCTCTGTGTTTGCCGCAGCCAGTGTCATGTGCGGGCTTATGTATTTACACACAGCCCCCCCCCCTCACCGGCCAGGCCCACACAGATGACTGGCCCACACACATGACCGGCCCGCACACAGCACCAGTTATGTGCGGACTGGTCTTTTGTGTGGGCTGGTCTTCTTTATGTGCAGGCCAGTTGTATGTGTGGAGAAGGCATATGTGCGGAGAAGTACACCCTCGGCATAGACCTCTATGCCCCTGTGTTTGCCGCCCACTGTAGAGCTGGTGTGACCACTAATAGCACTATTCTCCAATCAAATTTGACGTGCTAACGATGGAAACAATGCATGCTGCGAGCGCCGCTGAATAATGAGCTATGTTGAATGCTAGATGTTTATCGATCCAACATGTAGGTAATTGCTGTTGATCCGCAGACTCTGTCTAGATGTGTAATGGGTATAGATGTGTACCGGCACAGGGCCCCTAAAAATTAGTAATTTCATAATCATTTATTTACCTAATGTAAATACCATGCAGTGAACGATCTGAACTACGGTTTTTTATGACGTGATCAGCGTTGCAAGTTCTGCAAGAACCACCCAATTTTTAGCAGTATTGCTATCATTTTTATTTTTATTTGTAAATAAATACCTATGACGGGTGTGTTGTGATGGAATTAGCGCCATTCAACCGTGAAAAGTTGAGGTGAATATTTACATTGCGTCACAATTAGAATCCCGCGGTGAACTTATTTAGCTCCCGTTCCCAGTGAATCTTCACAAATCGTTACAACCGCAAGCGATTCTGCATGGACTATGCAAATGTGTGCTAAAATTGCAAATGGTTGTGCAACGCAGTGCAACGATTGCAGTGCAACGATTTCTGCAATTACTTATTTGTTCGCCTGAATATTTTACTTATTAGGTGGAACTGCCTGACTGTTCGTGTTTTTCAACGAAGTTTGCAAAATGCGTCATATTAAACGTCAAATTACATATTTTTTCTCTTCCATAAACAGGCTTTAATCCCGACTTAAAGTTTTTAGTGAATGCAGTCATCAATCCATCAATCGTCAAATATTTATTTACCTTTATTGGCTTAAAATCCAAAAGATTGAATAGACGGTATGTAAATATTGTCGGTAAATACTCCTTTAGGACCGCAACCAACACAATTAAAACCCCATGACGCAACAATTTGAAATGGAAAAATGTTTTTTTGAAATAAATGAAATGCACGCCACTTTCGCACCACTATTAGCATTAGCACCGGTTTTCACGAACTGATTAGCACGGTTTTCATTACTTGCGCAACTGATAACACGGAAAATCAAAGTGCCGAGATTCGAAATCACAGCATTGTTGGTTTTCTGGCCTTGAAACAAGAAAGTACTAAGGTACCAAAATAATAATTTCTGTAAGCATGTTAAAAGTTCTCTTCGGTGAGTTTTATTGTTAAAGATTATAAAGTAGCTAAAATAAAACTGACCTACGTACGTATTTTCAAAAATAATATTCACCTGAACAATGTTTTTCCTGGGCTTTTTCTTGACGTCATTAGAAATAGGAATTTCTAAAATAAATGTTGCTATACTCGGCGGACCGCTAAGTATGTGCAGAATTCTACCATAATTTACTGGGCAGAATCCTGCGATAAATTTCGTCATTCATTTTTTCATATTAAAATTTTTAAATATTATGATGAAAAACTTTATAATTTTTGGTTCATTGTTCAGATGGGTTATGTTAGATTTCCATACTAGGTAAGTATGCTGTCCGCCGAGTATACGCAAAGCTACATAAAAACACAACACGTTGAATTCAATTGAATTGAGCGACACATTCCGCCAAACGAAGCTTGTCCGCAGGCGCGGCTCTTCTCGCCGTGATCGCCTCTGGCGTCTTTGTCGATTTCCCAGAAGAAACAATCGATGCCATCATCGATCATAGTGGACTTTTGCCCGAACTTAAAGGCGACCAAAAATTGGAACCGTGTAGCGACCAAAGATTGGCGGGGTGCCAAGCGAAATTCAATTCTTTCCTGAACATCAGCACCAGTTTGGACTGGAACAAGCCGGAAGTGCTCGCGTATGCGCTCGCCAAAATCTACACGCAGAGCCGCGCCGGCTTGATAGCCGTCTGCGAGTTGGTCTAACTTTTTTTTGTCTTAAATGGCATGCATAGGTACCTTTATTTTTTGTGGTGATCGTGTCTAACTTGTGAACCGGAATTTCCCGCAAAACTGTGTGTTTTGTTATGAAGATCCGGAAAAAGGAAAATGTACACAAAGTTCGGAAAACATAACAAATTGATTGCCGGAAGCAGGATGACGTTTCCGGGTGACTTCGTGCAGCTAAGGCAGCTGGAAACATGCCGATGTTCGATGAATACATCAAAGTAAATGTAAATAGGCTGCCGTGCTGTTCTGTCGCCCATTCACAAAATATTCGCACTCTACAAACACAACAAGCCAATCAGAAATCCCCACACCCCCCCCCCCACACCCAGTGCGCGTTCAATGTTCCAGCGATGTCTGGGCCCGATGTACGACGGCTGCACCAACCCGCTGTACTACGTGTCGCACGGATTCGGCTCGCAGAACGCATACATGTATAGCTCCATCTTCCGTCAACTCAGATATGAGTGCATCGGCGGACTGGAGCGTGTGTTGGAAGCGGGTTTCGTGTAGTGATAGAGTAGCGCCATGGCGTTGGCGCCATTTCGGGGCGCTATACCTACAGAGCACCGCTTCAACGCGCGATTGTTCGAAAGACATACCGTATTTCCTCGAAATACCCCCCCCCTTGAAATACCCCCCCCCTCGTTTGACCCCCCCCCTCTCGAGACCACTATGAAACAATCACCCCCCCCCTCGAAATACCCCCCCCCCCCAAATTGAGTGTAAAGGGAACGTACATGACAATAACTGTAGTTTGTGTTCAGTGTACTGCAGAACACACGTTAAAACAATGTCGGAGTCACGTTAGAACAGTGTACATACCATCTACATACTAATATTAGTCTACAGAACCTTATAAATGGCGGATTTTGTTGCATTTTTCGACGTCTGCGTACGTTTCAGACGACAATTTCGTACTTGGTTTTCAAAAAATTTCTTGTGAAACAATCACCCCCCCCCTCGAAATACCCCCCCCCTCGTTTAACCCCCCCCCTCTCGGGACCACTATGAAACAATCACCCCCCGGGGGGTATTTCGAGGAAATACGGTAGCTGTCGCGTGGCTCTTTTTTTCCTGGCGCGGCGCCCTCTCAAAATAGAGCTGAAAACTTAGAGCCAATTATGGTGTAGATAACGGTGCCAATTACGTCTGGCGCCATTGCACACCTGGTGGCAATCCCAAGCCCTGTAAAGTGTAAAGTAAAGTGTCAAATGTAAGGTCTAATGCAAAGTAAAGTGTCATATGTAAAGTCAAATGCAAAGTAAAATATCTATTGTCATGCAAAGTTCAGTAAAATTTTTTCGTTTTTGTTTTGATTGACACTCTACTTTACACTTACCAGGGCTTGGGACTGCCCCCAGGGGTCAGTTCCGCAAGTAAAAAGGAAAACTGCTCTCACTCTTTGTCTTTACTTTCCTCTTTACTTTTTACTTTCCTCATCAATTTTCCACTTGTGGAACCAGCACCAGGGGCAGTCCCAAGGTGTCAACGGTGTATCCAAATCTTATGTTTTGTATCCAGATAAAAACATAAGATCTGGAGGCAAAGCATAAGATCTTGATACGCAGTTGACACATTGGGACTGCCCCCAGCCCCTGGTGCTGGTTCCACAATTGGAAGATCGAAGAAGAGAAAAGTGAAGAGAAAAGTTTTCCTTTTTACTTTACGCTTTGCGGTTGCGGTTTGCCTTGGTATCCAATTACAATCGAAAAGCGAACAGTCAACGGCGCTGACGTCTGATCCGTAGCTCCCGGGGGATCATATCTAGGGTGTCAACTTTCCGTTTTCCGTTTTCCGTTTCCGCTTTCCGCAGGCAAAATTTTTTCCGTTACCGTTTCCGTTTTCCGGCTGCTAAATTTTTTTTCTGTTTCCGTTTCCGTTTTTCCGGCTCATTTTCCGTTTTCTGGCTAAAATTTCAATTTTTCCGCCTTTTTTTTGTTTTCCGGCTCAATTGTCTGTTTTTCCAACTTTTTTTCATTTTCTGGCTCAATCCCTGTTTTCTGTTTCAGCCAAACTGGTAAACATGCATGCAGGTTCTCAATTATGTGAATTGTTTCTATTTCTAGCAAGATTTCTGCAAATTTTTTGATTTCTGGATAAATTTCTGCAAATTTTTTTTTGTTTCCGGCAAAATTTCAGCAAATTTTTTCCGTTTCCAGCATAATTTCAGCAAATTTTTCCATTTCCGTTTCCGTTTTCCGGCCTTTCATTTTTCTGTTTTCCGTTTTCCGGCAGGTGCAAGATTTTTTCCGTTTCCGTTTCCGTTTTCCGGCAAGTGCAAAATTTTTTCCGTTTCCGTTTCCGTTTTCCGCCAAAAAGTTTTTGTTGACACCCTAATCATATCATATCAAATTATCACCACACCATGGGGAATGGGGTGTGATTTCCAATAACCAACCACAAACTGTCGAATAAAACTTTACAGTGGGTCTGCGCAATTGGCCGTGCATTCTGCGCACGTGGAAACAGGCGGCCAAGCCGTTGGAAGCCTGCTCGCACGCGTTCAATGTGACCATGCACACGCATCCCGAGCAGTATTGCGGGTTCGTTCCGTTTGGGCTATAAGTTGGGATCTTGGGCTTACTTTGGGTCGTTGAGTTTTTTAACTGTCAAACATGGAAGTGTATGAGGAAGGCGTGCTTTGTTCAGTGCGACCAAAACTCTCTGGATCCTCCAACATGTACCCCACTTGAATGATTCCTTCCTTTGAATAACAGTCAATGACCACTACCACAGTCAAAAATGTCTACAGAGGTATTCACGTGGGGATATTCGAGGATTTACGGTAGCACCACAGAACCGCCTACAATAATTCTAGCTCCAGACAGAACCGATGTTTTCCAAAAAGAATGACAAATTACGAATCTGAAAATATCATCCATTACTTACTTGTACTGTGTAAGTAAGTAACATAAGTTTTTGCGTTTATGCACATCTATTTTTGTTCGCTCGAAGCTGCAACTCTGCTCAGCATAAAAGGTTAATAATGGGACGATGCTGTTATTTGTTGGACGAACGAACGAACGACGATTATTTGTTGAAAATGTGTCATTTTTCTAAAAAAAACTGTACCCACCCAAAAACTGACATTAGCATATTATTGCTACATTTTTGCAGCGCCAAGCAGCTTTTCGTCAGCTGCTATCGCCAGCCATTCGCGAGAACTTGCCCTTATAACAAGGAATCCGGCCTTTGGGCTTGCGAAATGATAAAAAGTTCGTTCCCTCCAAATTCATGCCCAGCGAAGTGTGAATTGTAGGCTGTGCTTTTATTTCTTCACACTTGACTAAGCGGCGATTTTCTTCCCCGGCACGTAGCTTAGGTCGACATGAGACTTTGTTTAATGACATGAAACGTGCCAGATAATGTTTTATTGAAGTTTCATATTGGTGGTTAGCTTGTTCGACATGCAAAAAAGTGATTTTTACTCAACATGTTTTAGTTTACAATACGTAGTTAAATACATACAACGCTATTTTAACCGCAACGGCAGTTATAAATATTAATGAGAAGTTATTCAATGCTTCATTCAGTTGCAGTGGTATAATGTGATAAAATAGTAAAAGATGGGCGTTCAAACTTTCATATTCTATCCTTATGGGTTACACTTTACAAACCACAAAAGGTTTTACGCAGGTCTATTTGTATTTTACATGTTGAAAAAAATAAATAAATAATTGATAAGGTAAACCAGCTCAAATAAGGACGAAAACTAGCTCACTTATTTAAGCGTGCATAAACTGTAAAATTTTGCAACAGAAGTGCTATTATATTCGCGCTGCACTTTTGTAAATATGACCGCAAATGTAAAACCGCACTGTGAGCGCAATGTAAAACCATAACGGATGAAAAATGAAAATCGTTCATGTTATCCAGACAATGATAATCTGTATTTGAAGGAAATTTGCAGAAAATTTGAAGAAAATTTGAAGAAAGTTTTTGTATCCAGTATATCACGTACTTTTCTCAGAAAAATTGGCGATGAAACGGGAAACAATAATCTGACGATGTTACAATTTGGGAACAATATCTAGTCCACCTATTCAATCATAAACTGAATAATGTACCCATTTATTTTTCACATAAAAATAAAAACTCTTATCAACGGTTCAGCGAAAATTCTGTCACAGAAAGGAAGAACTGGTTATACATGTGTTTAGATATACTTAAAATTCACTTATGCAGTCATCCCGAAGAAGTCATATCAGACATTAATATACCCAATTGCGCATACGGCCTGCAGATGAAGAGTTCCATTCTGAAAGTGCATAATGGAGCGATTACAGCTCGGGCGTAAAATTCCAGCGTAAAATTCCATCGCAAAATTGATTACATAAAAGTGGATGATGATACAGGTCTGCAATTTTTCATGGAGAATATGTTTATCAATACCTTCATTGTGTCCGAGAGTCATCATCCACAGTCACTGCAATTTGATTATGGAAATTCAAAAATTTCTATTTTACGCTGGAATTTTACGCCAGCTGAAGAAAAATCAATTCTACGCTATGTCATTGCATGCAATCACCTGGCGTAGAATTGACTATTCTTCAGCTGGCGTAAAATTCCAGCGTAAAATAGAAATTTTTGAATTTCCACAATCAAATTGCAGTGACTGTGGATGATGACTCTTGGACACAATGAAGGTATTGATAAACATATTCTCCATGAAAAATTGCAGACCTGTATCATCATCCACTTTTATGTAATCAATTTTGCGATGGAATTTTACGCTGGAATTTTACGCCCGAGCTGTAATCGTAGCATAAGCGCCAAAGCGTGTATTTGACATCCAGGTATAGTTTTTCACATTTTAGAAAAAATACCATTGTACATTTGAATATAATTCCCATTCAAATAATCCCCTCTGTTAGACCCGTGAGGAAAAACTAAGTACCCCCTTGGATAATCTGCCCACGGATTGACAAAAAATACTGCACATCTTAAAAAACAATTGATGATCCCAGACCAAGCAAAATAGCTCCATCTAGCTTGATTCATCAAATGGAAATGCAGTAAATACATCCATTGAGCAGCAATGGAATTGAATGTGCCCACCATGGAGAGGGAACACAAATACATAGATACCATATATCCTTGAATAAGCCCCCAGGGGTGTTATTTTTTCATCAAGAGTTTTTGAGGGGGGAGTTATTCAAGGGGGGACTTATTTTTTCCTCAGAAAACTGGACTTGATTCATTGTATGAATGCATTCTGTTAACTCATGTAATCCAGGTATTTAACAGTTCAACAACAACAAAACAGTGTGTATAAACTGTGTACACATTATGTATCTGCTGTCGCTGCAATACGTTAACATTATTTTGTATTTTCGTTGATCATTTCTGTAAATTTTGTAGGATATTTTTCACCCAGAGGGGGGAGTTATTCAAGAGGGGGGGAGTTATTCGAGTGGGGGGTTATTTTTGTCAGACTTTTTGAGGGGGAGTTATTCGAGGGGGCCTTATTTAATGGATATACCATATTTCTATATCATGTATTTCTCATGGTAATATGTATGTCATGTGAATTTTCACAATGAATGTACGATGATGCTGATGCCGTTTTTTAGGTATTTGATAAATTTGTGTGCAATTTGATAATCAATTTGATTTATGTGCAATCATTGTGATCTCGTCAATAAAGCATATTTTGCAAAATGAATTGATAGAAACATGTGTGAAAACTTAATATTATTCATAATACCCCCCTTGAATAATCCCCCCTCAAAAAGTCTGATGAAATAATAATCTCCCAGGGGGATTATTCAAGCAAATACGGTAGATCTGAAGATGTGATTGGGGTATTTTTTGACATAAAGTTGACATTAAGATTCAGGTTCACTCTGGGGTGATCCATTAGCAGGTTGATCAACTTTGAATTTCAAATCTTGTGATTTATTCCCTGATTATGGTGGTTTTTCAAAATTTGATATTATTTACTCCTGATTAGTGATGGAAAAGCGCCATGGCGCTGGCGCCTGGCGCTAGCGCCACAGCAAAAAGCGCCATGGCGCTTTTGGCGCTTGGCGCTAAAACGCTCTGGCGCCATTGGCGCTTGGCGTCTGGATCTGGGAAAGCGCCATGGCGCTTTTGGCGCTTGGCGCCATTTTCTGGTGGCGCTATTGGCGCCTGACGCTGGCATTTTAAATGGCGCCAAAAAAGCGCCAACCATGATGATAAAAATTGTTAAAATACAGTGAAAATCAACAATCCAGTTGATCGATTTTCATAACAACTGAATAAATATTGATAAATATAGGTAAGGGTGTTAGGGGACATTAATATTTATTAAATATTGATTAGGTAAAATTTGGTGACAAATGTATATACCGTATTTCCTCGAATTACCCCCCCCCCCTTGAATTAACCCCCTCGAAATACCTCCCGTCTAGTGATGGAAAAGCGCCATGGCGCTGGCGCCTGGCGCTAGCGCCAAAGCAAAAAGCGCCATGGCGCTTTTGGCGCTTGGCGCTAAAACGATCTGGCGCCATTGGCGCTTGGCGCCGGGATCTGGAAAAGCGCCATGGCGCTTTTGGCGCTTGGCGCCATTCTGTGGTGGCGCTATTGGCGCCTGGCGCTGCCATTTTAAAAGGCGCCAAAAAAGCGCCAACCATGATTATAAAAATACAGTGAAATCAGCACTCATATTGATAAATTTGAAGGACAATTAAATAAATATTGATTAATATAAGTGTGTTATGGGATATTTGATGTTAATCAAATATTGATTAATATTACGGGACAACTTTATATAAATTTATATATGAAAAAAAGCAGAGGTGTTTAAATGTGTTTACTTTTTACTCAATAATTGTTGATATTATGATATTTGGACGTGGAGCAAATATATTTTAGTTTGCTCAAAAAATGTACCGTTACTGTAAATACCCACCTTTATTCATTTTCTTATCGCCTCGAATAACTCCCATTCCAGAATAGTTCCCCCCTCAAAAAGTCAAACAAAATCAAAATTCCCCAGGGGAATTATTTAAGCCAAACAGTATTTAATGTGTACGCGATTAGGTATTTATATGTATTTTTTGAGTACTGTATTTCCTCGAAATATCCTTGAATTAACCCCCCCCCCCTCGAAAACTTCCAGGTCTTACGAGCTGATGAAAAAATAAACACCCACTTGAAATACCTCCATTATACCCATTCTCGAATGAGTACTCTTTCTAGAATAACTCCAACAGTTAGAAGAATGAGAAACAAATAAACGCCATTAAAGAACTCGACTTTTTAGCTGTGCTCCCCAGTAGTGATGGAAAAGCGCCATGGCGCTGGCGCCTGGCGCTAGCGCCAAAGCAAAAAGCGCCATGGCGCTTTTGGCGCTTGGCGCTAAAACGATCTGGCGCCATTGGCGCTTGGCGCCGGGATCTGGAAAAGCGCCATGGCGCTTTTGGCGCTTGGCGCCATTCTGTGGTGGCGCTATTGGCGCCTGGCGCTGCCATTTTAAAAGGCGCCAAAAAAGCGCCAACCATGATTATAAAAATACAGTGAAATCAGCACTCATATTGATAAATTTGAAGGACAATTAAATAAATATTGATTAATATAAGTGTGTTATGGGATATTTGATGTTAATCAAATATTGATTAATATTACGGGACAACTTTATATAAATTTATATATGAAAAAAAGCAGAGGTGTTTAAATGTGTTTACTTTTTACTCAATAATTGTTGATATTATGATATTTGGACGTGGAGCAAATATATTTTAGTTTGCTCAAAAAATGTACCGTTACTGTAAATACCCACCTTCATTCATTTTCTTATCGCCTCGAATAACTCCCATTCCAGAATAGTTCCCCCCTCAAAAAGTCAAACAAAATCAAAATTCCCCAGGGGAATTATTTAAGCCAAACAGTATTTAATGTGTACGCGATTAGGTATTTATATGTATTTTTTGAGTACTGTATTTCCTCGAAATATCCTTGAATTAACCCCCCCCCCTCGAAAACTTCCAGGTCTTACGAGCTGATGAAAAAATAAACACCCACTTGAAATACCTCCATTATACCCATTCTCGAATGAGTACTCTTTCTAGAATAACTCCAACAGTTAGAAGAATGAGAAACAAATAAACGCCATTAAAGAACTCGACTTTTTAGCTGTGCTCCCCAGTCACATTGTCTGGTTGAAAAATATATCCCTGGTATTTTAACAATGTATGCAACATTGTAGTGGTTGATTGAACTTTTATGGCAAAAGTTAAATCGACTACTGCGACATTAGAAGTTTACGTCACAGTGAATATGCATTCATTATTCTATAAACGAATTGAAGAAAAAATTTTGGCGCTGGCGCTATTGGCGCTTGGCGCCATTGCCCTCTGGCGCCATTGGCGCTTGGCGCTGAGGTCCAGAAAAGCGCCATGGCGCTTTTGGCGCTTGGCGCTATTTTGCTCTGGCGCCATTGGCGCTTGGCGCTGTGGGTCAGAAAAGCGCCATGGCGCTTTTGGCGCTTGGCGCTAAAAGCCTGGCGCTTTTTCCATCACTACTCCCCAGTCACATTGTCTGGTTGAAAAATATATCCCTGGTATTTTAACAATGTATGCAACATTGTAGTGGTTGATTGAACTTTTATGGCAAAAGTTAAATCGACTACTGCGACATTAGAAGTTTACGTCACAGTGAATATGCATTCATTATTCTATAAACGAATTGAAGAAAAAATTTTGGCGCTGGCGCTATTGGCGCTTGGCGCCATTGCTCTCTGGCGCCATTGGCGCTTGGCGCTGAGGTCCAGAAAAGCGCCATGGCGCTTTTGGCGCTTGGCGCTATTTTGCTCTGGCGCCATTGGCGCTTGGCGCTGTGGGTCAGAAAAGCGCCATGGCGCTTTTGGCGCTTGGCGCTAAAAGCCTGGCGCTTTTTCCATCACTACTCCCCAGTCACATTGTCTGGTTGAAAAATATATCCCTGGTATTTTAACAATGTATGCAACATTGTAGTGGTTGATTGAACTTTTATGGCAAAAGTTAAATCGACTACTGCGACATTAGAAGTTTACGTCACAGTGAATATGCATTCATTATTCTATAAACGAATTGAAGAAAAAATTTTGGCGCTGGCGCTATTGGCGCTTGGCGCCATTGCCCTCTGGCGCCATTGGCGCTTGGCGCTGAGGTCCAGAAAAGCGCCATGGCGCTTTTGGCGCTTGGCGCTATTTTGCTCTGGCGCCATTGGCGCTTGGCGCTGTGGGTCAGAAAAGCGCCATGGCGCTTTTGGCGCTTGGCGCTAAAAGCCTGGCGCTTTTTCCATCACTACTCCTGATACTGTATTTCTTTGATTTTTGTTAAACTTTAAAATACAATCAAAATTCAAAATTTGTGGACTTGTGCACTTTTGGTATGAAACTCTGCAAATGGAATCTCAATTAATGTTGACGCCTTACGTTCACCAATGATCGCGCCTTCCACTTGATCGAGTTGCAGAACGGTCAATGGACAAAAGTTCACTGCATCATCACCCTTTTTTCATTTCTTCTCGTGAAGTACCAAATTCGGACTGTAGCCGGATAAACGGCTACGTTTGCTGCTTCGTTTGCGGCCCAAAAGAATCTGATAATCCCTGTGCGGCAGCCTTTTATCATCGTTGAAGCTCCTGACATTTTTCTCATTGTACCAGCTTGCATCTGGTTCAAATGCATTAACTGGGTGGATTGTCAAAATCAGGTTGCAGCACACAATTATTGTGATTATGGTAATAGTGACAATGTTCGGTGCCATTTTGTTGGTGTGTGCGGCTGACAGCGCTGCTCACCCGGAGAATGGCTCTGTGTGGCAGAAATTTTAAATTTTTAACTACCGTATTTACTCGAAATACCCCCAGGGAGGTTATTTTTCAGAGTGAGAATTTTGAGTGGGGTTAAACGAGGGGGATATTTCGAAGGGTTTCTTAAATTCATAGTGGCCATTTTGAGGGGGGTATTTCGAGGAAATACGGTATAATGCTGTGGAATTGATTAGTGATGTTAAAGGCACCGGGAAAAATGGCACCGCACCGCACCGGCACCTTTGCCAACGCATGGAAAGGGCACCTGGCACCCTGGGGCACCGGCCAGAAAATGGCACCGCACCGCACCGGCACCGGTGCTTTTTGGAAAAAATGGCACCGGCACCGAAGGGCACCGGCGGGTTGCCGGTGCTAGCACCGAAAGGCACCGCACCGGGCTGGAATTTCTGAAGTAAATATCGGGCAGTTTCTCAGTGGTCTCGCCTTTGGAAGTGCATATTTCAATGAATTTTCAACCGATTTTGATGGTTGAGCACTTAAAATGATCAGAATTATGTGGCAATCACTTTTATGAAGCAATTACAATAATTACAGATGAAAGATAAAATATTTAATTCACTACAATGCCCATAGCCACTATTGTCTACTGATCGGAGTCGTTGCTGTACAGAGAATGGAACTATCTTTGTCATAAACTGACAACAAATTTTGAACAAAAAAGTAAGATAAATATAAAATATAAAAATACTTTAATAGTCAACAAATTTTTTGGATTCGCTCATCAGATCACGTATCGGGTATAATGGATTTCACAGTAGGTATATTTATTTGATGGGAGGTTTACAAAAAAGGCAAAAACGGTTGGGCAAATACATCGCTGTTTTTTGAAATATGAATAAGCACATCGTTGGACAAAATTGCACAGCGCATGAAGCCTTGGCCGGTGCCTTTCCCGGTGCCTTTTACTTAAGCCCTGGTGCTAGCACCTTTGGCACCGGCAAAAAAATGGCACCGCACCGCACCGGCACCGGTGCTATTCTGAAAAAAATGGCACCGGCACCGGCATGGCACCCCTGAAGATTGCAATGGCACCGCACCAGAACCGGTGCTGGTGCCCTTCGGTGCCCAGCACCGGGACACCGGTGCCCCGGTGCCTTTACATCACTAGAATTGATACAAAAATGGTATTAAATAAATTTGGTTTGAAACAAGATGGAAATGATATGCGGAATTGGTCAATGTAAGCACTTATCTGTAAATAGTTATGGTGGTGCAAATTCAGTTTCCCACACATGTTACTGTACAAACGCTGTAGGGTTCCTTAAATGCTTGCTACTACGACGATTATGCAGATTTAAATATATTAGTAGCACGTTTTTGTTTGAAAGTGGTATTCAACTATTCAGTGGCTCCATTCACAGAAATACACTAGCGCATAGCAAAAAAGGCAGAGTGAGTTCACAATCACACCAAGTAATATTCAAATTAGCAGCGCACAAAATTAGCATCAGTTGAATGTGAGTGATCGAGCGTGCAATGGGACTAATGCATCTTGTGACGTGTGACGCGGCCCGTCGATGACATGTGAAACTGGCCTCTCTCACGCGAGTGGATTTCCTTCCCGTATTACACTATATGCAAACCAAGACCGAGGTGCTAACATATCTGTTTTTACGTCGCCGCATGCATTGCTTCCATTATCAGCTAAAATAATGAAAAAGTAAGCCAATACTGCTCGTTTTCGCAGCCGGCTCGCGACAAGTCAAATGCAAGAATGGATGCGAAAATCTGTGCGTGTGAGCATGCAGCTGGGCGATTACGGTAGATAAGCTGTGACATTCAAGCTGCGTTTTGGTGGAAAAGTGCTGCCATAGTTATTATTATTTAGAAGAACGAGAGACAAGAAAATTTTTGATCTGCTCCATTATATTTATGTTATTTTGAAAGAGATCTTAATAAAGTTTTATTTATTTGCTCCATGGTGAGCTAACGATTGCAAATAATATGAAAATTAGAAAATGTTTCCGATTTCTTTAATCAATACTTACTTAAAAATCGATTTTTTTACCCAAATTTCAAAAAGTGTCTTGATATTTCTTCATTATTTTTGGTTGAAAATGCTTGAATAAAACACTGCAGAAACGCTATTAAAAAAGTCTTCACAATTTTTCTGTATTCAATAAAACAGCACAAGACAAGCAACAAACAAAAGTAGCCCTGAACGAAGCATATAAAGATTATTATGAATATCATGTGAACACTCATATAAATGCAAACAACACCCATATGCTGCGATTACAGCTCGGGCGTAAAATTGATTTTGGGCGTAAAATTAATTACAGATGAATGTATAAAGATACAACATTGTTATTTCAGTCAAAGAAAGCTTATATGCAGACGTTTCTTGTGTCCAAAGCTCATGAGTTTATTTTAATCGTACCGAGAGTTATGAATTTTAGCACAATTTTTCCAATTATGCGCTGTAACTGGTGTAAAATGAGGGTGTAAAATTAACAAAATTTGCGACAAAATTCATAACTTCTGGTACAATTAAAATAAACTGATGAGCTTTGGACACAAGCAACATCTGCATGTGCGCTTTCTTTGACTGAAATTACAACGCCATATCTGTATCCATTCACCTGTAATTAATTTTACGCCCAAAAATCAATTTTACGCCCGTCAATTTTACGCCCAAGCTGTAATCGCAGCAATAGTGAGAGCTAGAAAATTTCGAAACTACCGTATTACCTCAAAATACCCCCATGGGGGTTTATTATTTCGCCAGCAAAATTTGAGGGGGGGTTAATTCGAGGGCGGGTTTATTCGAGGGGGGGTTTTATTTTTTCGTCAGAAATTTTTGTAAGGATCGTAGTAAATAGTAGGCATTTGCGTACCCAAAATAGGTACTAAATGTGTCCAAACAGGATATATTTGGACATAAGAACGTAGATAGCTACACAAACTAGTCTATGTGTAGCTGCAATGCAAATTAACAGTAATATATATCATGTACATTGCGTACATGACGTACATCATTCCGAAGGGGGGGGGTATTTCGAGGGGGGGTATATTATTTCCCCAGCCCATTTTGAGGAGGGGTTTATTCGAGGGGGGGGTTAATTCAAGGGGGGATAATTCGAGGTAATACGGTAATCTTGGAAAAAATTCTAAATTCAAAAAGTCATTTTTAGAAAAAAAACACTTGAAAATTCAAACACTTTTCCAGAGGGTTTGCCATCATTATGCCTTAGCTGCGTCGGGTAGGGTTGGGAATTTCAAGATTTTCGGTTCCGGTTCTCGGTTCTCGGTTCTAAAAATTTTCGGTTCGGTTCTCGGTTCTCGGTTCCAAAAATTTTTCGGTTCCGGTTCTCGGTTCGGTTCTTAAGTTCGGTTCCGGTTCGGTTCTTTCGGTTCCAAAATTTAAAAAATTTCGGTTCCGGGTAATGAAAAAATTGGGTATCGGGTAATGAAAAAATCAGGTATTGGGCAATAATAAGATGAATAAAGGAAAAACACCATACAGTTGTAGTGTAGCAAACATCATACATGAAACCATGTGCAAATCCAAACAAAGCAGCTGTTTCAATCTCATTTCAAAGTGCCCTGGATATTCTGCCGCAGCTAACCCGCGACAAGGCAACCCATAAAATTTGAATTTGAACAAGTTTTTTTATTTTTTGTAACATGCAATCACCCGTACACAGGGACGTATCCAGGATTTTGGAGCGGGGGCTGCTTGTTTACGGAGTCCGGCGAACGGGGGGGGGGCTCAGCCCCCCCCCCTAAAACTTTTCCTATGTGGTGGCGGAATGGCGTCATGGCGCTGACGCCATTCGAAGACGCCACGCCATGGCGCCATTGGCATGGGCGCTGGCGCCAAAAATCGCTTATATCTATGTAAATATACATACATATTCATATAGTGACAACCCGGCCATTTCATCTATGTAAATATACATACATATTCATATAGTGACAACCCGGCCATTTCATTTATTTAAAAGAGTACAGGGCAGATTCTTTCAAAATACCCCTGTATGATGGACAAATGCGCGCTCGCGCGCAAAATTTTTTTCACTACACCTTCAAAAGTTGTACTAAAAGTTGCATTTTCAGCAACTTTTTTAGGTCTCGCCCGGGAAAGGGGGGGGGGGGGACTGCAGCCCCCCCTGGATACGTCCTTGCCCCTACATCTGTGGGAGGAAAATGTCCAAAACGCAATGGTGCAAATGTTGCATTTTGATAGGATTATTGTAAAAAATTTCGGTTCTTTCGGTTCTTTTGTTCGGTTCCGGGTCTAAGTGTCGGTTCTCGGTTCCGGTTCGGGTATTTTTTTCGGTTCCGGTTCTCGGTTCTCGGTTCCAAAATAGTGCTCGGTTCTCGGTTCGGTTCGGTTCGGTTCGGTTCGGTTCCCCAACCCTAGCGTCGGGTTAATCAAACAGCACACTGCAACAAAGTCAAACAAGAAAAAGGTTGCGAAATGGTTGCGATTTGCGAACAAGACAGCCCAATGAAATGGTTGATGAAAAAGGCAGATTCGATAAAATGCAGTCTAGTCTGAGGCCACGGGTTTCTATGGATCTTAATGAGCTGGATCGCTGCGTATTTACAAAAGACTTGCCTCAATTCTTTTCGTGGAAGTGTGACCATGGCGGCGACCCACTCCCACAGAAAAAAATCTGTATGTGAGATGTACCCGGAAGCGAGCTGGATGCATTCAGAGTTGTTATGTGTTATAGAATTGGTAAACGTTTATTTCATTTTTATTACTAATTCATTCTTTAACTTTCATTTTTACCCATGCTCTAAAAATACCCGGGTAAAATACCCTTTTCACCCAGTACTTGGGTAAAATCGCGTAGAAGTAGTTTTCAAGTATTTTTGGGTTAATCGAGCATTTTTTTTCAGGGGAGTGTAAAATCGATTTATTTTTGGGTAAATACGTATTAAAAAAAAACTCGGCAGACATGATACTATACAATGAGTGAGTTGCATGCTGTCATATCATGCGCGCTGTATCCAACCCGTAGAACTCTGTTTTGGTGACTCGTGCTTACGCATATACGGAATGAAACTATTCAACTGTGCCCGCACAATTCAAACCCCCGTCAAAGTGTAGTTGAGTTTTTTGGCATGATGCCATCCAAGCGTCGTCTGGATCTGAATAAATACAAAGCGGGAACGTTTTCTGAATTCAAAATTTTGAACGTAACAAGTTTTCGTCAAAATGAATCGATAGCGTGTAACTTTTCTAAATATGAATTAGATTAAACGTAGGTAAACGTATAATCAAAAATTTGCAGCACCTATCGGCACAAAAATTGGAGTAAACGAGTGCGTAAAGAACAGCACATTTTTATTTTCCTTCTTACTATCTTTATATTTTCTTTTTTACTTAATTCCTTTCTCGTTCGCTCTACAAGAACAAAAAATAACTTTCCAATTTTGTAGAATGAGATGTCCGTCGACTATACATATTGACATATTTACGACCCACTGTGCACCGTTTTTTCTACCGTATTTAAGATGTATCGCACTTCGCTGTTCAGTAAGATGTTGAATTTCATTGACGCTCAGCGAAGCGAAACATAAGTGGACCAAACCTGTATAATATCATGTCTGCCGACTATACACGTTTTTGTCTAGGTATGCTCGCATTCTAAGAAAAACATAGATCGTCACTTTTTTGCTTTTTGCACGCTTCAATAAAATTTTGTGATGTACTCAAAAATACCCAGTACTTATGAAAAATATGCATACAGATAGGTACTTGAACAATAAGAGTATTGTACCCATGGGTATTTACTCTGTACGCAGTTTTATGCGTATTTCAGAGTAAACATAAATACCCAGTACCTAGCCAATATCAACTCTTAATCATTGTTCTAAAACGTATTTACATTTACTTGAAAAATACATAAATATACTGAGTACAGAGTAAATACGTTAGATAACCTCAGAAAAAAGTATAGGTACTCGCTTTTACGTATACTTTTTGAAAGTACTCGAGTACAGAAAGTGTATTTCAAAAAGTTTATTATAGGCTTTATAAAGGGATTGAGGGTAAAAAGTACGAAAATAGGCTAAAAATAATTGAAAATGGGTTTTCAATCCCATATATAGACAAAAATAGCTGAAAAACAGGCTGAAACTTTTGAAATTTAGTGATTTTGAGTGAGACTAGGGCGAAATTTCTCAAAATTTACGTTTCATTTTATGTGGGGTTACTTTCATTCATGTATTCATTTTATGTATGTTTACTCTCGTTTACTCGTGTGTTAAAGTTGAAAAATTTACTTTACGTTTTCTGTATTCAGGGGGTGAGTAAAAAATAAATACTTTACTTTAATGTATACTTTGAAAAAAGTTCGGTACTTTTAACAACTTTGCTCTGAATGCATCACGAAATTCTAGGTGAGGTCTCTTCTACATGTTTGCTTCAGGCGCTCACACAATTGTAGAACACACTTCACAATGCTTCACAAACATATAGGTACATTTGCATGCCATACTAAATATATAAGTAGATGTGTGTAGTTGCTTCACGCTGATTTTCGTGAAGTGTTTGATAGCGCTGACGTTCTTCGTGAAGCGTCGGGAAGTGCCAAGCTAGGTATACGTCCAAAGGATTTATTTACATAAAACACACCTCGATGCTGGTGTTGAAACCACGCAAGAAGTGTGAAAAGTCAGTGAAAGTTGTTTTACAAAGTTTTTCCCCTTATGTTATTTTTTGTTTACATCGAAAAGTTTATTTTTCATTGACTTGTCCAAGCGGATAAGTTATTTTTCATCGTTAAATCGACTGGTATTGAAGCATAGGTAATTTTATTGAACTAGATTTATAGTGAAATGAAATAGCGACATAACTCTAGATTTTAATAAGATTCTATAAGAATAATACTAATAGATTTTTCTAATTTTCAAATTTTTTTTTAAAATGAGTTTCCGAATTTAGAATTTTATCTAAATTAGTTGTTGCAATTTGATGTCTAATACCTATTCGTTGTCTAATACCTATTCGAATTTCCAAATCAGCTACTAAGCTTATATTTAAATTACCGATTTTTAGGGAGTTGAAATTTTTTTATTAGGTTAGTGTTTTATGACGAACAATATTAGAAATTAGAACAATAATATAAAGGTCAAAAATCCTGCGGAAAAATAAATATGATTTATGCCGTCGTCAATGACAACACCTTGACGACAGAGTAATTGACAACTTGGCAGCAATAAGTCGACGGTGCCGCGCCGGTACTAGTGATCTAAAAGCGCCATAGCGCTTGGCGCCATGCCCATGAAAAGGCGCTTGGCGCCATGCCCATGAAAAGGCGCTTGGCGCTATTTTTACACAGTGTCAGGAACAAAATACCCGGCGCTGGCGCTTGGCGCTAGCACCAAATCAAAAGCGACATGGCGCTTCCAGCGCTTGGCGTTGAGGATCGGAAAAGCGCCATGGCGCTTTTGGCGCCTGGCGCCAATGTCCTGGCTCTTTTTACATCATTAGACGGTACTAATATTTAATCACAACGCGTGAAGGTACATATGAGATGTACCTACATATTCTGTCTGCTATTTATTTATTTTTATTTATTTAACACACATACCGCGACTGGCTCTACAAGTAATGGGTACAATATTATAAAAAAAACACAACAGAATAAATGACCATGCAACACTTGAGTGTAAATACGCTTATCAATACAAGATTGTGTCACACTTAGCATTGAAAAAATCTCTGGGAGATTTATATTTAAAAAATACCAGAAAATCTCAGAAAATATAAGATTTTCTGAGATTTATATTTTGCCATGATTTTCCAGAGAGATTTAATTATATTTTCTCATGATTGAGAAAATCTCTCAAGAAAATCTCTCTATATTTGCCCATTTTCACCTTCAAATTCACTAGTTCATGTGCTTTTTGCCAATTTTCATCTATTTTTAACTATTTATATATTTGCTCATATACCAATTTTTGGCTATTTTCCCTCCATTTGTAGTTTTTCCTTCCTTTTTCTGTTCTATGGCATGAAAGAGCCAATAAAAAAGTTATCTGAAATACATTTTCTGTACTCAAGTACTTTCAGGAAGTATACATAAAAGAGAGTACTGGTACGTTTTCAGAGGAAATTTAGATGTATTTACTTAGTACTCAAGTATTTGTATTTTTGAGTAAACGTAAATATGTTTAACCCCTGGACCATACTGAACCCCTGCAGTCCCATGAAAACCCAGTGCTCAAGTATGGGGCTGTATTTAAGCGCTGAGTCTGAATTGGCGCTGGGTGTTGCTACTTGTGCAACGGGTAAACTTATGCACTGGCACTGGGTTCGAGCTGTTTTAACGACAAAAGAGTTGACAGCATGTTTTGGAAATATAGTTATCAAATTTTGGTGAAAAAGTCATCTGATAAATTCTGTGGGGATCAGCACATGTGAAAGTAATTTATTCTACTATGAGGAAAAATGTGCCTAAACCATATTTTTGTTCATTTTTCAGATACTAAGTACATGATAGTACAAAGTTAGCCATCAGAAGACAATATGCTATTATCATATGAAATTGTAAATGAAAAAGTCAAGCAACACATTAATGTGCCTTTTTTCTACTATCAATGGTTCAAACACCTTGAAATATTGATTAAATCATACTTTAAGTTGAGAGATTTTATGAGATTTTTTTGAACTGCAAGAGATTTTCTCAGAGATTTAATTATATTTTCAAAAATGACCCAAGAGATTTAATTATATTTTTTGCTTGAGAGATTTTCTGAGATAATATTTAATTATATTTTCTCAAAATCGGTCGTTTTTTTTCAATGCTAGTCACACTCACATCTCGAACATCTACTGCTTCAAAAAGAAAACATTCTAGTTGGATAGTTGTAATTAAAAAATAATATACTCAATATATAAGGCAAGGGAATTATTCACATTGTATTCATGCTATGTATTCATAATGATCTTCTGCCTGATAAGATAAATATATCTACACGATGTTACGATGAATTACGGTAAGCCGATTGACATCGTTCCGTAGCGTCCGTGAAATTGCCAGTTGAACTAAGTTCGTGAACTAAGTTGAAACTGACACTTAGTGTATTTATTAGGTGTATTAGATGACAGATAGAGGATAGACTTTGTGGTTTAAAGTTGCGACGAAACACGCTTGTAATAGCGTATTTCGAAATCATTTACACTAAATGATTTCTAAGTGCTGTTACAAGCACCGCAGTCCGCGGTGTCAAGTGACACACCCTTGGTAGCCATAAAGCGGTGCTGTAATTACAGCATAACGACAAATAAAAGTGAAACGACAAGTTAAATGCCATCGAAACATTTATTTTTTCGTGTTTCCCAGCTTTTTATGCGAAATTCATGACGTTTCACCTTTAATTTGTCGTTATGCTGTACCAAAGTCCCGTACGGGGAATGGCACTCAAATGCTTCAATGACCATGCGAGTTAGGAGGCGCTTTAACAAATAAAACAGCATTAGAACATAAATGAAGGTAGTGATGGAATGGCGCCATGGCGCTGGCGCCATTTGAGGGCGCCAAAGGGCGCCGCGCCATGGCGCCATTGGCGCTTGGCGCCCTTTTTCTGTGGCGCCCTTGGCGCCTGGCGCCCACATTCTGAAAGGCGCCATGGCGCCCTTGGCGCTTTGCGCCCTTTTTCCGTGGCGCCCTTGGCGCCTGGCGCCCTGGTTTTAAAGGGCGCCAAGCAGGCGCCAGCAGGGTTTCAAGGTGAGCGCTGTATAAATGGAAAAAAAGATGAAAAACGCATTCATGGATGATCTGATTCGCCAGAAAAATGGACGAAGTGGTGTGAGTGGGTATAAATCTTTTGTGCAACGGTTCATCAGATGTGTCTGACAGATCAGAAGATGAGAATGATGGAACGTTGAACTTGCAGAATCATAAATCAACGGATTCAAATCGTTGCAATTCCGTTTTTTGTCCATTTCGAGGAAACATAGGAACAGTCAATTTGAAGTGAATTGATTGTTGTCAAATGACAATATCCATTGTGTTTGAATTGTCATGTGAATTTCACTCCAATTTTTTTGTTGAATGTGTTGTCTTTGTTCATTACACCCTGGAGAACGCAAATTAAGTAGTGAATGCATGTATTAGGGTGCTGTAGAAACACTTTGAGCACACGCAGGGTGTTGTATGCACTTATTTATCCTGGCGCCCTATTTTTTAAATGGCGCCATGGCGCCCTTGGCGCCTGGCGCCCTCTTTCCGTGGCGCCCTTGGCGCCTGGCGCCCGCTTTCCGAATGGCGCCATGGCGCCCTTGGCGCCTGGCGCCCTTTTCCTGTGGCGCCCTTGGCGCTTGGCGCCCACTTTCTGAATGGCGCCATGGCGCCATTGGCGCCTGGCGCCCTTTTTTCTGGCGCTTTTCCATCACTAAATGAAGGCCAAATTATTTTTAGATAGGTTTTTACTCGAATAGAAATGCTCGAGTTACGGCCTACTGTCAAAGGACATGCGTTAGCGCTGGTGAAAACTGCACGTTCACCCATTTGGCGCCAAAGTTTTAGACCAATTTTGTGCTGTTTCTCGAAGCCTTCTCAACCTTTCATCTATTGACAGTAAACCCCAGGATAAAAGATCAAGCGTGTTGCTGCCGAACAAGTTGTTGAAGTTGAAATTGTGTCGCTCGCTTGAGCTTTTGTGTTTTGGCGCCCTCAAACAGCGACCAAAGCGACATGTGCAAAAACGCCACAGAAAAGGCGTGCCATTCCATCGGCACTGGGCGGGCAATTAGGCGGCGGTAACTGGAAAATTAGAGAGATTCGGCTCCGGCCAATTTTCTAATCATCGCACATGACCACTTTCAGCAAATGGAATGGACCATATATTTAACCAGGTTTTAGTCGATGTTATCTTACGCGCAGCTAGAAATTGGCTCATCTACCAACGTTGTCTTGAATTGGATGGAAGCCTCCCCTGTGTATTTTTTAAATATACGTATGTGCATTCAGTTTACTTCGTGTAACATTCGAATATGTCTTATTCCCCTAATCTCGGTATTATTTAACGTTTCATGTTTGCAATCTTGAATATGAAATGCGGTGTCTTTACTTTTGGAAATGTACAATTGTGGGAATTTCTTTCACGTTGGTTGCACATGGTATACTTGACGGACCGCAGATAGCATTGAAAAAAAACGACCGATTTTGAGAAAATATAATTAAATATTATCTCAGAAAATCTCTCAAGCAAAAAATATAATTAAATCTCTTGGGTCATTTTTGAAAATATAATTAAATCTCTGAGAAAATCTCTTGCAGTTCAAAAAAATCTCATAAAATCTCTCAACTTAAAGTATGATTTAATCAATATTTCAAGGTGTTTGAACCATTGATAGTAGAAAAAAGGCACATTAATGTGTTGCTTGACTTTTTCATTTACAATTTCATATGATAATAGCATATTGTCTTCTGATGGCTAACTTTGTACTATCATGTACTTAGTATCTGAAAAATGAACAAAAATATGGTTTAGGCACATTTTTCCTCATAGTAGAATAAATTACTTTCACATGTGATGATCCCCATAGAATTTATCAGATGACTTTTTCACCAAAATTTGATAACTATATTTCCAAAACATGCTGTCAACTCTTTAGTTGTTAAAATGGCTAGAACCCAGTGCATAAGTTTACCCGTTGCACAAGTAGCAACACCCAGCACCAATTCAGACTCAGCGCTTAAATACAGCCTCATACTTGAGCACTGGGTTTTCATGGGACTGCAGGGGTTCAGTATGGTCCAGGGGTTAAACATATTTACGTTTATTTAAAAATACAAATACTTGAGTACTAAGTAAATACATCTAAATTTCCTCTGAAAACGTACCAGTACTCTCTTTTATGTATACTTCCTGAAAGTACTTGAGTACAGAAAATGTATTTCAGATAACTTTTTTATTGGCTCTTTCATGCCATAGAACAGAAAAAGGAAGGAAAAACTACAAATGGAGGGAAAATAGCCAAAAATTGGTATATGAGCAAATATATAAATAGTTAAAAATAGTTGAAAATTGGCAAAAAGCGCATGAACTAGTGAATTTGAATGTGAAAATGGGCAAATATAGAGAGATTTTCTCAAGAGATTTTCTCAATCAGGAGAAAATATAATTAAATCTCTCTGGAAAATCATGGAAAAAATATAAATCTCAGAAAATCTTATATTTTCTGAGATTTTCTGAGATTTTTTAAATATAAATCTCCCAGAGATTTTTTCAATGCTAACCGCAGAGTATGCGCCCTAAATAAGGTATGTCTTAGCCGATAACTAACGATGGCAAAAAAAGATTCGAAAATTCGAAAATATTTTCGAATTTTCGAATTTTTTCATAATTTTCGAATTTTTATTCCACCCCTGGAAAAAACACTTAAAAATCGATTTATTTTTTAAAAAATTCGAAAATTCAAAAATTCCAAAATAGTTTTCGAATTTTTCAGGGAATTCAAGGTGACAAAAAGCTATCTTAAGTTCAGCGTACTAAATAAAGCAACAATTGATATGCGGTGGGTCTGAAATAGTCTAATGTAACGAAAAAAAAACATTAAAAAACATTGAAATGGCATCCGCGGCGGCAGCGGCGGACTCCATCTATTTATGACATCTATTTAGGAATACAGGGAGCCGCCCAAACAATTAGAACAGCGGCGCTCTACTTCCGCGGATAGCAGGGACGTATCCAGGATTTTTGAGCGGGGGGGGGGCTGCTTGTTTACGGAGCCCGGCGAACGGGGGGGCTCAGCCCCCCCCCCTTGAAATTTCGCCTACATAGTGACGGAATGGCGCCATGTCGAAAGCAAAAAAAGAAGCCCAGCGCCAGAAACCGCTGTATATGTATGTAAATACACGTTCATATACAGTGGCGGGCACACGATTTCATGGATTTGTGTCACCCGGGACCGATCCGCTGATAATTAGGTGTTGGAAGGGAGGATCGCGCGCTAGCGCGCGAAATTTTTGCACCTACCGTGAAAAATGTATCGGAAAAGTTGCATTTCCCGGGATATTTTAGGTCTCACCCCGGGAGCGGGGGGGGGGGGCTGCAGCCCCCCCCGCTCCCCCTGGATACGTCCTTGGCGGATAGAGACTACGGTCCATTAACAAAATCGCTCGCGGGTCTTCGAGGGGCAGTCGCACAAACGTTTTTTGGAAGGCATTCTGCCCCAGTGAAAATGGTGCTAACTGATCCACATAAATGTTTCTACCATTTGTCATCTTAAAGTGATGTGAAATTGTCATGTCATGCTTCACTTACAGTGAAATTAAGGTTAAAAGGGGCTCAAAACATGAAAACAGTCCAAATACCGTGTTTTAAGCTTCAAATTCAATGTTTTTCTAAAAAAATTCGAAAATTGCCAAAAAAGATTCGAAAATTCGAAAATTCAAAAATTAAATTCGAAATTCGAAAATTAATTTGGGAAAAAATTCGAAAATTCGAAAATTCATTTTAGAAAAAACACTTAAAAATTTAAATACTTTTTTCTCGGAGGTTTGCCATCGTTACCGATAACGCGCTAGCGGGACACTTATGTCTTGATGCAGTTCACAAAAAAAGAAGAATATTCAAAAAAGGAAAAGGCGGAGTCACGTGGAAGTTTTTTCTTGAAACCTTTTTTTTGCGGAACAATTTTTATTTTATTGGCAATGATGACATCGTAAACATGATGGACCGTTTCCCTCAGTAAAATACATAGCATGCGGTCCGCGGTGTATACCCGTATCACCTCCAATAGTAGGCACCAGATCAAGTACCAAACTTTTTTCAAAGTGTATGTAAACGTAATGTATTTATTTTTTACTCATCCCATGAGTACAGAAAACGGAAAGTAATTTTTTCACTTTTACTCATGAGTAAACGTGAGTAAAAGTATTTTCCCAGCGGAAAACGTAAACGTGAGTACTTTTGAGAAATTTCGTCAAAATTGTTTGAAAAGTTTTAGGCTAGTTTCCCATAATTTTAGCATTTTTTTCCTTTTTTCCCTTCTATAATTTTAAAAATCTATATAAAATTTGATCTGAAATACGTTTTCTGTACTCGAGTACTTTCAAAAAGTATACGTAAAAGTGATTACCAGAACTTTTTTCGGAGGTAACGTGAACGTATTTACTCTGTACTCGAGTATACGTATTTATCGAGTAAAAGTAAATACGTTTTAACAACTATGGTAGGCACACGATCCAAAAGTGGTACCTTATAATTTGGCTTGATTAATGCACCACTTTTTACAGGAAAAATTTATTGAGTTCTTGTTCCCCGTTGGTTTGGTTGGATGCATAGTTGTTAAAACGTATTTACGTTTACTCGAGAATTACGGATACCTAAGTACTGCGTAAATACGTTTACGTTTCCGCGCGAAAAAAATACCGGTACTCATTTACTCGCGTACTTTTTGAAAGTACGCAAGTACAGATAACGTATTTTTGGGGGACAGAAAAATTCTTTTTGCCAAACAGAAAGTGACAAACATCAGACATTTTCATAAGAAAAAGTTAGCAGGAGAGAAACACAACTGTATATCAGAGTAAAAATTCAAAAAATACTGAGTTTTTTTGAAAAAAATACCAACTTTTACGTTTTCTGTGAGAAAAAATACCCATTTTTTGTTTTCTCCAGAAAAAATCTCGTTTTTACGTTTTCTTCTGGAAAAAAAGTATTTTACTCACGTTTTACGCAGTGTAAAAGTATTTTTAAAATACTTTACGTTTTCTGTACTCAGGGGTGAGTAAAAGAACAATACTTACGTTTACGTTTACTTTAAAAAAAAGTTCAGTACTTTTAACAACTCTGGTTGGATGTCTGATCTGATTGTAGGCGCAGAAAAAAGTGATTATCTTTTTCCAGTGCTAAATTTCAAATGTTCAGTTTTAAATTAAGATTTTCGCAAATTAGGTATATAAAAATGTTCTCACAAATTGTTTATTTTTAAAAATTCCAAGTTGTTTGCACGTTTCTCCGCACAGAGTCATCCCTACACCTATATCACCAACACTGACAATGCTTTCTCTGTTGAGTTAGATGAAGTTTTAGTAAATAGTGTTGATCACAAGCCTAGGGTAATTTTTCATGATCTATCATTTGTCCTGTCATGATCATGATCAATTGTATTATGGTAATGTGGCCACACAAGCTATTTTTCATGGTTCTGATTTGAAAACTCAATTTGAAACTGAATGGCGATGCATAGCTGTACAGCTTTCAAACATTGTAAATTTGCATTTTCAGTTTTCAAAAAGTATAAACATATGCATGTAACGGTTTCGGCAAGTCACATTTGTTGTCAAAATTTAAGATTTGCCAAACATTTTTGAAAGCTGTACCATGACGCGTCACCGTGACAGAGGCGTGTGCATAGAAGTTTTTGGGGTTAGCATTTTGGGGGGGGGGGGTCCTACCCCTGGCACGTGTTAATAACTCGGGAACCGCTTGGCGAAAAATGTTGAAATTTGGATATATCATGGTTTCAGGTCGGGGCTCTCTCAGATTTCGACAAAATTTTTCTACGACCCCCCAGACCGGAGATAGGGGGGGTCTATAAAAACACTGTCATTTGCGTTTTTTTGCTGTCGCCAAGAACATGCAAACTTTGAACATCAATATCTTGGTCATTTGTGAACCACTTTTAGTCATTAATACCGTATGTTAAAATGATCACAAATGTTCGGAGACTTCATTTCTGAGGTCAAATCGGAGATACACAGTTGTTTTATATATCAATTTAGCCCAATTTCGAAATGCAAAATTTCCGCAAAAGTTTGCTTTTTGAACATGCTATCCTATTCTCCTGATCGAGAGAAACTCAATGAAACAAAAATGAGATCAATATCTCTTTCCGATCAAAAGTTATGGCGCTTCAAACTTTTTCCTCCCATCCACATAAATAACCACATGCATGCAACTTCAAAACTCCATATCTCGGCCATTTCTGTGCCTATTTGCACCAATGAACACTTAAAATGATCAGAATGACATGGCGATATTGTTTTTAGTCACAGTCCATTTGTATGCATTTTCATAAGACAATTTAATTCAAGAAAACGCAAATGACAGTGTTTTTATAGACCCCCCCTATCTCCGGTCTGGGGGTCGTAGAAAAATTTTGTCGAAATCTGAGAGAGCCCCAGCCTGAAACCATACTATATCCAAATTTCAACATTTTTCGCCAAGCGGTTCCCGAGTTATTAACACTTGCCAGGGGTAGGACCCCCCCCAAAATGCTAACCCCAAAAACTTCTATGGGCGTGTGTCGCCAACGTCGCTGTACACGCCTCCATTCAGTTTTCAAAAATGTTTATTTTGGTTTTCATTTTGCGTTTTCATAGGTGAAAACTGGTGATGCATGGTGACACGTCGCCCATGCCACCCGTTTTCAAAACTGTTTACAAATGTTGAAAAGTGCCAGGGTCTCCAAAACGTCGCCAAATGTGTTGCCGGTGATGTGCTGCGACGTGCTGGCTACGTGAGTTTTCAACACCTCGCCAAATTCGAAAAAAAATCATTTTTAAATGCACTGGATGGTCACAGGAAGTTCAAATTTTGAGGTCTTTTACAGAATTTGTTTCTCTTTCTAATGGTGGGCACTACACCATGTAAAAATGCCCAGAACATGTTTTATAAAATAAAACATAATTTCACAGATTTTTTTCTGTGTTGTTGCTGTTGCTGTTGCTCTTGATGTACAATACCTGGACATTTGCTATAAATATGTCCCACAGTAATTTTTTTTAAATTTTGAAAACCTGAAATCTGTGCTGGCAGACAACATTCACTCTATGCCTGGACCATGAGAAAACAAATCCTGGGCTGGATGATTTCTTATGAGGTTGTTTGTCTGTTTTCAGCTTTGCCATTTGAGTTTTCATCTTTGTTAGTATTCTTATAAAATTGTTTTCATTTTTGGATGCAATAATTGAATACGATTCAATTGTTCCCATTCTTTCATTTTGCAACCTAAAAAATAGGTGTTGTAATTTGTGCAAAGATTGCAGCTACATGTACAGTAAAAACAATCTCAAAAATTGTTTCATGAGAATAATGTTTCATGAGTTTCATGTTTCATTAAAAATTTTTATTTTTTATTTTTTTTGGTACTTCGTCATTGCTTATTTCCACAAGAACCAAATGAAAGAAAATAAAAAACTACACATATATGCCAGAGGGATATTATTTAAAATGAAATATAGAATTTTAACAAATATTTTAACATATAAAACAAAATTTATTTTTTTAAATGTATGTGATAACTAAAAATCACCAAAATGTACCAAAAATACAGTATAATTTTCTCCATCACATGCCATTTACTGCACATCCTACAAATGCATACTACTTCCACAAAAAATATTTTGTCTTCAGCATTTTTCTGAAGTATTCAATAATGACTTCATAACATGAAAACTAACAAAAAACAAAGATGGCGGCCATTTTGGGCGATTCTGACACAGTATTAAACCATTTTGAAAACCAAAAAGTGAGTTTTCAGCGAGCAACCATGAAAACTAGCTTGTGTGGTGCCAATGATCACCAATCGAAAAAATTTAAATCGCGGAAACTGAAAATACAAAAATGATAAACTACTAGGTAAACACATTTCACAAAAAAATATTCCAGCGCGTAATCCAAGTCCCGCCAGCGGGATGCTATGAATAACCAAATGGGTGGCCTTACAGGAAGGCTCTTAACGACAACTGTGATGTTAGCACGTAGTGATGTGAAAGCGCCATCGCGCTGGCGCCTGGTGCTAGCGCCAAAGCAAAAAGCGCCATGGCGCTTTTTGCGTTTGGCGCTAATATGCTGTGGCACCATTGGCGCTTGGTGCCATAGCCATGAAAAGCGCCATGGCGCCTTTGGCGCTTGGCACTATCTTTACCCGGCGCCAGGAACAAAATGCCTGGCACTGGCGCTTGGCGCTAGCGCCAAAGCAAAAAGCTTGGCGCCATTTTGCTGTGGCGCCATCTGCGCTTGGCGCTGTGGGTCGGAAAAGCGCCACGGCGCCCAAGTCCTGGCGCTTTTCACATCACTATATGCAGGTATTCCATAAAAATGATAAAATTCTAAATAAATGTTTCGATTCATAAAACATTGCAATTTTCACATGAAAAACAAATCTTTTTGGAACTTGTATACTCCTCGAGATCTGACCGAGAACATCTCTTTGCACCACAGTTAAAATTTATTTATATATACTCAAAAAATACATATTACTTGAGTACTGGGCAAATATGAATACTTTTTAAGTACCTCTACTTACCTGTACGTGTACTCTTGAAAAGAACCGTATTTCCCCGAATTACCCCCCGGGGGGGTTATTTTTTCAAAGTGGAAATTTTGAGAGAAAAACGTGAAAAATGCAACAATAACCACCATTTATAAGTTTTTACAGCCTTATATAAGGATGTAGATGGTATAAACGATGTTCTAACGTAACACAGTAAGTGTTTTGAACGTTTGTTATGCATTTCCCGGACCACAAATTCATTGTGCCAATTTTGAGGGGGGTATTTCGAGGGGGGGAGTATTTCGAGAAAATACGGTATGCATGTACACAAAATGTATTTCATAAATTTCAAATTACAAATTGTGGTGGTTAATATAATTAAGCATTGAAGAAAACGTTCCTTTAAAAAATATTCAATAATCATTAAAAACGACATCTGTTATGTCTTCCAGTGTAAAGATCGCTATTACATGTAAAAAGAACCAATGTTCTATACAGGAAAGTACTCACTTTCACATTTTCCAGGAAAGAAAGTAGGAAACAAAGTATTTTACTCACATGTACGCTTGAGCTTGTGGAAATTATTATACTTTAATTTTTTGTACTCAGGTGTGAATAAATGAGTACTTCACATATAAATATATGGGGACTTTCATTCCAAAAACGCATATATCCACAATTTTCCATTTTTCAAAATCACATTTTACAGTTTGCGATGGCCCGATGGCGCCATGTTTAGGCGACAAAGATTGCCCTGCACTATTCAGATAGATCGGACATTTCTCTACAAGTTTTGTCGCTACAAATTTTGTCGGCCGGCAGATATTTAGGGGGATCCTCGAATACCGTAAATCCTCGAATAAGTCCCCGGGGGAGTGATTTTTTCATCAGACTTTTTTGTGGGTGGACTTATTCGAGGGGTGGAGTTATTTTTTCGTTAGAATATCCAGGCAAATAAGTAAAAAAGTAAGCATAAAATAAGCATAAAACTGCATACCTACATATGCATACAGTGTAAATACGTTGCCGCCATAGGTAAAACTTTCTTATGAGTTTATCGTTGCACGCTGCACTGCATTTGCATTCGTGAATGACACGATGCATTTGCGGCATCGATCAGAGAGGGGAGTTGTTTGAGGAGGGAGTTATTTTTCCTCACGCTCACAATAGCGGGAGTTATTCGAGGGGGAGGACTTTTTCAAGGATTTACGGTAAATATTATATATTTATACATGCAAATATTATACATCATAAAATCTTGTTACATGTGAGTGTGACACAAATCTGGAACAGCGTGAACAAAATTTCACCCACTGAGAAGACGGAAATCCCACACAACAGGCCCAGAAGTCCTCCAGCATTCACAGGGATTTGCACAAACTGAAATGCACATTTCCAAACTTACCTAATTGAGGTTACTATTACCATGGTTATTGTTGTTATTGCCATTTTGAGGGGGTATTTCGAGGGGGGCGGGGGTATTTCAGGGGGGGGGTATATGGAGGAAATACGGTATGTTTTTCAGTCCCACAGTAAACAATTGCATGTTTCATTCAATTTCAATGATTCGAATCTAGCTACCTAAATAACTACTTTGCTCTGTTATTCAGTGGGGATTAGCATTGAAAAAAAACGACCGATTTTGAGAAAATATAATTAAATATTATCTCAGAAAATCTCTCAAGCAAAAAATATAATTAAATCTCTTGGGTCATTTTTGAAAATATAATTAAATCTCTGAGAAAATCTCTTGCAGTTCAAAAAAATCTCATAAAATCTCTCAACTTAAAGTATGATTTAATCAATATTTCAAGGTGTTTGAACCATTGATAGTAGAAAAAAGGCACATTAATGTGTTGCTTGACTTTTTCATTTACAATTTCATATGATAATAGCATATTGTCTTCTGATGGCTAACTTTGTACTATCATGTACTTAGTATCTGAAAAATGAACAAAAATATGGTTTAGGCACATTTTTCCTCATAGTAGAATAAAATACTTTCACATGTGATGATCCCCATAGAATTTATCAGATAACTTTTTCACCAAAATTTGATAACTATATTTCCAAAACATGCTGTCAACTCTTTAGTTGTTAAAATGGCTAGAACCCAGTGCATAAGTTTACCCGTTGCACAAGTAGCAACACCCAGCGCCAATTCAGACTCAGCGCTTAAATACAGCCTCATACTTGAGCACTGGGTTTTCATGGGACTGCAGGGGTTCAGTATGGTCCAGGGGTTAAACATATTTACGTTTATTTAAAAATACAAATACTTGAGTACTAAGTAAATACATCTAAATTTCCTCTGAAAACGTACCAGTACTCTCTTTTATGTATACTTCATGAAAGTACTTGAGTACAGAAAATGTATTTCAGATAACTTTTTTATTGGCTCTTTCATGCCATAGAACAGAAAAAGGAAGGAAAAACTACAAATGGAGGGAAAATAGCCAAAAATTGGTATATGAGCAAATATATAAATAGTTAAAAATAGTTGAAAATTGGCAAAAAGCGCATGAACTAGTGAATTTGAATGTGAAAATGGGCAAATATAGAGAGATTTTCTCAAGAGATTTTCTCAATCAGGAGAAAATATAATTAAATCTCTCTGGAAAATCATGAAAAAAATATAAATCTCAGAAAATCTTATATTTTCTGAGATTTTCTGAGATTTTTTAAATATAAATCTCCCAGAGATTTTTTCAATGCTAGTGGGGATGTAGAAATGGGTTGCTAATTTTCCCCCGCTCATTTTATATTCCCCTTGAAACAGCTGCCCCAAAATACTTTTTACTTTGGTTCGTAGATTGTAAAGTGAAATTGTTGATTCATTTAGGGTATCTCTGTCAACCTCCCCTTGGATTTTTCAATTCCTATAAATATTATGTACCGTATTAGCTCGAAATACCCCCATGGGGGTTTATTTTTTTTGCCAGTAAAATTTGAGGGGAGGGAGTTAATTCGAGGGGGGCTTATTCCAGGGGGTTATTATTTCGTCAGAAATTGTCGTAAGGATCGTAGTAAAAAATAGGTATTTGCATACCAAAAACAGGTAATAAATGTGTCCAAACAGGATATATTTGGACATCAAAACGTAGATAGCTACACAAACTAGTCTATGTGTAGCTACCATACAAATTAGCAGTAATAAATACATCACGTACATTGCATATACCGTATTACCTCGAAATACCCCCAGGGGGTTTATTATTTCGCCAGCAAAATTTGAGGGGGGATAATTCGAGGGGGGGTTTATTCGAGGGGGGGTATATTATTTCGCCAGAAATTTTCGGAAATTCCCCATACGCAGACGTAGAAAAATCGAACAATCACATAGATTTATATGTGTTTATAGGCATATATTACTGTATATACACAAAAACCCTTCCCTAACGTCACTTAATCATCAGTGTTAACGTGTGTTCTGCATAGTACAGATCACAAACTGCGGTATTTGTCATGTACGTTCACGTTACACTCAATTTTAGGGGGGGGGGTATTTCGAGGGGGGGGTTATTATTTCCTCAGCCGAAATTTAGGGGGGGTATTTCGAGGGGGGGTTAATTCAAGGGGGGGGATAATTCGAGGTAACACGGTACTCCGGTTACTTTACACCCTGCACGCGTAGTTCCCGCTGGAAATGTGCCAACGATGGTTAGCGCATGCGAGTTACATAAAAAGATGACAAAATTGATTGTTGTTGAAATGTTATTCATTAACATATTCACATCGATGATTTTTCTCATCTTTATACAGAAATCGCATGACTTAACAATCATTGGCACGCTTCCAACACGAGACATAAATCACTGCGACGGCAGAGTATCATGTACGCCGAGTATACATGATGTACATCATTCCGGAGGGGGGGTATTTCGAGGGGAAATAATTCGAGGTAATATGGTAAATTCATTTGAAGTTTGCACAGGGGGTGTGTAACATTGTCGTAAAATGTAAAACCTATAATATTTAAGTTAACGTCTTTTTGTTCGCTTTTATATTTAATTAATTCAACTTATCAAGATTTCATTCATATTTACATTCCAATTTTAACATCTTCACATTCGTCATTTAATATCTCAAGCGATGTTGTTTACAACGTGCACTTCACATCGCTCACATATTTAGATCTTAGTCATTGCTCACATTCCGCCACATTTCCTTGACAAGCAGCACGCAAATACGCCGTCATGTTTATGTTAAGCGGCGGGCCCGCCCCGAGTGGGGGGCTGGGCCCGCGCGCCATTTCAAATGCTGTCTGGCTTGTCTCACATTTTCACTATCTTGTCAGTTTAGCTCGCTTTTCATCGGAGAAGCGAGCGGGCAAGGATTGAACTTTCACAATTGGAAATGTTGGGTAAAAATCGGAGATTAGAGCTGACCGATTGGCGCCAAACCAATCACCATCGGTCTGGCCCTTAAAAGCCGATTTCACAGCTAAAATCGGCAGTGTTTGCAACCTCGTCAACTTCACACGAATCTCTTCCTAGGATCTAAATAAGCGCCGTTTGTCACTTTATTGAGTCGCTTGTTTTTGGTGCTAAGTTTAACGCTTGGTGCTTTAAGTCACCTCAGTGCTTTATTTCACACCTGCGCTGTTTGAGGTGCTTTATTCACAACCGCGCCACTTAATTGTCGCCTTTGTCGTAATTAAGTGCCTTCTTTAAAATTGCCTTATTTCTCCGGTAATTAAAGCTTCTTTTACGTTTTAATTAAGTAATTAATTTAGTTGTAAATTAATTCCTTTGTTTACGTATATTTTTATATATATTTTTATTTACACTTATTTCTTTGTATTTATTGTCTAAATAAAAACTTTCGTCAAAACCTTTGGTAAACAATCTAAATTTGCTTTCACACTAACTCACGTCAATTCACTTCAACTCAACTAATCACATTTGATAAAATAACGGAACGTCAACTAGAGACGACGCTTCACGTCAACTTTCATTTGTTCACATTTGTCCTCTTCCTCGGTTAGGAATAGGAGCTGGTTCACAAGTCACTTCAACAGGTTCCGTATTATTTTACAGGGGGAAATGCACGGGTTTCCAAATGGGGGAAGTGGTATGAGAATGAGGGGTTACCCACATTGACGAAATGGTAACATTGTTGCTGTCAACAGTACAATATCGCTATTTCTAGGTATACTCGGCGGACAGCACACCTAGTATGAAAACCTACCATAATTTGATGAATAAAATCTTGTGATAAATTTCGCAATCGCTAGCAAAATTTGACAGGTGTTAATTCGAGGGGGGGGGGTTATTTAAGGGGGGTATTATTTCGTCAGAAATTTTTGAAAGGATAATAGTCAATAGTAGGCATTTGTGTACCCAAAACAGGTAATAAATGTGTCCAAACATGATATACTGTATTACCTCCAATATAGGATACCCTCTAATATAAGGTATACCTTTTGGCTTTTTTGAACATGACAAGAAAAATAGAAGGCATAGCTCCATTATAAGGAATACCTCTGATATAAGACACAGCTGACTGCATACCAAAATGCATATAATCGTTAAATAAAATTGTAACCAAACATGTCGGACAACAATGAAAGTAGTGCCGAGGGGCACCCAGACAACTCTGGGCAACTTGTATTAGACCTGGGGCCAGTTCCGCAAAATGAGAAGTGAGAAGTGAATGAAATGGCAAGTGAAATAGCAAGTGAATTGAGAAGGAAATTGGCAAAAGCGAAGGGAAATTACTTTTTTTGTATTTTTTACTTCCCTTTTGCCAATTCACTTGCCATTTCACTTCGCTTTTGCGCTTTTACTTCGCCTTTGCAATTTCACTTCTCATTTTGCGGAACTGGCACCAGGTTCACCATTTTGTTACATTCCAGTTAGATAAAATGAATTGCGTTTGTTGTTCACTGTTGGTAATATGCTTGCAAAATCTGGCAAAAACAATATAAGGTATACCACTTATATAATGTACCCTCTAATATAATGTAAATATGTCAAAACGCTGAAAAAAAGCTGACGAAATCCATGTAAGGTATACCTTATATTGGAGGTAATATGGTATTTTGCAGAGTTGCGAAAGTGTATTTACACTTACCCGAAATACCCGGGTAAATGGGTATTTATATTTACACTTACACTTACACTTTCATTAAATACCCATACACTTTTTTTACACTTTCCTAGGCAAAATACCCGGGTACAGAAAGTGTATTTTTTTCTTTCAGATGGCCCTGCTTTATGCTTTTGAGAAAGCATAAAACAGGGTCATGTACAAAAAATGAATGTAGAAATTGAATGATCATTGAATGTAGAAAATATGGGAAATGTACATACTAGCATTTGATCTACAACCTTTGATCAGTACTCATGGTATTTTACAGTTTCATCATACTTTTGTAAAGAGGACAAGATCAATGGAAATTCACCAGCTGGACACAAAGTCAATTTTTGCATTGACATTTGCTGCATGTCCATTCTTGCATTTAAACAGTGTGTATCGCATTGCTTAATCAGTAAAATATCAACACTGTAAAACTGCCATTATTAGGGAACTTCATACAACTACAGTATTTGTTACAGTCTGAAATTTTTCATAAAAGGCTGTAAAATGTGAAATAATGCATGAAAATGATAAATAAATTGATCTGAAGGTGAGAACAGCGGTGTTTTCTAATGCTCAACAGTGAGCTCTTTCTAAAAAAATGTTTACACTTACACTTTTTTTACACATTCCTAGGTATTTTTAAAATACCTTACACTTTTGGTATCCATACTTAAAATTTGGAAAGTGTATTTACACTTACACTTACACTTTCCAAAAATACCGGTATTTTAACAACTCTGGTATTTTGACATACAAATGTAGATAGCTACACAAAACTAGTCTATGTGTAGCTGCAATGCAAATTAGCAGTAATATATACATCATGTACATTGGATACATGATGTAAATATTTACATCATTCCGGAGGTGGGTATTTGGAGGGGGTTTATTTTTCGCCAGCTCATTTTGAGGGGGGGGGGTTATTCGAGGGGGGTTAATTCTGTGGGTAATTTAAGGCAATACGGTATGTTATTTCTATGTTTTTTTTCTACCCACTGAAATGTCGAAAACTTGTTTTAATGGTAAAATTTGAAATGCCCAAACTCACGGGGTACGCTTCAACCTCAGTGTAGCTGGCATAGACTGTGGTCAGCATGTAAACGCGCACGTGCACCTGCTCCGCCCTCGAATCAAAGATACTTGATCCACTCCACAAATAGTGGGGCACTCGTGTTTGCCAGCCGAAGAAAAAAGTTTTGAACTGCTGAATTTTTTCAGTGATATTGGTATACTTGGCAGACACGATACTCTACAAACAGATAGGAGTTACGTACCTTTTTTCAAAGTCAAATATCTGTGTCAAACTGACAATTTTAAGGACCGATTCTTCACAACAGAATTACGAAAATAATAGATTTGCCTGTATGCCGGCCGACCATACTGTTTTCAAGTATAGTCGACAGACATATCATTCTACAGAATCGGAAAATTTTATTTACTGTACTTCCTCGAAATACCCCCCTCGAAATACCCCCCCCCCTCGAAATACCCCCCTCAAAATGGTCACTATGAATTTGTGGTCTGGGAAATGCATAACAGATGTTCAAAACACTTACTGTGTTACGTTAGAACATCGTTTATACCATCTACATCCTTATATAAGGCTGTAAAAACTTATAACTGGTGGTTATTGTTGCATTTTTTTACGTTTTTCTCTCAAAATTTTCACTGTGAAAAAATTAACCCCTGGGGCCAGATTTAATTCTCCCTACAGATTTGTAGGGTAGGGCGTACGCCCGATAGATTTTTTAAAGTTCAGCCGCATCGACGCACATGCACCGAGAGCAAGGCGGTTTGTAAAATATACGAAACCATCCCTTAAGGTCGCCGATATTGCAATATGACGTATATCGCTTCGATTTTGGCACGGAAATCATGATTTCGTCATTTCTTGGCCATCGGCCATTCCGTTTTTTATTTTATTTTGTCGGGCGGGTTACTCGCATAAGTCGCGCTTTTGTGTAGTCAGGCGGTCACTTTTTTAGTGTTCACTGTCTGCAACCGAAACTATGAGGGCAGCGACAAGAAAGAAATGCATCTACGAGTGTACAATAGCGCGACTTATGCGAGTAACCCGCCCGACAAAATAAAATAAAAAGCGAATTGGCAGACGGCCAAGAAATAACGAAATAGTGATTTCCGGGCCAAAATCGAAGCGATATACGTCATATTGCAATATCGGCGACCTTAAGGGATGGTTTCGTATATTTTACAAACAGCCTTGCTATCGGTGCATGTGCGTCGATGCGGCTGAACTTTGAAAAATCTATCGGGCGTACGCCCTACCCTACAAATCTGTAGGGAGAATTAAATCTGGCCCCTGGGTGGTAATTCGAGAAAGTACGAGAGAGAAATTCGAGAAATTCTTGTACAGAGCGAACGAGAAAGGAAAATAGTCAAAAAAGATAAAGATAGTAAAAAGGAAAATAAAAATGTGCTGTTCTTTACGCACTCGTTTACTCCAATTTTTGTGCTGATTGGTGCTGCAATTTTAAAATTATATATTTAATTTAATTCATGTTAAGAAAAGTTACATGCTATCGATTCATTTTGAAGAGAATTTGTTAGGTTCAAAATCTTGAATTCGGAAAACGTTCCCGCTTTGTATTTATTCAGATGCTGTCCATCCAGCTGACGCTTGGATGGCATCACGCCTAGCATTGAAAAAATCTCTGGGAGATTTATATTTAAAAAATCTCAGAAAATCTCAGAAAATATAAGATTTTCTGAGATTTATATTTTTTTCATGATTTTCCAGAGAGATTTAATTATATTTTCTCCTGATTGAGAAAATCTCTTGAGAAAATCTCTCTATATTTGCCCATTTTCACATTCAAATTCACTAGTTCATGCGCTTTTTGCCAATTTTCAACTATTTTTAACTATTTATATATTTGCTCATATACCAATTTTTGGCTATTTTCCCTCCATTTGTAGTTTTTCCTTCCTTTTTCTGTTCTATGGCATGAAAGAGCCAATAAAAAAGTTATCTGAAATACATTTTCTGTACTCAAGTACTTTCAGGAAGTATACATAAAAGAGAGTACTGGTACGTTTTCAGAGGAAATTTAGATGTATTTACTTAGTACTCAAGTATTTGTATTTTTAAATAAATGTAAATATGTTTAACCCCTGGACCATACTGAACCCCTGCAGTCCCATGAAAAACCAGTGCTCAAGTATGAGGCTGTATTTAAGCGCTGAGTCTGAATTGGCGCTGGGTGTTGCTACTTGTGCAACGGGTAAACTTATGCACTGGGTTCTAGCCATTTTAACAACTAAAGAGTTGACAGCATGTTTTGGAAATATAGTTATCAAATTTTGGTGAAAAAGTCATCTGATAAATTCTATGGGGATCATCACATGTGAAAGTAATTTATTCTACTATGAGGAAAAATGTGCCTAAACCATATTTTTGTTCATTTTTCAGATACTAAGTACATGATAGTACAAAGTTAGCCATCAGAAGACAATATGCTATTATCATATGAAATTGTAAATGAAAAAGTCAAGCAACACATTAATGTGCCTTTTTTCTACTATCAATGGTTCAAACACCTTGAAATATTGATTAAATCATACTTTAAGTTGAGAGATTTTATGAGATTTTTTTGAACTGCAAGAGATTTTCTCAGAGATTTAATTATATTTTCAAAAATGACCCAAGAGATTTAATTATATTTTTTGCTTGAGAGATTTTCTGAGATAATATTTAATTATATTTTCTCAAAATCGGTCGTTTTTTTCAATGCTAATCACGCCAAAAAAACTCAATTACACTTTGACGGGGGTTTGAATTGTGCAGGCACAATTGAATATCGTATTTCCTCGAATTACCCCTCTCGAAATACCACCCCTCCCCAAATTCAGTGTATGGGGAACGTAGATTACAAAAGCTCTGGGAAACACGTTAAAAACAATGATTGTGTTACGTTAGAACATGGTTTATATCATCTACAGACTAATATAAGGCTATAGACTCCGATACATGGTGGTTTTTGTGGCATTTTTCTACATCTGCGTACGTTATTAGTACTGGGTGTTCAAAAAATTTCTGGCGAAATAATAACCCCCCCCCCCTCGAATTACCCCCTCAAAATTTACACTCTGAAAAAATAAACCCCCTGGCCTGGGGGTATTCCGAGGAAATACGGTAGTTTCATTCCGTATATGCATAAGCACCAGTCACCAAAACAGAGTTCCACGGGTTGGATACAGCGTGCATGATATGACGTCATGCGACTGTTTGTAGAGTGTTACGTCCGCCGACTTTACCTAGCCCCATGTTATCTGAATATTTGAAAGTGAGCAATTTCCAAATTGTCAGCAAATACTCAAAGATAGAGAAAAACTAGAGAAAATTAGACAATAAAATAAAATAAAATAAAATGGAAAATTAATAAAATAAAAATACAATTTTACTAAAATTCAAATTTTTGTAAAATTATAGTAAAATGGTACAATAATTTTGAATTTTTATACAATTTTAGTAAAATTTTACAAAAACTCGAGTGTCCGTTAAATTCTATAGAAAGTTTTCTATCATGTTGCTTAAGTTCCTAGCTGCCAATTCGCAGAACTAGTGCCTTGTTGTATCTTTCATTGTTGTGATTGAAACATATCGTTGCTCAAAATTGCAAATTTTCACATTTTTTTAAATATTTTCACCTTAAAGATCACTAATTTATGTGATTTGTTTCCAATTTTCTTCGTTCCATACCTTGAAACGTCCCCCACCCAAAAAAACAACCAAATTTTAGGTATCTTCCCTTGGGAGGAGCAATTAGATGCATATATCCAGGACCTCCTGAGGGTCAAAATACAATATGCCTACCTCACCTCGTGTCAAAAATTACATACATTTTTTTTGTATTCATCTGCATGCTTCCAGCATGCACATTGTTTTATGTCCTTGCATCCAAGACTTCCGATTTTTTGTAAAATTTTTGTAAAATATTTGTAAAATTTTTGTAAAATGGTTTCATTTTATTAGCTATTTACACAGGTCCCGGCCGGGGACCGGGACCCGGCAAAAATATTTTTTTTTCAAAAATGAATAATTGATGTGTATGGGTTGTTTGCATGTTAATTAGGTGAATTATCACCAAATTAGCATGCACAAAATGTTTGCGAGACGGCGACATGCGCTGATGCAAATTTTTTGTTTTGGCGGTGTATA